>JAYRBT010000082.1:32873329-32903329 GCA_036023395.1 Myiotriccus ornatus | reverse complement strand
GTGAGGGATACCAGATGGTAAAGCCAGTGGTACCTGAGATCTGAAGCTGATGCTTGCAAAAGCACCGTGCTTCCCAACTTTTATTCTTATAAAACTCTTAACTTCTGCATATTAGTGCTTCTGCATATTAATCATTATTTCCCACAAATGTAGACTGTAGACTTCTATTCTACACATCTTAACCAGCAATAATAGACATATGGACCTCACAACAGCAGTGTATTAATTATATTGCTGTGAGGGAGTTTATAATTGATAACATCAATAGAAACAATACATCAGTTTGGATTTTATGTGTGGCTTCAAGAAAGGACTAGGGGGCTGCTTATCTGCCTCACTAGTTAAGCACTCTTGTGGTACTGAGGACAGAAAGGAGTGGTTAGGAGTTTAAAGAGAAATGTCTGTACTTTAATCAGTTTAAAAGGGAGTGCTATCTAATTATTCTAAAACTGAGATTAAAGTTTTATGTTCTTGGTAGCCAGGTATCTCCATTGTATTTTTCAGGCTTGTATAGACAGCAGATAGTTTAATTGGGATTCATGTTGCTCTTGAGACCCATGCAAAGAATAGTAATGTAAAGTAAAAGCTTCTGTATTGCAATATTGTCTGTATGGTATAATGGTTGCAGTGAATCCTTAAATTAGTTTACTAGTCTGTTACATCAACATTCATTTCATCTTCTCACTTAGCTTCATGCCAGAGCAGTAAGTGGTGTATTAGTAAGTAGCAAAAACCAGAAAGTTTTCAAAACAGCAGCATGCTTTTAATTTTAATTTGAGGTATCTGAATTGTTTCTTTAAAAACAATTGTTTCTAAGTTCATGTAGTGTTGCTAAGTGGAACATTTTCAATGGGTAATGTAATCCACAGGCTTTTTCTGTGCCATTTGTCATATGCAGTTTAATGACCGCTTAACTGAGCCACTTCCCTCATTTCATGTATTGTTTGTTTTTTTGGCTGATGTCTAGCAAAACTTGCTTAATCACTCTTGTCAGTCACTTCGCGTATTCCATGTAGCAGCTTAAAATCTTTTGTTGCTTACTCTTGGAGAGATTTATTTCTGAGATTCCAGTAGTATACGTGAGTGCCGCTCCTTTCAGCAATTTCCCACTGCAGTCTTGAAATCCGGTTTGTATATTTAAACAGTGTATTGTGAGATAAAGCATAGATTTTTTGAACAGGCTGATCTGGAACATTATAAACCTCAGTGTCAGGGTATTGTTTCAGCTTTAAGGATTTGGGGTGTAATGTGAAGCCCCATGGGAAAGGTTATGAGCAGTTCCTAACTTCTGTAGAGAGCAGTGTGCACTGAAGATCAGATTCAGATAGATACCTCTAGACTTTCAAGACCAGACCCATCCCCAGCACTGACCTGCAGTGGAAGGGTGGAATTATTTTTGAAACTTTCTCATTTGCATGTTCACATCATAAATGAAGGTGTTCCTGCTGCTTTTTATGTGAGTTTCCTTTAAATCACACTTGCTGCAGTATTTTATAGATAGCAGGATAGAATCTTTCGAATCACCAATTCACTGTTAAGAGAAGGAGGAAAATGTTTAAGACTAGTTTTTAGCCGTCCACAGTTAGTGTGTGTGTGCCTGCTCGCAAGCGCTTAAAAAAAATGGCAAAAACAAAAAGCAAAAAAAAAAGCCAGGGCTCACATGAAGATGGGCCATCAGCAGGGCTTCATCGTAGTTAAAGCACAGGGAGAGCCGAGTACACTAAGCACCTCATAGGACCCCAGAGAACTCTTGACCAGGCAAAATATGCCAGCAGCAAATCATTATAGCTCAGGCTCTAATGAAACTCCATTAACCCTTAAGCTCCACTTGACTATTTATAACCAAAAAACTTTATCTACAGTCAAAATAATAGCTTTATCTCAGTAGGACCAGTAATTCAAAATCCTACAGCCTTTTATCTTCTCATCACAAGAACAGTGTGGTGGGAAGCAGATGCTGCTTATCAGAAATATCTGTGTATTTTGTATTTTTCATGTTTGTTCCAAAGTAATTTCTATCTTACGAATCATTCAGTTTTCAGTGGGGTCTCTGTTTTAATAATACTTCATTTGTAACTCAATATATGTGTGTGTGCAATTTGAGCTGTTAAAATTTATTGAACCACTGTTAGGATTGATCTTAAAATATTTATCTCATAGGAAAAAATTAAATTTGGATACCACAATACTCTTACTTGGTATTGCTTTTGGAAGATATTATTTCTTTAAACTATTATAATTCATTTTGTTTCATATTTATCTCACTAAGCCTAAACAAATTTCAAACAAAAGTACATTAGTCATCTGTCAGGCATATGAGATCTGCCATAGAATTTCTGCAAGCCTAAAGCAATAGTAGACTTTGTCCGCAGAAAGATTATGTATTAGATATGTAGTGTTCCCTTCACGTTTGAGCAAAGTAGCTTTTAAAATAAGTTGATTGTAAGTTTGAGTTTAGCCTTGTCGTGCTGAAAGAATCCCCATTGATTCTCATATGTCAGTGTTGTGCTATAAGATTTTAGTTACAAAGTTAAGGGTTTTGTATTTGTGATGAAGAGAGGATATTTTTAGTAGGTGTTAGAGAAAGTGTGGCCATAATTAAGAAATTCTCCTGAGTACGCCTGCCCTTTTTAAAATTTAGCTTCTGCCTTTGCCTAACTCTGCATGTGAATGCCTATAACAAAAAGATATAATGTTTTAATTTTGAGTTAAAATGGTTATAGCTGTATATAAGACAAAGCATCCATAAGGAGTTGCATACAAAACTCTATTGCATTTATATCAGACTAAAGGTTAATACTGCATATTGTTTTCAATTAGGAGTACGATGAATATGGCTGGTGGGTAGGAGAAATGAAGGGAACCGTTGGCTTGGTGCCTAAAGCCTACATAATGGAGATGTATGATATTTGAGAGGCCTGGGTAAGTACATTTTAATCCAATCTTCTGTAATGGCTTCTATGTTCCCTTGTTCTCTGTTTCATAAGTATGTCTTTCCTGGAACCTTTATAGGAGTCCTGTTAACATAAAGATTATGGCAAAATATATTGAAGGTTCAATTAAAGTACTTTTTTTCTGGGATTCTGTATGAAATATTAAACCGCAGTGTACAAAGGATGATATATTTAATAACTATGCTCCTTTAGGAAATTTTTTTTAAAATAAAAATGGTGCTGTTTCTAGTTAGTTTTGTTACTTCAGTAATATATATGTATTTCTCTGTGCAGAAAACTCTGGAAGGGGATAGATACTTGGACTCGGTTTGATATGCATGTTTGAGGTTTTTTGGTTAAGGATGAACTTTCAACTTCCCTCTCCCTAATCAGGAGAAATCTGCATTTGAAATCAAGAGTGGTGTGCAGCCGCAGTTTACAGACCCAGCCTCTGAAGGAAGATTCTGCTGTACACGTTTTGTGGTTTCAGTGAATATAGTCAGATTGTTGCCTTGTGTATATTAAACATTATAAATGTAATTGATCATAATTCTAAGGAAATGTTCCTCTTAGTCACTTTCTATAGAATTGTAATGATAGGAAATGAAATAGATGGTAATTAACATATGGGGCACAAGAAGCCATATAGTGCCTGTTGCTCCTTAACATGCTAGCAGCTTATGTATAGCTGTAGGTTTGTGTTCTTTCAAAGAATTCTGCTATCTTTTCCTGTTCCTCAGATTTAGAAAAATTAAGCTGAACTTTGAGGGTAAACTATTACTCAGTTCATGCATGCATTAACCTTTTAATGCTCACTGTACATCTTGTGCAGTTTCACCAGAAAATTGAGGGAAATTTATGTGTAATATTGCAAGTCTTTAGGGTACTCTGTTTCCAAATGTTTTTTTTTTTTGTTAGGTTTTAGGAAATGATTTATTTTTCTCATACATTTAATATTGTATTGTTAATTACTATTTTGCTGACACACGATGAAGGCTTGATTCTTTTGCTGATGTAATAATTTGGCCTGTGTGGATACCCTTGTGACTTGAAGATGGAATTCTATGAAAATTCGTGAAAATATATTAAACCCCACAATTTTTGCTAAGTCAGCATGAGCTAAATTGCAGGTAAAACATATTTTTGTCCATGGTAGAGTGGAATATTTTATCTGTACCTTACAGATACTTCTGCAGAGACCAATCTGGATACCTTGGAATTCTGATACAAGTTGTGCAACAGATCTTCAGCGCTACATGGATTAGTTCCTGCAGTCTTGCTGTCAAATCCAGAATTTTGTGGCTGAAAGCGTCGGTTGAAACGTAAAAGTACGCTCAAATACTACCACATATGGACAAGGGGTTTGGGCAAGTCAGAGTTAATACTTTAAATGCTCTTGTTTTGGAGATGTGCTTTGCAGTTTAGCATGCAAGATCTACTTTTTTGAATCTTCCCAGGCGGTTGATTTGTGAGACCCTTAATCTGCCAAGGAGGCAGGTCAGGCCAGTCTGCGAGTTGCTGAGCCTGTGCAGGTCCCTGTGTAGTTGCTTGCGCTGTTTACGCTTGAGGCGGACCCTGAGAACAGTGTGGGTTAAAAGGTAACATTAGTCTGAACTGGGAATTCTGATCCTTTCAGTAAACTGAGATGTTGTGCTTTGTGTTAGGTAATGTATGGTCCTTGCTGGTACACTGGATTCTAATAGACGTCGAACAGGGTACGGAGTTTTGTTTTAATTTTTTAAAAAGAGATAGTCATTGAAATGGATTCTGTGCGTTATCAGCAAAGCATTAAAATGATAGATTATAGTCTTCAGATCTTTTACTACTTTAATTTGTCAAGCGTACCGGTGGATTGTGTACAGAATGTGAAGCGTTAATAGCAGGGCTGGAAACGCTCCTTCTCCCTTGTTAACATGGCAGCGCCATAAATCTGCCCACCGGAATGGCTTTTTATTAATTGCGTGATTCCGAATCCCTCCACCATCACCACCTACTTTTTTTTGGGGGGGGGGGGGGGGAATAAACCCCGTCCGTGCCTCCCGCCCTCCCCCCCGTCTCCTGGACACCGAGTGCCTGCGGCCGAGGCTCTGCTGAGCGCGGCGGTGCCGCTGCCGAGCGGGGGCGGCCCCGGCCCGGGCCCTGCGCTGCGCGGCGGCGGCGCTGGGTGGCAGCAAATTTTCGTGGGACGGGAGGAGGCGGATCCCGATCCCGTCCCTGTCCCCTTCCCCCTCCGTGCTGCCCCGCGCCGCTTCTGCCTTTTTTCCAGGAGAGGGAGTCCTTACCCAAGCGATGAGGGGCAGGGCTGCCCAGAGCGGCCTCTCCTGGGTGGTGGCAACCAAAGACATCAAGTGGCTTTTGTCTGTAGTTCTGCTTTAGGGCTTCCCCCTCTTGGTGCTTGGGGGAAGGGGGGAGGGGAAGTAAGCAAACTGCCTTAACATTCAAAACGTAAAAGATGTCATGGCACTCACTGGAAATGTCTTGGAACAACGGCTGGAATGAATGGTTTACTTTAAATCGGTGCAAATAACGTAACCGTTTTTGGATAAGAAAATCTCTGTTAATACAACTTAAACAAAACTCGGAGGTAGAAAATGCTAATCGCATTATTTTCTTTGTTCGCTCAGGTTGCGCTTGCCTTTCCATGAGCAGTGAGACAGTGAATTTTATGAAAGGTGATTGTAACTCATATATTGTACAGGCTTTTACTTGATTATTTGTTCTGTTCTGGATTTGTACGATCCTGCCATAAGATCTTATAATTATGTTCTACTCTGCAAATTTTTAAGGTTCAAATAAAGTTTAATTGTTTGCAAACTGTTATGATGCTAATAATTCAACAGCCTGCTGTGTTACTAATGAAATTACTTTGTTATGATTAATTTGGAAAATAGTGTGTTGATTGTAGTAATTAAGCACAACAAGGTGAAGTAAATGATTCTAATGCCATCTGGCCTCCAGACTGAATGAAGAAATGAAATGGGGCTGTCATTTGAATTTATTCAGAGAAGTAAGGGTAATACAAATGCTTTCTAAAGCAGAAGCACCCAGATATAACCATGCCACTTTTTAGTATTTTTTTCATGTACTTCTATATACGGATAACTGGTTCACATATTTTTCCAGTATCTTGTTAGGGTATACCTCTTTTTGCACACTGCCACTAATTACACATACTGATGGCAGTGTATGTATGCATTGGTTCTTCCATCACAGAGATGTATAGATAAGATTTAGAGAAGTGATATGCCTTGGCTTACCTTTTGGTCCCTTATTAATGATAAAAACTTTCTGTGACTGGAATTAAACTGAAAGTGAATGCTAATTAAGATCCCATTCTATATTCAAAGCCAAAGGCATAAACTTCTCTCTTTTTGCCTCTGCAGTCTGAGTATGACACCGTATTAGAAAGAGCGTAAAGAATAACCCTTTAAAACCTGATCCAAAGACTGTTGAAACTGAGAAGCTATTGAATTTGCTTGCTTCTGCATCAGGATCCCAGAACAGGAACTCAAAAACAGGCAATACAATTTCAAAGTGCCTTTTGCTGAATACTCTTTGTCCTCTTTCTGAAAGAGATGCAATTATTTCTATAAGCCAAACTAAACAGAAGAATGGCACTGACTTCTCTAAGCCAAATTATAGAAATCCATTTTTCTATCTCAGGCAAAGCAAAATAAAGTTGTGAGTATAGATGAGAGTGCTGGCTTGATAAAGTTCAGTGGAACCTGTAGGAAAGATGCAAAATATTAAAATGTGATGAAAGTACCCAGGTAGATGACAATGGTGTTGCTCTTCAGCTATGTAAGCCTTTTGATGTTTCTCTCATCTCTCTCCCTCAAGTTGATGAAAAATTTATTAGTATGTAACTGTGGGAACAAGCATATGCATGGAAACCTTATAAACAACTTTCCACTTTACATAGCACGAAGTACTGATAAACTCTGTACTGATAAACTCTTCGCTTACCAGGGTTTCTCTGAAGCTGACATTTCTCAGAGAAGTGACTGCTTAATTCCATCTTTATTTAAAAAAACTGACACTGAGCTCAGCAAAAGTGCTCTGTCAAATCTGCATCTCTGCTTTAGAGTTCATTTCCTGCCCAGCATCCAGTGTGTTACTGTGAGGGACCAGGATGAACCAACTTCACACTATGAACTTAAAATCATGGATTCAAGCTGGGTGTAAGCAGAAGTATTTCATGCTTCTGGGATGAAATTGTGATTTGACTGGTCTTTCCTTGCCGCAGAAAGAAGTAAAAGGGGCTGAGGTGGTGGCAGGTTGTGCAGATCAAAGGAATGCAGCTTTTCTTGCCCAACTGTGTTGTGCCTAGGAATATATATATTTTTCCTTTAAATTGTAGAGCAGATCAGGCAATGATAAGCCATGAATTATTATATCATTATATATAATCTTTTAGGAATTTATTTAGGAGTGATTTTCTAATGGGATCTAGACAATTCTGTTTCTGCTGTATGGAATTTTCCTAGTCCGAACTCCCACACAGAGAAATTCATAGGGAGCTGAGTTCAAAGCAAAGTAGAGGCAGAACCTCTGCACCTGGAAGCTATGCCAACACGAGTCAAATTTAAAACTGAAAATGTCAGTTTCTTCCCAGCCTTTTGGGAGGAACAAATCTTTTAATTAACAGGAAAAGCTTAAAAATCCGAGGTGTCATCTTGTAGCATGTAGGAGAATAAAGTACAACAGTGCAGGCAGTCTGAGAAGAAGAACTATTAGTAGATGAAGAGGCAGATAGTTTCAAATGCCACTAAAAACCAATCTATCTCTATTAATTTTCTGCTCTAGCAAACTGATGTGTTGGAGCTTTTATCCTAAAGTATAGAACAAACTTCCTTTCACCCTCTATTGTAAAGCAAGTGCTACTCCATAAAGATATTTGATGGCTAATGAGCGTTTTACAGCAAGACTTTAAAGTTTATGCTGTGAAATTAAAAAAAAAAAATCCACATTCAGTTACAGTGGGAGGATTTATGTTGGCAGAAGAGAATTACCAGTTTGGCCACTTCCAGTCTGCTGTAATTGCTTACATATTTGTAAATAGTGCCTTGGGATTTTTAGCGGCCACAGGCAATCAGGATTTTAGCTTTACACCTCATGCTGCAAGACAGGTATGTAGCACCACAGAACTGACCCCCGTGCAGAACTGCCTGGTTTAAAGGAAAAAAAGTGTTGCACAGGATCATTATCAATCTTTCAAATGCCAGCAGCATGGATGTGTGCCTTGGCAGTCTCCCACCCAAGAGCTGACATGGCCCAATGCTGCTTTTTAATAGTCAAATCTAATAGGGTCAGCATGAGAAAGGCAGAGCGCAGACAGTCTGACAGGCATGGGCAACTCAGTTTATTCATTGGTGGTCTTCAGCCTCTGAGACTTCTGAGTTCAGTTTGGAAGGGAAAAGATGAAATCTGTAAACAGTCACATGGCATCGGGAAAGCAGAGGCACCTTCTTCCTTTTCTGTTTCTCCTCCGAGAGGACTGTCATTCTTTTCTTATATTTAAATTAAAAGCAGTCAGGCCTGAATGCACATGTATGTGTAGGAAGGAGTGGGGTTTATTATATCACCACTTACAATCGTGTTTCGATGTTGGTTTCTCCTTTCTGAAAGGTATTTATGTCGGCATGCTCATAATGGCCACACTACCATTACTATAGAAAAAGGGGATTTCAAGCTTTTAAAAGCAGTTATTTCCAGTTGTTGAAAGGCTCTATTCCATTAACTCACATTGTCCTACATTTCCCACCATCTTAGTGCATTGTGTCAGCTGTCTCTTATCAAAATCTCTGTATCTTGTGACAGTAATTTTTGTTTGCCTGTATCAGTAAAATACTCCAGACTCCTGTTTTGCAACATCTTTTCCCCTTATTTTGAAGCTGATTTTGGACTTAGTTTTAAGGTATTAGACCACTATGAAAGGGAGCAGGGTGGGTATCTATGCATCTGGAATTCCATTACTTGACCAAAAAATAGGCAATCCACTTTAGCAATCGTGAGAACTGTTTCGGAAGGTCTATAAACTAACCATCTTCCTATCCATTAATTCATTTCTGCTTCTGAGACTCACACAGTATACTTAACCAGTTCTAGACTGAGATTACCTATTCAGCTACTCACTGTCCTATGATAGGCACCCAAGGTCAGCTATAGGCCATTATTGACTTGTGACCAGAATTGCCGCCCTCTAATGTATCTAGTACTGCTTTAAAGGCAGCAGTCAGGAAACAAACATCTTCTCTCCTGGGCTTTGTAAATTTTCAGGTGAGTGAAAGTTCAAAATGCAGAGGCATCATCCAGAATAATCTCTCACTAAGCCATGTTTATGACTTGCACTTCTATGAATACTCTATCTGCTTTAGTCTTGCATTCATTTACTAATACAAAATTATGAAGAGGAGAATATGTATCACGAGGTGTGTTCCTAAAACATCATATTTTTACAGAATTGGGTCAAATGAATGTTTCAGGTGGAGCCTATGCAAATGCCCACTTGAGAGTGTGAGCCTGAATCCATACCAGTGGTGGTCTGTGTCAGACTTTGGCAAGCAGAGAACAAAGCACTGCATGTCTGGTCCTTTGCTGAAAATTGAGCCTTACTGATCTATGTTTGATGTTATCTTGGGCCTTTCAGCTGCAGCGTTGCTTCTGAACATCTCTAATAAATTCAGTGAGCTAGAAATTTATGCAGGTGTTTGTCCATCAGGTGTGGATCGGGGTTTTGAATTATAGCCTGATCTGACCGAATGGCATATTAAGCCATGATGTGAAGTGTTCCCATTTGTGTGTCCTCAGACAAGCTGATGATTCCGAGAAGCATACGTGGACCACAAAGGATTTCATCAAGCCCATTTCATTAAATGGTAATGATAATGTATTTCAGTGGAATTCTATTTTCTACATTCTGGTTGATGTTAAGGAGGCCTTCATGCAAAATACTCTTGCTTAGATGTCATAACGTTTGAAACATGGGGAATATGCATTAGAATAATTCAGTCAAAAACTGACCAGGGTGACTCATAGGCATCACTGAACAGAGTACTGACCAGCTACTGAGAGCATATGTATTTCATTTGGTAAACAGTGTTTGATTATGAATGAATTGTGATAATTCAGACAATTATTTCAATAATTTTGTCTAGTTAACAGTAACAGTAGACATACTGTTTGCTAAATGTATTAACTGAAATTACAGTAGCTATTCAGACTGCATTCATCATCATACTTATTAGTGTCTGCCCTTCCTATGTCTGTGGGCTCTTGAATGTTCTGCTCATCCTAAGTGTTGTCATTTCTGCTGGTATTACAGAAAAAAATTGAAATGTAGGCAGTTGTCAATGACAGAAATGTCTTCTGTCTTTTCCACTTTCTGCTTCTTGAAAATAATCACTTCTGCATGTACAGTCTGAAACAAGGGAATTTAGCCATGTGACTCCGCCTTTAACTCAGCAAAAGTTAGCAGGTAGTTCTTAATTTGAGGGCACAGTATTAACTCCTCATTGACAAGAGTAAGCATTAGTCACGTAGTTCCCTTGGCTCCACTGCAAGTGCTCCTGAAACTTCTTACTCATGTGAAATACAGGATTTAAAATCAAATTGGTAATATTGTGAAAATTTAATTTCTGTCATTTAAAGGATACCACTAACCATGAGTTAGCCACCTGGATACAGGACGCCAGTTTATCTATGAAGTGGTTCTTGATGTTCAAAACCACTCTGTGCCTAGCACTTAACAAATACAGGAAGTATTACGAACACAAAGTGAATGGTTTTGGTGGTTTTGATCTCTAGAGAAGATCTCCTTGGCATAAGATAGTTCTTGTAACCAGATGGAAGTATTTTATGTGCTACTCATTTGAACTCCCAGTTCAACACACTGATGGTCTGCACGCTCTGGGCTGAGGTCTGATTGATTATGCCAGGATTAATTGGATTTTACTCTCCTAAAAATGTCACAGGTATGCCAGCTGTGAGAAAAGTTGTGTTTGATCCCGTCTGCTTCATTGTCTGCTCCCGCTCCCCACCAAATCTAAATTGTGTAGGGGCAGATACTAATATTGTCTTCAGCAACCTTTATTATAGACAGCTGTCAATGGTAGATGAATGTTTTGGCTGTGCCTCTATCCTTTCAGTGAAGGAAGGAGTAAGTGTATAATAATGAGGATTTATCTTGTTATATGGGTATACTGACACAGAATTATAACATCCGTATGTGGGCCACTGACAGTCCCCATGTCTCCCAGTTTATTCGATTTTCTCTAGGCCAAATTTATTGCTCTCATAATTAAGTCCAATCCTGAGGACTTAATGGAGTTGCATGTTTTGAAAGTAGCAGGAAATATGGCTCTTTCCTAGCCAGGAGCCTGCGCAGTGTCTGCTCTGGTCTGCCTGGGTGTAATTCTACCCTTTTCGAAGGAAGGGTGGGTGACACAGGACATAGCTTTAGAAAAAACTCCAAATTGGTCATTTTTATCTTTTGTTCTATCTCATGTTAGGAATGCCTGAGTGACCTTTTGTTTGCAGTAAGGCTTACACCCCTAGCTGCTAAATGGGATCACGTTAATCATGGATGACACCAAGAAATAACATGCATATATTGCTTCCAGGTAGAGGCAGATCAGGCAGAAGGTGAAGCTTTCCAATGGTGAGGGCAGTGAAGCGTTGGGGTTGGTTGCCTGGGGAGCTTCTGCGATTTCCATTTCTGGAGGATTTGGAGAACCTGCAGGGAATGAACTCACCTGCTAGGAATGACTGAACCATGGCGATTCCTGCCTTGGGGTTGGGGCATGTACTAAATCACCTCCTGAGGTCTGTTCCAGGCCAGTTTTCTGCAATTCTGTAAGTCAGTGGTGAGCTGACACCACTCTGACATGACAGAATAAATACAAGTCCAGTCTTTTTCTTTGCCTGGTGCAATGAAAATGCTGCTGATCTGTGGGTTCACGTGTTTCTCATCTTCCTTCAACTTCACAGGCTCCAAGCAGGAACCAAGTTCACTATTTCTTGCCCAACAAGAATGTTAGTTCATTACTTCCATAATTATTTTGGTCCACAATTAATATATTTTTAAAAATGTAAAGAATTCTTCCAAGTATCATATCCCTTAAAGCATGTTTGGCTGTAACAGATATTAAACAATTGTTGACTATATGCAACATTACACTGATTCTAACTGCCATGGAAAACATTTAATTCATGCATTTTTAAGCAAAATAGCTACAATTTCAAATTGTAGCCATTTATTCACCTTAGGTAGTTAATTTTTAGTTCCCACTTGGGTGTCTTAGGAAATAGAGCAAAAGATAAAAATAGCCTTCAGTTTGTCTGTTGTCTCTTTCCCCTCTTCTGAGAACAGAAAAGGATTTTTCCATAGTCCACTCAAGTAAATAGAAACGTTCTTGTCCTTATAATAGGTTTTGGATCAGGTCCATCTGTAAAGGTAGTTCCCTTCTCCACCCCCCCATACTCTTGAATGAATGCATGAAATATATTTAATGATGGCAGTATTCTTCATGAGAAGTCCTTTTAATTCTCGGTGTAAGAAAGTGTTCTGTGATGTGACTACCTGATTTTATTGAAACTCATGTCAGGAAAAAAAATTATTGCCTTCCCTGTCAAAACTGACAGTAATTATGAGGCCAAATATATTGCTGTGATTGACTTGTAAAACTAAATCTGCAATATTTCAAGTTTGTAAGTTGACTTGTGCAACTCTCAGGAAATATAACCCAGTATTTTCTTTTCAAACTGACATCTCTTTATCAATTTCTTTTATGATCTTTGTTTTTATTTGTGAGAGCAGTGTGTATACAGCATTTATATAGATGTACTGGATGGCATTTAATGAGTCCACTTCTGGGGAAAAGTAGCTTAACAGTAGCTAAAGGAAAGCGAGGAAGGTTTAAGCACAGGTACCTCTTATGTGCTCCTTGTTGTGCATAATCTTTCAGCAATAAATACTGCATATTGATTACTTAATTGTAATGGAAACATACTTGGACAGGAGCAACATTATAGCCTATTTACTGCCTTAATTTTTAAAGAGATTTTAAAATTTAAAATGGGTACTTCACTAAATGCAGCACAGTGCTCTTTGTGCATAACTTGATGTAGAAGGACTTGTTCATCAAGGCTGCATTGCTGGGAACTCTTTCCATTTCAGCTGCCTTCCTTTCTCTTTGTAAAACCAGAAAAATCTGTAGCTGGTGTTTAGCCTCTATTTGCATGTATGAAATTCACTCCAGATCTAAAAAATCATTGTAAACTGATTAGTGAAGAAGTCTCCAATTAGGGTTCTGTAGAGAATAAGCATAAAAGTTTCACTTATTTACCTTAAAAAAAAAAAAGATCAAACATGTGCATTCCAGGTTAATAATGAATATTTCTGAGGAATTGTAGTAAAAAGTGATCCTTTGTTGGCTGAAGGAAAAAAAAAAAGGACCTACACATCAAATAATGCATAAACCAAATGCTGGCTTAAAGACTTCCTAAAGGTCAACTAACAGCACTACCTGAAAATAAAGTAAAAAAAGGAAGATATATCTTAAATATCATCTAGTCATTTAGCTGGAGTATTAAAAAAATAAATACAAGTGTTGAAGCAATATATATTAACAGCCACAAAGAGGCACTTGAAACTGGCATCCACAATGTTGTATATTGTTTCAAATGTACAATACCAGATTATTCTGGAACTGAAAAGATGAAGTTTCCTTTACAGGAGAAAATATTCTCCATTTTGCTTGATCATTTCCAGTCTGTTGGGTGTTCGGATGATACTGCTGTTGGGCTTTTAATTTTTCTTTCAGTTTTTTCTTATTTTCTTTTTTGTTCGTTTGTTTGTTTGTTTATTTTTAATTATTTTAAATTTTGTTTTAAATCCAAACCAGTGGAGCAAAGCTTGGGAAGTAATAATTTCTTTGAATCTTAATGCAGTCTGTCTTCTTAATGAGCCTACTGCACTGCCCTGAAAACAGCCCTTTACAAATAAACATGCTGGAAGTGATTTAGCCACAATGTCCAGACTGTGTAAACATCTAATTATTACAATAAAATTGTCAATAAATATACATTACTGCTCCCTTTTCAAACGTTAACCAACTTTCTCTTTGCTTGATAAAAAGGTATAAATTGTATTTTTATGTCTCAAAGGGTTTTGTTTTCATTACCCTGCTTGCTGCTCTCCAGACAAAAGAACACAGCCTAATGTCTGAGTTATTTCTGGATGGTGAAAACTCCTACAGTTTTTTATTCACATAAAGTGTGATGTTACTTTTCACAGCAAAATGAACTCGAAGCTTTCACAATCTGATGTTTAGACACGACATCTTCCCCATCCCCCCCACCCCCCCACAAAAAAAGCAGCTAAAAAATTCTCTTACTGCAGTGGCTGTAACTATGGGATAGGCATACCATTAAAACCTGCTTATTAGAGGGAGGAGAGGACATAATGCTGCTTTAGAACTGAGAGAGAAGATAGGAAGCCACAGCAATTTCCTCAAAAATATGAAGTTCCACTTTCCAAATTATGGCATCGTGTTGACCATAAATATGGCATCAGCCCCCTCCCCCCCCCAATATGTAGCCCCTTTTCACATTTCTTATATAACTGGAACATTAACATTAGAAAAGCAGAGCGATATGGAATCCTAATGAGGTCTGGCCTATATGCTCCGGCAGAAGAAGAATGAGGATAATTCATTTGTATGCCACGAAGCATTCACAACTCCATGAGCATCCCTGTGGCTTCAGCTTGTGGTGCTGATCATCTGTTCCTACTTTAGGGGGTTTCATTGCTCCGAGCAGCATCTGAGCTGGGCAAAAAATAGTTAACTGCTTTACTGCTAGCTTTTGTTATATAATGACAATTTAATACGGTGGCTATTTTTTTGTTAACCTGCTTTAAAAAGGTCTTTCAAATGGTTAAATTAATCTCCTGATTAGCCGTGCCTGCCAGGTAAAATATAAGGAAGAAAATGATGTGGAACACAGCAGTGTAAAATGCGTTAGGCAGTCTTGGTAAACATGTCTATTTTAAATAATCAATGTAATGACAGGCAGCCATTTGCTCAGAAAATATTTTTTTTAAATACTTTTTATTCTGTTTTACTATCTGTGTTCACACTGCTTTTTTTACCCTCTTTTTTTTTTTGAACACTGAAGATACTCGGCAGAGTGACATGTTATTTAAAAAAAGAAAACAGAAATGTTTACCAAAATCAAGGTATAAAAGATCCGTGCAAATTGCCATGTAAAATGATCTCCACAAAAAGGCATCGGGGAAGAGAGGGAAGGCTGTGCCAAACAGATGGCACACCCTGCTGTGTTTTTGATTGAAAAAGAAAGGTAACATTTGCAGCCACGTCAAAGAGACAGTGATCAGCTAAACAAATTGGTCTCCGAAGTACACCATTGCTGGAGCAAACCCTGCTGCAGGGTAAGAGTGAGGTTGTATTTCACAATAATGCCGTGTGCGCGTTGCGGCTTTCTGAAGGGAAGGGAGATGTCCCCCTTTCATCTTTCCGAGGTGAGCAAAACCCTTTGTTGAGATAGACTGCAATGTACTCAGCAAAAGCGACAGAGAAACCCACAGACAATAAATGTGGGGGTTTTTTCCTGTTTTTTTTTTTTTCTTGGTCATTTCCAAATCATATTCAGGGACAGCCCAGCAGGTTTTCCATTTGGTGTATCAGGTGTCCAGGGCTCACAATGAATAAAATTGTGATGTGGTTTAAAAGAAATGGGAAGAAATGCCAAATAATCTGCACAAAGGTGCAGTTGGAGGAGGAGGAGGCTGTAGCCAGAGAGGCTTGTGCCTGCATGCTGCCCATAGTACAAACACTGAATGTGGCAGAGGAAGGGTGCGTGGGGGGCTTCCCGCCCCTCTTTTTTTTTGGGCTCATCTCAGCTGGCAGCCTTATTCCGCCTCAGTAAAGACAAGGTACAGAAATGTCCTTTGGGTGACATTCAAAACTCGATATAAATCCTCTGCTTTATGAGACTGCAGTGCAATAAATTACTTAGCCTAATTGTAGATGTAATGAATTACCATAATTAGTCATGGGCTACATTAAATTAATCAGCATGGTACATTATTTTGCTAAATTACATCTTTGCCTTCCAAAGCCACCAGTGCAGCAATCAGTGTTTCTTGCAAGAGGGGAATGATGCTGTAATGAGAAGCCTTTCTGCTCCTAGAATAGTGACAGGATATGAATTTTGATGGGAGACAGAAAGGTTTGGAGACACTGGAGCCTCAACTTGTGCCTGAAGTGTCTCCCGTTGTTAATGATGCTCCAGTCCTCCTGCAGGGGAGCAGTGGGCTGTAGCTTGTGAAGGTTGTGGACGATTCTCCTCACAGGGGAAGAAAAACACTTAGCTCGTGCTTTAAGGCAAATAATATCGCTGATACAACAACTCACAAAGCAGTGGGGTGGCAGAGAGATAATGTCTCTGGAAATATTAATAGATTTAGAATGTTCTTTTGCATTGGTTGATGAGATTTATAGTTACCAGGTATTTTTTTATTGTTATTATTCATACCATTTGGATCTGAGTTAAAGCCTGTAGCTACTTTTGTGTTTTACTTAAACCTCCAGCTGTTCAGAATCTTGCTGTTGCTTCTCAGTGAATAAGTCTGGAAGCAAACCATACTTGAGCTGAATATTATTCACTATTCAGCAAAATGTTGCTGGGAGAGCTCCAGAGTCCCACCTGAACACACATGCTCTGTTTAGATTTTTATTCGGGGGCTTATAAGTATATAAAGACTATTATTTGGCTTGATGAATGTCAGAGTTTATATTTCAGATACATGAATCCCAATTATTTCAGGCACATTTCAGAAGTATGAAATGGCTCTTCTGTCTGTTGGTGGTATTTTTCCCCTAAAATACTCACTTTGCAAGATCTGTCACTTTCTTACTTTTATGCTTCAGAACAAATTTGCTTAAATATTTATTTATGCTCACAATGTCACCAGATGACAGTTCGTGACAGAGATTCACGGTACTGTCCTGCAATAAGGTTAATTATCCTGGACTTGTGATGAAGGATGCTGTTGTATTGCTGTTGTTTTGTTTTCTGGAATGACAGTGTTTTGTGAGCTTCTAGTTTAAGGGATGCATCTGTCGTCTTAATGCCCATCTGTGTAATGAAATTAGGCTGGGATTTTTGTAGCATTCCTTGCTGGTTTTGTCGTCCACCTGCCTGCCCTGACCAGCGAGGAGGAATAAACCAGCTAGTTTAAAACCAAGACTATGGGAACAGGGAATGGGAAAAATAGACAATGGAAGCAGTGCTGAACAGAGCGCAGCTCTTAGTCCTGCTGATATGAGTTAAATCTTTGACTGTGGTCAGGAAAAACGGACCCAAATAAAGCATGGTCACATCTGCAGGGAAAAATGCATAGGGATGCAGAAAAGCCCTGTTTGTAATTTGTGTTTTTGTCCTGGTGGGAACCCATTTAATTAGTGCAAGAAGGTATTGAATTTTAGCTTATCATGCATATTGTTTTCCAGCTGTACAGAAGATTGCCAAGTTTCTAATGGCCTGACCCTACTCTGTAAATCAGCAGTAAATTGCAGCATTTACACTGAGCAAAGGCAAAGGGCTCATTCTGTTGGGTTTGCGCTGTCACAGGAACCTGGGCTAAGGGATTAATGGTCTGATGTTAAACATCTGTCCCCTGTCTTTGGGGGGACGTAAACACACAAAGAGGGAATCTAATGCCATCTACTAAAAGATCTTCAATGAGAGGGAGCCCTTGCTAACATTTCCATCCAGTGGCACCTCAGACACATTGCCTCTTTATGCTAAAGCCCCACAGCACTAAGGGCCCTATAAATAGTCTCCATGTGACAGCTCAGAGAAGAAGAGAGGTTTCCTCTAGACATTAGTTGTGCTAAAAGATTCATCATTACCTGCAGTCATGAAATAAATCTTTGATACTTACAACTATAATATCCATGCTCTACGTTTTATTGCAGATATAGGTAGACAGTCATTATTTCTGACACTTTCTCAGCATTACAAGGAGTACTCTAGGGGAACAACTAGTGTACAGTCTTACAGAAATAGATTGATATAACCACATGGAAGCCAGTTACTTGCAGTCAATATAATATTCCCTTAATGATGTTAAACAGTCATGCAGATTCCAAGTTTAATGTAAAAATCTTATCTTCAAACAACCACAGTTATCTACAAATTAAGTTGCCAGAAGGGAAATTTATTTTTTCATCATATACTAGTCCTTGAGAAATATATTACTTCAAACAGTGTAAAATCCTTTTTTAGTTTTAACTATTACAGTTTATTATTATTTAGGAGACATTAAAACAAGACAATGGTCAACAACAATCACTGTACAGCCCTTGAGGGAGATGGGAATATACTATGAAGCAGAGTGCTAAAGGATGCTCTGTGTGGTGGTCGTGTGGTAGATCCTGTCATCACATAAATTCAGTGGACATTTACACAGCAAGTATTTTCCCATGTGGAAAAAGAGCTAAAGCTGGTTTAGGACCAATAAAGAGAAAGTAACTTATTTTTGTTGACCTGCAGTCTTCTGAGAGTTATGTGATAGAATGGCATTCCTGCTTTACTAGTAAGGCGCAGAGGTTTTAAGTACTTAGGTGTACTTCTGTACTTGGGTTCCCTAAATCCTGCACTGCTCCCTCCAGTAGCACCGAGCAGCAGCTCAGTGCTGGCTTACAGGTTTTACTGGTGACTGACCTCCAAACCCAGGGTGGCATTAGAAGTATCTGTGCTTTTCCTGCTTACTGGGATCAATTCTTGACCAATGAGAGAGGCAGCATGTGCTGGCAGTGGCTGCATGGAACTGGTATGGTGGCTGCTGAAGCAGCTGTCACTGAACTGGAGGACACCAAAGTAACCCACCAGTGGCCCAGGCACTCCAGTGCTTTGGTGGCTGAACTGGCTGGCACCTTGGAGAGCAAGCCTGAATTTTTGATCTGCGTCTTGCATGCAGAGTTCCAAAGGCAAATAAGCATTTCTGGAAAAATCTGTCACAGACTCCGAACAAGACTTTTTTTGGTTGCTGTTTGGGTTGGGTTGGGTTGGGTTTTTTTGTGTCAGTACTGGTAGACTCCATACAATAACAACATACATTCTGGGTTCCCAGTCTGTTTCTGGTGTTAAGGACCACCTGGTGTGTACCAGGGAGATCTGATTTGGGCAGGGGTTCAGCTTTCACAGAAAGATGTTTTGAAGTCCATTTCTTTTCTAGGCTCAGACCTGTGAGCTACAGCTTAGCATTCAGAAGAAGCTCCACTGAGTTGCCAGTGCTGTCCTGACATCAACGCCGTTTGGCAACCTTATGCATCTTTCACTGAAGTGTGTTTGAGTGATGCTGGAGTTTCATCCTTAGACCTTTGAATGAAACTAAGCATTTGAATGTGATTATATTTTGCTGATAGGTGGAGAGATTAATTTTACAAAACATTTGCTTTGGCTCCTTTTGAACATCCCAAAATTCCCTTGATGGCTCCAGAGGTGGCACTGATGCAAACACCTGTTGCAGTAGGAGGTGGGACACCCTCCACCTCAATTCATGACCTTTGAGGATGAACTGTAAGGACTGGCACTCTGTGAGAGGAGGAGGAGGAAATATCAAAATGGAGTTTCACACGCTGTCCTTGGGCTTGAGCAATGTTCCTGATTGGCCAGCTGGTATTTTTTAACACTGGATGGCCAGAGTCCAAGGAATCATGATGACCTCAGTGATCTGGTGTGGTTTGTGGCTGCAAGGTCTGCGGGAGGGTGGCCGTCTGCCAGCCCCCTGTACATCATTTGCAGGTTGCTGTTTCTGACTGGTGTTTGTTATTGTAAATGAGTGACACTGCCTATAACTCATCTTTAAGTCTCACCTCACGAGTGTCGGAAGAGCTGTGGGTACGTGCTCGTGCACATAAAGGCATCCCCATAGGTTCGTGCCCGTCTCTGTGCTCACCTGCAAAGTGCTTGTCACCGCCCTGACTTACCTCACTGTGATTGATGATAATTAGGTTTCAGCTGCCTTCTGATGCAGAAATACACACCACCACAGCTTGGCCAGATCTGCCTCCACAGTTGTGCCTCTGAAAGGCTATCGATTCAACACTTCTACATTTTTAAAAGGTCATGGCAATAATTCCGCCTGAATTGTGCTAAGTGAAAATAGTTTGCAGAGGTAATATGCTTCCTGCTCAGTTCCAGTGTAAACAAAAGCCAGTGGGTTTTTTTATTGGTTTTCATATATTTTAGTTACATTTCTTTGTCTTGCTCTCACATTGTATCAATGAACGTTTTGCAAAGTTGTGAGGAAGCACTTATCATAATATGGTGCTCACATTAAAAATTAAAACCATAACATTAAAAATTACCCTTTTCCCCTAGTCCTGTCATATATCTGTCCACTTTAGTAAGACAAACATCTACAGCTCTATAACCATGGTATTAAATGTACTTACTTGTTGTAAAAAATCATTGTAGTTATACAAACAGCCTTCCCTGGCTTGACTGAGAACAGATTGTACCCAACAATTCGTTTGACTAACAGGCTATGTAATGCAACGAGTTAACTTATTAGAATACATAGTTACTGCAGCCCGAGTGCCCTAGAAAGATGACAGAAAGCAGAGGATGCTATGGCATAAATTATTTCAATAGCTGTGGTACAATTAGTGGCTTTGTATTGTCTAGTTTATTGGACTTAAAACCAGGGCTAAACTCAAGGAGAAAGAGAAGGTGAGATTTTATGCACAGAATGAACCTTTCTATCTTCCTATAGGTTTTCTTCCCCTATACTTCCTTTGTTTTAAATTATTTTATTCTGTCAATCACGTGTACCTCAATAGAGACCTTAGATTTTCTACCAGCACAGCTTTACGTGTCTGCATGGAGCTACTGAAGAACAGAGCTTAACATTCCTACTCTACACCATGGGCTTTGCCAGGGTGATGTTCTGTGTATGAGCATACATGGCAAAAGATTTTCCTCCTGATCATCTTTAGCATTAATGGTAAGTGACATATGCAGAGATAGAGGCTTAAATGTACTATGTTCCCCTGTGCCTCTATTCAATCCCACTGCAGTTACCATAATTCACTTTACAATTGATTGTTAATTTACTTTAATACACGTGTCTGTAGCAAGTGGAGCTGATAAATAGTGAGAAAGTATGTGATAGGCTATCTAACCTTCTTCACATAGATGAAAACACTACAGAGCTGAAATCTACTCACGCTCCTTGAACACAATGCTGTATTCTGGTTTTCTATTCATGGTGTTGTAAATTTGTCAGCCTAATGGGACACTTTGTAAGGCATTTTCCTTTTTAAGTGCTTTAATGGGAGTAGGTATTACATTGACCCAAAATCTAGCCTAACATTTCATACTGTGGAGTTTGTAATTGTGTAGTTAGCTGCATAGAAGTTAAGTGGTGTTTTGTTCTTGCCTCCATTTCAAGCTGACTTTTGCCAGCCTGATACTTAGCCTACTGTTTATATATGAAATAAAATCAGTATGTGGTTTGGTCACTGAGTTCCGAGGTCATACTGTATTTTCCTAGTGGAGATGGTAAGTAGGCAGAGCACACAGGCAAATTTTATCTTCTTTCTTACTATCCTTGAAGGGCTGTGGCAGTGGGTATGAAATAGCTGCACCAGGATAGACCTAATGTCTATCAAGCCAGTAGCATGTTTTTTGACAAGTGAGACACTGACAGAATGAGATCCATGCAGATATCCAGTGATACTTCCCTAAAATATTCCCTGGCAGCCACTAATTTTCAGGTCAAGTGCTTCTTAAGCAGAAGCGATGTTTCTATATCTAGTACCGCTGATAGATTTTTCTTCCCTGGAAGGATAAAGTGAACTCAGTTACTCAGTATGATGGGTGGGAAACTTTGGAAACAGTTCACAGTGTGAACATTCATGATCCATCTTATGAGCTCTTAAATGTTGGAGGTTTGAGTCGAAAAAGGCTGATCTAGGTTTGGTGTGGCCACAGCCATACACCAGCCAGAAAAATTTGTGTTTAAAGGCCAAGAGGCAGATGGGTACCTAACAAAAATGCCCAGTCAATAAAAATCTTTCTTTAAGAGAGGTGTGTAAATGCTGAAGTGCAGTCAGGTTCTGAAATATGCCTATTCTGAACTGAATTGTGATGTGATGAACATCTACCTTGCACATAAACACGGTTATGACACATTATCGGTTGGCATTTTTGCTGCAGCTCAAATAAGGGTTAGTTCTGATTTCTCCAGAACTCACAGTGTCATTCCTGATTTAGGAAGAGTACCATTTTCCCTAGAACTGTTCAAAGCAGTAAAAATTAAATACTTTGGGAAAATCTGAGTTAGGGGACATGGCACAAGTGAAGTAAAATCAGTAAACTCGAGAACCTTGCAAAGAACCTAAAAAGCCCCATCCACAAAACCAATTCCTTGAGAACGCAGAGTGACAAGAACCCCCTGAATCATGAAATGCTTTTGAAATGCTTTTTGTTACCCTATATGGTCATGTCCTACCTAGAAACCCAGCATCAACAGTGTAGAGCTCAGACAATGCACCCATAGCTCTCTCAACATATATTGATCTGTGCTGCCACAGCTCACTGCTTACAGTCCAGGCTTTTCCCTGCCCCTCTGTGTTACAGCCATGTGCTAGGTTTCCTCTGAGAAGAACTGCATTTATTCCAACAAAAGCTATCAATCTGTGACATTGTTTATAACAGGGAGAAAAAATCAACATCAGAAATCTTTCCTTTCCTATATATACCGTATACAACCTTTGAGATTTATCATGGCTTGGATTTCTCCGAGGGTTGACAGTAAGACAACAGAATAAGCTGTCTCGTAGCTTCTTTTTTGTTTTGTTTATAGGTTCCCTGTGTATGAAAAGGCTCTATAAATAATAATCACCGATGCAGGCCAGTACAGTAGTTAAAGACACTTAATCTCCTGGCTATAACCATCTTTTGAAGTGGTGTTTTCCTCTCTGCTTAACAGGGTGGCACTGGTGCTTCTGAAAGAAAGAAGTCAGAAGTTTAGAGCATGTTGGTTGTGTACTTGGTGAACTTCTGCTGCAGGGAAATGTCAAGGTCAGAACATGATTGAAGAACCTTCTTCCTCTCTTGAAGTCGCTGTTCCTGTATGATATTGTTTTCCACTGTAGAAGGTTCTCTTAAAAATGAGGTTGAGATCCCTAAAGAAATTGCTTCAATCAGCAACAGTGCTTAATGACTGTTAATGGGAAGTGGAGATAGGATAGTAAGTGTTACTTTGATTAATAAGAGAACTGCAGAGAATTTAAATTGTGCCACTGATGGATTATTTTCTTCAAGCTTGATAAGCGCTTCTCATTTGTTCTTAAATTTGGTCAATACTGTTAAAGACAGCAAAATGAAGTATAATTAATTCTATTACTGCTACTCAGACCCAGAGTTACTGGTAAACAGATTGCGATGCAGACAACAATGTTAGGTAACACTTCTGACAGGTTTATCATATGAAAACCCATCAGTCCCCAAAAGTAGAGAACCTATTCTGCCCCATGGTTAGAAACTGCCCAGCATTGGCTGCCTTTCTAAGCATATGGCAGTCTATTTGAATCAGCTGTAGAAATATTTCCAGTAAAGAAAGCAGATGATTCTGAAGTACATGGACAAAGCAAACAACTCCAGTTTGTCCCTGACCTGAGGGATGGGGATATTGTCTTTGGATTTTGAATATATCACTACACATTCTGAGTTTGCAGTTTACGTAAGTAGCTTTTTAGCTTTATTTTTTTTTCTCCCTTCATTATTGTGGTATTAGGCCCTGTGAAAATCTGAGATACTGGAGGGCTTCGGAGGAAGGGGTGAGATGAGATTTTTCCACTCCAAGATAATATAACATTTAATTTGCAGACCCCGTGTCTTGTTAAATTAACCCCTCCACACACTACTAGGATCCAGTGCAGTGACTGAGTCATTATCACAATACTATTTTCCCAAAGATATTTTCTGTTTCATAATTATGTGTGTTTCTTACCAGTCTTGAAGTCCAGGATGTGTATACACTCTGGATTAATATGGCTTGCACAATAAATAATCATAACCTAAACACTACAGCTGCGGCACCTAAACACTACAGTTAGTTTTGTTAGGGATTGGCAAACATTACAGTCTCCCCTCAGAAAAGCTCCCATACATGTTTAAAGGCTGTCCTGAAGGAAAGCTTTTCTACCCTTGGAGCAGCAAGTCACTGACATATGCAGAAGTCTCTGGTCATGTGCGTTTGCACATCTCCCATCTCCCGGCACAGTGGGACATGATCCTGCTGAGGATGGGAAGCGTCGATTCAACATAGGTATTTCATGAGAAGGTGGCATAGAATTTGTGCTGGTGTACATATAAGTTATTGTTATGCATGATACCTATTTGCATAATGCAAAAAGTAGGAAAAATATACTGAGAAAAGCAGTTTATTCAGAGACCTTTGTGTCACTTCTGAAATCATATTTTAGCAAAAGGTGATCAGCAGCTCATCCATTCTACTGTCTCGGAAGAAATCCAGGCTATGTGCAAAGGAATAGGGAAAATGTTCTGTGCTTTCATTAGCAGTAGCTGCAATTACTGCTTAATTTAACAGACTCTGCCTACTTCAGAGTCCATGCTTCTCCAATTCTGACTGCAGAAAGTCATTGTGTGAGTTATTTCAAATTAATTTGAAACCAGAGTGTGTTGGCTAATAGTATAGTTATAAAATCAGTGAAGGTCTAATTCTGTTATTAAAAATGTAAAGCTTATATATTATGAATAAAGAGTTCATTCTCTTCCAAGGATATTCCATAAACATAATTTCTAAAAGTATTGCAAACACAGAAAATGTATTTCAGGCATGAATTTAGGGGCGATGATCTGTACTCTAGAGTGCAAAAATACATTAAAAGCCTCGGGTGGAAGGTCATGTTTAAAACTCAGAAGCAGAGAACAAAAACCAGTGACAATTCCTTTGCCTCTGAAAGTCCCTGTTTATAGCTCTGCTGACATTTTGAGCCACAAAGGGAACAACTGGAACATCTTTCATTCCCTTGACTTGTTTGCAAATGCTTGAGGGTGGCTCATTGGGAATGTGGTGGCCTGACTGAATCATTCCTTCATTGATACTTTCTTGCAGATATCCAGGGTAAACATGGACTCTAATTACTGGGCACCCTTTATTTCTACAGGAAAGAATGTCAAAGATGTCATAATCCTGGCAAGTAAACGGTGGCACCTGGTGTATAAAAAATAGCAGTGTCAGAGTACTGATGGTCTTTGCTCTTAAGGCAGCTGCAGAGTGGTGTATGTGCACCTAGTAACACAAGGCATTTACACAGGTTTTAAGGAGGGTGCAGTTAGTTCCAAGCAGAAGCCTTGTGCGTCATTCCTCTTTTTACAGAGGAGCATTTGTCTAGGTGGACCAGCAACTTTTTGAAAGATGACAGCTGGCATCGTATATTGCCTCTAATGCACCAAAGACAAAGAAACTTTAAATTTTAGGTATAATCTCTGTTGAACTAACTAGAGATTTGAAGGCCAAATAAACCTTTCTCCCTTCCAGATTTTTCTGTTATTCCATTTTAGTGTCTGTCATCTTGATACAGAACCCCACATATGTCTGTAAGTGTGTATATTTGTTTGTTACCGTTGTTTTATTATACAGCACAATGGAAATTTACTGGATAACTTGTTTGCAAAGTTGATTCATGGCAGAAGAAAGGTAGGTCCTATATTCCCCTTTACAACAACTGTCCTCCAGAATTAAGGGCTGTATATTTGCAGGATTGTGTTACTGTAAATGTACTTTTCTGAAGGTACTTTAATAGTGTCTGGTGTTATAAGCTAAGGCTTCGATAATGAAAGGGAGCTCCACATGTACTGAGAGCCCTGATTAAGAGAGGAGTACTGTTTGTTACAGCTATGTGGGTACTTGGCTATCATATAAGTTTATTAAATCATATAAAATTTCAATTTACACCATAATATTCTATAAAAGATGGAGCACACAAAACTAATAAGTATGCCAGTTTCTTTCATATAGGAATTGTATTGTTGGTTGTGTTAAAGCTGCCATTTTCAGAAGCAAGAGTATTTATGCTAGAATAGTAATTTCCCGTCTCGTAGTTAAATTTTGTGGAAGTTAATTGCAGATTGAAATAAAATAAATGTGGTATAAAAGTTAGTAAAATGCCAATATAATGTTATATAGTGTTGGGATGGGGAGAGTATCTGTATGTCTTTATACAGTACATATGTAAGCACTCATATTTGAGTCTCCGTTAATTATGAATATAATTTTTTGGAAATGGAGTGACACTGTCCTGATCCAGTGTGTTTGGGCCTTGTTCTGTTGCAGGGAGATGAAGTAACTTGTGTTTAGGCCTTGCTTTCCCTCATACTTCTAATTTGCATAATGTATTATAATGGCTTTTGTATTGTTTGCAGGGTGAAGGTGCAAAGTCAGCCAAAGTTCATTTTTCCCATCTTATTCTTTTTTTATACTCTTCTGACAGTTCTCAGTTAAATGAAGGTGATGGTATCCCAGTTTGTTTTCTGTTGTTTCATCCTACCTATGCTTTAGGAGATTATAACTTATTTCTTCTTAGCATGTCAGAAAATACTCAGGATGTACCTAAAGCTCGTAACTATTTCAAATTGCTCAGTAGACTGTTTTTTGGAGGTGGAGTTGTGCTTCTAGACTTCGCATTGTGAGGAAGAAAATGTCTTTATTTCTTCTTTGCCAGGTGGCCAATCTGAGTTTCAACTTCTCCTGCCTGCTCCTTCCTGGCTTCTATTTTTGTTATATTTTACCATCATATGCTAGACTTGGCAGGAGTATCCATTTGGTACAGTGAGTGAGGTGAGTGGTACTGTCCTAAAAATGCATAGTCAAGAGCTAAGGACGAAGTAAGGCATCCTCTTTTGAGTAAAAATAAGTAAACAGAGAGGGGGAGAGTTCATGAAGAGCTTGTTTGCAAATGCTCCTTTTGAGGCTGGGGAGAGCTGGACTGGACTTGGGTGGAGCAAAGGGTTGTCAGCAGTCTTGGAGAAGATGACTCTCTTTACTTAAACTGCTTTCAGCGGAGTTGGGTTGGAGACCTGGCACCAGATGAGATGACAGAGAAGAAAAAGCCATGAAGAAATAACAGCCAAAATTTCAAGAGCAGTTGGGTAGTTTTGCTGTCTCACAATCAGAATTCAGCAGGTGGGAGAAACTAGAGTTCCTCTCTGCCTCCTGCTGGCTCCTGTGCACAGCTCTGTCTTGCTGGTCCTTTTTTTTGCCTTGTTTAGGTAGCACCATCACTTATTTGTAGGAACATTGGGATTTTGTGTCAACACTCCTAAAGGTTTTACCTTTGAAGTCCTGCAGGCATCCAGAGTACAAATTATCTATCAGGAAGAAAACTGAAGAGGGAACAGAAATCCCTATGTTTTGGACGTCACACTTGGCTGGAGAATTTGGATGTTGCACAGTCACTCTTGGCTGGAGGAAGAACTATTTTCTTCCTGCTTTATTGCCAGTCCTGCCCTTAGATACCTGTGTATCATACTGACAGCCACAGCATAAGACACTCAAGACTTGTAACACTTATAAACTAATGAGGGTGCAGTGGATTAATTCGGGATACATCACACAGTTTCTAAAGGGCTTTAGTGTGTCGTTTATGGCTGGTGCTTCATAAGGAATGTATCTTTTTGTATAGCCTGACCATAGCTCACCAACGTTTTGGAGCAGGGTTGAGAATGTTATCATGATTGGCTTGCTAGGTGAAAGGCTTTTCTATTTAGCTTTTAATAGAGCAAAAGTGACTCTAAATTTGTTAATATTCTTTAGGTTATATAGGACAAATTACAGATAAGTGAATAAGTAATGAAATTTGTAATGAGAATTTCTCAAGTATGAAATGTTGGCACAAATTAATTGTGGGATTTTACAGCTATTATAGTTTATACCATAAATGCAAAAATGACTAGGGCTTTTTAATTACAGCAGGAACACACTAAATTTTTATGGAGTGCCATTTTGTTAAAGAGGTACTTTAAACATTAAGAGCAAATGCTATCCGTAACAGTGAGCCCAGATATCTGTCCCACATCAAATAAATATGCTATTGCTATGAAATTGTTCCTCAGATACTGTAACTGACACAAAGACTAATGAGAAGTCTCTTTGCGCACCTTCGGTTTACTGTGTCTTTTTCTCATGGTCATTCTTTTTCTTAATTACTGTGTGTTTGCAAAGGGTCAGAGCAAATCCCTTGGAAAAATATACAGGGCTTTTAACTTCCCTTTTAAAACAGCACTGTGAATAGCAAAATGTTGGTGTCTCAGTAGAAGTTAATGTTATTGTGGAGGGGAGGAGGGAGGATGGCTGGATGCTAATTCTTATTAAATATTTGATGTGTAGAGAAATCTAATACAGTGGAAACTCAGAGAAATCTCATTACTTGGTGGAACACATTGCATACTAAGATAGAGATGACTCGGACTCAAAAACTAACAGGCAGTTTTAGTAAGGAAGCACATCTGAAGGAATGTCCTGCTGTTCTTTTCCATTAAAATAAGTAATCTACATATAGTCTGCTACCTTGCTTATCTAGATGTTTCTCAGAGCCAAGAATATGTTTTTAAAATGTCATTGCATACTGTATTCCTTCCTGGTGATACTTTAAGCTTTCCCCCTCCTCTTCTCATACTGCTGCTCTCACAGCTGGCTGGCTGGACAGCAGTGGGTGCCACAGATCCTCCTCTGCTTGCATGAACCTCTGAGGGTCCCCCTGAGCCTCTCATTCCCCAGCCAATAAATATGTTCCACTCTGAGGCTGATGGTTTTGCTTAAGCACACGAGACTGCAAACTCACGTCCTTTTTCAGTGCCTCTTCAAACACATACCGTGTCACAGGCTGCTTCCCCAGTTAAGGTCTCTAATCCATCACTCACAATTCCTTAAGGGGATTAATTAATTTTAAAAATGGTTGTGTTTCTAGGTATGCTAAATGTCCTCCCTCAAGGACAAATGCTCATCTCTCCATTTGCACATCTCTTGATTTGTCTCATTGGAGTGGCCAGTATTACGCCTTGTATTATACAATCCCAAACCCTTTCTTGGGAGGAATTGTAGATGAATTGATCATCAGAGAGCTTGCTCATAATTAGCTGGTATCCTTTTCGTGAAGGTGAGGCTCACTGGAGTGGAGGCAGCATGCAAATATGCTGCTGTTGCAGCCAGAGGTAGGTAAGAAAGCTCAGAGAAAATGTGCTCTGACAGGGCACTGAATTGGGACTTAGGAGTGCTGGGCTTCTGGTACTCTTGGACTAATGTGTCCTTTTTGACTTCATAACTCATTTCATTATCTGCAGGTTTTTAATGTAACCTGCTTTGTCAACTGCATTCCGAAGTTATGATAGAAACGGTGACATAAAGACTATGTGTTTCTGTCCGTGGGACACGTTCAGAATGAAATTGTCTAGGTGACCATGCTGCTCCTTCAGTGCTTGTTGGTTGCAGGCTGGCAGCTCCTAACTGTGGTTGGAACACATTTCCTTTGCCAGATCAAGGCTTTGACCTGAGAATTTGCTCATCCTTCTCTCTTCTAAACTGAGAATGTCTCACCAAGAAAGTACTAACAAGTCCCACTTTTGCGTTTGAATGCTTATTTCAGCATTGCCACTGGGGTGGGAAGCTAAGGTAAATTAATGCTTGAGTTAACCTTGAAAATAGGGCAACAAAATCTACCCTGCAAAAAATTAGGCATCTATGTCCTAATCTTCACCAAGTTATAGAGATTTCTGCATGGTCACTTTTGGTAGAGAAGATATTCCCATGCCTCTGTGGTCTAATAGAACATCCAGTCTCCCCGAAGTTCATCAGTCTGCTGGTGCTCTGCCTTGACCGGTTGCACTGGGGCTGCACAGCCTTTTTTCCCCTCTGATCCTGGTCCTACAGCCCTACAGTCTGTTAATCCTCCCATGCTAGTTCCACAGTGTGGAGAGGTTAAATGCTGCCCACTCTGTTTTTCCTACC
>JAYRBT010000082.1:32838109-32873258 GCA_036023395.1 Myiotriccus ornatus | reverse complement strand
CCTACAGTCTGTTAATCCTCCCATGCTAGTTCCACAGTGTGGAGAGGTTAAATGCTGCCCACTCTGTTTTTCCTACCTTATGCAGTCATTCCTGCATTCTTCTTTCAAAGCCTGGTGACAATCTCCCAAACTTATTTGTTTCATGCTTGTGAAAACAACTCAAGGTTATTTAGGTCTTACCCCTAAAGTTGTTTGTCTGAAAGGTTTTTTTATCAGTATGTTGTCATTTCCTTAACTGAAGTTCCTGCAACCCTTCCTCATTTTCCCTCTTTGTTCCTGGTTCCTTAACTTAAAATTAAAAAAAAAAAAAAAAAAAAAGAGAGAGAGAGAGAACAAAACCATATCTAGTATTGCTTATCTCTGATGTGGGTGTATAGAAGGGGTCAGGTGTGAAGGATGGCTGAAGCTGCTGGAGGTGCCTCTGACTGAATGTAGTCTGGGCCAACTGTACTGGGCAGCCAGAGGGGTTGTACCTGCTTCAAATAAGTGCTCTGCTCTTTTCTGTGTTGTGATACCACAATGCAATAAGACCCTGAAACAATAGGGCTAATATTAATCTACCTGAATAACATAAAGAAGCTAAGCAATAAGAAAAGATCTAAACAAAAAGTCACACCTAGATTACATTTGTGTTTGCATTTTCATTGCTGGAAAAGTGCACCTCATCAGCCAACTCCTGAAGGATCTTGCTCCTTTCCATACAAGTATAAGGGAAGAATACATGTTCTTGGCAAGTTACATTAAAATACAAAGAAGACATGTTTGCTAAAATGCTCTCATTGTAAATGACGAGCTTTATGTTTACACAAAACCTACGCTTGGAAAAAAGTAATTTTGCTAATGAGATATTCCCATATCTCATGGGGAGGTTTTCAGTGCTAAGGCACTGTTTCAGATCCAGCACAGAGCTACAATAAAAAGCAAAAGCAACTATCTCAAAGGATTCAATGGCTGAGCTGGCTCTCCAGTAGCAGGGTTTGCACAGCACACCCACCACATAAGGTGGCAGTCAGGCACAGTGTGTCAAAATGACCAGCGGTGCTGCATGAGCATCATGGAAATTAGGCACTATTAATGAAAGCCCAGGTTGTTGTGTATATATTTCTGCTTTCATATCTGAAATAGCTCCCAGACTTATTGCTAATGAGGGAACTGACATGTCCCAGAGCCCTCTAATTGCCCATGGATTTTCCTCAGGAGTCCTGGGATCACCCAGCTGGTTATCACAGACTAGATGGCCTACTATGTACTAGAGCCATCAGAGCTACAGTGGATGGGCCTGTTGACTTGCAAATATATTGCAATGCAGCGTTAGATATTTTAAGCACAGCAGTCCTAGTCCCAAAGCGACTTGATTTGCTTGCTTTGGCTACCTTTGCCACCACAAAGCCTTGAAACTTTAACCTGAGATGTTTGATCGGACTAATCCCTTTCCCTGGCTAACTTTGGCTGGCCACATTTGAATGTTAAGGACTAAGTAGGCTTGACCATTCAGCAGTGAAGTTCCAGGACAGGCTTTGAGTGTATTTATAAGGCAAACATTTGTTCTACTGCTGCCTTGCTGAACTGTTCCGTGGAGAACCCTCTCAACCCAGCTGCTGGTGCCTTTCATAGATACCAATTAAATTTTTATATGATGTTTTATAACCATAAATATACTCTACAGACTTGCACATAATTCCTCTGCTACTTTAGCTGTTTTTCAAAGCCCTTTTCAGCAGGCTTATCTTTGTTTTGCTTGTGCTGATTAAAAGGCAAGATATATTTTTAATAGGGTAAGTAGTACCAGAGAGCACACTTCACATAAAAGAAAGAGAAATGCAGACAAACCTTTGTTATCCAAGTTGAGTCAAAGAAATTGAATTAATTCAGCTAACAAAGGTTTCAAATAATTAATGGGATTTTCAGGCTACTGAATACATCAGGGACCCTGAGTTTGTTTTCAGCAAACAGGATTTTCGAATTATCAAACCTCTAAATGCAGGTAAGAAAAGAGCATATGAGATGATCTGCAAAAAAGCTAAAAGGCTAAAAATTGGAACTTAAAATTAAAGATTTCTCTAGAAGTGTTTCTGAGACTCAATAGGCCAAAAGTAGCCTTGAGGCAGTCAAAAAGAGCAGTGCCATCATTCTGGGCAGACCCCATCCTGAATGTACCAGCACAGTTGAACAGTTTCACGGATATCCTGGTTTTATGTAAAGATTCTTCCACTATTCCTTTTTTCTTTTTTTTTTTTTTTCCTTTTTTTTTCTTTTCTTTTTTTTTAATGCAGCTTATTCCTCTCTCTGGACTGCTTTTTTCCCCACAAGTAACTCTTAATTGTTTGTTTTCCCCGCAAACAGTGAAGAGAGCCATATTGCACCATAAAAGTAATGTCATGTGGGTTCTCATCTCATCAGCTCTCCAGGACTGCCGAGTCATGCCTGGGTAATTTTCAAGTGCTACTACAGTATTAGAAGACATTTTACAGAAGTCCTAATGATTTATTGGAAAGGGGGCGCCTTTTCCCATGTCACATAGGCCCTCTGGTTTTTGAGGTTCATTGCTATGGATGGGAGGAGATCTGGTTGTGACCACCAGGGAGGACAGAGACCTGATCCATTGTTTTAGGAAGGGTATAGGAGAACCCTTTGCCTGTCCATCACTGATGGGTGGTCACAACATCTTACCAGGAGAGTGCAGTGGCCTGGAGTAGCAAAGATGGTTGTGATGGTAAGAGCAGCTGCTATGTACAGATGAACTGTATCAGGGGAAGGAAATCATTGGTTCCAAAATGATAAAGTGGGCTTTAATTGTCCACATCCCAATGCCTAGGGGAGTACTGCCAGGGAAACTAGAACAGACGGAAATGCTGCTGACATTAGAATAATGTGCTGCATGTGAAACCACTGCAGAAATAGTTAAATGGTGCCTTTGCCAAGGCCGCAGAGTGAAATGTTACTACACCATGGGGTGGATTAAAATATGCATTTTCTCCTAATTGAGCACAGCGGACTCAGCTGGAGGTCCTGTCAGGAGAAGAGGAATAATTTGTCACAGCTAGAAATGTATAACTTGACAGAGCATCTATTAGACAGTACAGTAAAAAATAAAGTAGGACTTGTGCAGGTTTTCTTTATGCTCCAAACTGTTTGGTATAGGAACCCACATGCTGTAAAGTAAATTTCAAACTCATTGGCAGTGGACCAACCTGGTTGTACCAGGCTCACTACCCTCATGGCTATCATACCATCATGACAAGAAGTTTAAAATTTTTCTGGTTAGAAAGGCCCCATAAACAGCAACCATTGTCTCCCCACGGTATATTTAAGTGGGTAGAGCCAACAGAGCTCTGTAACAGTTTCTTTCATCACTCTTGGAGAAAGCATTTATAGGGATTGCAAAGTAGAGCCACGAGCATAAAGGTAAACTCAGTAAAGATAGCCCACCAAGAACCACATTTTTCACCTTTGGTGAGTAGTTGGTTGTGAGAAGTGTAAAAATGGGCTCCATGAAGACATCTAGAGAACATGGCTTCTCCCCAAACTGTGAATTTTTTCTAGTAATTTCTTTCTTCAAGTTACTTTTATATATATATATGTATATGTATATGTATATATAAAATTTTCAAGGGGATCTGTCCTGACTTGGCTGTAGCTTTTTGCTGTCTCAGTTAATCAGCTCCCAGCTCAGGTGAGTCTGCCAAGCCCAAAGCCCAGTCCTGACCAGAAATATGCTGTAGCCTGCAGCAGGCATTGTGTGTGTCAGCTTCTGGGTTTAGAGGTGAAAACTACTCCACTTTGTCTTCGCCCTGCAGCCTCTGCAGTCTTTTGGGTAGTTGGGTGATGCACAGAAGTCGAAACTTTAGCTCTGGTCACTGTTTTGCAGCTCTTCACGGAACCCCACATCAAATCTAAGGGTCAGCTCCCAGGACTGGACACCACAGAAGCAACCTGTCACATCCATCCAAGAGGCTGTGTGGCAGCTAAAACCAAGTAACTTCTATTCAGGCACATGTTTTTATCTCCCTGAAAGGAAGAGCTCTGACTGACAGGGTAATTCATCATTTACCTGATGCACGAAGAAGTTGCCTGAAGGAGCACAGCCACACACATTATTTTCACACTGGTGGAGGCGTATGCCCTGTGTGACATTCAATGCTTTTTAAAAGTTTCTGTAACCCTAAAAAAGAAATTCTGGATTCTACAGGAAGATATTGTTGGGGATATTTGTCACATGCCATAGCATGTCGAAGTGACACAACGGGCAGCCGTTTTCAGCACATCCATAGCAGTGGTAGGAGAAACAACTGAACTGGGAAAACCAGTGACACTGGAAGGTAGCACTGGAGAGATCAGAGGACAGGTAAAGAACTGCAAAGGATCCCCATGCCTTCCATATGTAGTGCAGATTGCTGCTGTCCATATAATTTGCTTTTCAGTGAGGTCACAGGGCTACTCTGAGCACTGGGATACTGTCTGAGTAATTCCTACCCACCACATTAGGGAGGCCTGGTGCTCTATAGTGCCTTCACCAACCCCAGCCCCTCAGTGGCATTAGCATGAAAAATTGACTCAGGCTCTACAGGTCACCCTGAATCCTTCCCAGAGAGATCAGGTATGCCATGGTGACAGGAGCTGTTCTTAGATTGCACTTGCCCTGTCTGCAGCCAGACACTTGATTTTGATTCTTGCACTTGGCCATGGATTCCATATTCCAAGCAGCATCTGGTGAAGTAAAGACAACACTCACCAAATTCCCATCATCATGCTCAGAATGCTTTAACTGCTGAAGTCCATGGTGTATGGCATGATATGCCAGGTCTCAGCTACCTCACAGGAAGAAGCCTGAAAACACCTTGCCTGCCACAGTGATATAGGTAGGTGCTGTTACATTTTGGTGTGTTCAGCGTAAAAAGTAGTTGAGGCCCAAAACTGTGCTTTCAAAAGATTTTTGTAGTTATTACAGTCGCATCCAGAAACTTGAGTAAAAGCCCACTGCCTCCTTGTTTTAGTGACAACATGGTATAAACACCAGCCCTGTCTCATAACACTACAGGCATGTGTACAGGCATAACACTCTCAGAGCATGTGATTCCTTCTGTCTGCACTCCCAGCACAGTTCTGGGATTGTGCTGTGGGAAATTTGTGCTGCCTCTTCCTACTTGCATGGTATTTGTTCTGCAAAGGCCAGCTTCAAGCTCTTACTTTTCCTAAGCATCATAGAATGGTACGTGTTGGAAGGGACATTAAAGATCATGTTGTTCCAACCCCCCCGCCACGGGCAGAGACACCTTCCACTAAAACCAGGTTGGTCAAAGCCCCATCCAACCTGAACTCGAACATTTTCAGGGATGAGGCATCCACGGATTCTCTGTGCAACTAATTACAGTGCCTTACCACCCTCACAGTAAAGGATTTCTTTCTAATATCTCCTCTAAACCTACGCTCTTTCACTTTAAAGCCATTACCTCTTGTCCTATCGCTACATGCCTTTACAGGGATAATCAATATATATGCATATCTTCACCCCTTCTTTACTTGTTTTTCACTCCTCACCCATTTTTATCAACTCTACTCTCTCCAAGGCCATATAACAGCCACTATGAAATAGAAATAAAAGCTTATGCAGTTCCTGTAGTCAAAATTAGTTTGGTATGGTCAGATCATTTACGTTGCTGTTGGCACATCTGCGTAAGTAAATGCCCAGAGTGCAGATGTGGAACCGAGCCACCCACATTTCCTCACATCCAGTGCCATGCAAAGTAAAACAGATGTGCTTAACTTGTTTGCAGTCACACAGAACATGGTAGGTTCGTAGACTGCACAGATCTTTCCAGAATAAGCGAGACCCAGTCAGTCTTGGAAGAGGATATGCTGTTTTTTGCTGAGCAGGTCTTGGTAAACACTGAGTCACACTAGAATCACTGGAAGAGAAAGCCAGTGAAAAATGCCACAAAAGCAATGTTTGTATTTGTTTGTCACTGCATTAATTTATTTTACTGTACATTTGATGTGTGCTTCTTTGACAGGATCTCCCACAGAGAGTCTTACCCAGTTGTAATTCAGCCTTGGACTTCTTGACCTTAAATAAATTTTTCTTTGCTGATCAGTCCCTTTTTTTTGGTCTCTTTCCTTGTCCTTTTTTGTGAGGGGTGTTTGTCCTACTCCACAATGATTTTTCCCCCTTGCTGTGTGTAGCGAGGGTGGGAGGGGGGTGCAAATTCATTGGCATTTTTTGTACCCTTGAGGACAAGTCCTTGCTACATTCAGATCCTAGAGGTCTTAAGACTTCCTGGCTTGCTCAACATTTCATGTTCAAAATCACACATCATGGATCTAGGCCTCTTTTTATCCTTCTGCTTATTTAAAATCTAATCATCTCAAGGTCATTTAGATTAAGCTTCAATGCCACAAGCAGCTACCTTGCAGTGTTTTGGTACTCACCAGAACTGTATCTAATGTCATGTTGCTCTAAAGCCTGAGACTACTTGCTGTAGAAATTTGTCCCTTTCATGCAAAGATAGTTTGTCCTTCTGTATTCGGAAGCCTTGCTTACTGCATGGTGAATTTGAAATTCTTCTAAAGATGCATTCCCTTAGTTTCTTGTAGTGAGATGGTGATCTCCAGCCATAACAAAATTCAGCCATCAAAGTGAGTGGCAGACCCTATTTTAATTCCCATAGATCCTCCTTTTCAGGCTTCCCAAAAATGGTTTTTGACTTAGCCTGTTTCTGGGTTTTACTGAAGCAATCAATTCTTATTTCTTTTCAGTCTACTTCATCAGTTAATGAGAATTGCTACCTCACTGCCTTTTACCTTTTCTTCTTTTTTTAATAATGCATATCTTTCAATGCCTGTGTTTGAGGCAAGATTACTATTCCAATGTGTTTCTATTGTTCTTATAATATCCTTTTCTTCTGTTCTGCACCAGAGATTCTTCTTCCTATATGTATCTGGTCTTAATGCGCAGCATTTCTCTTGATTTTCTCTGTTTTAATCCAGTTTTAAATAGCAAATTTCATTCTATGTATCACACAAACATTTATTCCTCTCCTCAATATTATTCCCGTATTCTCTTGCTGCCTATTCCTCTCCCCTTCTGTGTCCTATTACCCATTGCAATAATCTCATTTATCTGATTTTTCCTTTTTGCCTTGCATTAGAATCAGGCATGGAGAATGAGTCTCCCAACCCTCTCCCCTTTGTTTCTAGTTAAAAGGTTTTATCAGTTGTGTGACTGCAATCCTAAGAGTCATCCACATGGAGTTCATTCCCAAGAGCAGTCCTCATGCTGTGAACTCCTTTTTGTGTGGTCACACACGCCACGGTTTGTTCATAGCACTGGCCCATAAACCGTCATCTTATCTTACCTCTTGAGTCCTGCCTTTGCTCTTTGGCTACTGAGGGGCTCCTGTAACTTCATTCATTTCTGTATTTTCACCTGAAAGCCATCTCTGATCACCTCTGATGTGACTATGGCAGTGCCATCTGGCCCACCACAAAGGACAGCCGTCAATTGTCTTTCTTTCTAATCAGGATCTTTTTCAGCCCTACTGAACACCCTTGAGCCAAGCTGGCAGTACCCATTCTCTTGTCTAAATCTGATTTTGACAACAGTCATATCAACTACTCTTAATACAAATCACTGGTCACAAAGACCTTTCTCTTCTTAATGTGAGCCTATGGAGTCGTCTGGCTTTTCTTTTTTCGTATAGCATCCTATGGATCATCCATGTTTCTTTCTTTGACTGCTGTTTCTTTGTCCCTTCTCTTGGGGCTGAATCACTTGCTTGTCCTCTCATCATTTGTCTATTTATACTCCTCTTTTTTCCAGTGAACCAAACCTGTGCCTCACTGCTTCTCTGTTAACTGATCTTTTCCTCTATTTCTTCTTGCATTGTCTCACCTTCCACATGCACCATCACGAGTATCTTGCTCAGAAGTTATGTGGAGTCTGACATTTCTTATCTCCCTCACTTATTTAAACACCCTTCTGAGATCCATCCACATCTCAATATTACAATACACACCTGCTTGAGTTTTGGAAAATCGGTTTGCAGTCTCTTCCTCCTAACACACACCAGAACTGCATTCCCTCTCCAGCCAGCTGGAGACATCTACCAGCAGAACTGCAGATATGAAGCCAAGGTCAAAGCTGGGCTACTCAGTCAGGAGTGCACTTCAGAGATGTGTTGGTGGGGGCGGGGGGCAGGAGGGAGTCTTGTACTTTCCCTTTGCTGTGTTAATCGTTTCCGTGCTAGCGGGAATAAAAAGTAGTAAAAGTTTATTCTAGGCACTAAATCAAACAAATGTGCTATGTGCACAGTTTAGGAATTAAAAATCTAGTAATACATCTTGAAAATGTTTTAAAAAATATTCCACTTAGTGCCATTACAGGATATGAATTATTTTACAGATTTGGGTTCCCCTCTGTTATTAAACACATTTGCTTGAGTCTAAGAAGCCTGTTTTGATTCCTTTGATCCTATTATCTGTTGTCTGCATCATTACAGTGGATAGTACAGCAGTTGCATCTCACATTCGGAACTTGCGATTATGGCTTTGGGTAGGAGTAGCAGCAAATCCTGCTCCCATTCACAAAAGTGTAACAAAACACAGAAGAAATACTGACAGAAGGCATGTAGACAAGGGAACTGGTCTACAGTATAACAACAACAACAACAATAATAATATAAAATATGAATGACATTACTAGTTTTCAGGTTGTTTCAATAGTGACATATTTAAGTGAGATAGTTAAGTGATATTTACTTATGTGGTAAATATTACATGCATCCTAACCTGAGAAGAATCAGCAAAATGTGCAATTTTCTCCTTTCACTTTTTTCTTCCTGGCATTTTTACTTTCCTCCTTCTTCTTCCCTCCTCCCTTTTACTCCCCCCTTGCAACAATAAGCAGTTTGATTGTTCAAGACTTGTTTTCTCTTATCTTTCTACTTGTGCATGTGTGTATTTTTAAATGACTAGTTCTCACTTTACACCACACTTGAATTACACAAAGAAATCATCCTACTTAAAAGAACACAAAAGAATTTTCCAAGGGAAGTATTTGAAGAGGGATTTGTCAAATTAAATAAAGACCATTGTTAAAGTTTTTTTCCTCTGGTATAGTTTCAGTTCTGAAGAGAATATAAATTTAGACTCCAAGCAGTAGGTATGGTTTCATGTGGCAAATCGAGTCCTACATTTGGAGAAGAGATTTGTATTGAGGAACTGGCCTAAAGAGCTTTTCAAAAAATCCTGAGTGCTTTATTTCTTTCTTCCAAGAATATGCTTTTTGATGTTATGTTTTGTCATGGTGCTTACCTTTAAGGGACAGAATACACCAAATGACACTGCTAAGTCAAGCAGTTTTTCTTGGTGCAGTCTGATAACGATCCCAAGCCAAGTGTAGTTCATATGCAATGGAAAGCTCTTTTTGCACAAGCAAGGACAAGGGTGGCCTGAGCTTGAGATACCTGCAATAATCACATGGCAAATTCTTGCTGCCTGGATCCAGTGGCGGTCCAAGACTGAGAACTCTGGAGGTTGCTGCCATTAAAGGGAGAAATTCATGGGAACTAATATTTTAGGCAGCCTGTGTACTTACACAGAAACCAGCCTCTCTTCCTCAAGAGGCAAATCAAAAAACAGGAGAGGGCACCTGTAAGGGTCAAATGCACGCAGGTACTGCCAAAATAGCAGATTTAGGAGAATTTATTTCCAAAGTCAAGAACATTTAACATCTTGGCAGAAATCTGCACTGGGCCTAAGAAAAGACACGTGCCCTGTTCTTCTTAGGGCTTTTATCTTCCCTGGCCCCCTCACTGTGGGGTCTTCAGACATGTCTGCAAGAACTATCTTCTCTCATATCCAGGAATCAGCTCCTCTGGAATGCAGGAGGAGAAAGCATCTAAAACTGTCTCTGGGAAAGATGCCTTTTTCCAGGTAGGAAAGCTTTCTTAAGCGAAACTGTCTAATCTCCTCGTAGTAAAATCTTCCAGAAGGGTCTTCTACACTTACAGCATCTAAGTGTGGGTCCTGCACCTGGGTCACAACACCCCCATGCAGTGTTCCACACTTGGGGCAGCATGGCTGCAAAGCTGCCCGATGGGAAAGGATGTGGGAGTGCTCATCAACAGCCAGCTGAACATGAGACAGCAGTGTGTCCAGAAGGCCAATGGCATCCTGGCCTGTATCAGAACTAGTATGGCCAGCAGGACTGTGGAGTCAAGGGCAGAGAAAAAATGTCTTGAATCCTTGTCTCCAGCACCACTGTGCCTCATTTGCGTGGGCTGCCTGGGCAGCGAGGGGGCTGCGTGGCCAGAAGGGACCCATGAAGCTGTGTAGGAGGATGGATTCTGTTTCTGAGCTGGTCTTAGGGATAATCTACATATCATTAAAACTCCCGTGCCATCTGAATGCATAATGGTACTTTATCAACTAAAACTTCTTTATTTAATCAGTTGATTTAATTATGAGCTAGTTAATTGAAAAATTCATGGTACAAGTTCTGAAGGTCAAAATACTCAGAAGTTCAAAGAAGACTGCAGCATTTGTTTCACTTGAGCTGTGACATGCAGTACTGAGTTACAGAAATCTGCTCTGATTCAAACTGGCAAACTGAGATCTTGGGACTAAACAACTGAATGACCAAACAAGAAGACAATTCAATTCCATTCATGAGGTGTGAATGTATCTACTGCCAGCTGTGGTTATTCTGTGATTGATTTATCTGTATGTTGTGGTTTCCAAAAGATCCAGGTAGTAACTCCTCTTGCAGAAATGCCTTTAGCACTGTCCTGTCAACCCTTCTAGCCCTCTCAGGGACATGCCTATGTCTGAGGAAAATGCTGTATTGCTTGACCAGCAAACTGCAGTTATCTCTGGATGGGAGAGACATGGTGAGGGCAACAAGAGCTCAAGATTCCCACCCCTGGGTCACTATTTTTCACTGCATGAAGGCTTTTTAAGAAGTTGCAGAGGCCAAGTGAAATAACTAGTTAATAATCTGGAAATAATCTGGATTTAGGAACTGCTAGGTGTTGCGAACACTCGTTCCCCTCCCAAACAAGCACCACAGAGCCAGGGACCACTAGAACCTTGCTTGAGATCCCTAGTGTTTGTCCAAAATGTATGATCAGAGCAGGTTGAGAGCAGCATCCACACCTCTGCTGGATGCCACCCAGACCTCGGGTGCACAGAGACCTCAATATCCCCTCTTATGGGAATACCCCATGAATTGGCAAACTCTGGGCTACTGCAGGATTTTTGTTTTCATCCCTTCACTACAGAATTTTGCCCTTCTTATCTCAGAAGGAATGCCTGCTGGATTAGCTGAGGAAAAAAAAAAAGGAGCAAAGGACAAAGCATATGAAAAACAATAAAGACAAAAAGCTTGCATACATATATAGATAGATTAATATTTATTCTTGAGGGACGCTGCCTGCGAGAAGAATTAAATGAATAAATAATAACTATAAAGTAATTTAATACTGTTAAAAACTATCCAGGAGACTTGATTTCAGAGACTGCACTTCAGAGACTTTGGCTTTATCCAGTTGTTTACTGGAAGACTCATTTTTTTCTCTTATTGACCTGCACTAACAGCTCACAAACCCCCCACAGATAGCGAGCAGGGACGGGCCACTGCTAGGCACTGCTGAGAAATGTTCTGGGAAACCTGAGAGCTTGCAAGAGAGGTCCAAGGACCAGTTTTCTTAAGTGCTGCCATGCTATTAAGAGTGTGTAGCTCTACTGCAGAGCTGATCCGAGAGGTTTTTCTCTCCTCGGGTTTCCGGTTAGAAGCTGTCATGATGCTTGCAGAAGTTGAACAAGACTTGGTAGGAATAGTACTGTTTCCACACAAAGCTTGCACGAAGGTCCAGCTGTCACTTTTGGGGATATTTCAGCTCTTACATACCCAAACTCTTTGCAGGACTCTCTTTGCATTTCAAACTCATCCCTTAGGAGCTGTAAACATGAGTCAGGATGTTTTTAACATTCCTGTTGGGGATTTATTGACAATCTCCACTCATCTTTCAGCAAGGTTTATGCCCCTGGGACATTGCTGGGCCAGACAATGAGCACAGTCCTTTCAAAGCACCTAACTTGCTACAACCCCAGACAAAGCAGATACACGTTTAGAAAAGGCGTGCGGCTGAAACACTGGCCCTGTGACACAGGACATACAGATTCCAAGCTTTTTTGGTAAAGCTTTGCAGAGCGTATGGAGAACCAGTTTTCAAACCCCTGTGTAGAGCTACAGCAGCAATGCTACATGCAAGCAGCAGGAATGCAAGAAGACCACTGTTGACACTTGCCTGAGACCAGCTGCAATTGTTACCCAATATTTAGTGATGATGGTGTGTTTGGCATGCATGAGCATGTGACCATTGTAGGATCCTCTGGCTAATATATAAACATTTATTTTCTCCATAATTAATGTAAAATTTCCCCTCAGGGCATGGTCCTTTGCAGGACTAAGAGCTGGACTCAATGATCCTTGTGGGTCCCTTCCAACTCAGCATATTCTGCGATTCTATGTCATTCAACATCAAAGGATGTTGTATTGGGCAGTTACTGTCTGCAGTTTTAAAAGATCATTCTTGCCCATCATCCAACACTAAAATAGGAACCCTTGGTCTCTGCTATGTCATTTCTGACAATTGGCCTAATGAGGCAGCAGAAAGAAAAGAATAAAGTAACAGTAATACAGTGACATAGTTTTCACATTTTGCTCAGGTTTCCTGTCTCCCATTATAGCCTTTTATGAGAAGTGCAAAACACATGAAAATTCAGAAGGCATTATTTGAAACAATAAGTGAGTCTAGGTAATAAGGTAGTGTATGCCCAAAAGCAAGGAAAATAATTGTTTTTCAGTCTAATGTTGTATTTATCACTCCTGGGATGAAAATGCAGCTAATACATGTTTCAAGTGTAAGTTCAAAATATTAATGTGCAACCAAGCAAAGGTTTATTTTCTCACTCTCCATCTGTTTCTACTGAGGTTACATTGTTGTTTTTCTACATTTTGTGGTTGCATTATCTTAATAAATGATTAGTTGTGAGATATTATTTCCCTTTAAACATATGACAGCAAAACAAGTTTTTAATAAAGTATTTTGAAAAAGCAACAGACTGAAAAAAAAAAACGGGCAAGAGTTCAAATTGGTAATGAACTGAATATGCCTCTAATTATATTGAATTTACAAGTAATAGGACGAAGCAACATTAGAAATTACTTCTGACTGAAGTTTATTGCCTTAAGGCTGAAAATGCTCCCCTCAAACTTCCGGAGACTAAATAAAATTGCTGTATCAGTATTTGTTTTAAATACCAGTCACTTCAAATCTCAAAATGAAGGACGGTGGGCTAAGCCATCCTGAAAACAGACACTCCAACAAATATGTCACAAAAGCTAAGATTTTTCTCAAGGTAAAATTTATTTTTCAACTTTAGTTTACATGCAACATTTGGTGTAAGTTGGTCTGTATGTAATATCAGGCTCGGTGTACATCTAAACCCACATTTTTAAACTGGGATTCAGACTGTGTCAATCTAGATGAGGCTCATCATAGAACTAAATCTCTGTGCCCCATGTCAGCAATTTAAGACTCAATCCTAATCTTTGTATGAAGTCATTTTGTATCAAATGTATAAATAATTAATGTGCTGTGTATGAAGCACTATCAGATTAATTCCTTTGATAACAAAAATCCATAGATAAATAGAGGTTGGTCAGCAAAGTGACCTTTTAGCTTTTTTTTTAGTGACCTTCAATTAAATCCTGCATTGACCAGAATGACCATTAATCATTTTGATCAGATTGCTGAGAGAAATTACTGAGTGAAGTCAGTTGAGTCATCTCAGTTTACTTTCTGTGGGGAAGAGGCACTGGGTTTGTATCATGCAGACAACACATTAAGCCTGTGGTTGGTTTCTGCAGGTCAAGGCTGATACGTATTTGTGGAGCAGCATGGACCTTGTCTATCTGCAGTGCTCTTGAACCTACCGCAGATAAATAAAGGATTTCTTCTCCCAGCATGGGTAACCGTAGGTTTTGTGCCATAAATAGATTTTCAAATGTCTTACAGCTAAAAGGGGAAGGGGTTTGTTTGCAGGTCAAGCAGAATAAACAAGACTGTCTCACAGTTTTCTCTGGAGTTTAAATATGCTTGTATACCACAGAGAAGGAAAATACAGGTTTCATGCCTATCTCTATGGCTGCTGCTACTCAGCTGATGTCAGCACAGTGTGAATAAAGACACAACTGGAGAGAAAATAGTAAAAGACATTTAAAAAGTTGTCAGATCAGTTATTAGGTTAAGTAACATTTGCTATAACCTCAGCTTCGTGGATCAGATTTCGTGATGAGATCACAGCAGGTTAACACAGGAGAGAGCAGGACCAGAATCTTGAGTCAGAAATGGAGAAGTCCATCATATCAAGGAACAGCAGAGTTCCTGACATAATAAAACTGTGTTCATCAGATACATTTCACTTTTTCCATGCTGAAGACAATATTTTGGTATTACTACAGGGAATGAAAAGGATGATGTGCACGTTTCATCATGTCAGTATCTTGATTCTCATGTGGCATAAATGAGTGTTTCCAGGATCTTTCTTTTTGGGTCTACACCTTACTGGTCCAAGCTAGAACGTGTCACTACCAAGAAACCCAAGATCTCATCTGAGAAAAGTGCTGAATCAATAGAATGGAAAAATGGCAGAAGGAATAGGAAAACTGCTGCCCAAGAGTCATGTATTTGTGGCAAGAGTTATCACAAAACATAGACAGAAACCCAGCTCTCTTATCACTGAAGTGAAGCTTCCAAACTCCCTAAGGAAAATATTCAGCTACAGCAAAGCTTCAGCTACAGCAGAAATGATCTGTCACCTCCCTGCTGACATATCTTCTACTTTCTAGACTGCCAACATTTCCAGATGACATACCTTTGGGCTTGTGTTCTATATGATGTGGTAGTGGATCAGTCCTCCTAGAACAACATATATGGGAACTAGTTGGTATGATTTATCTTTAACTTGTCAAGTTTCACCTGTCTGAGTTGTCACCTCATGTTTCACCTCCAACACACCTGCGTGTTGAGCATTTGTGTAGCATTGGGCACCTACAACTTCAACATGACCAAAAAGTGGAGTGCTACTGCAAGAAGGACGTGATGGTTGAGTGTGCTGCCTTGTCTAGGAAAGGGGCCTAAGGTGTTTTCTAACAACTGTCATAGTTCTTCTGTACAAGAAGTGTTTATACTAATTGCAGTATGGGTTTTTTCCCATTGAACTATTACTTGACTACCTTACCTTCCACAGGCCTATGAGAGTTTTCTTTTTCATTTCAAACTGAAAGTTTCTAAGACCTTTTCTGGTTTATCTTCTGATGAGTTCACTGCATCCTAAAAGGATTTCATCTTGTCTTGTAAGAACAACTTTTTCTTGTCCCCTTTCTTTGCCATCCTGACTGTTGTGTCCACAACAGGGATAACTCCCACCATACACCTGCTACAAACTCAGCCAAATATACAAAGCGTGATGTAAGGAAAAAAGTTTTGAATTCTGGCTGATACTAAATTATTTAAAAGCCATCCCAAAGCTGTGCACTACCTCTGCATGAACACAGGACAACCTGTGGCAGGGCCACTTCCCATCTCTGCCAGGCAGCACAATAGTGAGCCAAAACCCTGCAGCTATGTTCTGTCAGCAAAGGTGCTTCTTTCTCTTTTCTGAAGGCAAGGTGAAGTAGAAATGATGCACACACAAATCAGACAAAAGACTGGGGGAAGAAGAGAGGGGAGAATGGAGCAGAGTCACAAGATTCACAAAAGCATGGAAAGCTGGAAAAGTCATCCAATAGCCCCACTCCAGGAAGGAGGATGCTTTGCCTGCTCATTGGGTGGCAATGGGTGAGCATCAAAAGATATAGTGCTGGGGATGGGCTCCTGGGCTCCTGGCTCCTGCTCTTGTGTGGTCAGTGGACCAAGGGCTTGAACCCTAAGAGTGTTCAGGGACCCTGAGAGGTTTCCATTCCTGGACAATCCATGGATGTGGGGGCAGATTTGTTAGAGGTAAGTAATGGGACAGCACTGACCTAGTCCATCCCCATTCTCTTCCTCATTATATGTAAACACAAAATGTCCAGACCCTGGCAGGCTATTAATCACAAGCGCAACTGCATCTGAACTGAGTGTGTGAGTTCACGTTGCTAGTCCGTACAACATGGGTTTGTAGCCACCTGTTTCTCTGTGTGAGTGCCACATGCAGTGCAGTGTGACATTTAGCATGTTTAGTTATAATTCAGCACGGTGATGCAAGCCAAATTAGTAACCTGTTTCCTGGTAGCCATTTAATAACAGTCACAAATGGCCCGAGGAAATCCCCATTTGTACTAAAGACAGTTTAACTGACACAGATGTGTTCATCTACGCAGCAACTTCAAAGGAGGCATTTTCACAAATATGTGCTGCTTATTGCCTTTCTGGTGGCATTTGTTGCTGCTTCCTGCAATGCTTGGTTTAGATGGGATCTTGTCTTTATGGGCCAAATGAAGGGTCAGCCAGAGTGAAAGGCCCCCTTCTTTTTCTTCTTGCTAAAATCATTATTCCAGATCAATTTTATATTCCCATATTTGTTTAACATAGAAATCTTAGATCTTGGAAAGCATCAGCTGGTGCACCGCACAGCCTTTTATAGACAGGGCTATTGCTTCATCATTTGATATAAATTAAAGACATTTTAAAAAAGTGAATGCAAACCTAAACAATAATTTTGGTTCACTTTTCTCTGAGATTATTGTTTTAGCTAGATACATTTCCTATATTGAAAATATATGAAATGGAGGTATACTTAACATTCAAAGTCATATATTATCAAGATAGAAGAAGTTGAACTCTTGATATATTGCAAGTCTTTCATACCATGAAATAACTATTGCCTATTATTTTACTCCTGACATTTTTATTTTTAGGAGAATTTCAGTTGATTTGTATTGCTGGCACCACTGATATGTTGTTTCCAGTGACCTTACATCCAAAATCAGTAGGGTGTGACATTTGATGGCCCAGAAAAAAAACATTAATAGTAGAAGAGAGGGATTATTTTCCTGGTCATAAATTAAGTTTAAATAACTCAGAATTTATTTTTAACTCTCCAGTACTTTTTACTGTCTACCCAATAAATGTATTTATTACTGGAAGCTTGGTGAAGCAGTTTACTAAGATCCTTTTGTACAGCCTTGTCTTTCTTTTTGAGGCAGTGTTTGGTACCAAGCACTGCTTCCCACAAACAAAAGGAGATGGCTCCCAAGTAGCAAATTGAAGGAATATAGTGGCAGCAGCAACTTCTGTCATGATGAACAATAGTGGAGTCAGGTTCAGAGAATTTTGCAGCATCTTTGTTAACATACATTGATAGAGACTGATAAAAGTACTAAATGCACAGTATAAATATTAGGATGACCTAACCTGTAGTCTTATCACACCTATTCACAGTCCTCCCTACACAAATTGCTCTAGAGACATTTTTTCATGAATGCCAGGGAACTACACACCATTCTGGTGTATATTTCTACACTTCGAACACATTCAAAGACCATGATCTCCAGATGCCAATTGAAAAGGTGAGAGAGAGAAAGAGAGGGAGAGAGAGAGAGAAAGTCACTGACCAGAACTGCTACCATCAGTCCTTGGGACACGGGCACCTTTATGGAAAGGAGTAGTATGGCTGATGCCTCAGCAGAAGTCTTAAAAACCCTGGAAAAACCCCTCTTCTTTCCCCTCTCTGATCTGCAACATTTATGAAAGTGATAAATTGTTATTGGATTGTTTTGAGAGTTTTTATAAGAGCTACTGCCATACAGAGACTCTTAAAAGACAAGATGGGTTTCCGCAGCATGGGGTTGTACTCTGTGTTCCCTCCTGTCATTTTTTATTGCACAAGTCTATTTAGGAGACCACCAGATCTCTTACACTGTCCATGGATGGTGATCCAGCATCATTTTGCATGGCTTAGTCCTAGAGGCACTGACAACAAAGCAGGGTCATGGAACTTTTTTGCTCTTCAGGAAGGTCTTGTTGGAATTTTCTGATACAATCTGATTTACTGAAGCAAAATCAAGTTCTCTGCCTTGCTCCTTTCCAAGGGAAGAAGAGGGAAACATATTAGTTTGCTGATTGAAGATGCTTTCTACAGTCTTTCTGTTGAACAAATGCTATCTGTAACTTCAGCGGGGCTGGAAAAGCACAAGAGGTTTTGGTTACAAACATGTGAGTGCTGCTTCAATTGTGAAAAGTCTTATCATAGCCAGCTTTTATTTTATTTACCCTAAGTTGTCTCAGGTCCAGCCCTCGCAGACCCAGTCTGTGGGTGGAATTTACCTCTCCCATTTCCTAGGCACAATTCTTGTTGCAATAAGGCAAGGCAGCATCACTGCCATAGCCTGAATCTCAGATGCTTCAGAGAGGTCCCAGCATACTTGGCCATGAAGAAGATGCTGCCTTTTAATGGGATAGTGGCTGGCTGGAGCAAAAGATTTTCCTGTTTGTGACTTCTGAGAGGGATTCAAAGCAGGCCTGGAGTGTGAATCTGTAGCTGAGACAGAAAGTGCATGCAACAAACCTTTCTGCCCACAGCTTCACACTGCCATCTGCTCTGTGTGTTTCAGAGCAAGCCATCAGATAACCTCAATCCTGAAACAAACAGGTCTCAGAGAAACATGACTGCTAAAAATGAAGTGTGTAACTTTGTTTTTTGATTTCTCAATTTTTAGGATGAACTCAGTTCATATTTTCCTCTGCAATCAACAGGATTGTTTCTGAAGAGTTTTAGTTTGGGTACTTGGTGTTTTTTTGAATGATTTAAGCTGGCTCCTGTGTAATCTCTTGATTTCAACATCAGAGTCTTAAAGAAAAAGATCTGTAATAGCATGAGCTGGCAGCACTCAACCTGCATAATAGCTATTTGTATGTACAGATTCGTGTGTCTTCTTTGACTAAAACTTTTTGTACAATTGAAACCTACTGATTCCAGCAGTCTACTGTAGCTGACTTTCTGAGGAGAACCAGGCCCCATGAATTCAAGTTCGGTTAGTACTTTTCAAAACATTTCCTATACAAGACAATCAGTAGAAGAATGATAAACCCACCAGTGTTTTTCTTTTACAGTTAATTTTCCTAGACTCATATGCTGCCGCTGAACTGGTACTGGAGTCATGTATCAGAGGGCTAATGAGAAGAAGGAGTTAATTTCAGATCATCCCATAACCCTCTTCTCCAGAGAACTGGTGGAATTGGAAATGGCCTTCAGCTTGTTCCAGGAGGGCATGGAGGCTTTTGTCTCCTCCACCTGGACACTCCTCAGCAATTTCTCCTTGGGCAACTAATGGTGGAGCGGGAGGATCCCAAGACTCATCTGTATGTCCTGTCAATGGTTCACCATCCTCAGCGTGTATGTCCACTCTCCATGTGGCTGGGGGAAAATGTAAGGCACCTACTCCAGATGCCATGGGTGTACAGGTGTGTGAGGAGCTGGGGAAATTGCTAAGTATGTCTTCCCCTCTATCTAATCAAAAGTCAAGGGATTTCATGGGCACTAACCCACTCTAAGGTTTGGAATTGTTCTTTCTTTCTCCTTCACAGTCCTTAGTTGGAGAGCATATGAGACTGTAGGGGACACTTGGATTGTTGGATACACATGGGGATTTCTGCTGGGCTAGTGCAAAAAGGATGCAACCAGCAGAACAGCACTTCAGTAAAGTGATAGACTGGCTACAGAGACCATTCTGCTTCTAGTGGGATCTCCAGTCTACCTCAAAAGAGGGAAGACCATTATGGGAAGAGATGCCCCAGCTCTGGGGCATAACAGAACTCTCTTCTCTCTTCTCAGACACATGGCAGAGCTGTCCTGCTACACACCTAATCCAGCCCTGGGACATGATCTGTGGCCTGAAGAAACCTGAGCTACCCAAAGGTGCCTAATGGCAGCTGCTCTTCCTATTCAGGGGTGCTTGTGTCCACTATAAATGCAAATAGGAAGGTGAAATAGAGGCCATGACAGTAAATGGCATCACCGGCGTTCCTGAAAAGATGTACCCAGGTCCTGGCTTGCTCTGAACAAGTAGTCTCAATATATCATTCTCTCTTCAGCTGCTTTGATGATCTTGGAGGGGTTTTCCTAACAGTTGCACATGTCAATTTTTCACAGTTCACATTAGTTCCTACGTCTGGAAGTCAATATTCCAACCATTAATATATAGCATGCTTTTACTGTGAATTCATGAAGTATCACTGCAATTAAGTTTTCCTGTTAATGACATGATTTATGAATGAAACAAGGTTCATCTTGAAGCTCTTGAAAAAGAAAATAGGGTTGATTTTCCCTCACAATATCATAAAACTCACATTCGATACAGATTGTGAATGACATTTTAAAATACTACCAAGCCAAGGATCCCAGTGGGGAGAATGTTCTTTCATGTCCTTGTTTGCCCTTTTCCAGACAATTCACACAGAGAAATTAGAGGAGACAGATCAACAGCAAAAATCCCCACCCCAAAACAGAAAAAAACCCCAAACCCAATGCAAGATAAAGCCAAAAACCTCCTCATAAGGAAAATCACAGGAGTCTTCTATTGTTTTGCATCCTCTCAGTTAGGAGGAATATAATGTTGAGATGTAAAAGGTGGAGGTTGAAAGGTTCTTGGAGAAGGCTAAAGAAGCACTGCAGTATATGCCACGGAAGCAGTGCCTGAGGCACGGAGTGTAAAAATGGATTAGTATGGGGCTCAGATGATGGTATACTGGCCTTTTTCATTAATTTGCCGCAGGTATCCTCCAAAAAAGACCTTGGTATAAATAATAACAAAGCCAATCAAACAAACAAAATTCAAGTAACTGCTACCTCAGTTATACCTGTAAAGTTCACTTTATGTTAATGGACTCCATCTGGTTGCAAAAGCTCTTTGCCTATTTTCTGTATAAGCTGTTGTTTTCATTTGTTGGGTTTTGTTGTTGTTTTTTTCTTTCTTTAATAAAATGCTCTAAATATTTGCTGTTGGAAGAGAACAACGCTATGGGAGGCTCTGAAGTGATATTCATAAGAACTGTGAGCACTGACTAATTGATTAACCAAGAGTTCTTGAAGAGAATGATTTGATTAGGGTAATTTATAGAGATTGTATCTTTTGTCATCATTTGTCTTTGAAAACATAGGAGAAAACTGCTTCCAAGTGCATGTAGCCGCTGGCATGAGAGATGGTGTGCACTACATCATCAGTTACAGCAGACTGCTCAGTTTTGTACCTTTCCAGCTAGTCAAATATCCAATAACAACACACACATGCACACACACACAAGTGCTCTAGCTCTTTGCAGACCAAACTTTTCCAACATGGGCTTAGAAAAATATTTGGGGTTGTTCACTGCTCTGCTCTCTGTAGCATAAACATTTATTTAAATGGGGCTGTCTTTTCAGTAATGAAGAATGAAGGAAAAACAATGGTCTGATTTTGACAAATTAACTTGTGATTTGGAGAGTCAGTGAAGCAGGGAAGAGACATTCCTAACTATACTAATTAAATGAGCTTGCAACATTTATTTTAATGCAATGGAACCAGCCATATGAAGATGAACATTTTAATTTATTTTGCGGTGACATTATGAAAAATTTCTCTGCTGCAGATTATCTACAAAAACAAATCTCATCAGCACCTAGGTTTGTGCATGAAATTTACATCTCTCACATAAGTTTGACCTTCCCCAGTGAAAACAAATGGAATGTGCTAAGTTAAAAAGTTTCTGCAAAGGTTGTCTTCCCATTGATGCGGTGGTTTATGTTCAAATTACCTCTGTGAAAAACATTCATTTTTCATGGTGCAGTGTAGATGAAAAATTCTGAATCTGTTCTAAGGGGAATGCAAATATAGCTCATTAGTTCAAAAACATTTTTCATGAATGACTGCTGAGTATTTTCAGGCAGATGAGAATGTGCAGTTTCAGCCAAGAATGAGCACCACATGTCCTACTAATTGTTTTTTAAACTTGTTCCTTCCCTCTATGGCATTCAATAAGTCTAGAAACTGTGAAGATTCCTGAAGAAAAAAAAATTATAGCTATCCTCACAGCATATACTGGGTCTTTTAAATATACTGTGCAGTCTGAGAAAAAAAATGGGAGCATTAGCTTTCAGATGGGTAATACTGTCATATGCAGGCACATGACATTTCTCTCCTTGAAGTTTTTTCAGGTTTTAGTAACGAGTAGGAATATTATTTATGGAGTGCCATCAACAGAGAGATTGTTGTCCTAAGGTTCATATCAGTGACGACGTTATGAAGCTGCTGGCAGTAGGAGCTGCAGGAGTTCATTGAGTTTTGGGATTTTAACTAGGTTGAGTAGCAGTAAGATATTTTCACTGTTTTAAATTACTCTTTAGCTAAGATTTTCTTCTCTTCTGCAGGCCTTCCAAAGGTTTGCTATGAGATAGCCTTAAAAAGCACATTTGAGCAACAAGTCAGGCTTCCAACCTTCCCTCCATGAGTCTGAAAGCTGGAACAATTAAAAACAAGAAAAAAATTGCTCTATTTAAAAATTGTTTCATTTCAGGGTCTGATCACTGGTTGTATATCTCATGTCTCTGAGTGGTGATCCTCCATCTGCAATGTGCACCCTCCTGCTCCTCCTCACCGCTGTGGAGGAGGATGTCTCTCCATGGTCTGTTCTCCACCCAGACCCACCTGTAGAGCTCAGGCAGGTGTTTTTACCCAGTCACCTGGGCTCAGGAGGAGAACTGCCCCTGTCAGGGCTGACAGGGGTTTTGGGATGACTAAAGTCAGCAGCACAGCTCCAGCCAAGCCAAAACAATTAGGGCATTCTTTGGATGAGATCCTCTTCACCTGGGCAACTCTGCAGCCCGCAGTCTCAGCCTCAGAGAGTGCGCACACCTCCTCTGCTTTCCAAAATTAATGCTTCTTAACAGACCATAGGTGTTTATCTTTAATCTTGGCCCTTTTTCTGTTTCTTTGGAGTGTGGGATCATCTTTTCAGGCTAGTTACAAACAAAATCCAGCCAGTTGTCATGAACTAGGGTTTCCTAAAGCTGATTGCTTCCCTTCTTTCTGCCTCTTGCCTGACACCCGTAGACCCTTCTGCAGAGGGTTTCTTCCCCATCGAGAGATCAACAGGCCTTGGCATGCTGTGAATCATTTTGCCCACCCAGACTGAGCTGTGGAGATCTGCCCATAAACAGAAAAGCTTGAAATGGGATGAGTGCAGACCTTCGCTCAGCTGAAACTGGGGATGGTTGTTAGACAGAAAAGAGGTTACTACTGAAAGCTGAATTGGAATTTGACTGTAACAGTCATATTAACAAAGTATGTGAATCTTAATGACAGTCAGGTATGGAAACTTCAGCAAGTCAGTGGCAAAAATCCTGTTGCCCATGACCATAACCCTGTTTTTTCACCTGAAATGCAGTCTTGTGCTCCCTAAGTGTTTGCTAAACTCTTTCTCATTACTCTTTATTCAAGATGGGAAACTATCAGGTATTGAATAATTAACAACACTGTCTTGTACACTGTTAATGCTCTGTTGGCAGGTGTCATGCAACCATTTCGTTTTCTTGACACGGGATGTCAGTCGCTGCTTTTCTATTTAGGTCTTTCAGAATATTTTTTTTTTCTGGTGGCCAATTGTAGGAGGAGTTATTCAGACAACACCAGCCACCTGGATGATAACAGAAGAAGAATAAAATACTAAAGCAAAAATATTTTGGTCCCGAGCTAGCCAGAGCTAAGAACAGTGCGTGTGAAAAGAATGACAAGGTCGAGCTGGAAAGCTACTTGAGGCATGATTGTTTTTTGTGACTGAAAGCAGTCACAAGGATGTGTGTGGTTTGTGTAGGAATGAGAAACATCTGGCCTAGCTTGATAGCTCAGCCCCCTATTCCGTATATATATGGGATAATAAAGTTACAGAGTTAGTTCTACCTAGACAAAGCCTGTCTCCTCTTGGATTCATTTGCCGCAGCCAATCTTGGAAAGAGTTCTTATATAATAATTTTTAGTGTTAAAGCTTCTTTATCAGCCCAAAGTATCCTCCCAGTCATGCACAGGAAGGTCGTCTCCTGCAGGTGCCACTGTCAGGACTGCCATAGCACTGAGATAACAGCCTGTGCTCACACCAGCGATCTTCCATCCATGTGCTCCATACAGAGCTAAAACTGCCTGGCGTACTGAAACAAGGGATAAGTCCCTGTGATTCAAAATGAAAGACAGAGAAACAATTTTCTGCGGATTTAATCTGCCCATAAAGTTAAAGAGCCAGGACCTGACATCCAGCCTTTCTCCAGCCTATCCTGGATGGTTAGTGTTACTCTTAGAGCAGCGGCAAATGTGAGTTCCAGTAAGAGATTTGCAGTGTTGAAGAAAAGTAGAGATTTTATATAAATTTAGAGAGGTGGTGGTCAGCCTTTCTGTTGAATATAAACTGTAGCACTCAATAACTCTACCTCTAAAAATCACTGGGCAATAATTAAACCCAGAAATAATAAAGCTACCACATTGTGCATTGACCCCAACAGAAGAGTTAGATGAAGAAACAAACCTGCAAGACCTCTAAAGCCACACAAAAAATGCCAGTGTATCATCTGACAGGACAGAGAAAAGTACCTTCTTCTCGTGTTCTGGAGTTTTTCAATTGAGGATGTTTCACTGGTCTTGAAATATGGAAGTATTTTATTATCACTGATACTTACACATCCCTTCTCAGTCAACAGCAAAGCTCCTGCTCACAAAACTGAACTTTCTAACCATACTTACAATCAGCCAAAAACACCAATACACTGAGAAGGTCTCATAGTACCAAAGTCATCCACAGAAGTACTTTCATGAAGCTGTGACTCCACGAGCAATGAATCTGTCCCATGATTTTCAGTATCCCAGTTGCAAGCAATAAAAGCTGCTGTCATTCTTCCCATGAAATCCCTGATGAAAGAAAAAGATGATGTATTTATACAAAAGCTAGCACATAGACCTTCAAAAGGAAACTTCTGACAATTTGCTTTTGACTCCAAGGTGATGCACAAAAAGTCATTGCTCTTTCTGAGCTCATATATATATCTTGTGTTTCTCTTGAGGAATCATTTCTCTTCATTCACCTTTTTACTCTGTTTAGGCAACCAGATTAATGTTGTGTCTGGACTGGGTGCTTTTCTGGTTTCATGCTGTGAAGCTAGCAGCTCGAATAATGGCAGGAATCCATTCAAATGGGGAGAGGCTTTATTTCTCACCAGTCTTCCTGACTCCTCTAGAAACTGCATTTCTTCCCCTTTTATTTGTCCCCTCTTCCCCTTTTCCTTCTCTGATTCCAATTACCCTTTAGCTAATAAGCATCCAGTAATATTACTGTCTCCTTCTGCCATCTATAAAGAGCAGCCAGTTGCTTTCATCCTGATAAATATTTATTTTAGACCGAGGTAAACAAGGAACAGCCCAGTGAGGCTTTCTGCTGAGAGATTAATCTATGTGTGCTTCTTCTGTAGGAGCTGCAGCCCAGTGTTCCTGTGGAAGACACTAAACAGTCAGGAATTGGAAAAGAGTGGGCTTAATGGTTCCCCAGCCATCCTCCTTGGTGACTGCTGGCAGGAGGCACAGCCAGCAAATGTGGTCAGGATGCCAGGGGTAACTGAGTGCTCCCAGCTGCCCTGGGAAACCCTCCAGCCCACCCAGGACCGTGCAGGAATTAGAAGAGTCTGGAGCTTCTGCTCTGTGGCGGCAAATCTCTGAAGACTCCCAGATATAACTCTGATGTTGCCAGTTCTAGCTTTTTTTTTTTGAACTTAGGTGGGCCAGGGCCCGCCTTCTGCTGAAGTTAGGCTGGCTGTAAATCCCGGTTCCAGTGCACGTGTTAAACCAGGACAGCACTGGCTTCATGGCTGACTAATGAGAAGTGGTGTGTCTGATCCTGGTGGATGGCTTAGAGATCCTCTTGAGCCTTGCTGCAATTCCTGCCTTTTCACACTCCTGATGCTTTGACTTGCACTAATTGCTCAGTGGCTCCACTAACAGCCTGCAAGATTTTTTTTCCATAAGGTGCTAGTCTTTGGATATCAAGAGTGCTACAAATGGAAGCTAACAGGCAGATATGAAAATAAGTTTTCTCCCTCTCTCTTTTTCTTTGTCTCTCTGTCCTTTAGAGATGTATCAGTTTACAGGAGATTAATTTTATGTAAAGTTTTACATTTCAGGTTGCGATCAGCATTTTTTTTCTCTTGGTTGGCTCTGAGAAAACATATATTCAAGTTTGGGAATTCATCATGTCTGATTAATGATGTGTATATAGAGCTTCCTGTATCATCTTCCTTCTTTTGGTCTTTTTTATTCAGTTGTTTGCTGTACTCCAACCCTGCGGATAGACGGTTCTGTAGTGATAAATGTAAAGTTTGCATAAGCCATGTAACAGCAGGACAGCCTATTATCACTGTACATTTTCCATGGCTGTGCAAACCTCTGTAGGCTATTTTATTGCTAATAGATCCACAGAGAAACAGTAGTGATTTTATGACTCTTTTTAAAATGGAAATTCATGTTTGAGAAATACAACTGGGAGGAAACAGATGTAAACCACTTAAGCATTTGCAGAAAATTGAGATGCACACTCTTATTTACAGACCCACATCGCCTCCATCGTTTTATTTTCAAAATTAAAATAAGCAATCTGTTTGCCATGGGAGATGAGGAGCCGTAAACTTGTTGTTTTCCCGTCACAAAGCGATGACCAGCATCACTGTCTCTGTGCTTAATGGCATTGGAGAAAAGGGATGACAAGTCCCCCACACCCTGACTTTATTGTCTATAACACGTTCCCTTTGCAATCTGTGTAAAAGGTATGCAAGTGGGAAAGATTTTAGCATAACCATGTGTCTGAATTCACATTAAGTTATAAAAGCTAAAATGATCACCCAACCTATTATAAGGTTTCATCCAAGTATTTAAAGCTATTGGAAAATCTATTTTTAAACTTTAATAGCAAACAATTGCAATGCATTTACACTCATGCCAGAGTGCTCATGTGCTCATTGCCTACACCATCAGAAAATATTTCTCTCTTTTTTGCATGTTGGTTTAAACTACTATTTTGAGGGCCAAGCAACCCATTGTAAAATTATTATAAAATACCTTTGTTCAGTTCAAACTCATAAAATCACCTACCAAAAAAAGGCAGCTTTTAACTTTTAGTAGATACAGTAATACTTTGCACTGATCTACAGCCCAGCATCCATGGAGACTGGAGCTGTATACCTTCTTATTACTTTCTTAAGAAAGGGGCACTGTATATATTCTACAAATAACTAACCACAGACACAGAGCTTTATGGAGGCTTGGGTCTGTATTGTGGGTCGCTGAGGGCTGAAGGCTGGGAGAGCACGCAGTCAGTCCTCTAATTCTCAGTAGTCATCACCATCCATGTATTTTTTTCAGCCATGTATTTCTGAATTATTGCTTGTTTTCCAGGATTGCAAGGGGGCTGCAGTGTTAAAGTACTTAAAAAGAACACACAATATTCTACCATATTTGAAGAAAGCCACTGAGCAGTGTAAAAACTCTACTTTCAAAAGCCTCTGATATGTGGAATGTGAAAAACCCCCAAAAACTTAAGCATGAACTCGTAAATGAAGAGAGAGAAAATCCCCTCCTCTTATGTACTGGTATGCTGAATGTTCTATGAGAACTGTGTCTCATAGGAAACTTCACAATGTCCTGTGACAGCCAGGTGTCTACCTGCAATAACACTTCCCTACAGGAGCTCCATACCCTGGGAGGCAGGAACTGCAAATGCCTCCTGGCCACAGCACCTTGCTGTAAGCTGACCTCAAAGCTCAGATGAAGCCAGGTCCTTTTCTGCAGCTACTCTGGTAGTCACCTGGATGCTGTTGTCTTCAGACAGCCTTGAAATTGTGATGAGGCAGCTAGAAGAAGGTGGAGGACATCACTGAGATGCCCCGCTTGCTCATCCTTCTGTGCCACAAGAAGAAGAAAAGGAAAGGAGAGCAGCTTTTATCAAGGCCAAAGCCATCGGTGTGCCTGGATCTTGTCAGCACAGCTTGCGAGCGGAGAGGAGTAGGAGCAGCTAGGGAGAGCAGAGCTGGCAATGTAAAATGCCCAGGGAATAAGGATGAGAGCTCTCAGAGAGCATACCAAGGAGAAAGAAAAATCAGGTGTCAGGAAAGAATGGCCTGGGGAACTGCGGAAGCAAAACAGCTGGGATGGAAGAACTCCCATAAAAAGCAAAGCCAGACACGAATTCCACTTTTGGGAGGAAAGACTAAGACACGTATTGCATTAAAGAAAGCTAAGAACACAGAGTGCCTTCCCTAATGTTATTCTTCCATGCAAGTGGTTTCCATAGTGATGTCGCTTGATTGCAAGAGAGAGAGGAGATGGCCACAAGGCAATCTCTGCTAGGATGCTGTTCACACCATGAAAAAGCACAGGACCTCAAATCACTCAGAGAAAAAATACCTCACTGTAGTTGCTCAGTCCCCGAAGCATGTCTGCGAAGGAAAAGTTCAAATAGCCTTTTCCTTCCCCTGGGCAGAGTCAGGACACTTTCCCTCTCCATCCTGAAAAGCCTGCAGAAAGCAAAACCTCTCACTGACCTTGCTATATCTGCCACCAACAGGCCTGCTGCATCCCAGCCCTTGGGGCAACCAATCAGAGAACCTGCTTCAACCTCCAGTCCGTCACGAACACTGTCAGGAATGACACCGGTAAGCTGGAAAAGCCAACAAAATTTCACACAAAAATTGAAGTGAAAGAATTCTTTTTTATACTTTCCTACACTTCACTCAACACTGATTAGTACATTAAAGAGCTTTATTGACCCCTGGCAGTTAAATGGAAAGCTTTCTTGTTGTAGCACTGAAAGAAGGGACAGATTTTCCAACAGCTGTCTAATATCTCTGTCAACATGGAAATGAAATACATTTAAGGACCTCGGAAAAGCATCTGAACATTTAGTGCCCAGTAATAATGCATTCCAATTTCCACTTGCAGAAACTGGAATTACTATCATTCTCTTCTACCAGCTTTGTAAATAAACATCTGGCACAACATTATGTTTAGGGAAAAAGAAAATCATCTAAAAGGAGGCTACTAGCTGACCATCTCTTTATTAACCCAGCTACAGAGGCACAGTGTTTAAAAAATGCTACTGTGAACCTGTGTGTCATGTTCAGGCCCACAGGGGAAAAAAAAAAGGGTAACAATAAATAACCAAATAACAGAATAAATGAGAGTCGATTTCAGTGGGATTTGTGAAACACACCGGAACCCTTCAGATCCGTGTACAGCAGTGCTCAGATCAATGAACAAAGTAAAAAACATCACAGTGTTTCCATCCTCCAGCTGCACACAGCACTCCTTGTTCTTAGATCAAGGCACTGTGATAAAGAAAGATCAAGCAAATGTAGCCCCAGGTCCTGTGAACAGATGTCAGCTGCTTTCCTTGGTCCAGCCCAGCCTGCTACAGTTCATATCTTAAAACCAACAAGATTAAACAATTATTCCCTATATGCTTGTTATTGTCGTCCAATAAAGCAGCATCTAAAATAACAGATTTTCTCCTGCCACCCAAGGTTGAGTACTGCAGAAAAATGTGTTGAAACTGATTAGGTTACAGAGATAGGCCTGCATAAATAATTGCTGAAAGTCACCTAAGTCAAAATAATAATAGCAGAGAAAATTAACTTTCAGATAGAAAAGCTACATGTCTATTCGCTCATTTGTACACTGAAGACTAATTCAGCAAATGAAGAATACAATTCTTGAGACAAAACAGATAACCTATGGATTCATGGTGATAGCTGTTACAAAAAGTAGGTCTACCTTGAGATCAATTGGCCATGAGAAGTTTTAAATTCACTATTATTTTTTTATTATTATCATATAATCATGTTAAGATTTATACAACTTTCTAGGTTGGTTTGCCCTGTATGTCAGCAAGGGAACATAGATTTACAGATAATTAGGTAGAATACTTGAAGCAGTTCAAGAATTCCTTTCATGCAGCTGAAAGGTGTCTTTCTTTTCTTGATTTTTTTTTTCCTGTCTCCTGTCTGTCATCAGTTACTTTCTTCAGAACTGGCATACTGTACAGAGTAGATTTCTTCAATAAATATCACTGTTGTCATTAAAGATCACACTTCTCTATGCAGTCAACAGCAATTTGAATGTGGAAACCTTCATGATAATCCTCCCTCTCACAGGAGAGGAAATGTCTTCGGTCAGTATCTCATCCCTTCAAGGTCTCTCTTCTTGGTCCTGAAATAATATTTATAGCCCCATTTGTCTTGTCAGTGCCATTCCCTCTTCACAAGAAGGAGCCAGTTCAAAGTAATCATTACCACCATGTTTTATGCAGGAGTCTACGTCTCATAGCAAATACTCCTCCCGGGCCAAGTTGATAAGAGCAGTGTCGTGTCTGCTGAGCACTTCTGCTGTCTCTGCCTGGCTCATTCAGCATGGCCAATTGGTCTCCTTTTCTATTTTTACTTCAGTTTTTGTATTGCTATCCCAGAAATGGATATGTTTCAAGTAATGTGACAGGTTCTCTCTCCTTCTTGACTATTTTATTATTTTCAGTGAAATGTATTTTGTACGGCTTCTTTCGCTCATCATCATAAACACTGAATAAGTAGATTTTTCCTGGCAAGTTAAAGAAGTCTGAATGCAAGTTAAAATACATTGTGCTGATCCACTATGAAAAAAAGTAAAACATGCAAAACCTCCCCTAAAGTCTGACATCTCACAGTTACAAAGAGACTTTCCTACCAACAATTAGGCTGCAGTTGAAGGTATAGTGCATCACTTTTAACTCTAGTAAAAAACTTTTCTTATATTTCCAGATGACCAAAGATATGACTCCTTTTCTACTAGTAGCAAAAGAATTTCTGTATTTTCTTTCACATGCAGAATCTAATTTGGGCAGTGTACATCTGATGGACTTAAAGGATTTGTGAGGCATATCAGTGCTGAACTTGGGAAGTTTTAATTTTGAGGAGCATTTCTCCATAATATTTATACTGAGCCTGAAGTTACAGAGTACGTGGCTGAAGGCAAAGTTTTAGGTAGACTGCAAATGGCCTAACCATAGTCCACAGGCATGAAAATTGAGTCCCAGAATCCTTGTTGTCATGTACGAAACTTGGAAAGATACAGATAACATGGAAAATGCAACTAGTTATGAATATTTTTGTACATTTGGTTCCCCATAATCATCCCCATCCCCACGCTGACTGCCAAGGGTGATTCACTGGTTTGGTGAAATTTATGATCTTCGTCCCTCAGCGTTGAAGAAAATTGTTGCCTGATACTAAAAAGAGGTAAAGGTGACTTGAGGTAGACTTAGAAGTTAGTGAAATACTTTACCTGCCATCATACACACCACTGCAGACTCTCCCTAGTTTACCACAATCATCAAGTTTTTCTTAAAGTTTTGCAGTCTTCTTTAGCTTGTAGCATCCTCTCTTCCTTCCCTCCCCTCTATTCCCCCCCTGCCCCACTCAGAGATTCAGATCCTTACAGTTTCAAAAGGTGGGAAAATGTAAGAAAGGCAATCAAAAATCAAAAGGCAGAGAAAAGAGCTGTGAATGTTTGTGTATGTATGAATTTTAAGGAATTTCACTATTATTAAAACTGCATAAATGAAATTGAAAAATGAGTTTCTAAATCTCATCAATATTGGAATGCCTAGAGTTGGCAATACTGTGTGGTTTTGTACAGGGGATCACAAAGCACTGCCCACCACACGGCTTCCTTATCCCGGAGTTTTAAAATACTCAAGAGCATTCTGTTCCTATTAGATGCCCAATATCCATATCTAAAATCACATTTTGGCCACAAAGAGAAATTAATAACCCGTCACTCACCATTTTCTATGGTAATTAAGGAGTTGCTCTAAACTGAGCATTGTGAGTTTTCCATGTGTCATTTTGCTGCCACTTTTTAGTACAGTAGCTGAGAAGTCCAGAAATCAAAGAGATGCAGCAACTTCAAACATGAATACCTAGAGCTGTGCTGTTCTGAATGAAAATGGACACAGAAGTGAACGCTAACATTTTTCTCTATAGACTCCTTCACATGGGTGTGTTTGATGCTTTCCTCTATGGGGTCTGAAGCTGGAATTAAGTAATGAATAAACATGTCTTATTGAAACAACTTTGACATTTCAACTAAGTTTACACATTAATTAAGACAAGGTTGTCCTAGCCCCCCCCCAAAGAGGAGCAGAAATTTGAGAGAACATGGTGGTTGAAGTATAGTATAAAAAACTGTATGAACGCTTTGTTAAATGCACAGATTTAACCCTGCTGTTTTGCTCCTAATCATTATTAATTGCCTCCAGTGGTGGACATTAATTTCCCTATTGCAGCAACATGCATCTTGAGTTTGGGCATATCCTAATATATCAAGTGGGACAGGTGATATAATTCAGCTGGTCACAGCTGGAAAGAAGACAGCCACCCACATGCAAGCAGTCTGTCAGCCTTAGTTACGCTGCAGACACCACCACAGCCTCCATAACAACATTGTACATTTATCTCTAGGGATAACTTTACAAGAAGTACAGCCGATCAGTTCATCCTATTTAATCTGCTGTTGTCTTAGCAGGAATAAGAATGCTTTTGCCTGGGCTTTAGCTCTGAATTTGGAAGGGGAAAAACTTGGGGCTGGTTGTGCAGAAGGGTCTGACCCTCTCCTGATTGCTAGAAAGGGGAGGAAGTTGGCATGGTGTCCCAAAACAGGGCATGCCCCAGTAGCCAGAAGTCCAGTGCTGGCATCTGGACCTTGAGAGATTTGCGTACACATCCCTGAAGTACACAATTCAGACTGGAACCTGCTTGCCAAGCATTGCATTTGTAGGTTCACATAATGGTCACTGAACCAGAGCAGCTCTGCCAGTAAATGAACTATTTCTTCCATGTGTACAAGGGCATGAGAAGTGGACACAAGTCCACCTTGGAAGGGACTGGTGAGAAGAGTCTCCATTTGAAGGCAAAAGATGCAAATGCAAAAGCCTGCTCAGCCCGCAGTCCTGGTGGGAGGAGAGTGCGCCTTGCTGTCTACTTTGAGGCAGAAGTTTTCCTCCTGGACTCAGGAAGGACATGCATTTCCACAAGAAGTTTCTGGGTTTAACAATGGCACATATCCAGGTGAAGAATGTTTCCTTGAAAAAAAAACCCTTGCCCAAGTGTCCTGATTATCTAGTTAATGAAACATGTAAATTACTGCTAGCTCAGAGTTCCTTTCCCAGTATGTGCTGTAACTACACCTCAGCAGCTGTTATGGTGTATGCACTGAATTTAACCTAGAAGATAAAAGAAGTCTGAGGAAACAAAATACTGCATAAAAGGATCTTGGGATTTGGCCCAGAGGAAAGATGGGGGTTTAAACTAAGCAGAACCAGGTTCCACAGTTGCCCTTCTTAACTGTAATTAACTGTAATTTTTCAAGTGGCAATTACCTTTATTTGTAGCAACCAGCAAAGGACTAGCCATGGTGCTGTACAGCACTTGGTTTAATAAGTATACACAAGTTTGTTTGCCTGTCCTAACCATTGTCAAAATGTACAAAATATACTTGTTCAAAAACAAAGGAGAAAATTTAGGGTGATGAAAATTTCTGGAACAAGGTTTTCCATTTAAAATTTTTCAGTGAATTGTGAAAGCACCTTTCCAAAAGGTACCTTCTTCTTAATATAAAATGATGAATGTATTTTGAGAACCTAAGTGTCATGCTCCATTCAAAGAGGCTTTAAGATGGTTCTTGTTTGGACCACCTTGGTCCAGTTCCTGGTAACTACTTCGCTTTTGAGTTCACCACTATAAAGTGAAGTACAAGAGTTTAAAAAAAGCAACTCAGTTATTTAACAGATCATGTTCTTTTGTAATAGACTGATATGAACTTGATGGGCCTTCTTTCTGGTTCTTAGTTCTTGTGCCTTTCAAATTATCCTAATCACATAGGTGTAATCCTCCAAGTTCTTGCTGCATTTTGCAGATATACCTTATCATTCAAGGATGGCACCACAGAAGTGCAGTTGTTTAATGAATCAGAACACTGAGGTGAAACTAGTCCTTAGCATGTAATAACACTTTACACCAATGATTATATAGTGTGTTTTTAAATGCTCAATGATTAGGCTTGATGCATTTAACCTAGCTGAAAACTCTAAGTACTAGAGATAAAGGAAAAATACGTTTATATGGCTTTGAAAGGATTTAATTCTTCACTGCATCTGTGAATTATTCCATACCAGGTCTCCCAAACGATATCTTTATAATTAGATCTCTGTTTCTTTAAAGGTGACATTCTGTCCTGACAGCATCTAAATTACGTTGTTTTCTTTTTCTGTTGGGTCAACACATTGTCAAAGTGAATCACAGTGAATTCTCTCTGTCTCCTGACTTTGATCTCTGCTTTTCCCATAGAAGAGTCCAGGCTGTGGCTCAGTGGTGTGTCAGTCCTGGTCAACTACTGCAGGCATCCAGGGCTGTGTTTACCTCTTTCTTGTTCCCCAGCTTTGTTGGAAGGAGCCAGCATTCCACTCGCAGCGGATGGGTCTTGTTTTCTCTCAGCCTTCCTTGGAAAACTCTGTCTGCTTATCTCTGGACAGCTTTATATTTCATCTGGACTGGCACCTGGTTTGGAGGTCTGGAACACAGTGTTTATGTTTGTCTCCTCTTTTTTTACCACTTCTAAGGAATGCCGTTTTACAGCACAGGAACCAAGTGAAGGCTTGAGTAGGGGAGAGATTTGCTACAAAATCCAAGAAGGAATGAAAATACTTCTGGATATGCTGCAGTTGTTGTCATGATCTTAGACAAGACGTTTTTCTGTTATCTGGGCAGGAGTGTTTGGGTTAAGCTGCCAGTGCAACTCCATTACAAATCTCTCTGCCAACCTGAGAATCAGATGCTCACTATCAAAATGGGTCAATTAAACTGTTGGGTTGCCTATTTTGGATGGCTTGGCTGAAGAGCTGTGTTTTAGCTAGAACTGTTATTTATGAGTTATCACAGGAAGATTCCAGTGTTATGATCACTGTTATTAACACAAGTTTAAAGGAACAAAGGCTTTGTACTAAAAAGGAAACAGTCA
>JAYRBT010000082.1:32791165-32831923 GCA_036023395.1 Myiotriccus ornatus | reverse complement strand
AGGCCAACATTTCTAACACAAGGAATTTCCAAACCTTGCAAGCCACAACATCTGGAGTTACAGCAGTCGTTGCAGGGCCTGCTTATCAGACAAACAGCCTCACACAGGCTGATGAATAACTCCCATCCTCCTTTCTCATCACATCAGAACACAGAGCAGAGCAGCTCTGCGGGAGCAGCAAGGGCCATAACCCAACATACCCTCAGCGTCTACACAGGGAGAGCCTGCCTGGGCGATGCGTGCATGGGTGCTGCTTCCAGCAAGGATGTGTGCCTGCAGCTCTGCTGGGTGCCAGGCTCTTCCAGAGCCTTCTGGGGGCATTTATGTTGCACTCTGTTTTTCTACAGACTGATATGTCTTCTCCCTGGGGGCTGTGAGGAGTAGCAAGGAAGAGAATGACTGTGGCTGCCCGGTATACATCTTTGTGGGGGATATATACCTACTACAGTTTCCAGTTTGGCAGAGCTCACAGAAATAGCTCTTGCAGAAATATGTATTCCTAAAATAACCTAAAAATAACCCAGTATAAACCTGAAGTGTATATAAAGTTGGAATATAAAGACGCAAAAGGTATAAAACACCCTGCTCTGCCTGTCCCAGGGAGCACCTTCATGGCTGTGTTATTCTGGCGCATATCATGCCTTACCCCTCCAAACCATGACTCCCTTCTCCAGGTTTGAAGGACTTGAAAGCAGCAGAAGGATTGATGCTGCCTTGGCTGGATTGAGAGGCACCAATGCCTTTGGAGAAAATTTTATTTGTGCGTATGAAATGAGACCCTCATGAGATGCAAGTTCTTGTGGGAACAGAGGACCACTGTTCTTCACAAATATTAAAAAGCACTTGAAGTGAAAAAAAATACAAAAACCCAGCTCCTCTCATATAAAGTTAGTTTTAAACTTACCTGCTGTACAGACATAGAGGTAAATTTTCTTCAGCAGGTTTATCTCCATTTTTAATAGCAGTGTCTGAAAGTCAGCAGAGTCCTTCACAATCCTATATCCCAAATGAATATATGAATATATTGAGAAATTAGCTTGAAATGGTAAATATGGCAGATGTATTTCACATCTTCAGACAAAGACAAATGAAAATCAAGGATCTCTGCAGCATTCATCTTAAAAAAAAAAAAAAAAAGAAAAGAAAAGAATCATCTTATTGAATAAATTACACTTGAAGAGTCAGCAGTGTTTCTTTATGGTCAAAGATTGATTCTCAGGACCAGAAGCCTGAACCAACAAACAAAGTACCTGCTGATGTCTGCCCCATCCTGAGCACTCTTCACAGCAGAGCTGAGTAAATAATTTGCAGTAGATAATTTACCCACACAAAAGCTTTCTTTTTTCCACTTACTGAATGTCAGTACCTTGATTGTGGCTTCCTCTAATTTATTTGTAATTCAAATGTACTTGTCCAATTTATTATCTTCTTTCTTTTCTAACAGGTCAGATAGACTGTGAAGGGTCTGCTACAAGTATTTCAACCTGCCTGTTCAAAAGAGAGCTGAGTTCATCATGAGTAGTATCATGTGGTTTGGTTCGGGGGTTTTTTCCCCTCTATCAAAAGAAATGCAAATTTTGTGATTGGGGAAGAGTTTTGGATTGATAATATAAATTTTTTCCTGCTGGATAAAACCAGATGGGTTTTCCTCAAAGCTTCAGCCTTAGAAAAACTGTGGTACTGCAGTCTCTGCTGTCTGTGTTTAGAGCTGAAATGAAATCTTTTTATTGCATTCACTTGAAATAATGGCACATCTACTCCAGACACAGTCAAAACCTCATTCACTTGCTTGTGTGCCTGGGCTCTAGAAAAATTTCCCAGTGAGCTTGAACCCCTACTGTGTTAAGCAGCGTCCCTTTTAAATGTACTAATTGTAGAACATAGACTGAAGAGAAATGGTCACAGCAGTGGTGGATGAAGAATTTTTGTCCCTCATTAAGTTTAAGCTTGAGGCTCTGGTAGAGCTTTGTCATTTCAGCCCAGCACTTCTGCTATATGGCAGTATTCAAGCGTGCAGACTTCAAATGGTCTTTTCATGGGCATTCAGGCAATCCAGGCTCCATCGCTCTAATGTCTGCAGAAAACAAACAGGAAAGAGCTGGGAAGCCTGGGCAAAGGGAATCCATTTTCAAGCCACTAGCAACACTAGTCCACTAATGCAATCCCTGTCTTGGCCACTGGATGTGAGAGATGATTAAAAAAACCCCCAAAGCCAGAAACAAATTGGCATCATCTAGCCAGATGTTAATGGGACACTAGCTCTTAATAGGTGTTTGCTGCTATTCACACTGCTGTGTACCACCACTGCTTCCTTCAACTTACATAGTCAGATATAATCCGTGAATATGTTCATGCAAATTTGAGCAGAGGATGGATTTGTAGAGCAGGACTTCTCAGTTACAATGTGCTTTAACTAGAAAGCATTTCTGTGAAATACAGAAATGACCACCTCAGATACCATTTCTGTAATTTTTAATTTAATTTCTGTAATTGTTTTACTGTAAAACCCAATAAAAGTTAGACAAAACTTGGACAGTTTGGTTATTGTTTGCTAGAGTGGATGTATGAGGGGTGAGGTGGATGTATGTGGCTTCGATTTGTCTTTGAAATCCTAGTGGTTCACAGCCATTTTCCCATGCCTGTGGGCTCTGGCCCATGGGTTGACAAGTACCTTTCTGGAAGGTCAAATACATCCAGATGTGGATAGGCAGAGTTAAAGGCTGCACATCGCCAAAGAATCTGCTCCAGTTTTGTTCAAAATCTCAACTGAAGGGCCCACTCTGCCAGGCTGACAACAGCGCTCCCCATTCTCGTGGCAGTGGCCTCTGGTATCCACAGGAACAATTTTCTTCCTTTTTGCTCTTTATTTTCACAGGCCTTTGTACTTCTCAGATCTGATCTTAGGTGAGAGGAAAGCACCAAATTAATGCAAGAGGGCTGCACTTCTGCAGGGCAGGGCAGAATCCCAGGAGAAGCCCCATCTCACCCCATCAAGCCTGCCTGCTGCAATGGTATCGCTGATGGAGCACCCCCACCTGCCACAGTCCTGCCAGCCTCTGGAGCAGCACAGCCTCAATTGCATTGCACCAAGGACAAGCACATGCAACATTCACATGCCCATGCACCAGACCCAGCAGGCCATGGGGTCTCAGAAGTGATCCCTGAGACCTCAGCAACAGGACTCCTCCGTGAACCATTTCTTCCCGATGTAAAGTGGGGCTGGCTGCCTCTGGTTGGCTGACTGGCAGCTGAGAGGCTTTTAATGAGCATCTCTCCTCCTTGGCAGCACTCACTGAAGGAGACTTCATCTGGGAGTGAGAGCTACAGTACTGGGCTGCATTGTCCTGAATTATTCTTTGCACGTCTAAGAAGGTATAACCCTATTTAGAAAGGTTCATAAACCAACAATGCATCCAGAATATAAAAGGCAGACAAAAAAAAAAAAAAAAAGGCACTGCATAAACCTATATTTTATTTATCCCAATTGCCCCTTTTCTGAACCCCTAATAGAACAAACCTTCCTGGCAAAAGCTGAGGAGGGATAGAAAGAAACTAAGGCCCTGTGGATAAATCAGGAATTATAGGCTGTGCATGGGAAACAGTACTGAAAAATGCATGAGAGCTATTTTATTAAAAAAACCCAGACTATGGAATGCTAGCTTTTGTAGAAGAATCAAGATCAATAAATAGAAAGAAGCAAAACTGAAAAGAGCCTGACACTGAGAGCAGAAAGCCCTCAAAAACCCAACTGGGTTGGAAAAGATGTTTGAATTTTTCAGAGAGGGGTGGACGAACTGTAGGGACAAACCTGAAGAGGCCCTCATGTTTTGCACATGGCTGAGGTCAGACCACGGAAGGGGGCTGTAACCACCAACACAAGTGAAGATTTTTGCTCTTCAAGAGAAAGAAAAAAAGAAAAGGTAGGTCTAGAAAAGCCATAGCTGGAAGGAAATGTCGTGTCCAGCTCCTCTTTCTCATGCTGCCCAGCCGTGAACTGCCACAGAGGGGACTGATGACTGGAAGTCACCATGACAGCCACGGGTAATGAAGATGTACCGGCGAAACACAGCCTGCCCGAGATGAATGTGACATTGGTTTTGTGAGACTGTCATACTCAGACTGGTGTCCAGGAGCCCAAGATTATTGTAACAATGACATGGCAGCAGGTTGAATTTCCTCAATGGCACAGGCAAGCAAGAGAGACCAGGGATGCGTGTCAGCTCAAGTAAGCAGCAGTGCTCACTGGTATAAGAAATGCCAGCCTTCACCCTGCTCCTTGTTTTATTTTTTAACCACAAAAAATCACTTGCAACAAACAGGGTGACCAAATAAATGCAGGAGCTACACTTGAGATCCAAAGAAGACAAATCCAAAGAGTCCAAAGGTTTTTGTGAAAAAAATAAATTTGTTTGCAGCTATGTCTATAAAGCAAGATTGAGAATGTTATTAGACGTCAGACACTGCCCATGTGGTGTTTCCTGAGCCTGTAGATAGGCTTCAAGGAAAGTGAATTGGGTAATTGCCTTTCCCAGGACATCAAACAGAGGGATGGGGTGGGAGGCAGAGATAGTAATGAAAAAGTAGTGCTGCACTGCCTGCCTGGTGATTTAGCAGGTGTGTGTGTATCTCTGTGCACACCTTCAAATAGCCTGGAAATCAAATGACTGGTGCAGAGTCTCTTCCTCGTGATTTTTAAAGGGCCTCTCTGTTGTGTGTTTTAGAGGCAGATGATTGATAAAGGAGCTGGGTAACAGTGAAGTGTACTCAACACTGATGTCACTTCCCAGGCTTGGGAGGCAAAACATCCCCAAGCAGGAGGAAGCCAAGAGCCCAGGGAAGCCCTTGGCTCATCTCTCTACCCTCCTCCTAGCAGTCACCAGCACAAGAGACACAATTAGGGTCCAAGTCATCCCAGGTGAAGCCCAGCTGTTAGACCGTGGTGAAAAGCTTTGAGGCAGGGGATCAGTCTCATCTGGGTAGAAGCAGTGCACTAACACCACCCTCACTCATTCATGCTCCAGTCACACTGACTGCTCCAGGACTAATCTGGGGAGAAGTGGGGACTTTGCACCAGAATAAATGTAACACTCTTTGTGATGGCCATGCTACAAAGCAAGATGCTCAATTGAATCCTTAAGAATGCAAGGGCCACAGTGCCTGGCTTGGGAAAAGAGGAGGAAATACAGGCAGAATTTCGCAGTCCTGGACAAATGTTATCCCATCACCTTCTCTTCCTGAAGGGTCCTCTGTACACTGGTGGTCCCAAAGGTGTTACCATGTTCTTCAAATCTTTTCAGTATAATTGAACTCAATCAGCATATGGTGAAGCCAAGCACAAGCTGACAAGCACAGGACTGACACTTACATGCTGGTCATATCTTCCTTCCCCACAGAGATGTGACTAGGAAGAAGGAAAAGCCTTTATAAAGCCACTGAAACTGGCTAAAATTAGAATTGGCTGAAACGGGTATTTGGGGGGATAAATTAATACACTTAAATTTTTATTTCACCTGAATTCAGGAGAACCAAATCTTGCACTTACATTTCTTTGAATTATAGAAAGGAAATTCCATACATAATTGTTTTGTTTTCTTCAAGCTGTGGACAGCTTGTGTGCTGATGGCTTACATGCTTGATGTTACAATGTCAGGAGAAAACGCTGTGTCTTTAAAGTATTAAAAGGATTTCTTATTTTGTTTTGCATAAAAATGAATGAATTCTTTGTTCCTCTCATTTTGACATGCTCTGTGGAGAGTGTATGCTCAGCAAGTCTAAAAACTTTCAGCACAACTTGTCACAGCCTCCAGGAATAGACTAAATAAGTGTTAACCAAAGCATGAAATATGAAACACAACAACACGAGACAGAATGAAGTGAAACTCTGCTCTGATTTCAAATCATGCATAAACAGATTTCCTTACTATAAGCACAGCAGCTGATTTTTTTGGTTTACCTTTTGTTTCACTTGTGTTTTCTTTTTCAGGGGAGAAAAAAACCCCAAACTGGCATCTCAAAATATTTGACCTCCTCCAAATGAAATTATTTTTGTTATTCTAGCTGGATCCAATAAAAAATGAACAGAGAGAACTCTTCAGAAATGTAGTATCTTTTTAATGTGTACTTTCCTCTTCTCTTTCTACCAATAATGTTTTCTGGTCAGAAGGTACTAATAGCCCTTCATAGACAACTTTAAAAAGGAAGGGTCTAAAAGTCAGCAGCTGAGTTCAGGACCAGCTCCCAGAAAATATCATTCAGCCCCTAAAAAAAACTCCTTGGTAAAGTATAAAGCCTTTTAGTGCCTTTTTAAAAAGGAGATGGCCCTTGGCAGCAATATTGATGTCTTTCATGGACATTTGCACATTGGACATCTTTTTGACATTTCCTACAACAAGGATATTTTGAAAAATAAAGAGCCTTGGTGAGTCGTTAGTAAGTGAGGTTCTTGCAGCTGCTACTTTACAGATTTCAGTAAATCTCACACCTCCCAGTGTATTTCAGTCCCTGTTAGATCCTGCCTGCAACCTGTGTGGCACTGACATCTTGCTGGAGAAAAGTTGACAGAAAGTGTACAATGCTTTTTTGTAGCAAGTGCAGTTACTTCTGTAGCCCACGTGTTGGTTTTAGGTTTTAAATCAGCACAGCTGACTTAAACATTTCCTTACATTCCCCCGAAACAGTCAGTGTTGCAGCCAGCCAGGACTGGAGACAGGCCTGAGTGGACCTTTGGCCAGATTCAAGGTGGTAATTCACGTTTCCTTTATTTTTGAAGTGCATATTATTATCGCCCCAATGCAGATACCCAGTGTTTTTCACCCTCCTTTACAGGGCCCTGCAGTCCTTTGATGGTCAACCAGCTGTCAGTGCACACAGGGTATGGCTGAGATTTGGAAATTCAGTTCATGCTTGAATGAATTCAAGCAGCTTACAGTGCTATGGAAAGCAGAGATGCCTTTACTCTCCTTCCTGCACTACCCGAACAAACACGCCAAAAATCCCATTGCTTTTGGTGACAGACCTCACTGCGACATAGTTGCACCTGAAAAAAAGAAGTATCACAGATGCACACTCTGCCTTGCAGCTTCATCTGGGAGAAATGAGAGTCGCAAGTTCTGGAAATAAATCTGCCTCTCACTCAGCACCAGATAACCGACAAGTGTTCGTCCATCTGCCGTAAGCAGTCACACTGTGAGTTAGCTGATGTGATATTACAGCAGCGTAATTGGCTGAGGCTTTTTGGACCGTGCTCCATGCCCCCGTGCTGGATCTCCCGCAGCAGCATTCAGGGGGTGAGGGCTGTGGAGGCAGAGGGGCTCCTCGAGACCGGTCTGATGGAGATGGGCAGCAGTGGTGTGAACGGATGGCTGGAGCGGAGGCACTGCCCGACCACGTTAGTGTTTTCTGCCAGCGGCAATGATGGAGAAAGATTTTGCAGCTGTCCCTCAAATCCCTGTGCCATGTAGTCAAAACCCTTTCTGCTTCACAGCTAACCTGTAGTCACTTGTATCAGTTACTGGCCCCAGCACTGAACTTCTGCCTTAATATTTGAGCATCAGTTCCTTTTGTCATCACTTTCCCCGCAGTGTCCTTAAATGGACACAAGATGAAGGTGATGGTAATGCATTCCCTGCAGCATCTGCAGTATCCAGGTAGTGTGACCCACATGCTGACAGGGCCCACTGCCGTGGCCATGAATGTCCCCTCCCTGCAAACAAAGTTGCCTTGCTTGCTCCAGAAGGTTTTCCAGAAACTTTGCAGCTGGTAGAGAGGCTGAGCAGGGGGAATGTTCTTGTGTCTCACGCTGGCATCACTCAGCATCACCACCACAGCATTTAGGAGACTGAGGTAGCCCAGACAAAGCCTGGCTGAGAGTCCCAGGGCCAGATTGCTGGTTCAGGGGTGAAGCAACACTATGATCAGGAGATGAAAACAGTGCCGCATCCATCATAGAGACACTGAAGAAGTGTAGAGAAGATTACACAGAAGTTGTAGCTCATTAAAGGAAAACATGCTGCGATATTTTCATGTTGTTGTTACTTATAAAAGAGTCACTTAACACAGCTTATTATGGTAATTACAGCAATGTAAAGAGAGACCTAGCAAAGATTACAGCACTTTAGTACACCATAATCACAGCTTAAGTGAAACATATTTAGGACTCAAACAAGGCTTCTCCCACATGCCTGACCAGGGGATAAAAGGCGCAGAAGATCCCTGCATAAACTCCTCAGACTGCTGCAACCTCCCCAAGCTGGCAGAAAAGCTGTCAGTGTCGACTCATCTGGAGGCACAGGATTGGCTAGAGGAGGCTGAGATGTGGGGCTGGCACTGCATTTGGCCATGGGGGAGCCAGGGTGGCAGGAAAGATGGGACAGAGATGGATTGTGGGGGACATGGGGCCCAGGCAGACGATCTCTAGATGAGCAAGCAGTTTACAGATCTCTTCTTCATCACCTCCATCACTCTGTCTGATGCAGGGATCATGCATCAAGAAAGAGACTGTGAAGTCTCATGTTTGGCACGTGATTTTCTAAATCCCCCGCTTACACCTCCAAGTCCCAAAAGCTGGGAGGAACTCAACCATAGAATTTAATGACCCTGGTGGGATTTTTCCTCCCTTAATTTATCCAATCCCTTTCTGATACAGAATTTATGTTTTCACCCCTGGAGGTGGTGTCACCTCAGACTGTGTACTCCTCTGCACCCAGATTTATGACAGTTCAAAGCTCTCCTGTAACCCTTTACACTATAACTGCTTACTACTTGGTTCTATTTGGTTCTATTATGGGAGAGCCCATCTTTCCTGGGTAGGCTGCTGCAAGAACTTCCCAAATTCTTAAAAATCCCAAACTCCTCTGTCAGCTCCTCACAGCTATCTGCATTTCTGCATGGCCCTGTGCAGGCAGCATCTCAGAGAATGTCACCATGAAGTCTGCAGCGTGCTTATTTACTGGCACTCGCCGATCTTCCCTAGCACTGTCAAATCTGTTATCTAGATGCTTCATGAGGTCTCACACCTTCACCACCATCATAGCAGTGCATGGCAGTGGAACCCTCACAGCTATCACAAATCTGGTTTGGCCACCAGGAGTTTGGGCTCAGGAGTTCGCTTGTTTCTGGGATAAATGAACCAACTGCAGTGCATATAACTTCCACAAGGTCATGGGAATTTTGTCAGTGATGCTCAACCTATTCCTCAGCTGGATTTTCACTTGTATATTACTTCACTAACAGATATTTTGCTTTTCTTTGAATTATTTCTTTATTCAGTTTTCTGAGGAGCCAGGGCTGGAGAAGCCTGCAGCCATATCCTATCCCACAGCTAAACTACTGCTGCAGCCAAATTCTTCTCACTTGGACTGGGTCCCATAATCCTAGGGGCACCTGCTTCAGCACAAACTGTAAATGAGTCAATGCAGATCATGTTTTCTCAAGAAGGAATAACATGCAGATTTAGATTCACACAACCTGATTCCAGTCTCCTGAAAGGAAGGACGGCATCAAACAAAGCATTACTCATGTTGGGTTGTCAGCTTACAATGATTTAAAGTATGTGAAAAGCAAGGCCAGTCAACAGCATCCATTTCATCCCTTTGCAAATATGCAGATGGTGCTTGCTGTGCTGAGAGTGAAGTGTCCTTTCTAGCCTCAGAGTCATCATGTGGAGCTCTCACAGCCAGTTGCACTGGCTGTAAAGGTGATACTGGGGCAGCTTGGAAAATGACAGGAATGCCTTCTCCTTTTTTAATTCAGATTAGACAAGTTAGAAAGGGTACTTGGTGACATTTTTAGGAGCACTGGCACAGTGACAAATGAAGGCATGATGATCTCAGTTTCTGTGTTCAACACAGGCATTGACCAGCTACACAGCACTATGCATTTCAGATCTCACTGAAAACTGTGGACAGTGTAATTTGCAAATGTAAAACAATTGGTTAAACCACACTTAAGACTGCTGAGCACATCCTTATTCCCATTTAGCAGAAGCTACAGCAAAGCACCCCAAAAAGCTGCCATGAATGCACTCCAGACCAGCCCCTCACTGGCTGCTTTCCTACCTGTGGGAACATGTACAGGTAACATCACTGAGTAGAAAACACAGACACTTGTGAGATCTTGTGCAAAAGTAGGTGAGTGTAGCGTCCCATCCAGATGACAGAAATGACTGATCCTGGGGGAGTGTGTTTAAAACCCTGGCGGTATCTGGGCCTCTGTGGGCATGCCAGCCCCTGTCAGCCAGCACCCAATGCAGACATGATTTACATCCATGCTGTGTGTGTCTGCACTTTTGGATAAAGATACCCTTGTGCTGAGGCTGATGACACTTGATCCCGTTGTCACAGATATGTGGTGATCAGCTGAGAGCCTTCACTGCAGGCAGACCTGACTTACAGCAGCAGAATGGGGAGCCAAAGCCAGCTTAAGTTTCTGCTTCTGCAGCTGTAAGCACATTCATTGACCCACCACAGCCAAGTCCAGTCTTGAACACTGCTCTCCTTTACAGAGACAATTAAATCCCTCATGTGCAGCCTTGTCATTAAAACATATTTCAATTTAAAAGCAATATTTAGTAATACAGTTGGGTTTTTTTACCAGTTTATTTGGAGGCCAGAGTTGAGCAGAAACCTCAGGACTGGCTGATTCATGCCTGTTTCATTTTTCCTTTCAATCCATTTTCTCTGAAAAGGAGACATAGGCAGTGAAACCAATATAGTTTTATTGGATCCAGTACACTGCCACTAAACCAAATATATGTACACTCAGACCATTACACTTTTATTAAAACAAATAGAATCTAATTCAAACCAGCATTCAATAGCTACAGATTTTGGTGGGTGTTTGTTTTGGTCTTTTTTTAAGAGATTAAATTAAATCCTACCAATACTTTTGCTCAATATGTTTTCACAATCAGATTCATTTGACCTAGGCAATATATATTTATCATAGGTAACACATTTTTATTAAAAGGAAATTTATAGAAACCAGGTTTCTTTTGAGCATACAGACAGGAATACCAAACCTTTTTAAGATTAGACCAGAAGGGCAGGTGAAGGAGTCTTGATTATTATTTTTTATGCTGGTAGAAGGCATTTCTACTTAAGGGGTTCTTTTGACCACTACTCTTGGGGTGACAGATGTCTTCTTAGAAATGAGGCTTTTAGAAGTCAGTATATTCCTAGATAAAATATACTTTGTACAGACCAGTAATGAAAACAAATATAGTGTTCCATACAAGCAAATGCAGTTATCAAAATATTACAGTAAATTCAAACAAGAGCAAGGGAAGTAGGGCTTATACCTGAACTGAGGTGTAGCTCCATAAGAAGGTATTTAGAAGAACTAACCTGTGGTATCACAAATCTGAAAAAGAAGCAGAAAAAAAACTCAATACATTAGTGAAACTGAGTTGTCATTTACAATAGTGATGTTCACTTTGTTACATTTCCACACCTGTGTTTGTAGATGAGATTTTTACAGATGCCAAATGGAAATATATTTCGTATTGTCACTAAGTGCTTCTGCAAATCGAGCCTAATTCTCCACGTGTGTCTAATAAAAACCACAGCACCACGAAAACCTTATTTTGACCTTCCCAAACTTTTTTAGTTCTTTATTCATTGTGATCTATCCTTTGATCTGCAGAAGTTACTGTCTGCCTTATTCTCCTGTCTCTGCTTCAGTTTATCAGAGAACACAGCAGAACTTAGGAAAAGTGCATGTAAAACCATTCACTTTTTTTTTCCTGGCAACATTTTGCAAAAGAGGAATTGATCCTGCTCTGCCAGCCAAGCTGTTTTCTCCTGCCCAAAGGAAAACACTCTGGGGAGGTTGTTGAGATGTGCCTGAGTGTCGGTGAAATGTACATTTCCGTCCAAATCAGAACGCGTGCACTTAATTCCTGTGGGTTTATTTGAATTTCTTTTCTTCTGTTGTTAGTAGAGTTTGGAAAGAAAAAAGCAAAAGAAAAATTATTTTGTAATCCTGTATGAAAATTAGCTGCAGCATATTGTAATGGCCTCCTCTGAGCTCACAGTGGTAACAGAAATGAGGATGCAAGCACTGCAACCACCAGGGTGGTGCCCTGGCTGCGTTCAGACGTGCCACGGTTGGAAACAGGCACATCCACAACCACTGAAGCACAATTATGGTTGCTGCTTGAGTGTCCCCGAGGCTGACAGGAGATGTTTGGTTTATGAACATCTTGGTGGGGTCTGTGTCAGGACTGCCTATAAATACATGATGGCACAGGGCAGTTTAGCGAGGGGGGCATCCCCTGCTTTTTCCCCCTGCATCCTAAAAAGTGTTGTTTTGTGTTGACCTTCCCTCTTGAATCAAGGGCTCTCTCTGAGTGTCAGTCAGGAAAGCATCATTAGATAGCAGTGGTGAGGGAGCACTATCCCCTCCATATGGGCTGAACAGCTGCCTTCGCAGACTTCCCAGCCAGGGGAGCAAAGGATTAAGTTCAAGACCCATATCCAGACATACTCCCCCACATTGTGCCGAGTGGCAGCATGGTGCAGGTGACAAAATGCTTCCACTATTTCCAACCCACTTTGCCGGAGACCAGCTACTTCTCCTTTGCCTCATTCCAGTGACGGCATTTCCAGTCAACAGCTCAGCAGCTGCGTCTGCCCGTCAGGCTTCTCCTCCCTGCCAGCCTGGTGCAGAGCGAGGAGAAAAACTCGACCCTACTCTGAACAATTTTAATTAATACTGACATTTATCAAGCTGCAGAGGAAGCAACTGCTGCTCATTGCTTGGGTTTATGTGGAAATAGTAGAAATAAATGGAACTGTCATAAAGTTGTAGACCATCCTGTCTTCATTACATCTAACGCCTGGGAGAAGTGAACTGTGAGCAGCAAGAGATACAGGAGTTCTTGGGGAGGCTGATGGACTGCCCAGGTTCTGAGGCTTTCTTATGAAAAGCAGGTTGTTTCCTAAATCACGCTGCCTTCTTCACACGTGGACATGTGGATCTACTTGGGACACCTGGAGACAAGCTTTGTACAGTGACCCAGTAAATGTCACCCATGTCCCCACTATGTCATGCACTGCTCTGGAGGTGGCAGACCCAGTCCCTCATGTGATTTGGCATGTCATGCTCCAAATATTCTGAGTCTGACTCAAAACCCATGTCTGAGTCCTGTCAAGAGCTGTTCATCACCTGCCTCACACCTGCCAAAGGACTGCAGGTCTGTGACCTGCAGGCACATACACCTCTGGTACAGGCTCACCGAGGTAGAAGGGCCAAATAACTGCACTATATTGCTGCAAAATGCAAACAGTACACATTTTTTCTTTCATGCAAAGCATGTATAAGGTCTCTGCATCCTTCCAAGCCATCTTACCCATTTGCTGATCATTCACAAGCCTTTTAAATGTTGTTCTTAAAGATGTAGTATTATCACAGATTTCTACCAGGGCAGCCTTTGGTTGTTTCTACCTGCTTATTGACAGGTTTTCCTTTTACTACTCCGTAGAATTTATTTCCTGACAAAAATGTAAACCATGGAAGAGAAGAATTTCTTATATCCTGGCTCCTGGAGGTAGAAAAGAATTGCTCTTTCTCCACAGAAGTGTTCCTGAACCCCAGGTGTCCTTTACTTTAGTTTTAAAAGCAACAACAAAGAAATAAAGAAATAAATAGGAAGACTCTGTATTATGGGTCACTAGTGTATGTGGTTTTCTTTGCAAGAGCTAGTATCTGACCTGACATGCAGGTCCACTGGTCCGCTATAAGCTTAAAATATATGCTATCAAAAGAGTATTTTATCCCAAAAAATCTCAAACCCATATCCTGTGAACAGGTTAAAAATAAACATTCTAAGAAAGGGATCTGTAGGTCAGGAGAAGCTTATCTGTAATCCCTCAGGGAAGGGTGAATCCTGCTCTGGCCCCAGAAAAGTCCAGCGGAGTCCTCTCAGGGTAGAAAACTCTGGTGTTGGTTTGTTGTTCTTCTACAAACATGCAGTTCTGGATTGACACCAAATACTCTTCTGAATGTGATTTTCACCTTTAATTCCTCAAAGTAGCTCTATCTTCCAAGAAGCAAGCCATTTAAGCACTCATCAGTGCTTTCCCAAGCTCTATAATGGAGCCAAAAGCAAAGCCCAAATCCCCCAAACTCTATTCACTTTTCTACCTCAGAGACATACTGTGTGAGTGAACTGATGAATTTCTGTGAAGTGCTTGGGAATTACAGAATCAGATCCTGATGGCAAATAGCTATAGACCCTCAAAGTAATAGACACTTCCCACCACACACCATCTCCTAGTATCCCTAGACACAGAGTTCTGTACAGTGTAAGATTCCAGATTATGTTGCAGCACACAGCAAGCCAGGATATCCTCGCTAACCCTTATTTTTAGTGCAATTGTTTAATATCATACAATAAAGCAGTCATCCCATAGTGACTTTCAAATGGACCCTCTGATCCTGAAAATGCACTGTGAATGATAAATTAATCTTCCCAGTATCAGTAAAATAAAATCCACCTCTTCTTTTCTTCTTTAGCTCTAGCCAGCAGCAACTGTTGGCTGCTGATAGCTACAGACAGCACATTTCCCTTTCAGGAAACAAATATTGTTTTATTTTGAGGAAAAAAATATCCCCTGTAATGTCAGCTATAAAGTACAGTAACAGGTCTTCAGCAATACATTGAATTATACACACCTAACTGTATTGGAGACTATAAATTCATCAGATGGTGCAGGCCAGGGGGCTTGTGGAGTGGAAGGGATTTGTCTCTTGTCCCCCTCCGGGGAGAACTGTCACCCCAGCACTGAGATATTGCTTGAGTGGTGACTCTCCAGGGGCAGAAAAGGCAGAACTTGCTGAGTCTGTTTGTGATGTGCTTATCTATTATTGACATTCATATCCCATAATAACTCAGGGAATGAAAATAGAAAATGTGCCCACTCAAAACATCTTTAGATCCTGAAATGACGAATTTCTACTTCAGGAAAGAGACTGATTTGGTTCCTGCCAATCCAGTCCCCATGGGAAAATACCTTGCCATCTTCTGTGAAAGTTTTTAGAAATGGACATGATTGTGGGGATGTGTAAGAAAACATAAAAGAAAATCAAAGTCAGTGATAATGTCACTGACGTGGCATTAAAATTTACTTGCAGGTATTCAGCAGTTAAATCATGCACAGTGATAAAGATGATATTTTTTATGTTTCCTAGTGTTTACTGTTTATTTTTCTCTATTTTTGGGAGCCTGGTTCTATTACCTTTCTCCCCCTGACAGTTTCCTCTAACCTTTTCTACCAGCTTCTCTAAGTACCATAAGGTGCCCTCTTAGCAGCTTTTGAACAATATTTCATGTCTAGTCACCTTTGTGCTGATAAAGCAACTTTAGAGTTAAATCTCTTTATAAACTCTGCTTTAACAGAGAAAATAAAAATTAACAAGAATGTAAAAAAATGAATTTTTCGGGCTAAAGAAGCAGGTTAAGTGTTAGGGTTTTTTACATACATTTTAAATACATACATTCACTGCTCTGTTATTTCCATATGGCTTGCATTGTAATTCCTAATCCATGTAAATTTTGAGCAGCTAATTGCCAGTTAAAACAAAATATAGTCTCTTTAAAATGAGAAGTATCCTTGCCTTGCTAATTAACAGCTTTGCCTGGTATAACTAATTTTCTACAGTACTTTTTGTGATGTCTACTGCCATCTTTATCTTCCTGTACTTCTCTCATCAAGTGGGCATTATTTTTATAGTTTTGTCAAGAACAGCAAAAATGATTGGATGCAAAACGTCAGTAAAATGATGAGACTGTTTCATCTCATTGTGACTTTCTGGGAGTTTTGATTAAGATGACAAAATATGAATCAATCAGCACACTACTTGTGTAACGGGAAGTTCTTTGGTCACTAATTTCTGTCAAGTCTACTTGTCTAATTCAGTGATTTTAGGTCAACATTGAGATCAAGGCCTTATTTCTTTTAATAAGCCATTTTTTAAATAAACATATGCATCATGTTTATTATTTTTAGTCATAGAATTTTCATTAGAGATCTGTGCCCCAGATCTGTGCATCGCTCATTACATGATAATAGATACATTATGCTTGTTATAAATCATGCAAATTCGGGGACAAATTCAGCCTGACGTAGTGTACTGTATTAGTTCCTGAAATTATAATGTTGGGTTTATAGCCCCTGTGTCTGTATGGGTGAGGTGTAAGCTAACACAGGGAGAAAGGCACAGTATACCCCTAATTTCAGTCTATCCTTCTCCATCTTAATGCAAACAATCAATCATTATAGAAGGAAGCATGATACCAATCCTTTCCCCACTGAGGTCAAGTAGTGACTTTGAAGTAAGAGAACTGGCTTCGCTGATAGAAATGATAGACAATTAGTGTATGCTGTGTTTAACAGGAATGAATGCACTTGATTATCTGGTTTCCAATAAAGCAAAATAAATGGTACATAAATCCATTAATAATGAAGAATCTTTGGCTGTTTCTTTGTTGTTATTTTTGATGCTCAGAAGTGGGTCACTTGGTATGTGCATAAACAAAGAAGATAAATGGCTAGAAGAGGAATGAATTTTCCATAACCTGATTAAAGGATACGTCTGGCTCCTTGGAGAATGTTATAGTGCTTAATGATTTTGTTGTTGCTGTTCTTAATGTGTCTAATGTTTGCTGTTTAAGAAAATCAAGAAAAATGTTAAAAGGTTATTCCAGAAGGGAGCTGTCAGCCAGGAGGAGGAGAAAGCTTTGTTTAGCCAACAAATTCTCCACTGCCAAACTGAAGAGGAAGAGAAGACCCCTCCCAACCCCAACCCACAGTGAAACTTCACTGGATCTAAAATGAGGGGTCAGTAAATTGTGCGATGTGACCTGCAAAATCCTGATCCCCTGACTGCAGCCTAGCTGCAGCATGCATTGTGCAGCCTGATGCACACAAGCTTCAGGTACATGCCCATTGGCAAGTTTTGTGTGTGCCCTGGGACCTGGGGTCAGGGAAGAAATCCCAGCAGCCTCAGTTTAGACATACTGCTATAAACTTCAGATACTTTATCTTTCAGCATCCTCTTCCCCAGAACTGAGTGTCATTTCTGCTGAGAGCCAGAGCACCCCTGTGCTGGACAGGTCTGACATTGAGCGTCCTTGCATCCTGTGCCTAGGAAGCCAGGCTAATCCTTTTTGCTCCCTGCCTCGCTGCAATTCATACATGACAAGAAATGTGTCTTACAGGAGGTGCTGCTGGCATGTCCAAGCTGTGGAGCTGGCACTCCGCCAGGGTGGCCTGCAGCACCGCTGAACCCTGGAAACCCTTGCAGGTAAGAGACCAAGAGTGGACTGCTCTTAGCCCAACATGCCATTTGGTCGGTGCCCTGATACAAATTCAGATGTGGACGTGTGGATCTCCCTGGATCCCAGTGATTAGATACAGGTTTTGCAGTCCCATAAGTTTGCACCAATTGCTGGTGTCAGCATCTCCCAGTCACTGCACATAGTTCACTTCTCTCCCAGCGCTTGATCAAAATCCAAGTGTTCCCAGGATAGCGTGGGCTCTTTTGTCGTTGGCTGTGAGACTAGACTTAAAATACTAATGGGTTGTGTTATTATTTTAGCATGCTGCTAGTACAGTGCTGTGCAGAGCAAACTAGGGGAAGGAATTGGCAAATGCTAAAAGACCATAGCAATGAAAGTTGAGAGAAGTTGAACTGACAAAGAAAAGACAGCTCCCTAGCTTGAAGGGCTTTCTGCCTGCCAAATTGTGAAAGTCTGCTATAGACAAATGGAGCCATGAGAATCCCTAAAAGAGAAGATGCAAAAAGCATCTATAATATCATGCAAAGGCTCCTTTTCAGCATGAAACGACAAGCACCTTAACCAGAGCAGTTGCAGTTAGTGATCCCTGAAATGACAATTAGGAGGATGAGGACAGTAATAATACATCTTTGAAAGATAAAGCCTTTATTAAGGGAAAATTAGCAAAATTATTTTCTAGTATTACTCAGTAGTTTGTCTAAGGTCACACAAAGGTTGAACTCGACTCTCTTTAGAGACAACACTTTTCACAAATCTTTATCTCCTTAAGAAAAGAATCCCTATTTATTTCTTGCAGATGTGTTTGCAGTTTGTATAGCTCCTGCCATAACATCATCAAGCTGGTCTTTGTTAGCTCAGGATCCTTTCACATCGCTCACCATTTCAGTTCCCATAACAACAGAATAAATTTGTAATATGAAAACTCAGCTTCTCTCAATTCTTTGGGGTAAGCTTGTTTTCTCCACTTGATAGAAGCTTGTAACACACTAGAGGCTTGTGCAAACCTGAAAACTTGAGTAGTTTAAAACAGTAGGTGTTGTGATGAAAAGTGCTTAACTTTCCTATTTAAAAAACATCTTCAGGTGAAGTGACAATTTCAAATGTCTGCAGCTTTTGGCTTTGGTATGGTATAGCCAGAGGCTGCCACACCATATCTGTATTTCCTAATTAAGATATGAAATACATGTTTTTGAATATGCCTTTTTAGATTCCATCAAATTCATTGCGTGTTTATGAAAACACACAGCCATACCAAAGTTGGCTAGCCTAGCAAGCTTTATCTTCAGCCTATAGCTCTTTCCCTGAATTCAATACTGCAGGCACAATTTAATGCAAACCCAATTTATGACTTAATGCTCCAGGGACCATAGTGGGAGATTGTTACATTATTCTTTTCTAATCCTATTTGTGTTTTAATTTGCTAAGTCTGTAATGAGATGCATGCCTTGAATAGATTCAAGATCTTTCACATTGCTTTTGACTTTGTTTAATATAATAGATTGTACAGTTTGCATTCAGAATTGAGGTGTTCCAGTCAGTACTATCTCTTAATTTTCAAAACTAGAGTGGATAAAATTATGTTCTGAAAGTAATTGTATCCATGTTTCCTTGTTTATCACTTAATGGTTTATTTCCTGTTATAATTTTCTGTTACAATATGTGAGGTCACAAAAATCAATTCTCGGTGGACTCTGACTTGACTGTTTGAAATTACTCCCCAAAACACTCTGAAGAAATTATGGAGAAAATAAAGCACTGGGTAGTAAGTGGCTGGCTATACCGATTCTTTTGTATTATTGCTTCTCTGATTTTTTTGTGCTGTTGAAACTCCAGTGAAAATATAAAGAAATGGAGAAAAATGTCAGTTACATGAGATACTCGAGCGATGATAATCTACATACCTCTATTTATGCCAATGATTTATGGTGATGAATCTACCCCAATATACCCATAGCATTTTTGTTTTAAAATTTATTGCCTGTGATCCCAATTGTCATTCTTCTACATCGAGAACAGCAATCCCATTTCAGATCATCTCTAGATTTTAGTTTGGTTTTCATTTTGTTTATAAAAGAAAAAAAACCTCCATAAAATATCTAATCTTCTTTTCATGACCATATTATAAAACATTTTATACCACAAAACCGTAACAGTCTAGAAAGGTAAAAAATTCAGTGCCCTGCCATCAAATATCAGGGAAGGAAAAGGAAGGGAAGGGAAGGCAAGGCAATAATGTCACAGCGACTTGGATTTAAACAGGAATCTTGTTTTCAGACAGCATACAATACTAATAACATTTCCCTGATTGGTTCTCCTTGCTGTATCATACAAATATGTGTCCTGAGTCACCTTCCGCCTGTAACAGCCATACCAGGAGGAAATTAGGTTTTTGGTTCCAAATGCATGGTCAAAGCCGTTTAGGTTTTTTCCTGAGCTCTAACATTATAGGAATCTCTATTAAACTCACAAAATGTAGCTGGAGCAGCTACAGCCTCTGACACGAAATGAGCTGCAGGCGGACATACCACAGAGTACAGGGAACGGTGTTTACACTGATGCTCACCTTTCAGTGTTTAGTACCAGTCCACGTCAGTTCTCATCAGGATGAACCCAGCAAGGACACGTCCCAGCTAAATGCCATCTTGCAAAATCTGTCAGAAACTCCTCTTCATTTTTCCCATGTTTTTCTTTCCTGGATATAGTTTTGCCTGAATCTCTGCCTTTGAGGACAAGCAGAAGCCAAAAAAAAAGAAAAAGTAAACAAAGAAAAAACCCAAACAAACCAGGATTTTATCAAAATCAAAAGACAGGGTTAATCTTTTCCGAAATGCATCCATCCAAGACCTGGAGTCTATTACAACAGCACAGCAGAATCATGCCTCATGAGTCGCAAATAGTGGGAATAGTGAAAGCTCCTGTAATTTAATTTCTTTTTCAAGTATGCTTTCTGTTCACTTTCCACACAGTCTTGAGGACTAATAAATCAGAATAATGGAAAGCTTAAGAAATCTTGCATCATATGAAAAGCTGCTCTTAATTTGTGAAACATCCACTCATGCCAACAGATTCTTCAGTTTCTTATTTCATCAAAGTGAGCATGAAGTAACTGCAGCCTTTCTCAAATTTCAGGAGAAGGAGACTGAGGAGTTTGGATTCATATTCATATCTCTGGCTCTGAGCAGGTGGGTGCTGGATCAGCTGCTCCAATACCCTTTTTTTCCATCTTGAATGCAGCTAAAATCTCTCATAAACTTGATTTTGGTTAATCCAGACAGTAGGAAACTCATAAGCACCAGTGAGGGCCAACACTGTGACATTTTTAAGCTCTGAGAAAACATCTGTGGGTATAATAATACCATCCAAGCAAATTTCAACTCCACCCTTGGTTAGTACTGAACACAAAGCCTGAAACTCTAATAAATAACTTACAGGTAGACTAAAGCAATCTTTATTCCAGATGGCTGAGAATGGAAGGTGAGTAATCAGAATAGCCCTTGGTTAAGAATAATTATTTTTGGATGCAGTAGTCTCTAATTTGTTGCAATGTACCTGCTCCCACTCACGCTGGGTAGCAGCTGGGGTACTGACAGGGAGGACAGAAGAGGAAGGTATGTGCGATTTACTTGGGGGATGAAGTGACATATCAACAGACATAATAAATAGAAGACACCTAAGTCTAGATTCACTGAATCTCGCTGTGCCATGGAAAAAATAAAAAAAAAAAGCATGCAGGCTGTGTAGTGTCTGTGTCCAACAGACATGGCAAAACACCTTTTGAAACTGGAGAGAGGTAGTTCCCAAGAAGGGCTGCTGCCCATGAGCTAGTGAAGGAGCCCATCAGATCTATGGGAAAAACTTAAAAATGACACTCATGACTGACAGTCACAGCCTGCTTCCACTATCCCCCACTTAGTGACTGGATTAAGAGCACTGTACATCCAAAAATTCCTGTCACACAACTTTAAAGGGTTAAGTATCATCCAGCATCCAACCCTTGGCTGTATGTACTGCAGGCAGTGAGATCCCTGCAACTGCCCACCATGGGTTCGCAGGGAGGGAGCATGGAAGCCTCTGAAGTGGATCTTCGTGAAAACTATATGCTTGACTCCAAGAGTGCAATGCTGGAAACCTTCTCAGAGTTTCCATCTTGCCTAAATGCATTGGTATTGCCTCACTATTTCACTTTCACACAGAATCACACTCTCTACTCTGCCCTGACCTAGTCAGATCAAGAAATTAGATAAACTTACACATTACTCCCCCTTTGGATGTGACTAACACACCGCTAGGACTAGCCTGTGCTTAACCAGTTACTTCACGGCTGTAGAAGGTGAGAGTTTGAATCTTCTCAGGCAGATGAAACAGCTGAATATGTATTTCCCACAGTCTGTGTAAGTGCTCTGCCACCTAAATTTTATATAAAAGCAGGGTATGATGTACTTTTCCTATATTCTCATTTACAAAAAAAGCTGCAGCAGCTACCTCTTCTTTATTCCAAAATTTCCAGTGGATGCCAGAATTGTCAGTGTGCTCATTCCTCTGCAAATTCCCATTGGACTTAGATCGAAACAAGGGTTTTAGTTAAAGCAGACCTCAGTTTCTGTTGCTTTGACAGTCCTGAGACAAGTGCTGAGCTGCTCAGGTTGGAAAACGCAAGCTGTGGGGAAAGGATGGAGGATACGTGCCTTCACAGTCAGGCGGCAAGCAAGCAGGGCTTTAGACTTGTTTGTTATGCATTACTTAAAGATGAGCTTCATCTTAATATCAGCCTTCTAATGGCTGGGCACCTCAATTACACTCACCTTGACTTCTCCTTGAGGCAGCAGGGAAAGATGGGCAAGGATTTCCCAAAGCAGACTCACCTTTGCTCAATGCAGGTACCTTATGATGTAGTTCACTTTTCTCTGGAATCAGCACAGGTTTAAAGCTCCCCATCCTTCCCCATGCACACTTGGCAGCTCCCATTGGCTGCCCTGGCCACCACAGGGCTTGCAGACTGCCTTCCAAGCCAGGACAGTAAAATCCTGTAAAGAAAGTCAGAATTTCTCATAGCACTGCCCCTGTAAAGTAGAGGTTTAGTTTTACTTTCCTTCCTATCTGTGTCCAGATAGAGTAATTTGTTTTCAACAATAGTAGGAAAAAAGCATGTAGGAGTATGAGAGAAAGATGTCGCTTACCTGTTAGTGTCTAGGAGGCATTTATGAGAGGACACATTTTGTTTATTATGGAAGATGCATATTAAAGCATTAAAAGACATCTGTGGCTTGATGGCTGTTGGTGTATAGTAAAGAGCAACTGCACAGTGACAGCACAGTCGGTAAAGCCTATGGAACCCTGTATCTAAAGAACAGAGTGCCAGGGCTGCAGGACCCTGTCACCTGGCAGCAAAATGCACATGCAGAGAGCAGCTATGCACATTTGGCCAGGGAGTATTTTCCACCATGAGCTAGGAAAGCTGCAGTGTCCTTCCTCTCCTCACTGAAGAATTAGTCCTGTCCTTACGCTCCATGTTGCACAGCCCGAGAGAGCCAGGCCCCCGCACAGCATATCACCACCCATTTTCACTCACACTTCACACCAGTAACAGACACCTCCAATCTGCAGGAGCAGAGGCTGCTTTAACAGGAAGCAACCAGGCTTTTGCAGACTACAGAGAGACAGGCAGAGAAGCATTTCCAACAGTGAAAAAAAAAAAGAATTCAGTGACCACGAGATAAAATGTGTTCAGTGTGTCATATGGTGCCTGCACACTAAAATTCCTGGAGGTAATTAGACTTCATGTTTGCATATGCTTATTGCTTTGTCTCAAGTATATTTTTCCTAAATGCGTTAAATATTTTCTTATAATTCCTTGAAGACAGAAAGCATCCATTTTTCCACAAATAAAATCAGATATTTGTGTTTGTTCCTTCATATATATGCACATAGGAAAGTGTGAGTATACATCTATATGTCTTTACTGAACATAACAATGTGCTATAGAGGTAGCTAACCTTATAGTGGTTATTAAAAAAACACAGTAGAAGGAGGACAGCTGTTAGGTGTTCTTTTCAGGAAGCTGACAGTGGTGGCTGACCTTATCATGGCACTAGCATGTATTAGCCAAAATAATACCTTAACACTTTTTTTAGTACCGGACTATATGTTCTGTTATAAGGAATAGCAAATGTTTAATCATAAATATTTTAATGGCTTCAGGGATTCATGGTATTCAATGACTGTGTTAAATGATAATAATCACATCTGGTTTATTACTATAGTAATTCAGCAGCTTCTCTTCAGTAGTTATTTTTTATTATATGTGCTGTGCTACTGTCATGGTCATTTATAGCGGTAATATTTTAAAGTGGCTCATTTGTTTGTTTAAGGACAGTTTCACAATATATTTCTGTATTAATATACATTTTGTACTATTATTTCCAAGCTGCCACTGGAAAATTGATCCTATCTTGTTACGATGAGAGGGGCAGGGACTGATGCAGAATGCCAATGCTGAGAAAAAGTGATGGAGCAGATGGGTAGTGTACTGGCCTCCACTGGGGCTGTAATTGCTGTTGAGTTTTATTCATAAATGAAGGGGTTCATTAAGAAATAGTTAACTAATAATAAACATGAGGGGAAGATTTGAATCAGGCAGAGCACAGACAGAAAAATACCATAGTTAAATGGTCAAAAAGCAACTAGATATGGCCATTTTACAAATTATTACACAATAACGCTCCCAATTTTTGCATGCTAGTGCACTTATAATGGAGGCACTTTTACTAGGGAGACAAGGGAGAACTGATTGATTTTTCTGATCATTTTATTCACATACCTGCCCACTCTCAGTCACAAGAGAGAGGTCTCATTTATCTTAATGGGATCACTCATGAGACTAAAGGTTTGGAGGATCAAGCCATATATCAGCACAAATGGGAAGAAAGTAGCAGGAGTTAGTTATCAAATTAGAGGAGGGACCACTCAAGACTCATAAGACCTTCCCATCACTATTTTCTCACCTTCAATTGCCATTTTCTAAAACCTTATTTTCCAAAACCTTATTTTCCACGGCATGCTGCACTTCCTGCACATGGCATTCTCAGGGATTTGGGATTCAAGTTATTTACCTGGTGGAAGTGACAGTGGAATATAGATGGTTTGGAGAGTACCAGGTGTGAAGGTGTGGTAATCTCTCATCAAGCCCTAATAGCACTGGTGACTACCCTCATCCTCAGGAGCCCAACCTTGTATTTACGCTGAATTTAAGGGCAGCAGAGCAGCTCCTGGACATAATGACTTACACCAGAGTTTGTCCAGTGTACTGAAACCTTGTATTGCCTTTGTACTGAAACCTTGTATTGCCTTTATAGCTGGCACAAAATAATTAGTAAACATGTTCATGGGTGTGAAAGATATAGATAAAAGCAATTTAAAAACCACAGCTGTGAGAGAAAAACTGGTACAGCAAGGGTTAACTTTTTGCTCTCTCATTTTTTGCTCCTTTCTCTCTCTTTCCATTTCCTTTCCGACTCTTAATGACCTGGTGAAGGAAGCTCTATTTAGTTCAGCAAAATCTCTCCACTATCCCACCACACAGGATGTGTTGAATTGTTGCAGCAAAAGTTAAAAGGAAACTAAGGACAATTGTTAGTGCTTCTTTCCTGCTCTATTTTCTAGTTGGTTTGATGGGTTGGTGGGCTGCGGGTAAATGGCTTTTATAGCGTTGAATGATGAATGACTCTGAAATAGTCTGTAACCAGAAGTGCCAACTGACATGTTGCTGATTTAACTGACATACAGGGTTATGTTTGTATAGAGTCACTTAAATAAACATGTGTTAGGCTGGAGCCAGCTACACCAACCCTTCTTCTTTACTTCCCGTCCACCCTCCATTTATCACTAAAAGATAACGATAATGATTTGATCTTCCTATCAGTCATTCATTATATTAATTAATTCAAATGTAATTGTTTTAAATGCCTCTCCATTGCTGTGGGTACTCTGTACAGCACTTAAGACATATACACATCAGAGGACAAAATAAATCCTCAATAAAAAGATACACTCATCAAACAGGTTCCTTCAAGCTAGCAGTCCCTTTCATCCCACAATTATCTCCTTAGCCTTCAAAGCAGTCTCTCCCTAAACGGTCAGGAAAATAAATGGGTCCAGGAGCTTGACAAGGAGTACAACTAATCCCAGCTCTTATAAAGGAGCCAAGGAAAACTCCTCAGAGAAAAGGCTTTTCCTTCAGACTTCCCCTTTTGTCTCCTCATACTTACCTTTGTGCAGTGCTTCTTCCCTTGTGGCTTTCTGTGAAGCTTCATCAAACTCTATAAAGATTTTTATTCCTCTTTATGGCTTTTCTGTCTCCTAAGTGAAGTGCAGAAATAAATTTCCAATCTAAGCTTTAAAAAAATATATACTGGTATTGAAACCCACACTTCTGTGTGATTATAGTAGGCAAGTCAGTATGCAACAGTCTGGCTTCAAAGTGGAAGAGTGCAAAACAAGGATAAGAATTTATGCAAGGGCCCTTCCTATGGGTAGTTCTTCTGCTTGGCTTTTGGGGTCTCTGGCTGACACCAGCTTTGTTGCAAGGCTCAGGTGGGCTTAAATTTTAACAACTCACACATCAGAAACACATGGTTACTCAAAGTGCCAGTGTGAGATAGCATCGATTATGAGACTAGTTTAAGTACACAAGAATGGATTATTTTCACATGAGGGAGCAAGTGGAATTTAAAAATTCTATCAATTACTTTCACCCTGATTTTACTCTAATATTCTCTTTATTTCTCATCACTGTGCATTGGGAGTGAACTCTGTCTCGCCACAGCCAGTCCCCAATTTCCATAGCAGCATTCCAAAACAGTACAAAAGACTGTCTACCCAAATTAGAGAAAAGCTAGACAAAAGCCTTTTTACATAAAAAGGCACTGGTTTGCTCATCTAAAACATCACCTGTTATTACTTGATTCTAGTACTTTAGTACTCTGGGTCTGAGCCACCAGTAAGGTTCTCCCTGGGGTTGCTTACTTGATGAATAAGGCCATCTGTTTTCAGACCATTCTGCCCATGCTGCCACACAGACTAGAGAACAAACAGACCTTGCTAGTGTCCACGTGAGGATTTCTAATGCACTCAGTTACTAGATGCAGTAAAGCCTCCTAGCCATCCCTGAGATGCTAACCCACACCCAAGCCTTCAGAGTATTCCTATAAAGGGTTTTCTAACTGGCTTCCTAACCCTATGTTACCTGGAGCAAGCAGGAAAGGAGCACTGTTCAAAATAACTGCTGGGGCAGAAATAGAAGGGTTAGAAAGGAAACCTCTGCAAAGCCTTCTAGGCCCCAGCTGTGCCTCCACTTTCACCTCTATTGAGCTGAGCTGGGAAGCTCTGGCAGCCACGGGAAGCTTATACCACCTGCTCAGCATGCCTCCATGCTTCAGATGAATGGAAAGAAAATTCTTAAAAAGCACATGGTGGATTCGTGGTGGAAATCAAAACCAGGAGCAAATCACTGTAGCTGCTCTTGAGAGTTTTTGTTTCAGACTTAAATGTCTGCTTTAATATGGTGGTGTTTCACCCTTCTTTTCCTGGCTTGCTCAAGACGCCTGGATTGCTGTTGTCTTCCTTCACACTGAGCTTATATAAAGGATGTCAACCCACTCCATGGAATAAGACTGCTAATTAACTGTCCTCCCATCCCTCCCCTCCGTTGTCTGAAAAAGGGCCTCTCCCACTGGGAGTCCTGAAGAATTACAGGACACTGTAGTAGCTGTGGCATTTAATATCTTATTGGAGACGTGACGGATTTAGCGCACCCTTGCCCGGCTATTTGGATTCTGGAGAACACTGTAGGCCTGATTTCTGTCAGGTCTAAGCAATGTCTCATTGCGGGCCTAAATTGTAGGACAGAACCTCTTTAAGGGAAAAGGAAAATGAATAGCACCCTCTATAAATTAGCTGGAACAAACAAACTAGTTGCTCAAAGTTACTGTACTCCTGCCAGGAGTAATAAACTAGCTAGCTGTGTTTAAAAAAAGTAAAAACTGTTTTTCCTACCATGGAATAAACATTGTCTGGGTTCTACTCCTAACCACAAATGGCAAATGTATGCAACTATCTGAGAACCAAATTCTGCTCACTTTCCAAAATCACTTAATCTCCAGTCCTGGGAGATTGATTAACTCGATGGGGAAGCCAACACTGAAGTTGGAATGGAAGTGTTTTTCGAAGTAAGTGGTGTACAGTTCATCTAAAGAAGCTGCTCTGCTGAAGCCAGCAGAAAGATTTAACCTAGGTGCTCCTGCTTTCCAGTTTTACAAGCAGCATCTTGATTTTAAGAGACCTGAGAAATAGATATGACCATTTTTTTAAGCGAAAGAGAAAGCATTTATCTACCTCCAGAATTAATTGCAGAGATTTCCAAACATACCTCATAATGAGCACACATTCACAAGGCATACGCAATTAAATGTGCTGTGGCAAATGAGCTTTTTGGAGTCCAGAATTCAAAAAAGCAGAGGGATTAGATCATCCCATTCACCACTGTGAGCTGCTGACTGATTTCACACAAGCAGTGAAACCCACAGAGAACCCCAGGATTCCTGCATGCCCCCTCACTTGCAGATTAAGGCAGGGAGTGTGTAATATGCATTTGCATTGCAGCAAGAATGCCAAGAGGCAGGAGTTGTGTCTTTTCCATGGCTCTTTTCAATCACGTGGAGTTGCCCCGGTTGTTCTGACTTCACAAAGAGGCCTTGAGATCCTGCTGTAATTGCAAATACATCTTATCCTCAAATCCTGCATCCACATCTAGTCCATGGCTTCCTTCCAGCTGGGCCTTCAGCTGTGCATGGTTGAATTCTCGGGGCTTGTCACAGTTCACTTGATCTCTCTTGACCCCGCCTTACCAGCAATTGTTCAAAAAGCCATTTAAACGCTTTTATGCCTTTGTGAACAATTCTACAAGCAAAGTAGATTACCAGCATGTTAGCAAGCTGTTGAGATGCTGACTTCTTTCAAAAGAGTTAGAAATAGATCTTCATCTGTCTAGGCATCTTTGAAAATTCTCTTTGCATTCAAACTCTTCAAAATACATTTAAAAATCTAATCCACTCTGTTTAAACTTAAAAAGGGTATGGAGTTACTTAAGTTACCTTTTCATTGCATCTTGATTTACAATTAGGTCTTTCGAGAAGATGTTTTACTTGCTTCACAGTATTCTAAACACCTTGAGTATTCTTCTCAAAATAGTTCATCTTACACCAAAAAAGGAGAAACAACCCCTTCTACAGAATGTAAAATTAATCAAAAATATATTTCTTGGTTTTGTTTTTTTTCCCCCCTCTGTTCTACTTACCATTGCTCCTCATGTTTTCCAACCTTTGGGCAATGCCAGCATCAATTTTATCATTATCCTCTGTAGTCTCCAACCATATTAAAGAAAATCTCTCTCAGCAGCAGTATACATCTGCATTTTCTCCTGATTCTTGATCCATCAGCGAACTCGCCAACGGTTCATTGTGAATGAGTTATATCCCTTTTGAGAAACCATTACTTCATGATTTTTAACTAATGCAATTTGTAAAGCAACAACCTAGTATGGATTTCAGAGGGATTTTTTCAATCCAAACCTGGTCTGGAGGTCAGCACGTGAGATAGGTTATTTGATAGCATAGGATAAGATACTAACTCTGCTATTTCATGACATGCCCTCTAACCCATTGCTGTCTGAATAAAACATGCTGTTTTTCAACATGTATTTCTTGGTCATTAAGTTTCCTTCCCGTCCCTGGACTTCATACTCTGCTCTTGACAGGTTTCTCGGGAAAGAACTAATACAATAGGAATCCTCAAAGCAGAAAAAAGTTTCTTCACAGGAAATATTAATTTCTGGGGCTTACACTGAGGCAGACTGCCATGTGTGGTCATTCTGCTTTCTGACTGGGATTGCACACAGGAAACTGGTTGAGAGCTTGGTGATTGATGTGGGCTGCTGGATTTGGTCAGGGTAACAGATGTGTATTAGATCTCTGATCTAACCACAGAGAAAAAGTTTTAATGCCTTTAAAAAGTGCCCAATTACCTGGTTTTGCCAAACTAGTTTGACACATTACCTTATTCATGAGCTATCGTTTTCATCCCAAGGACATATAAACTGGGTAGCATGGAAAGGCATGTTCAATTGAATAATTGGCATTCAGCTGCAGAAAGAAAATTGAATGGGCAAGAGGTCCAGCTGCATATCAATGCCTTGAACTGGTTGCTGAATCCAAAACCCAGCAGGTCATCTCTTTCTTTCCTTCTGTCTAGAATTCAGTCTACAATGAGCAGGAATCCTCCACAAAATCCATTAAGACTAGATAAAAAATAAACTGGACTAATTAAAAGGCAGAAAGGTATGACAATGTAATGAAGGTAATGTGGGCAGCAGGGCAATACTAATGACCTCATCAAATGCTTACCTTGACCTTTTTGGGGAGGCTGAGGTAGGTTTTTAAGTTTTTGAAACATTTACAGCAATGTATGAAAGAGATGAATAGTTCTGTACATCTGGTGACTGACTGCAAATAAAGCAATAATATTTGTCATAGCAGCATGTTAGCAAGTTCCTTTTACAATCAGTTAGCTATAAATCCTGACAATTCACACATAATCATTTAATGTATACCAGTATAAAAGCTTTTGTTATTCACTGCAATCTGTCTGGCCCTTCTTTGGACATGAAAGTTCTTCAGTACAAGCACTGTCTGTACTTTGGATTCAGTACAGCAAAGTACAGAACATATTGTTGGTGCTTAAAAAGAAAATGATTAATATTTCCCCTATTTACTGTACTAGAAATTCCAATAGATACCATCAGATTCTCTCAACTAGTCTCTGCTAGTGCCCAAGCACACAATGGCTAGTTCAAAAACATTTTGTAGCACTGAGAATGAAGTTTCCCCTGACCTCTGACTGTTTTGCTGCCATGTGCTGGTTTTCTGTAGTAGACAGGTCACAGTGGACCAGCACAGGTGTGGATCAAATTTACGGACAAGAATGTGAAGGGTAGTTATGGTGTAGGGAAAAAAGCCCCATCTTAAAAGTATCATGAGGCAAACGTTCTCTACTCTTGGTCATTCTGCAAAAAGCCTGTGTGCACGGCTTGATCTGGTGCTCATTTCACTCTGCTGTCACACTTTTCACCTAGTGTAAGAGTCCTTGAGTGCACAACAAGGATGTGCTGCAAGATAGTGCTCCCTCTTGACTCTCTGCCAGGAGTAATGGTGAACACACGCTCTCTCCCAGCTCACACACAAGTTGAGGACTCGTCAGCAAGACATCCCAAATTTATACAAAGATAGGAAGAACACAGATTTTTTCAGGATATCAGCTGTGGGGAGTGGGTTTTTTTCGTAGGTCACTGGATGGTCTGCTCTAGGACTACATCTCTGGACCTGTATGATATTCCACAGTCCTGAACTCTTCTTTCAATCCTTCAGTAATAAAGAATACAGAGGGAAGATGCTGCTACCAGCAATAGATATTTTATGAATTATGAATTAAAGGTCTGCATCTCTACTTGCAACAACTTCTACCTGCTCCTATCCTACACAGGGATAAAGAAGAGAGGAAGGATCAGGGCAGGAAACAAGCATATTTGCTGCTGGGAAGTCTTTTCCAACATGACTCTACTTGATTTGGGGGCTTGGAGAAACAAGGCAATGACCCACACTTCAGAAATCACAGAGAGCTGAAGGAGTGATCTGCAAAGCCAAAACCAGCAACATTTCCTTGGACTTACCTGAATGACAGGGGAGTTCAAAAGCCCATGAGACAGTTGTGTGGGCAAGTGAAAGATGCACTGTCACTCTCACTAAGGCACTGTCAACACCACTGTGTCTTTGTCTCTGTCAGGATTTTGATGACAGGTTCATTGACAGCATGGGCTTAGAAAGAGACCTCCATTCATTGGTAACTCAGAATAGTACCCAGTTTTAGAGGTATCCTGGATAGTATCAAGTTTTGGAGGTATCTTGGATCTCTCCAGTGATATATGCGCCATCAAAACATAAATATACCCTTCCAAACTGGATGATTTTCAGCAACAGGAACCCGAAATCAAGTTCTAGAAATTATTTGTAAGATGGCAATTTACACGCACTTGAATAATGTTTCTAAAGTAATGCAGACACATCTGAAATTTCTCCCATTAGGTGAGAGTTTTCCAAATAAATAGTGTGGGAGTCAGCCTGTGGCAGTGCCAAGGAGCAAACTGACAGCCTAAAGCTGCAGCCCTTATTTTCTGGAAATCACAGAATCACAGTCTTCACAAATGTGCTTTACTTGTCGGATTCTTGGAGGATGGAAATTGTCCAGTATAAACTGTGTTGAGACCACAGTTTTGCAACATTGGAAGGAAAAAATAAAGTCTAGGCTCATGCCAACCTTGTAACCACATTGGCAGTACACTGGTCTTATTTAGAAGTGCAAGTCTGCGGTGGTTTGGTCAGCCCAGGGGAATTTCTCCAGATTTATGGCCACATACCTGAAAAGGTTTTGGAATGAAATCTGTTGAAAGGAACAGAGGAGGACAAGGATGCTCAGAGTTTAATTTATATACGCTACAGTAAACAACTAAAAATTAAGCTGAAACAGCCTTAGTCAAACCCTCTCCCTCCTTACCCTTTTCCTTGTGACATTTATTGCAGGGCCCTAGAGAGGACTGGAGAGTATGCAGTGATATGAGTTTTAATATTGGAATGTAAAACATTTTCCAAATGGGTGAGGGGAGAAAGTTTTCTTTTAATGTGTTCCAGGAACGGACCTGACAAAAATGCCTGATCTGAAAAGCCCTGATGAAGAGTTAGCCTTTCATTACATGGCATTTCCTTTGAAGTGGCAAAAGTGTATGTGATTGAGGATGCACTTTTGTCACGGCTGCCTTGGGAGTCACATATCCTGTGATCACCGTATTTTATTTTATTTTAATCTGTGCTGTTTGACATTTTGAAGGGTTTGCATGCAGTGGACATGATGGTAAACACTTGAATCACACTAGGAACATCAAAAGCTGCCAAGTCAAATACCAGAGCTGCACAGGAGGCTGAGACAACATGGTCTCCAGTGATTTGTCACTGCTGATGGCACTTGGGGATCGTGGGCTCCCTTCTGCCTCTGGATTTTGGGAGTGGGGCAATGCCAGAGTCTTGCCAAGATTTAGAAGATTTTACCAAATACTGACAAGTATAGCCAGCCAAGAAGAGATTTTGTCTACAATTTCCCAGAGGGAAGCAACCCATTTTGAGAAATGACTGGTTTCTGTTGTTCTGCATTTATACATCTACCTACACTGAGGCATTTTGATATGTCCACTGAGTGCATTTGCTGAAAAACTGATCAAAACACACCAGTCATCTTTAAAAAGAAGTCTATTTTCCTAGTATTATTTTAGCTAATGAAAGAAAAGCTCACAAATGGCTTATATATGCTACAAGAGCCTGTATGTATTTCAAACCTGGGCCTGTGTTTCCAAAAGTAAATAGTTTGGATTAGAAATAAATAAGTGATGAAAACTTGGGCCGTTAACATTGAAGATAATGGGTGCAGAAAGACAGAATCTCAAAAGTTTCTCTGGAAAACAACTTCTTAAAACCTAGACCTTGCTAGCTTCTCTGAGCCTCCTGTCTCCTATTTTATTTGGGTAGATCTCAGCTCAGGGAGCATGAGGAAGAGGATGGGCCTTTCCTGATCAATGCCTTGCCCCTGATTGAAGAGGCTGATATTTCTGGACTCTCAGAGAAGAAACGATTTAGGAGAGTCCCTCCTGGCAGAGTTTAAGGAGGCACTAAGAGATATTGCAGAGCAAACAGGGTAAGAAGAGACCTCCTGTACTTTCCAGACAGTGTCTTCCTAGCACAAGAATAACACATAAAACTTTTCATGTAACTATCCACCACCATTTAGACAGCAGTTTGGTTTTGCCCAGTGTTGCTTCAATCGGAACCTTGTTCCAGGACCTCCCTGCTCTGCTGATTAGGACTTTCTTCTAATTTGCAGATGACATTTATTTGTGAGCAGTGTATAACCATTTGTTCTTGTGCCAATACGGCTCTAAAACTCAAAAAAAAAATTTCTTCTCTCTCCCTGTTGTTTACTCCCGATGTATTTATAGACAGTGATCCTCTCTCTTCTCAGTCACTCCCTTATTAAACCAAACAAGTCCCCACTGTGCTGGGACAGCCTCATGGGACATTCATTGTCCCTTCCATCCTGTGCTAGTCTGCAGGTCTCTGAGGGAAAACGAGGGACTGAGCCAGTACCCAAGAGGGCTGTGCAGTGGGAGTGCAAGGTGTTTTTGTTGATTGCCTTCATCATTCATCCTTGCGTAAGACAGACAAAAATGTCAACAGAAGGACAGCTGAAGAAGGGCTTTACCCTGCAGTAGCTGCTCCATGGGACTGGCCCTGGTGCACAGCCTTAAACCCACTGTGGCTCAGCTGAGCTGTGTAGAGCAGATCAGGTGTTCACCACAGAGGGGTACACAGAAGGACATGTATCTTAGAGCAGTGGATGAGCCACAAATTCACACCCTAGTCCACAGTAGCTCCTTCTTGCACTTGCAAAGTATACAAAGGAGCATGATTACTCTTTCCCTCCATCAAGAGGAGTAACTCTGTTTAGACAATTTTCAAAGTAGTGCAACAGCTGCACACACCCCCCACCTCAGCTTCATGTGCTGCAGAGGGGGACAAAGGCTTGTGCAGCACACACACGCATTTTACTCGGTATTACAAGACAAGAACTTTCAGCTTATCATTTCACTGGACAAATGATACAAGCAAAGCATGGCTGAGCAGCTCCAGGCTTGGCATGAACGGCTCTCAGATAAATCAGGGTAACGTGTGGCTTTTTTGACAAGCTACCACCAAAAAAAACCCCAGAGCATTCTGAAATATGGCTGGAAGCAAACAGGGCTTGACCATATGTGACTGAGAATGTTATTAATCTCCTCAGAAAAACTTCTTCCATGTCACATAGAAAACTTCTTTTTTTTAATTACTCAGTTAAACTGCAAGAAAATAGGAAGGGTTAACTGCTTGTGGGATGACTGAGTCTCTTCAGGCCCACGTTCAAATAAAATGACATAATAAAAGCAAAAGTAAGCTTCGTTCAGTGTGGCTGCTTCCGTAACACCTTGCAAACAAGTTGTTGGAGTCTTTCTATCTGCCTGCCTAATTTTGTCCATATCCAGTATGCAGGCAGTGCGGAGAGTGGGGGAAAGCACAGTAACTGTTTGGTAGCCAATAGGAGCACAGCAGCTCCTGACAGCCTAGACCCACAAGTGAGGAATGTTAGATGCACAACTCCAAGGTGTTTTCTGTTATAAATTATAGTGAATTTACTGTGCTAAGAAACTGGTTTCTGGAGAAAATTATAGGCAATGTGTCAGCAACAAATGATTTATGCATAAACCAACCTATACTGCAGGAACCCAGGGGGTATAATAACAAGACAAAAAATCATTTAATCTTGCATGTAAATTTAAGCAGGCAGGAATTTGGGAAGAACTGCTTGTTTTTATTCCATCTTGTTTTGCTGCCAAGTAAAGACAGTATTTGAGCAGAAAGGCACTGATGTGGAGCAGATAGATAGGCTAGCCAATTTCCAGCAAGATACATTTTAAACCGGCTTCTTGGTTTCAGTTCAACACCCTCTGAGAATTGATTGGTTTCAATTTGACAAGAAAGGAGTCAGAAAAGCAGAAGACTCTTTCCGGGCTAGATAAACTCAGCATAAGCAATGCAGTCTGTGGACCCGATGAATGTGAAACATGCCAGCATTCAGCAAAAAACTGATTCCTCTCCCCTTATTCACAGGCAATAGTTTATTAATTCTTAGGAGACTCCTGCTGGACTAAGATTGTAGGTGAGCAAAGAGAGCTGAATCAGCTAAGACTTGAAGAATTGGCACTGGGCTGGGCTTTTCAGGCAAATAGACATTCACATGAAGTGAGTGTCATTGCAGATAGGCAGAAGCAAATGAAGTGTCATCAAGTTTTCTCACCTGGCTTTTTAAACAATTTGTTAATGAACTTAAAGGAGCTAATCTGGTATTATATAGTAAAAATAGATGGTCCCGTTCCAGCTAGACGTTGTCCGAGGGGTGTTGCAGGCATGCTAATTAGTAAGCAGCTTGTACCACGCCCTCACTTACCCAGGAGAACAGCTGGAGTCTGTGGAGAGCAAGCAGAGCCATCGCTCCAACTTTCCTAACACCGCTCCAACTTTCCACCACCTAGTGTCCCCCGTCTCTAAAAAGAGATGGAAAACAAACTGCTCATTCAAGGACTGCTTTGCCTGGTTCTTGTGGCACAGGGATCTTTTCCCATCCGGTGAAGAGGACTTGCCTCTTGCTCTTACTGTCACCACCAAGGAGTGGCATAGTGAGATGAAGCAAAGCGATTGACATGGGGCCAAACCCTGCTGCTCTTGTCATTTTGTGCTCAGGTGCAACTTTCCTTGGTGGATTCATAAAGGACTAAGATTGAAAGAATGAGGTTTGTGAAATATTTACCATTATTGCACACGATAATGAGTTTTCTGCATCTCTATATGCAATACACACACACATATAAATGCAGTGCACACACACACATATATGCAATATGTCTGAGTTATGATAGCTATGGGAGTGATTGCCTGGAATTGTCTGTCCATTGTAAATTAAATATGACAGTTCTACATCTGCATCAGTGTTAATGCTCTTTTAAGACTCTTCTTTCTCAGACGTTGGCCTTGGTCTCGCAGTCTGTGAGTATAGGTCACAGTCTTTATTTTTCTTTTGGCGTAACAGATATAGAGGAAGTCTTATCTCTTCATGGTCTTGCAGTTGGGATCTAAAGAAGGCAATGAGGGTGAGGAAGCTTAGGGGAGCTCTGGAAGGGACCACCCAAAGTAGGTTTATAGCAATCATGCTTTGTTACTCTATTGCCGAGAGCAGAGCAGAACAACAAGGGTGAAATAAAGAATTCGTCTTTGCAAGGATAAGACATTTGCATGGACTTTGTTCTGAAGGTAAATAACAGGCAGAACAGTAGAAATGCTTCCAAAGGGCTGTGATGCAGGAGGATCTTTTTCACCAGTATTGTCGAGGTGCTGTTGTGCCACAGTTCATAAATAAGCCATGCAGTCATCAAGGTAAAACAGTAGCACATTATTAATACTTGGGAGACACAAGTTCTGCTGAGCTGCTTCAGTGTCCCAGATACAGTCTAAGCAGGTCTCCACTGCTGAGGTCCGTGCTTGAGCCATAAACAGCCCTGGCATCTCCCCACCCTGAAGCAGAAGGGTAGTGAGAGAGCTCTCCTTTCCATTGGTTCACCATCTGCCTTCTCATTCAATTCCCCTGCAATCAAAGGTGCTTTATAGCTCCAGTAAGACTCTGTTGCGCTGCCTTTCTCTGCAATGGCTACCTTGTTTTGTTCCTGCCCTTCATTTCTTTTTAAATGAAACCAAGTCGTTGTCCTTTAATCAAGCCCCAAGCTGGAGGAGGACCAGGCTAAGTTTTATCTCTTCTTTCATCTATGCACTTAGGTATCCATACGAAACTCATTGGTTTAGGGTATATCTCGCCTACAGGCCCGCTGTTACATTTATTAAAATTGACACAACTTCCGCCTTCCCAGAGCATGTGTTAAGAAAAGGGAATCACTACCTGCTGTAGGAAAATCGCAGGGATGTGCTAGATGCATTTCCCTTTTATTTCTCAGTTAATGCATTAAGAAGTATTTTTCTGAATACCTTTCCATATTTCTTTTGTGATTTCTGTGAGGACACCCTATATAAGAATTTATTACTAACCATGTGAATTGATTTGTGCTAAAAATACCATGAGCGTTCAGAGGGAAATGACAGTCTCATGGTGTGCTACTGACAGACAGAGTCTTTCATGGGGGCTCAGGAAGAACTAATTATTATAGACCTCTTTGGAGAAAAGGGGGCTTCATTGTTAACCTATTAAAGAACTTTGCGGAACTATTAAAAACAATGAAGATCTGTAACAAGTACTTCAAATGGAAAAATACATTGATTTACTCAGTGTTTTGCAGTTTATATGGTCAGGGAGACAGCTCAGGACAGAGCCAGTTAACAGACTGAGGTTAGAAATTAAGAGGACAGGACTTAACTTTCCATAGCGGCATGTTTAGACAGGAAGAGAAAGATGTGGTTTGTGTTTAGTGAGCAGCTAGTAAAATGAAATATGTTATGTGTATGTGCTAGTATACCCTCATTCCCTGCCTCACTCAATTTTCTGCTAGGATACCATAAAGCTGAGTTACTGGCCAGCTGCAGCCAACTGTGCTGCTCTTTAAACATTATTATACTATTCTAGACAAGTAGCTGAAAAAAGCCTGGCACATGAGCTGCCTAGAGCGAGTTCACCAATGAAGATTTTGAGCCCCAAAGGCTTCAGTTGAGGCGAGAACCTGGACACAGTTTTGTGTTCCCAATGTCCCACAGTGGGTAGAGACTTTCTAAGTATTACTTTTCCTACTTCCAAGCCAATGGCATGGTCTACCTTATGTCAAGAGGTGCAGTACATCCCCAGCTGAGGTGCAATGCTGTGGTTTCTTCTCTGCTCCAAGGTCATCATGCCAGTCAACACGGGGTGGGAAATTGCAGTGCTCTGCTGCTCAGGTGTGCCTCTTCTGAGGTAGGAGGCCGTCATCATGACCTGCATGAAAAACATGGGATGTAGCTCATTCTACGGGAAAGACTGAAGAAGAAGCAGACTGTTACACAAGCCTTCCATTTAAGGTGTGAGGCATGACTGGGAGGAGAAAAAGGTTGGCTTGAGCTGGATAATTATTTCATTTGAATAGGTAATACATAGGATTAAGGACCAGCATCTATTTAAAGACCTTTAACAAATAATCCCAGACTTCCTAAAAAGTCCTCTTACTGACAAACTTCTACTGGATTTTCCAGCAGGGTCTAGGTTCATGGATCGCTACCAATACGGTGTTGAGGTCCAGGACAATTGAAAGCAGTCAAAGTTCTGCAGTGTATTTCAACAGAAAAAAAAATGGAGCCCTATATAAATATCAACTCTGTAAAGCGAGATTACCACTTAACTCCGCCCTAATACATCACCCTGTAAGAAACCATACATTTGTAAGTTCTTAAAGAGAGAGAGCAAAACATCAGTTCACAAGCTTTGCTCATGGGAAAGTGTCACCTATCCTGCACTCAGCTATATGCAGCATGAGTATGCTACAGAAAATGTGAATAACAGCAACAAACCTAAGAAGAGATGTACTTGTCTCATATGTTTTAAGAAATATGTCTACACTCAGTCTAGTAGCCTCCCCACAATGTAAGTTCTTTCCTTTTTTTTTAAATTCCCATAAAATTTTACTACATTTGTACGATATGCAATTAATGAGCCATAGAATCATCGAAATTAGAAATGGAAAAGATGCATTAAGTCATCTAGTCCATCCCCTGACAGTTCAGGATTGTTCCCTACAGTGTATTTTTATATTTTCTAATACTCTGTACAGTCCAGATTTAAATGTCTCTGGAGATGGAGCTTCCACCAATTCATTTAGAGAACTGTTCCATGGTCCTGCAGCTCTCACTGTCTGGAAAATTTTCCTCTTAAGGACATGTACATCTTTCTTTTCTCACCTTTACTTTTGTTTTAGTTGTAAGCCCTTTACCAGCTCAAATAATTCCTGTCCCTGCTGATATTTATACTTTTTGTCATCATGCCCTCTTCTTTAAGATTGCTTACATAAACTATATGCTTTCAGTTTTCATGCCTTGCTTACATGCCCAACTGTTTCCCTCCAGCCTTTTAATCATTTTATGTTGCTCTTTCTGAACTCCCTCTACACTATCTGCTTCCTTCTGATAAAAAGGCAGCAAAGGCAGGATTCCAGGTGTAATTTTTCCAGGTCTGCACAGGAAAACAGTGTTACCCACCTGCTCCACACCATTCAATCATTGCAGCTCCTCAGCTGCCATACTGCCTTGAGAATGCCTGTGTGAACTGTGGCCCACTGGTGCTTGTATAGTGATGACACGTTACTGAATGGATTGCAAAAGCAAACCTCAGTAAGGTCTCTGACTATTCAAAATAGTTGATATTAGCAGATAATACACCTAAGTTGGGGAAAAAAAAAGAAAAAAAGAAATAAGAGGAAGGTACGACAAATGAGTAGCAATGCCACTGCTTTGTTCCATAATTTTGAGAGGTCTCTAGGGATATTTTAAAACACTGAATACCGGACTTTGTATTTATCCACTAGGTGATTGCAGCTCAACATTTTTGGATGGCATCCTGGTCCCATTATAAATACTGGGAGCTTTATCACAAGTGCCCCTTCTTCTGAGTTCTTGAACATCACTGAGGCAAAATTTTAAGGGGTGGGAGGTTGCATCACTGAATTTTGGGATCTAGGGGGGCTCAGGGTTAATCAGGTTCCCCCTCATTCCAGGAAGAGAAAGAGAAAAGCCTTTACTTTAAACAGAGTGAATGCTGAGAAGGGCCATGCCAAAATCAAGAGGCATAAAGACATCAAAAAATGTCACAATGATGATGGTATAAAATCCTTAATAGAATAAAATAGGTGGATGCTATAGCAACAAACCTCAGTCATGGTATTTCAAGTGAAGTGATTCCTTCTTCCGCTTTAAATCCTTTTAATGTGCCTTCTATTGAATATCCCATACAGGTGGACTACTATAAATTCTGCTATCTAGCAGCACACACCATTTGTATGAACACTTTATTCCAGCTGAGACACAAGTATTAATAGCAACACGGATCCTTCCTTTCAAGCCCTTTCCTTCCCTGGAAAAATTTATATCTGCTGCCTTTGGCAAGACTTGCTCTGAGGGAGCTACTACAGAAGGAACAAATACAGCAAGCGAGAAGTAATTCTAAAACTCTTTTTTATGATAGACATTTCACATGTAAAGCTGTCTTGACCTGTCTGTCTGTTTCTCTCAGGCTACACCATTCTGAAAATTCATTCTTAATGAATCTTTAAATGTGTGAAAAGCAGAGCCATGTGCTCTAGCAATAATAATTAACACAAGTGAAACTGTAGGCTTCTTAGGGCAGGAACGAACATTTTGTACTTGTTGGCAGTGTCATCCCTCTCTGTGAACTGAGCTAAATAGCAATATCAAAGGGTAGATAACCTGTGAGCAGGAGATTGTTCCATAGAGCCCCATCAGTTTACTTTCCCATGTATTGATCTAATACACAGAGCAGATTTTTCTAAAAAATGGGATTTTTTTTTGAGTCATGACTGTTTTTGATGGGGTTGTGTGAGAGAAGCCAGAGCTTGAAAAGACCAGCTAGGTCATTCACTCTACTTCCCTGCTCCAGAGCCTTTGTAATGCTACCAACACAAGGACCATGAGCAAGTCTGTCAGTAAAATAATCCACAATAAGTGAAAGTGCCAATGTTC
>JAYRBT010000082.1:32746165-32786165 GCA_036023395.1 Myiotriccus ornatus | reverse complement strand
GCTCCACCTCATGCATAGCTGGAGAGGGCAGGGCCATGCAATAGGTGTTCACCATGTGAATTAGCTGGCCACACTGCCACATCTTCTTCCAAATTACATTTTCTCCTGGAGCCTTTAAGGCTTTACATTTTCCTGTGCCAGTCCAAGCTCACAGGACTCCTTGGGTCTTCCACCAGTCAGCCAATCAAGCCAGTATTTTAAGAAGGGGGATTGTGGGGTCTGTGGGCTATCGACTAACTTCCTACAGTAATGGGTCAGTTGCCAGACCTCCACTTTCTCTTCCCTGACACTGCCAGTGGTGTGTTCAGGTGACTCACCAACTTACTATCACCAGCAAGCTCTCAGTGAGAAAGTTATGATAGAGATGTATTATGACACTTTTAAAAATGCTATGAGAATTCACTTTTTCTCAGCCACAAGAAAAGCTGCATAACTGTGGGCTTACCAGCATGTTACTCTTCTTTATCACCTACATTGCTACAGTGCCTACAAGCTTCAGACCTGGACCAGGTCAGCTGCTGTATCGACATGGATCAAAATGATTGTGGTGCCTTTACACTCCAAGTATTGTTAAGTTACAGATTCTTCCTGGTAATTCAGCTTTCACCTCTCCTTTTCGTATAGGAATGAACAGTCACCCAGTTCAGGGGCAAGGGTTATCTCACAGCTATAGCAAACAAGATCTATGACTTCAGCAGTCTAACAAACTGGAAAAGATCCAGAAATCAGATCTTCCTCAGCCTATGCCCAACCCCAAGAATTGGTTTTCTGAGAGTTTAAATAACACCCCTCCATCCCCCGCCTTGTAATCTTAAATGACAATTTTAAAAAATCCCTTTTTCCTGTATACCTGTATGTGAAGGTGTCATTCTTTATCAAGCTTCACTAAAAAATATACCAACATCTGTGCAGCAAAAAAGGGAAATTAATTACTTTGGAGACATAGGGGAAAACACAAAGAAATCATATAAATATCAACATTCATTCCAAAAATGTGATATTGAAAACAATTGCCAAATGCAATAGGTAAGCAATAGGTAAGCAATGCCAGGAGAAAAAAGTTAGGAGACAAAACACACACAGGAGAGGAAAAGACAATAATCAATATATTAATATAAAACAATAATACAGCTGGTACAATAAAGTGGTACCATGGGGAGACATGCAGTGTATCATTAGTATTCTGTTCTAATGAAACCCACAACATGCAGTGTACATTAACTAGTGTAAAGTCTTTTCAGCACAGTGAATATTCCACCACTTTACTGGCCCATTTATTTTAACTGAAAGAGAGATAATCCTGTTGCCAAGCCATCAGATGGTAAAAGGGATACATTTGATGGATAAAAAAAAGAAAAAAAAAAAAAAGGTCTGCCACAGCTTTACAAAATATACTACTAATTTAAATGCATGTGGTACACAACACTCACACCATACCTGCAGAGAAAAATAAGGGTGGGGGTGGGTAAGAAAGAATGTGAAGGGGAAAAGAAGGAGGGGGGGAATATCATTTTAAATAAACAAAAAAAGTCACAGACATCACTCATTTTTTTTTCAACCTGTTCTCGTGATACAGATTGACAGCCCTTTTAATATGAAATAAATCAGCCAGGATAAGGAATGTCTCGGAGAACATACAGATTGAGCACTGATTGACAGAGCTTCTCTGAAACCCATTCTGTTTGTGTGCGGTTTTTTAGCAGCTAACTTGAAAGGATGTCAGGTGCTTTGAAATGTTTCAAGTGTTTTGAACCCAGCAAACAATTGTAAAATGTGCTTATTGGTGCTCAAGCTGAAGCAGGAGCGCAGTGGGGCTCACATGAGAACAATACTGAGGAAGGCAGGCCAGGAGAAATGAAAGCCAAGCTTTCCTCTTCCATTCAGGTACCATCCAGCCATCAGGATTTTTGGACTGTTGTCAACAACCATACCTAGTTAGCATGATATTTTAAAGTGTAGATGCAACGTACTGGAAATTTGAATCATGCCTGGGAGAGTGCAGCACTGCGCTCCTCTATAGACTTACAGTCACTTTTAACCAAGGATTGACTAGTCACGTTGCTGATAATGAGACATGACATTTTTGAAGTTATATGTCCAGTTCATACCACTGCTGCTTTCCTGTTAGGCTCAGACCAGCATTATGCTGGCTTTGATAATGTCGCAGATATTATGGTTTGCTGTCTCCTTGTATTTCCTGAAATGTCCTGTGTCTGTTGTTATCTCGCAAGGCAAATACCAGCACATGTCATAGTCAAACTGAGAGAGAAAAGATGAAAACCAAGCCCAATGGCATTTGCAGGCTTTTTTAGCAGCAGTCCCTTGAGAATGACACTTTAGGCTTGTAGGGGTCATTTTTGTATGAGTGTTTTTTTGTGTGAGTGACTTTTTTTTAAAAAATGGCTTGACATTTTTGCTTTTATGCAAGGTGCAAAAGCCATTCAGAAAGGAGATCTTGGGGTTCTCCCACCTGGAAAATCACTCCAGTGAGGGAGAGCACTCAGTAATGCAGTTAAGACTTGGTGAAAGTTGGTGGATTTGGCTCAGGTGCTTTATGCTTTACCCAAAAGATTAAAATCTCATTCACAGAAGCTAAGAGTGAACCAAACCCAAGGACAGGAGGGTCACTTGCATAGTCCCATTCTCAGGCACCCCAGAGCAAACTGGATAGATGAACAGTCCATGTGCCGGGCTCTCACCCCTCAGCATGGCTCCTTCTGCCATGACTTTGACTTCTGGTATGGTCAGTGCCTCATGCTGGGGAGGCTTCTCTCAGCACCCACATCTCTGCATCCAGTTCCTCCAAACATCAGATCCCCAGAGCGTACTTATTCTCTGTATAGTCCCTTATTTGTTCACTGATAGTTATCTTTCCAACCTTTGCAGAACGAGGCAGAAAATTTCCTATATACTAAAGTAAAATCTGTCCTCCCACGAATGAGAAGAATGGTCCCTTTATTCAATGTGGGAGCAGATGAAAACAGTCTTTTAAATTCTTTACTCTTGGTTTTCTTTAGTTTTTGCCTTCTAGATCCAAGTTCCTAATATGCCTCTGATTTGAGCTCCTCCCTCATTGCCCTCCTTGCTTCCACCGCTGGCAAGGACTCCAGCATCTCTGTCAATATCCCTTGCCCTTACTGCTAACATCCCTAACCTGTAACGTGCAATTCTCATGTGATCACATTTCCTGGTATACCAAGACATGCTCAGAAATGCAGTTCTGCCACGGCTCTTTCAGTGTAACTCAGGACACCTGGGTGTACTGGACAAGAGAGAGATGTACAAGCACAGGCTGGCACAAGGATGAGTGGCATGACTGATGTGTGAAAGATGGGTCAACCTGTTGTGCATGTGCTGACCAGCTGATCTGTACATGCACAATAATGGCAAGGTGTCCAACACACGCTGGATGCGATGGACAAAACAGAGGTTTGTCTCCAGACTATTGGATGGATTGCAGAAGTTATGCTTGAGGAGAAATATGAGTCCTCTGGTTTTTGACTTCAAGCAGGAACACCCTCCTGCCCCATAAAGACATGGTTAGTCACCTAATATGCATGACTCTGTGCAAGGTTGCTTCTGTGAAAATGAGATGGGATTATGTACTGCCAGGCACTACCTGAGTACAGAGCCAGCTACTGAGTCCAAGCCCCCTTCTTCTCTCCTCTGTTTTTTTCAGAACTACATGCCCTTCCTACCAAAAATTTTGCCTGGATTTGAATAAGGAAAAAATTCCAAGGTAAGAATATTTTTATCTATCTCTACAAAACCAACAGCATAGGGCTTACTGACCAGCCTCTCCATTTCTCCCTCTCCAAGGCCATCCAGTCACCTTCCAGTGTTTACAGACCTGAGTCTGTTAAATCTTACAACAGAGGACTCTTGGGATTCAATGGCAATATTATTGCTGTCCCTTATTTCTAGAAGCTTAGACTGAAGCCTTCACACTGCTGTGAGTAAAGGGCAGGAGCCAGGCTGTAACTCCAGGAGTCATGCATTGATCCTTGTTTTAACAGGTGTTTCAGTGAAGATATAGTGTGACCCTGGTGTTCTCCTGGCACAAATCACTGCTTAGCCTACCCCTTCTTCTATGCAGCAGGGAACTGGCAGTGCAGGAGGGGGGACAATACAGAGGGTCCATCCGCTTTCCAGTCCTCTCTGTGGAAAGCGGGAAATCTGGTGACCCTTACTGTGCTTCTCAAGGACTCTGGCTGCTTGGATGTCCCATGCAGGGCTGAAGGGGGACCCTCTACGACTCTTTGCTTTCCACAGAAATGCACAGCAGAGCTGCACTCTATGCTGGAAGAGCTAAAGTGTGGGAGGGCTTCAGAAGTCCCTGCCTGTCTATGGGGTACAGGTGTCTGTCTGCAGCACCTGCAGATATCTCTCTGCATCCTGTGCCTGTGGGCACTCAGCAGGTGTGCCACCACCAAAGTGATGCTTCCCCAGGGGAACAAATAGCACCACAGGCATCTTCTGCTGGCCCTTTCTCTTTCCCCTTCTTGCATTAGGCAGCTTTTGTCCAATATTCCATTGCCTTTTAACCTTTTAGCTGTTTATATTAATTTCCTCTGGGGGCATGAGAAGCTCATGAAGAAGTCCGCCCCCATGGAAAACAAAAATCCATTTCACTCCCTTTACAATCCCTAAGGAGATCAACAAGTCTCCCATTTTACTTGTATGTATATAAATGTTGCCCCTTTTTGATATTCCTTTCTCAGCTTCCACTTAACACTTGTTTTTGTCTTTCCAGGCTCAGCAGTGGCCCCTCTTGCTTGCAGCTCCCAAAACAAGATGTGAGCCCTACCCTCTCCCACTGTTAGTCGTTTTGCTGTGAAAATTGAATGGCACAAGGTCACCTAAACATCCTCCCACACCTCCTCACTCTCCAAGGGGTGACTGCGCTGTCTGGCCTGGCATACCTGACACACTGACCCTTGTAGGTCTCAACCAGGAGGCAGCACTGGGAATCAAAGATCCGTTCTTCAAGAGCTGGCAGGTTTAAAAGGTAGTCCCCTGGAGTGCTGAGCCACAGTGCTGACGAGCGTCAAATCTATCTTAAAGTTGGAAATATGATCCAGTTGGGAATGACTGTGATTTATGAAATCCAAGTATTACGGGACACATTCTTAAAGAAACTGCTGTAAATTATTTGTGGCTAATTCTGTGCGGATGGAGAGCATGATATGTTCACAAGTACAAGAGCCCTGCTTGTATCTAATAATTGTTATATCTCCTCTGAAATTTACTGCCGATGTCTCAATTTTAACAATTTAAATAACAAGCTTAACCAAGCGGAACTAGGCAAAGGCAGGCTGGCTCCCTTGATGAAAGCAGGACAACTCTTATGTCTGAGTACATTTATACTTTGACATGAGCAGTGACACACAAAGATGAAATCTGGTTAAAGCTGCAGCTTTCTCAGCACTGTGACAGCTTCTTAGTCTAAGCAAACTGTTTCCGAAGTGGGTATAGCTGCTAACTTTACTTAGAAGAACGATTAGGAAAAACTGACTCTGAGAGGCAGAATTAAGGAAGACGCACTGCTGGATATAGAGCAGCTACGGGATCCCCAGACCAGTGGGATGGCTGTGTGCTTTGATGGGACAGACAGGCTCAGACAGCCTGGCTGTGCTCCATGCATGACTGCAGGGCTCAGGAATGGCTTAAGCCCCAGTGCAAATCAGAGGGGTTTGACAAAAGCACGTGTTGCAGATGCTGGAGGGCAATGTTGTGCATGTTTTAATGCTATGAAACATAATTGGTGATTATGAGGACTAGCCTGAGGTAGCTGATAGTGTCATTTAAAGGGGGCATATGTGTACCACTGCAGCAAGGAATACTTTGGAGAGTAAGTTCTCCATTGTCCCTGGGACTAATCCATAACAAGAAAACCCTTCTAAACTATCCTCAACTTCTACTTGCAGAGTTTCCAATTAATTCTTATAAGAAAAGACTATATTCTCATTCTCCCTCTGCACAAAACAACACCACTCTTAATTCAAATTCATACAGGAATCAATGAAAAGTTCCTTTACCAAGCTGTTGCAAACCCCACAGACTTCTTTCTCAGTAGATAGATAAATGACACAAATAAACATACCTAGAGCTCACAGTTACTTATCAATCACATACTAAAAATCTTCCCTGAGCTATATCGGGGTTTCTTTATGTTAACAACCCAGCTACCTACTTCTGGTTTCTTGTCTGGGAGATAGTTTGTCCTTATCTGTATATTCCATGAAATCTTGTTAGCACTGGGTCAACTACACATACTGTTAGTAGTGGGTGATTCTTCTAGCAAAAATAAGGAAAAAGTAAAGGAGAGTCTGAGGTGAAGGAGAATAGGACTTTTCCTCCCGGAAATGGTTTGCTGTTAAAATCATCTTGAAATACTTCTGGCAGACGGTCCTACTAGTAAAGCTGGCAGAATTCCTGCTACTGCTGCAACTTACATGAAATTCTACCACCCACCTCCCAGAATAACAGAAGTTACTGGAGTAAAATTATGTCTATACCAGGAGATTTACTGGCACAGGTTTGTGAACTGCTTGGATGATTTTTTTCCATAGCTCTCACCAAAATAGCTAAGCTTTATAGCTCAGTCCAAACAAAAACCATCACCAATGAGAATGCACTGGAGAATAAGAAAAGGCTTAGTGAACGGGAAAAAAAATGGTTCTGTGATGGACTCCAAGGATATAAAATGAGCTAGAATGGCAGCTATTGTATTATTTATATGATTTATTGGCATAATTATTCATTATTTATTCTAGGCTTGAAGAGACACAGGCATCAGTCAATTTCAAATCCTTCGAGATGCCAATCTTATAATCAGAAGATAGACTTTTCTTTAGATCAGTTGGTTTCAAAATACTAACACAAATGAAAGAGAGTCCATCAGGTTCATCAGTTGCCTGGTTAATTCCCCTAGACTCAAACCACATTCCTCATGGCATGTTTGTTAAACCTCAGGTATCCATGAAGCTATAAAAAGTCATGCAATTGCATGTGACTGATTACAATCTTTGTGTGCATCCCTCTTTTCTCCAGAAAGGTACATCTATTTCTCCAAGAAGCTTCCTTTCACTTACTTTGTGTTTTGGAGAGGGAACAACCCCTGCAGGGTCAACCAACAGCTCACAGCACATGCAGAGAGGAAGGTTAAGTCACAGCCTAGCTGAGAAAGAGCATTAGAAACCCACCCACAGACAGGATGAAGACCTCTCTGCATGGTGTGTTCATGCCTTCATTATTTTGTGTACAGACTCTCTGGTTTCCTTCAGTGGAACGCTGGGTTTTTGAGCAGAGCAAGAGGCAATGCAATTATTATGGTTCCTAATGGAAGTCCTTTTCTCCAGGCCCCTGCTATTGAGTCCCTCCCTCTAGTCAGACACTTTCCTAGCCCATACCAACACCTGCTTTGTTGCTGGTAGCTAAAACGTTAGAAGGAAGAAAACTATTTTCCTTGGACCTAATGCCACAGAATCACAGAATATGCTGAGTTAGAAGAGACCCACAAGGATCACTGAGTCCAACTCCTGGCCCTGTACAGGACCATCTTCAAGAGTCATACCATGTCATAGGTTGTGCAAGTCTTTAGTCCCTTATGTAAGCCAGGACAATTTTGGGCCAGCACCTGTAGAAAATGCATTTACGCTAGGATAGGATGGATGGATGGATGGATGGATGGATGGATGGATAGATAGATAGATAGATAGATAGATAGATAGATAGATAGATAGATAGATAGATAGATAGATAGATAGATAGATAGATAACCACAACTGTGAAGAAGAGAAATGACTACAGTAATGAATTCTTTTTCTTGGCCCTTTATTGAGGCCAACCTGGTTTTGAACATAAGGATATATTATAAGCTTTCGTTTGCTTCATAAAAATATGTACCTTTCATGCACACCAGAACTAATGAAACCCGTGCTCTTACTGATTTGTGTCTTGTACTGATGTCTAAGAAGCTGTAAACCCCAGTCCAAGTGTTTCTTACAGCTAAACATTACAGTCTGTCTTTGTTTCCCTTCTCTTTCCCTTTCCCTTTTCTTTCTCCTTTCCCTGTGCTTTTCCCTTTCCCTTCCCCTTCCTCTTCCCTTTCCCCTTTCCCCTTTTTCCCTTTCCCTATTCCCTTTTCCCTTTTTCCCTTTCCTTTCCCTTTCCCTTTCCCTTTCCCCTTCCCCTTCCCTTTCCCTTCTAGACTGAGTAGTGGGTTTGTTTCTTTGTTTGTTTGTGTTTTGTTTGTTTGTCTGTTTAGTTTTTCTTTTTGTTCTTTTTGTTTTGGTTTGGTTTTGTTCTGGGAGAAAACCAGTCACCTTTCTTGGTGGTTAGAATCTTGTGGCATTAGATGAGCTGTCTTCATGAAGGGTTGGATGGGCACCAAAGCCAGCTCGGAGGTGGGACTGGCAGAGCATGGCATGACTGGAAGTAGTGTTGGCAGGACCAGGATTGATCCTTACTGCAGGAAAAAAAAGTTGTATTGCTCAGTCATAACATTACATTCCACCTCATGTCTGTTCCATTTCTGTGCAAAAGCTGTAGGAGTTACCATACTTCTCATGTACATTTGCCAGTTTTGACCAACAGGTTCAAAACGGTTTGGGTAAGACCCAAAACCTATACAGAGAATGTGGAAACCCAGCTAAAAACACATACATCTGAACTTAACATTACTTGGATCCTGTATATAGGAGCATCTTCATATAGATAATGTGAGCCACACCAGTGTTCTGCAGGTTCATTTTAACAGAATTGTGGAAAAAGTTCAGGATACCAAAGTTTTTGGGGTTCCCTCCCTCTCTCCCTCCTTCCCTCCCTCTGTTCCTTCCTTCCTTCTTTTTTCTTCTTTTTTTCTTTTTTTTTTTTTTTTTAAGAGAGATTCACTAGAATATAAGATCAAAATACTTGTTGCAGTAAATTTAAATAATAGTCACTGGATAAGCAGACAACGTTGGTTAGTGCATATAGTACATTTTTATTTACTTCTTTCTGACACTAACATTTTTATTTGGGGTCATTTGCTTTTACAATCCTTCATTTTTATTCTCCTTTTGATCTGTGTTTATGAGATCTCATCAATCACAGTAAATTTCAATCTGCGAGGAGACAGCCCTCAATTCAGACAACTGTAACAAACAATCAGTAGGATTATTTTGCCTTTAATGATTCACCTGCGTGAAAATCAAAACTTGCTCTCTTCATTAGACCTTGCTATAAGCATGCTCTCTTTTCGTCCCTGGATATTTTCACAGCTGACAAGACATGTGCCCGGGTCTTGAACGACAAAATATTTGAGTGATTCAGATCGCTGTGCAATGCGGAGGGCCAGCCAGGAACACACTGCAGCACAGGAGAAGTCAGCCTTGCCCTGCAGCCCCCTGTTCGACCCACGTGCACAGGGAGCCCACGCAGGAGGCACGGCAGGCTGAGAGCGCCTTGGAACAAGGAGGGAGCATGAGGACAGAACCCTTCCCAGCAGAGCCCCCCCCAGCACTTCCCGGAGCAGCCCTTCATGCCATGTGGACCAGCTGGCGGGGGGGTTTAACCCTCTAGGCAAGGGCTCTTGCTGGAAAGGGGCCCCACGGCACATCATTCCCTCTGTGGGATTCCTCTACAGGTCATCCTGTAGGAAGCATGGAAAATGCATCTGCTTACCAGCACAGCATGCCCGTTGGGCCTTCTTCGTCCTGTAAATTCCCTTAAAGTGCATTATTGTCCACGGTGCTTACAGACACAGGGGAGGAGAAATAGGACTTTATACTTACGCTGGCTTTTCATTTTGTTTTCAAATTACCGTGCAAATCTCCCAAATTTTCATCTAATTTAGTTGAACCCTCAAATTCCTTATGAGTGCAAGCAGAGGGTCTGGCCTCAGATGAAGTTACTTACAGAGCTTTACTGTGTAACTACTTCAGAAATTATAGCTGTTGTTCCTTATTAATATTTTATATTATTTTATTAAATAAGAGTAGCACTAATTTAGACCAAAATATTTTGGAAGGTTAATAAAGACTAGGGACCAAATCCGTCTCTCATGCAGTCCTCAGTTCAGAATAATGTTGTGCCAATAACTGTAATAATAGAATAACTCAAAGGAGATCCTGGCACAAGGCGTAGCTGAAATCTTTGTCCCAAAAAGTCTATAGCAACACAGTCACTGTCTTTTCAGGGGTAGAATTTCAGACAAAAAGCGATTTCTATTATATGCTAAGGAACAGCTGACCTTGAAGCCGAGATAAACTCCAGCCAGAAATAAGAAGCAAAAGGTTTTCTTCAGAAGTTGACTGAAAGTTTGATTAGCAGAGATGATAACTCAGATTATAAACATTTCCCAGACATCAAACAAAATGAAAATACCCAACACATGCAAAACTGAGATAGAACAAAACCAGAAGATCTTCTAAATCAAACATTCCTGCTGCAGTCATTGCTCCAACAAGATCAGGGTCTAAATGATCGCAGCAGAAGTGGGTGTAAGTAACTCTGATCCAAAGTTGCTGTTTTTGAAAACTAGAAGGAGGGTTCCAAGATGCAAAACACACACAAAACCAAGTAGTTGATAAAAATTTCTAACTCAGCCAACAATCCTTTTTTCCCTCGCTGTTTTGGCACTGAGGAGAGGCTTAGGTTAGATATTAGAGAAAGGTTCTTCACTCAGAGGGTGGCTGGGCACTGGAACAGGCTCGCCAGAGAAGCGGTCACAGACCAAGACTGACAGAGTTCAAGAAGCGTTTGTACAATAGTCTCAGACACATGGTGTGACTCTTGGGGATGGTTCTGTGCAGAGCCAGGAGTTGGACTTGATGATCCTTGTGGATCGCTTCCAACTTGGCTTATTCTCTGATTCTGTCATATCTTTGTTAGTCCACAAAAATAATTCTTTATAAACACACTGAATAGTAATCACCGATGTTGTAACTTTACTGACTACTGTGTGTGGTTGTTTGCACGAGGGAGAATTTGACCTTCTTAGCCCCACTCTAAATTATTGGAAACAAATTGAATTTATAGTTCTTTTATAGCATAAATACATGCATAAAATTTTGAGATGTTTAGGAAAACTTAATAGCAGAGCTTGATGTAGCAACTTGCCTAGGCAGCACAGATAAAGGCCACTTCTCATGTTCCTCCAGAGTTTACACAGAATACAGAGATTCCTTTGTCTTTTCTTGCCTTTGTTTCTGCCTCTGGTACCAAAGTTTGTTGGTACCATCTTAAATAAAAAAGGTTTGCTTTTCCAATCCATCAGAATTGCTGTATGAACACATTTTGCACTGTGGCCTTAAAAGTAGTTGTGCCTCTTGCTTTTGTTCTTTCCTTACGTGAGACTCACAGTTATTCAGTATTTTATTCTCATTAGAACACTGCTTGTCACATGTTTTCACCAGAAACATTCATCACCAAGGTCAAAGGGTGAATATCGTGATCTATTATGCTTAGAGGAATCTAATGAAAAGCCACATAATTATCCAATTTTAAGAGAAGCATGTAAAAAAAAAGAAGGGGGGGGCACTTGCTATAATTTAAATTGTTTTGTTTCCCTGAAGCAAAATTCAGCACCTGATTGACAGGACATAATGATAATTCTTATTGATATGGTGATGTTAATTGGGTAGAGATATTTAATAAGTCCCATATTCCTGAAGTAAATGCATGCTCTTAACCTGCACCTGAACCTGATTTTTGATGCAGTTTGAGGATGAGGCAAAGATACAGATAACTGAGCACAAGTGGATTTTCAGTCTTGTGTGGCAGAATGGAAATTGGAATCTTCAGAATCTATTAGAAGAACAATTCTGCAGTTGCTCACACTTTTATAAATTATGCTGTATATGATGCTAAGAAACAAAGTCAGGAGTTTCAATTGGGGAAAATTACCATGACTGTACTGCATCTGCAGGAGTAGGCTTTTTTTTTTTCCTTTTTTCCCAAAAGGGGTTAAAAAGCAGTTTACATTTTAATAGAGACATACTTAAAGAAGATGAAAAGCATTCTGTCACTTAACCCACTGACTGGCTTGTCCTCTAAAATGTGGGATGAATAGCAGAAACAACAGACACAACAAAAGCATGTAAGGCAGAAAACTGCAAACAGCAGAACCATTTAAATGTATTTTACATTTAGATTTCCATTTTGGTGATAGTCACCAGCATTAACAAGAACAGGATGGAAACAGTGAAGGGCTATTGAAGTGGTTGAGAACAGGAGTGGATTTCACAAAGAAACAGGTTATATATCTGGATTTCCCCTGAGGACACATGCCTTGACATTGACTAAGTTCTTCAACCTCGTCATGCACCTTAATTCTTCTGTCTTAGCAATGGAGATAATGATTCTTTTTTTTCTTTTCCCTTTTTTTTTTTTTTAAACACATCAAGTTGGAAGCCCACATTTTGAATAATGTGTTGGGATTGATCCATCTGGGGCTTGATAGCCCCAAGATGCTCAGCACTTCAAACACTCATTCATATTTCAGCACATGCCTGAAGCTCACTGGGATCTTCCATGCATTAAGACCTAAGCACATGGTTACTTGCTCTGCTGGAAGGTGCCCCGAATGTGCTGCAGGGGAAAGGCATCAGTTCACCCTGAGGAATATGTCAGAGGGCTGCCTGTGTTAAGCACACTGAAATTACAGAACCTGATGTCCTTTGCTGCTAAGGCTTTTCTTTCAGGAGCCGTACCATGGCACTGCAGGCACTCAGAGGACTGACAGTACCCTTGCCAGTTTAACTGCCCACCCAGAAGAATCCACAGCTGATTCAACAAGGTGCTGACGTGTAAAGTAAAGCCTCCCTTTTTCTGGGATCTGAGGAACTTGGCCTTGCGTATGCTTATCACATCAGAGTGCCTACAGAGCTAGTCATGGTTTGAGCACCAGACCAGGTCCTAAGGATCTGTCTCTGACACCTGCCCCAACACTGTCACCCTGCAACTGATACCAGTCCAGCTTGCTAAGCAGGGCTGTGCTTTGAGGTCTCACTCCATCAGAGGCAGAGAGGGGGGTGAGGATGACACAGTAATCCAAAAGAGCTGAAGGGTGTGAGACCTCCCAGCACAGTTTTTCTGCCAGCTGCCCCTACTATAAACTAGTGTGTGTGCTGCTCTATGCATGTTTATTTCTCTCCGGAGGAGAAGGAGGTGGGTGGGGAAGCCTGGAGTTTACTCCTGGCCACCCACAGAACAAAGACAGGGTTGTCCTTCTCCCGAAATCCAGGACAGAAACAAAATTACTCCCTCCAGAGAAAGGTGGAAACAGCGTAGAGCTTGTGGCTTGGAGGGGAGCCGCAGGATTATAATGCCTCCCTGGAGTGCTCTGGGTTTGGTACAGCGTGTGTCCCACCCTTTCTGGGGGCACTGACCAAGCACAAACCCAAAACCATGAGGAGGGCTGGTCCTTGCTCTTCAGGCTTAGTCACATGCTTTTTGCAATTCCTGTAGTCTGGAAATTGGTCCAGTTAATGTAATTCACAAAGACTTGCAATTTAGGACTCAGAATGTTCCGCTATAGTAGCAGAAGTGACTTAAGGAGCAACCAAGATTAATGAAACAATCAGGGACAAACCCAAAATGAGGCAAGCAACTTCAAAAATTATATATATGCAGCCTGAACACAGAGGGGAGGATAGGAGATAGAGTGTTTAAAACTGAGTCAAACACCCATAAAATAAACCCCAAATCACATTTCTAAACATTAATAACACTTTAAATAAGCTGCTATAAAGCTGCCAAAAATAATATATTAACTTTGAAAATAGCATTTACAGCACTTCCACATAAAACTGAAATGGTCTTGTGGACCACTGTGTAGTTTGCTCATTAGATGAGCAGCCAAGGATCAATAACTCTGCAGGACAACTGTTAGGAATGGCTTAGATAAGATAATTTCAGCCTCTATTTTTTATGAACATGTGTGTCTGAACTACTGCTTTTTTAAGGAGTTGTAAATACCACACCTAACAGCCTCCTAGCTTTGGATTTGGTTTTCATCTTATAACATGCAGGCAAGAAATGATTATGTTTTAAATGTACATCTTGCAGTCAAATATTTCCTTGCTAAGTGAAACTATTATCAGAAGATGCTGGCTGTTTAATTTCAAAGACAGTCTCTGGATAACAGGACAAGGAGTGAACATTTTGAAGAGAAAAAATGTACTTAACTAAGTGCCACAAAGGTCAGTGGGCATAAACAGGATAACTGTACGAGCCTCAGCCACTTCACTGAGAAATCATAGAATCATAAAATCATAGAATAATTTAGTTTTAAAAAGACCCTTAAGATCATTGAGTTAAACCATTAAAATAAAAGCAGAGTACAAAATACATCATTTTCATAAAGAAGTAGTCTTCAGCAGACTCTTCTATCATTAAAAAAAAAAAAAAGAAGAAGTGTGAAGATAAAAAAATCAAAGCTATTTTGGCCACAGAACAATCACACCACGGACCATTGACAGTGCTTCTGAGACTTCACTACAAATAATGTTCATACATGCTCCAACTGGGAAAAAATAATGTTAAAAAGCTCTATGTCATCTTCATGGTTTTTTTGCACTGATTGTTTAGCAGGCTTGTGCTTCTTTCCATCAGAACTGGGATATCCATCTAAAGAACCCTTACAATCAAGTCTTTAAAGTATTGGGCATCTTTCTATGCACTGAGCATGCCCATAAAGAACTAACAAAAATAACTAAAGGTCAAGAGGGATTGATGTGTAAGGAAAAAATAATGAAATAAATCGGGATTGATCTTGAACTGATGAACTCAAAGCAGCCTATTGAAGACAGTAAGATTTTACTATTTTAGATCCATTGTAAGTGAATAAAGGCCCTTTATTATCTGACTTGAAGGTAAATGGGAGGAAGTTACTGTAATGTGAGATGACCTATTACGTCAGAGAGGGGAAGAGATCAGATATAGACTAGAATGTAACAGTTTGCAGGGTGGCAGATCTATAAACTATATTCTTAAAGGTATCAGAGATGTCGCATGAAAGGGTCTCCTTGAAATCCAGCTACTCGGGAAATTCCTACATTGAGCTGATAGGGCTAAGGATGCACATATCCTTCGGTGGCCCACATACTGGATTTTTCTTTCCACAAAATCCAGTGTGAAAGCAGAAAAGAAGCCAATATTCTACCTGTTCTCACATAAGTGAAACGCATATCCAGACTCATGAACTTTGATACGCTTCTGGATCCATTGACATAGACTTGGTTCTGATTACCACTTGAAAAAGACAATTCAGATTCTGAAGAGGCAAGAGGATCCTGGAGCAGGCTGTGGGGATTTGCCCAGTAACAAAGCCTGACAACTTTAGTAAGTGCGAATATCCACTGTGGAAATAGAGTAGTCAAGGAAATATGTCTGCAGAGGCCATAGGATCTTTGACAGATCAAGCAAGTTCATTTTTCTAGGCAGGGCTTGCTGTCCCTGAACAGAAGTTGAATCCAAACAATTCCAGGCTTTATGACAGTGGTCTTTTCTGATCAGGGATCTGCTGGATCTTCTGGAAGAAGTAGAGTCATAAACTTAACCTGGTTCCACAAATCTGACCAGATCTACATCAAGGTTTATCACTGCCAACAAGATATCCGGAATTCAGAGTCCAAGTTCTCACACATGTTATTCTGTGTAATTGTCATGAAGTGACCCTAAAGTTTATGGATAAGGTCATTGAAGAAATCCCCTTGTGCAGGGACAGTGTCCCACAGGCAGTTAAGACAGTACAACACCTATCTGCACAGCTTTGCCTGTAGTTCCATGGCTAATGAGAAGAGACACAGCAAGATGGGTTCAGAAGAAGGAGGTAGACAGCAGTAAGGCATAACACAACAGCACTGTGTTATGTACTACAGTCCTTTTTACTTGCTAGATATCTAGCTGTTATAAATTCACTCAGAGCTGGAATGCTCTATGGTGCTGAGCTGAGTTTAATAGATGAGGAATTAGGGTCTGTGCCATATGAAACTTGTATGTCCCTCACTTTTTACCAAAGAAGGGAGTCAGCTTCAGGGCTGGAGAGGAAGCCTTCATTAGGTACAACGTAATTAGACAAAACAGTGTAAATGATGGCTGACCCAGCAGTTATGTGAAATGTTCATGTTTCTGGTCTGTAACAGCTTTTCTGTGTAGCCTAGAGCAAGCTAGCTACCCAGCTGTCCTCCATGCTCTTTCCACAAAACTGGAATAGCAATACTTTCCCTTTTAAATGGATGAAAATGACTGTGCAGCTGCAGAGGGGATCTTCTTCTTGACAGGCAGCTTGACAGAAGGATTTCTTCAGTTACAAAGTTGACCCAGAAGAGTTGTGGTGGAAATCCCGTCATTTGAACTGTTCCCAGGCAGAATGAATATGGCCCAGGAAAAGCCTGTCTCAACAGGCTGCTACAAGTAGATTGAAAGTTAAACTTTTGCACCTTGTAGACTATCCTTTTGTGTCAAGACAACAGATCAGATAACTTTGATTTATGAGAAGCAGATCCTGAGAAGTGCTGGACATGTCTAACAAATTGATGGGTGACACCTACCGTGAAATGCTCCCAAGACTGAGAAAACTGTGTAACTCAGAAGTCGAGTACAAGAGTACAACAAAAGGCAGATAACTCCAGAGCTGACTAGTCTTAACAGTCAGGTACTGAATTCCAAACCCCAGCCAATGCCCTCTAAATCATATTTCACTGTAGGAATCCCTTTGCTCCTGGGATTAGTTTAGTCACCTCGCGTGTCACAGCCCAGACCCACAGGGAACAACTACCAAAATAATTGTTTTGACCAGGCGTCATAGACTGTAAGCTTTTATCACAGTAGCCTGTGTACTTGTGGCATAATAGGAGATTAGGACTCACTTGAGAAAGAAGTAGCTTGTCACTCCATCGATCAGAAGGTCGTACAAGAGACCAGTGTTGCCATCATCTTGGAACAGGGGCAAGTTTCAGGAGGGACAAGGAAATTACTGTAGCTATTGAAGAGACATAGATTGCCTCCCTACTCACACCTGGCCAGCTACTTTGACCATCAAGTTAAGGCAGAAAATTGCATGACAGATTGAGGATATGTCTATGTCAAACTGTGAACTCCATTTTGTTCTATGAAATGTGTTTTGTGTCAATGCCTTTATATAGTGCTGTGACCTTCACTGAAGAATGTCACCCTGTGTCGGACTGCAAACTCATTTGTAGATTATAACATAGATTTTACTGCAGAAGCAAAGAAGACGTCAGACATAAAAAGCTCTTTCCTGTGGGAACAAACGTATTTTACTGGATTTTGTCTTTGTATAACACTCCCAACCACAGCTAAGGAGGAGGTTGATGGTAAAGTCTGGAAGAAGAAGCATATGGAGCAATTAAAGGAGAGCTCAGATGCAGGGAGGCTGGAAGAAATCTTGCTGACTCTTGGGCTTACGATTGCCTCAGTATTAGACTGTAGGAGAGTTGTGCTCAAGATTTGTGTACTTTCTAGAGTGATTTGCTAACAGTGAAGTGTTTGAAATTAAGAACATCCTTTCTTCCTGATCCACTGTTCCTGGGATGCTGCTAGAGCCTCCCTGCATGTGGGGCCTAGGGAAAACCGTCTAAGCAGCCAAGGAATTGGGAAAGCAGAGATTAATTTAGAGGGGCAAAGAATGTGCTGATGAGTGTACCTGCAGTCAGAGGATCATATGCACAAGGCCCAGAACTAGGAAAAAACACCAGTTTCTAGAGATGTATCCATCAAATTTAGAGGAAAATATGATTACATCATATTTGTCAAGAGGGTAATACTCGCTGCAGATGGTCCTGACCATTGCCCCTCTGCACGTGCAATGCTCTTCGCTCAGACCAGGGATCCAGACCTAAAGCAGTGGCTTCAAAGTTGAACCTTCAAGAAAGAACCTCACCCTGTGCTTGTGTCAGCAGGGAAAGGACATTTACATGGTGTTCAAACAAGTAAGACATATGCACTGTCTAATTCAGGGGGACTGATTATAGGTTGCTGTGCTGGCCATAATAAATTGTGACTACCATGAGACCTTTCCGTGAAATGCTCTAGGACAATCCGGATTTTAAGCACTGCTCCTCAGGAATTTCCTTCTGCCAGTTGTTCTGCCTAAGAACCAGCGAGGTTGGCAGAAAGATCTATGAGGAACAACCCAAAAAATGTGGAATTACATAAAAATAAAGGGAAATGGTCTCTTCTGAGGTAGGATTTGTCTCCCGGATATCCCTGATAGGATTCCCAGCCACCTGTACTATTGAGTTGAGATTACAGTCAGAATTTCCCTGTTTTGAAAATCTGTTTTCATCCTTTCTTTTTCCTTCTATGCATGAAAACAGAAAACTGCACCTAAAGCTGGAAGTGATACTGAGGCAGCTTACCCATCAAAACCAGCAGGGGCTGGGGTCCTTCTGTTTTATCATGTCTAATTATGGTTTGACGTACTCCCTGTAAAATTCCTGGGAAGAAATAGCATAGTCATGGTGATCTCCTTCCTTAATTTTAAAGGCCCACTTTATAAAATTAAAGATGGTAAAATCTAGACTTTATTTAGTCTCTCTCTCTGGACAGTCATGTCTGTGTGAGCCAGAGACTGAAGGGAGGCATTCAGTGACCATGTCAGAAAGCTCTGTGTGTCTTCTTGTCAGATGCCCCATGAGAGAGAAATGGCTTTCATTACAAGTCTAGTTCAAGGAAAAATAGGAATAATATGAGAGAGAAATATAAACAGATAAACTCACCGTGAGTCTGGCTATATATTTTTTTGGAAAATAGCTCAGGTGTCTGTGCCCCAGTGTGTGTATTCTCCAGCAATGGGCTTTTTTTTTTAAATCCACAATCACATATCCAAACTAATTCTGCCTAACTAGTAAACAAGATGTGAGGTAGGACAAATACATACTGTCAGATGTAATACAGTGAAACAAATCACATTTTATCCTCCTTCATCTGATTATTTCCGCATTGTATTGTTTATCCTTGTAGACTGCAGAGTTTTAGACTGTGAGCTGGGATATGCTGTTGGCGATATTTTCTGGAACAGAAGAAATGTTTTTGAGTCTATCCAGGTAATTTGCGGGTTTTACTTCTCCCAGTTGACCCAGGAGCATGTTTCTGCTGAATTCATCCAGGGCAAGAGACAGCAAAGCATGATGCATGGTGCTTCTTGTCAGGACACAGGGTTAGCTAAAAGGAGTGGAAGGACAGAGCTTGAGTAAAGGCAAGAGAAGGCAGTGGAAGTTCACTGGAGCAAACTATTCAGATCTGAGCAAAATTTCTCAGTGGAACATAACAGCAGCCACCTCTTTCAGCTATTTTTAGATCAAAATACTGTGGAAAAACACACATATTATGTTTCTCAGTGCAGAAGAAACATATGGTATCTATATGAATAATCTGGTTTACAGTGTGAGTTGTTGGAGAAGTACTTCTACTCACACAAACTGACAGAGAAGGTCATCATATTTGACAGTGAATATACACTTGTGACAATGCTGACATGCTTCTGGGGTTGCAGAAACACATGTTCATTACAAATGGGTTATAACAAAGAAAAAACATCTCAGAGTCAAGTTCCAAACTTAATCAAGCATGTGAAAATATGGTAAGCCTAATTTATATATATTTAAAAATAAACATTAAATAGACTCGTACCTACTGGATATAGGATCTGTTACAACTAACATTTGCTGTAGGCAACATGCAATGAAGCTTTCTTTTAGCCTGCATTCTTACAGTATGCTGTGCATATGGTATTTCTATGCATGCTGCTGCTACCTCTGTTATACTAAGGTACACTGGGAGTAGCATAAGGCCAAACTGTGAATGTACAGGACAGAAAGAAAGACTGTATTTTCTGTCCTGTTGTATTGGCTGAAGAGCTGAACTTCACTGGACTGGATCCAGTTCTCACTGAAGGGAATGAAACAGAACAAACAGTGCAGGCAGCTGGACTGCTTGTCCTAAACTAGGCAAGATTCGGCAGCCTGAGGGTGGACTCACAGGGCAGGACCCACTCCACAGCCAGGGAGCTGCACCCAGAGACCATACAGTGCTCTTAGTAGTATGTACACTTAATGCTGATTCTGAATATACTCCCTATGTCTCTGGAAGGACCAGTCTTTTATGACCTTAAAACATATAGCTCATCCACTTCTCCTCCCTTGCCACTGGGCCAGAGGCTTTAGCAGTTTAATTTATCCAATAATAAAGTAGTGCCTGGTCCTCAGTTCCTTTAAATCAAAAGCTCCTTTACAAATGGAAGGAAAAAAAAATACAGATTTCTTCTTTAAGAATCCCAAAGATTTGTCATAAACAACTGCAAAGTCAGTGTACAAATTTAAACTTTTTGCTACTGCTTTTTTACAGGAAGGATGTAAGTATCAACCTTTACTTTGGATATCCTTACTACAAGTATTAAATATTAAAACTTAAGTGATCAAATGCTTCATGATATTCACAGAGAAGTTTCTGCTTTTACATAGGCATGTACCTGGGTACATGTAGAGATGTATACACACATGCACACTCCAAAAGCTAGATAGACATATATTCATGCAGTCACTGTTTATAGTGCAAAGGCTACACCTCAGCTGGGGTCATTCAGACCTGCTCTTTGGTGCAAAAATGATGATTTACGTAATTGAGGACCTGGCCCTGGAAACACTGCTGATCCTGTCATGGTTGCTTCCTGTTTCCCCAGCCATTTCCAAGAGGCAGAATAACACATTGTGGAATTTTCAAGCCTGAGTCCCCACCCCAGGAAACCCATCAAGCTGAGAGTACCAAAGCTGGAGATCTGCGGTGCCGGGCAGCATAGCAGTTGTGAACAGTGACTTACAGCAACCCCCCTGGCACCCCACAGAAGAGGGACTGCTCTGCCCTGCTCTGAGAATGTGCTCAGGCATCGCTTCCTCGCGGTGCCACTTTAGCAGTGGTCTAACACAATACATCTCAAGGAGCATTTATGCTGTGTTCACTGCGCATTCAACTGTGGCCACTTCAAAGGTTTAACCAAGTATTTTATGGCCATGGTAAAGGGTTCTTATTGATTTAAATTGCAAGCCTGGCTCCCGTCAGCTTCACTTGAGGGCAGAAATGCAATAAAATATCCCACAGTAGAGGGACAGACGTATCACATTCGAAATCTTAAGACATCCTTTTCCCTATAATCACCTTCAGTGGCGTGCTGTTTTTCCCTTTTTTTTAAGGACAAGGTTATCTTAGACATTTCTTCATCTACAGATTTGAGAGGGGCTGCCTCTAAAATTTGCCAGCAGGCCCATCCAGTAGTAGGCATGAACCAAACCCTTGTGTGTAACTTTGCCAGGATGACACTGATACGCTGGCAAATGTTAGCACAGAGTTGTAGAGTTTGGTCATTAAATCATTTGAATATGCTGTGAGGAAACCCCAGGCAACTCAGAGAGGTATGGGGGCACTTTCCTCTGTCCCCGGGATCCTCTGCCATCACTGGTGTACCTGCTGCCATGTCAGGGAACCCCGCTCCGGTCTGGGAAAGTCCTTCCACTTTGGCATGGTTTTAATGAGGGAGAGATGTTGTCAGTTCAGGGCATTTTTTATCATATTCTTATCACACAGATGCTCTATTGCAGCCACAAAGGAGGTCTCCTCACTGTAGCTGTGTGAAAAAACAGGCAGTACTTTTTTCCGTACTTCACAGGCAGTTTCTTTAAAATAATTTACCTGAAATGCACCCGAGGTGAAGATAACCTCCGGACACATCCGGAAAATAGGAAACGATTGCTAGGTATCTGACATTTGAAATAACATGTTTCTGGAGGGTTGACATTACAAGAGTCATTTCACTTCAAAATGTTATTCCTAATGTAATTTTTTCAAATTCATAAGAGGCGCTTGCTAGGATTCAACGCAGCACTGGAGTCACTCGAAAGACAGGGGTCAAATTCATTTCATTTCTTTTATGTTTTCCTCTGCTCGCTAGATGAAACAAATGATTGAGCCGGGAACACTTGGCAGGCCGGTGGCTGTGTGCGGCGGCGCCGTCGCAAGATCGATTTTCCCCATCCGGGGGGCTTGGGCCGCACGGGTGACATCTGTCGCGGTTGTCATGGCAGCCCGCGGCGCGGCCGGGGTCAGGCCTGACAGGGAGGGCCTCCCTGCCTCCGCCCGACGCGCTTCAAGGTTAACAGCCAATGGACCAAAGAAATAGGCAATTATAGTGCAGTCAATTCTGGTTAGGGAAATACCCGAGAAGTAAATATATCTGATCAGCGGATGAAAACGAAGCAGCCCGCCGCTGTGGGCGGGGGGTGGCAGTGCCCTCCGGGCGTGGGGCCGTGCCCGCCCAGGCTCGGAGGCTGCCTTCACCCACCTGCAGCTCTGCCTGGCGGGCAGCAGGTGCAGAGGGCAGCGTGCCTCTTTTGCCCCTGGATGGTCTCTGTCTGGGTCTCCAGCCTGGTGAGGGGCCACCACTACCTCCAGGGGAAATTTTCTCTCCCCACGAGTCTCTGACTGCCTGTCTCATGCCTGGACGCTTGTAGACACTGCACAATGCGCCCAAGGGGCCTAATAAATGGCTTCAACAAATTATACCCCCATCTAACCAGGTACACGTGTATATTCTAATGTTGATATCTTTTCTGTGGATGGGCTGGTTGTTCAAGCAAGAAGGGGCAGAGGTGAGGGCTCCACAGCTTCAGCACCTCAGCAGGAATGGACAACAGCCCTTGAGGCAAACCAAGCCACCACCATCCCCAGCAGCTGACCCGCAGGGCACTGCAGCAGAGTGTCAGAGCCCAGCACCTTCAAAGCGTCACAGTCTGCCTCTGCTTTGTATTCCCTGAAGGGAAGGGAGGCTGTCCCAGAGCAGCTGTGGTGCGGATGGGGGAGGAGAAGGCAAGCAGCTGGGTCTCTGGGCTGGTGAGGTCCCTGAGCCTCTGAGTCAACTGTACTGTTTGGGGATGACACCAGTATTTCTCCCCACTTCCACAGGGGCAGGGGTGAGGCATCAGGAAATAGCACGCAGAGACATCCAGAGATGCCTGGGCATGAGAAGTCACACTGCATCCAACCCATCTCCATTCCTCAGTGATTTTGGAGGTGAGGCTGTTTGTTCTGGACCTCCTGTCCCTCAAGCAATGGATGCCCCATCTAACTCCAGAGATCCAGTGTCTCCTGCATGGATTTCCTCCTGCAGCCAGTGAGAACAGCCCAAGGAGGATGGGATGGAAGCCACCTTAGGGACAGCAGAAAAAGGCTGGGGCTAGCTTCATGTCTCTGTCATCACAGACAGGTTGGAAACACTTTTCTCTGCCTCTTGATACTCATGGAAAGGAGGAAAATCCCACCTGGCTCAGTGCTGCAAAGGCTGCTCTTGCTGAAATGCAGGCACCAGTTCCTGTATCTTGGGGCAGAAGTCTGCCCAAACCAGAGCCCCTTGTCAATCACTCCTGGCTCCCAGAGGGATCAGCACAGCAGAATGGAGGCTTGTTTGTCCCGGCAGCTGCAAGTCCTCCAGAAAGAAGCTTTCCGAATCAATGAAAACATTCAGTTTTAATGACCACTGGAAAGAAATCCCTCAAGATTATGCGTGTGTTTCAATGATGGATCAAAAGCAATACTGCCATTTCCTTCTGAAGACATTTTCCCAATATCTCAGTGTGGTAGCAGACTTTCCCCCTACACTTCTGACTTTAATCCAGAGCTACAACTTGAATAAGATGAAACTTTTGAATTCCAAGAGTATGGGGAACTAGAGAAAAATTTTCACAATTCTGAATTGTGTCTGCAACTCCAGTTGATTCATCACGTCTTTTTGCCTGTATCTGTTTTTCATTTGATCACCTATGGTGCTCCTGTGTTCTCCCTGCTGTGCACAGCCATGTGTGGACATATGTGGGATCAGGGCAGGGTGCTGAGACTCATCCTCAATCCTGCAGCCTCATCACTAAGGTCCAGCCACTGCTGATCTGCCTTAACAGTGTTAATGGCTCCAGAAAGTTTCTTGCTGGAGTTTATTTGACCCCACACCTCTTTGTTATCACATTTTGGATTTGTCTTGCACACAAAATAAACATTTTTATGGATCTTGTGTTTCTAAAGAAATTAATGATTGGGGAGCCAAGCTTTGCTGTCTTTTTTTTTTTCTGAGAAGTCTTTCTTCACATTTGCCTTAAGCAGTCTTTTCCACTGAGAAAAGCTCACATAGAACTGATTGCTGTTCACCAGACTTGTTATTGATGACAAAAGGAAGTAACAAAACCTGAACATTTTATTTCTTTTAGTTATTAGTGTCTCAGCTGTCATCCTGATCTGAGATTCTGTTGATTTCCTGTTGCCCTGCTACCTTTCTGTCAACCTTCTCAGCAAATTGCTTGGGTACCAAATTATTTGGCAGACTCATTACGTAGCTAAAAGTGTCTCTGTGTTACTGTCTCCATCTGCTAAGGAATTACTTGCAAAGTATACTGTGTTTTCCTTAAGATCTCCCTCTGGTATGCTAAAAAAGAAATATTTATTCCTAAGAAGGTCACCGCCTCTATTTAGTCACCTGTTGAATGGATTCAAGATGCTTTGATTGCAAGCTTTCTGGGGCAGATTTTCTTTGTGGTGCCCATTGATACTCAGTGTCTGCTAAAATGATCCTGTGCTTTGGAAGGAGTCTTCATCTATTACTGCAACAGAAATAATAAACACGAAAAAAATATGCTTTCCAGATTTGGGGTCAGAGTGATACCATTTTTCCCCATTTTGGTCACATTTGTTGTCCCACAAAAAATGATTCATGAAGTCATTCAATTTCTCAATCCTTTATGTGATCTATGCAGCGAAATTTATAATGCCTATATACTCTGTGGAAGGCACCAGCATGTTGCAGCATTTTAACCTTTTAAATATTCCGTATTTCAGCTGGCTAGCCATCCTACCCCTTTTGCACAGTTCACTGCAGCTGTAAATAGTGGAGGGAGAGGAACAGACAGCCAATCAAATTACAAAAAGCTGAAAAGGTCAAACCCACACAATTTACTACTACCTTTTCCAAAATACAGGAGACTTTAAGATCCCATTATTTTCTCTTGAAATACTTAATTAAAAGAAGCAAAAATTGTGTAAAGGAATATGTGGGTGGAAAAATTAGTAAGTCAGTCCTCGTATAATATGTGTCACCAGTGTAACTGTTTCTTTACAGTCTTAATGTCAACTACTTCTGGTCTTTCTCTGTTATTAAGAGACAGTCCTACAGCTGCCTTCCTCAATTTTTGCTAGGGCATCCCAGTGACTGGCTGGTCCTTAGCCCTCCTCTTCCTCTGCTTTTGATCTATTCTTATGAGCAATTCAGTGAAAAACTGGCAATTTTCTTCAGGGAGATAAATTTTGCAAACACACAAAAATTCACTGCACAGCTTCGGTTCTACTGCAGTGGAGGACACCAGTACTTAGGAAAGGAAGAAGACAAGAATCTGTCTTGAGACATGCCACCCCTAGACAACACTATAATCTGCATTCACTTGAGTGATATGCATGGATCCCTGTTTTAGGCTGAAGATGACAGGGGAAAATGTCCCTCCCTCTACATTTGCAACACCACCATTCATGTTGCAAGTCAGTTTGCTCTTTTTCCTGGCAGTGTCCATGTCTACAGCATTGCACTAGTGTCCCTGTCCTCTCCCTGCAGCTGTCCTTCCATCCACTGTAAATAATTCAAAAAAATTCCTGCTGTAGACAGAAAGTACCATCACCCCTCTGCTCTTTGGTACACGAAGAAACAGTTCAAGGATGACAGACTGGCACAGCTCTGTCGCCCCCAGGTGTGGGCTGCTCCCAGGACTCCACAAACTGCAAGTAGAAAAGTAATTTTTGTTCTGAGTAACTTATTCAGCCATTTCAGCACGTGAAAAGAGGCCTCTGCTACTTAGTCATTTCAGCTGACTGCTCTTTTCTGTGCAAACATTGACAAATAATCATTAGGATGTGTTTTTCTCTTTTCTTTCTGTTGAAATCACATTCATGTCATTTTATGAATTTTTGCTTAGATATCTTTGACAGTAAATTGAAGAAAAAGCAACAGAAAATGAATGGAAGATAGACACTTTGGCTTTTTTATACATGAGAAATAGAGTAAAAGACAAAAAACATAAATGTAAGAGGTGGAAAGGAAATATCCCCACTCCTGTTTTTCCTGAGCTATTTAATGGAAATGTTTAAAGAGTACCAAAATAGTTTTTCTTCTCTCAGGCCCTATATATATTTTCCTAAGGAAAAAAAAAGTAAGAGCTCATAAAGGCTCACTCATTTGGTCTTATTTTTCTTTCTTTCTTTTTTTTTTTCTTTTTTTTTTTTTTTTAATAAGAAATTGTGAAGAAAGGATTTCCACTTTTTGTGTTTGGTCTCTATATTGTGCTGTATTGAAGTCTCTGAGGAGACCTGGACGAGGATTTGCCCTTGTAGTGCTACAGCTCTGCACCAGGACAAGAAATCATCCCGGTGCCAGTACAGCTTAGTGGACACATCCTGTCTTCCTCTGGGGCTAAACAGTGGCCCCATACATGTAATAGGGAAGGATATAACTATACTGGGGCTTAGATGAAGGGGTCCCTGCTCAAATCAAGCTGGCTCAAGTGTTGCCAGTTTAGCTGAGAGGGACTGAAGCTGGTGCTGGCACAGCATTGCATCCATGCAGTCAAGAGGTCAGTCACACGGCATGGATGCCAAGAAGGAGGCAGCAATGGGTAACCTCGTCCCCAGGGTACAAGGGACTGACCACAGAGTGCACAAGGCTGGTGGGTAGTGCTCCTTCTGAGGTTACCTTCAGGTCATGCTTTCTGAGGGGTCACAAGTAAAACATGTGGAATCATGTCATTAATAGAAAGGTGTCGTTTCCAGATGTCTTTACAAACAGACCAACTTTCTATTCACTGGGCTCAAAAAACTGAAGAGACAATTCTCAGGTATCCTATTTTGTTAGGAAAGCATCTTAGTCTGGATTTTGCATGCTCAGTCACGGGGAAATGGCCCCCACTCCAGGTAAAACATTCTAATGGTCAGTTACTCTCTATGTAAACACTTCAATGTTTATATGATGAAAGGGAGCTTTTGTCATCAACTTGTAGCCATTTCCTTCTACTTCCTACTTTACCTGTGTTGTCTGCTTCCTCATGTTGTTTTACTCTCAGCTATTGTTTGTCTTCTTTCCCCTCAGCTTTGCTTCCTATCCAGCTTATATTGTTTCTGTTTTCTCAGCCTTTTTGACCCTGTACTCCTTCTCCTTCCCCGTTTCCTCTTACAACATCCACTGTATTCTGAATTTATCTGCTCTGCAGAATTCCACTGTGTACAAATACAACCATGGTACAAAGCTGGCTGTGATTTAGTCACCAGCAATCTGTAGCTTAACCATAATGAAACCCTGTCCCGAACAAAATTCCATCATATGAGAGGAATTTCCTGTATGGAAATTATATTATTGGATGTGAAGGGCATTTCTCCCCTGGCAACTATCCCCCCAACACCCATTCTTTGCAGAGCCAAAAACTGCATTTGCTTCAGTATAAGAGAATGCCAAGCAGGGTCTTTTGGGGAGGGAAGAAATAGTGCAAAATACTGATAATAAAGATAGATCAAGCCATGACGTAGAACATGAGAACTATGCTCCATTCAATTCAGCTAGGGAGCTCAACTTGTTCAGCACTGCAGGTTATTTTCCATTTGTAATTAGAGCAACAAAGAAACAGCCTTTCTCTGTTCTGCTCCATCAGCACAGCCCCAGCAAACATCCTCATTTTCAATAACTCTTCCCCTTTATCTCACTCTGCCTGATGCCTAATAAGCTGATTGCTATTTACTTTAGACCAACAGCTAATCTGTTAATGATTGATTTTAAATTTTTACAGCCATTTGTCTTTGGCAGGACTTGAGAGTGTGAGCAGCAGTCTTTCCTACCTGATGAATTGGCTTTTCTTTAAAAAAAAAAAAAAAAAAAGATTTAAGTCAAAAGTCTTCACTGTTATGTTTTGCTGACAAACAGCTGACACACACTGAGCAAAGCTTAGACAAAAGGGTAAATTTTCATCTGAAATTTCATCAGCCTTTGTAACCACCAGCAAATAATATAAGTGGACATTTTGTTAATAGTTGTAGAGGGGTAAAGACCTACTTATGAAGTAAAACATAATTGTACTATAAATTCATGGGGCTTAAAATTCTTAATTAACAAAATTGATGCTTGCAATGACGGTTAGGTGGGGAATAAGAACTAATACTGCTACTGTGCTCCAAAATGATCTAAATTGTATACCATATGATATATGTATTACCATGATATATGCCTAAAAGTGAATTTCATTTCCCATTAAAGGACTGCCAAATAGACAGTAGTTATTTTAATTGCTACAACACAGCAGTGCAGTGCAATTTAATCGTTTATTCTAAAAATGGAAAAGTGAATAATAACATCTTAGCCTGTATATCTGAAAAGAATAGGAAAAATTCTATACCAGGAAGCTATGCATATTTATAAATGTTGTTTCTTCAATGAGCCATTTAGGGATAGGCCCTGCAAGGAAATAAATCATGCCTAGAATGCCCATACTGTGTCTCGCCCATAGATCTCAAAGCTCTTTAGAAAGCTATGCAAGTTGTGTGATTATCATTTTACAAAGGAGAGAAGCCAAACATCGAAAAGTGATTTCCCTAACATCCAGAATGATCTAGATCCAGAGTTTGGTTTAAGACTCACAATGAAAAAGTAAGCCCCATTCAGGAAGCTAGTGAAACCACTTTGTGCTAAACTATCAGCAAGTTCTAATAATAAATGCCTTCTAATCAGTCAATGACTGATTTATAAGTTGATCTTCAAAGCTGTATTTGTGCACACATATGCACCCAAGATCGAGGTATATAATGACAGATTATCTGACAGAAAGAGGGAAGCAACCTAACAGGTTGCACCCCAGCTCTGTCCTCTCACTGACAATGAAATAGCAAAGGAGAAAGTTGTTTAATCCTCATCAGTCCCACACCACAGGTGTGGTACCACAGACAGTCTCTGGCAAGCTTGAGTTAAGAAAGCCTAAAAAGAAGGCTTCTCCTCCCAAGAAACCCCAAAAAAGCAGGCTAGTGTACATGAAAGTTGTGAGCCACTATTTCCATATGTAATTTTTGCATAATTTTGCCAGAATTGATAAGGTGTAACAAAACATAAACTATGTGTGTACAGCCAAACCTCTCAGCTCCAGACTGAGTTATCCAAAGGTACTGTCTTCCACAAAAATTCTGAACCTGTGGCTAGTTTAAAATGCAAACTGGCCCTTTCTCAAAGAAAACAAGCACCAGCGTGACCAATACAATTTGGGCAATACCAGCACAGCACAGCAACCATCGCTACAGGGGTTTCACATTCTGTGGACTGGATGCATAATTGCAAAGCACTGAAAAGGAAACACTGAACCGTTTGAAGGATGAAAGCTCTAATCTCATTAATATTTTAGATGCCACAAGACATGGAAGCTCCACCTGCCGTCAGCAATATCATAGAGAGAATCAAGGTGACTTGGGAACAGGACTCATGGGCCTCCACAATGGTCTATTGACCTTCTGGTGAAGCAGATACCGTGTGACAGAGATTGCCTATCTCAGCAGGCAAGATGGAAACAGGAGAAAGTGTTAAATGTAACCAGGTAGACAGTGATGAATTGACATGCTGAAAAATCGAACGCTTCAGTAATCAGCCTAAGGATCTGATATCAACAACATTTTTCAGTTTTGTCTGAATTCATTGAAAGGTGTAGTTTAGCAAGCTCACTTCTCGTTGGTAAGACCTTTCATCTTTATGCAGGTTTTCTGATTGGATTCTGAGACGTCATCACTGGGCTCCGTGTCATTGCTGTTCTTTGCATAGAAAACAGAGAAAACACTTGCATGAGAGCAAAGTGGCCTGAACAAACCCAGAACTGGAGAAATTACTTGGTTTGCAACACTCATTAAAAAGCGTTACCTTACTCACAGTGAAAAGTTAGGGCCAGATTCAGCCCCAGCATTCACATATATGGTTGTGCAAGGCCCCCAGGTGATTTCCAAAATATAACTGTGGTCCCCATCTGACATCAAGGAAACATAAGCCTGAGAAATAAGGTATCTATCTGAGCCTTTTTTGCAAGCTGGAGATGACATTTAATTAAGGCATGCTCCACAGCAGCCCCCAGAGAGAGATCTTGGAAGGCTGTGGGTGGCCTGGAGGAGCTGGTCTCCATAAATGTAGTTTCATGGGTTATTTGCCCAGTTTGAGAGGAGTTGAGCCCTCTCAGGAGTTTGGAGGTGAATTCCAACTCAGAGTTCTTCCCCTGGATTAAGGCTGTTTACTAAAAATTTGAAACAATTAAATACTGCGGGTATATTTAGCACTGAAGCTTTCATAACTATAATTCTAATTACAGAAGTCTAATGAATGTTTTTATGGCTTCATTAAATCTTTGGGATATTTACATTATCCAAAGAAATAATTTCCATCCATTAAGGGTGCATAAATCCTGAAGAAGAACTTTAGATATTGCTACAGATATGCTTATTTCATTGCAAAACACATAGAGAGAATTTAAAGAAATCCATTAATAGGATTATATACCTTTCTTCTAAAATATATTTTGAACATAATATTTTATTACAGAGGTCTGACTGCTAGCAAAGCAGTACAGAAGAGGACATTCTAAAGTAATTACTCAGATGGTCAAATAGACAAAAATTATTCAGCTAATGTTTGAAAGATCTTTCATTAGGGAAAAGTTTAGTGTAGTTTTCATCTGCATAAAGAAGCCAGGTTCCTTTTATCTCAAAATTAAATACTAAGGGTACAAATGTCAAAATCTGTAAGTTAAAAAAAAAAAAAAAAAAAAAGAAAGAAAAAGAAAAAGAAGGGGTTTTTTTTCAGGGTATATTTGTCTCGGGCATGTGCACAGGAATTAAAGATTCTCAGGACAGCTACAAATAGCACATGCAGACCACCAGTTTTGCAACAAGATGTGTGGTTTTTATGGGATTTATTCTGTTACCCAGATAAGGGGACTGATCTGTCCTTGGACAGCTGGGATAGCCTTCAGCTGCCACTACAAATATGTATAGGTCTCACACAGCTCCTGTGTCAGCCCACCCAGCCCTAACTGCCCCCTGAAGTGGCTAAGGACATCTCCAATGGAATGAGACAACCATGTATAGATACCTGAGTTTCACCCCATCCATATTCATATGCATCTCATGCAGCTTTATCCCAGAGTGTGTGAGAAGGTGTTCCCAGTCCCTGAGAGCCCTTCTCTCCAGACACCCATGCAAAAGTGGGTCTTACCACCTGAGAAAAAAAATACCAACCACTTCTGAGGCACAGGTGTATTTCTTGTGCTCATTCTTTAGTGCTCAATTATGTCCCTTTTCCCTTCCTTACTTCTGAGGAAAAATGAGCCTCATATCCTTCTCTGACCTGACTCTCTCAGATCCATGAAGACCCTGTTGCCACTGAAATCAAGAAAGAGCTTTTTCTTTCCCTTTTCCCTTCATTTCTGCATCTATTTCCTATTTGGACTTTGCATTCCTCCATATAGATCAGGAGTATGGCCACATTCTTTTATTCTTTAACAACTTGAGAGACAGGGCTCTAATTTGCAGCATGATTTTGACCACAGTAGTAATTGACATTGTCTAGGTTTCTCAAGAAGGAGAGATAATATAATTATTCTTCTTCTGGCCTTTCAAATTCTGTATGGGCTGCATCAGATCCATGTCAGGTTTTACACTTTTGCATAATTTCCCATTAATATTGCAAAGAAAAGCAGTATTCTCTGCAGACTGGCTGAAGTGTGCAGCACCTCTAGGAGCAACCTCAGCAGGAGATAGGTAGTGGCTGTCCTCAGTGTATCCTGCAGCTACTGATGAGGACAGATTCAGCCCTGGTCAGACACTAAGTGGTGCTACTGGAAGTATGCCAAGCATCTCTGCATGAAACATTTTTGGAGAAAGAGGAATTTGCTATAAAATTATATGTGTGTGTGTGTGCGTGCGTGTCTACGTGTGTGCTTATTCACAGGTCTCTTACTGAGAATAAACTCTGCGGACTATGGCAGAAGGCTAAGGCCATGGCAGATCGATGTGGAAAGCAGGTAGGTACTAAGGAGACCACAACCCAGAGGGTTTGCTAGAGTATCAGGCACCCAGATGTGCAGAGCCAGTGGTTTGCAGGTGCTGGTATTCTTTGAGTAGTAATAGCTGAGGGCTGTGCTAAGCAAAACAGACTATGCACTATACTGAGATAAAATCATTGAGCTTATGCTGAGATTCAGCTGGAAGAAGGCTGAATGATTCTTACAGGACTCATCAATGGCAGTGTTGCAGTTTGTAGCAGAGGCCTGCAGAAGCAGAAGCAAAAATCTCTTGACTGTCCCCATTTACTTCATACTGAGTGACGCTGCAGAACTGTCTTGCAGCACTGAACTAATTTTGGAGGAAAACGAACCAGAAGATAAGCTCCAGGAATGTACCTGATACACTTGCTAATGGGTGTTCATTCCTCAGGGTCAGGCTAGAGTTCATCTCAAGTAAAACCCTGAAGAACATAAAGCGTGTGGTCAGCACTGACTATTTTATCCTGCACATCCACTACTGTTGGGTGACATTGCTTGTTCAGGTACACATAGCACAGATAACTATCAACAGCTAAAAAAAAAATTACACATTTATATGCCTGGGGAGGAAATAGAAATGTAGAACTGTGTCTTCACCCTGCCTGCACCCTTCATCTTTCTGTATAGAAATAGGTACCATTTCTTGTGCTTTACCCCAGCCCCACTGAATGTAACAACAGTGACTCCTTGGACTTCAGTCAGCTTGGGTGACATATTTAGTCCATTTCTCTATACAACTTTTGCCTCATGCACCAGGAAATCACACAATTCATCTTCTTAAACGTGATTAAAGTAGTTGTATGTGTGCTATAAATAAAGTGGTATCTTCCAATAAAATGGTAAACTTCATGAAATTTGTAATTTCAGGATTATAAACAGTAAAAGCTATTTTGGATTTAAGCTACTAAACACGAGTGATGATCTCTGGACCTCTCTCAATTTTCTTAAGGGTTTGGTTTTTTTTTTTTCAGTTTTCTCAGTAGCACGTATTTTACCTCTGAAGATAAAATTAGGTCAGACTTTGCTTTCTATGAAAGTAAAATTATGCAGAAGATGGAAATACTATTAGTATTCTTAATATGTACCTATTCCAGACTGTCAGGAGTCAAGGAATTTAAAAATTTCAGAAAATGGTACATCAGTGGGCCTGAAAAGCCAATATATTGCATTTTTAGGAAGCTTTTTACCAAATGATCCAGTTGTCAATGTATAATATATTCATTTAAATTGTAATCACAATAAAAGACTTGCTCTCCTTTTCAATTAAATGTATTCAGAGTATTATGAGTTTCTTCTGAGATAGCTCTGTGGAGGTTGATGGTACTCCAATTTTAATTGTATATTTAAAATTTTATATTTTCTTTTTTTCAATCATCTCTTGGAACCTTTAGAATCACCTTTATTTATTAAAATAATCAAGTTCCCCAGGTTTTCTACCTCTAAAAAAACAAAGCTACCTGTAAATGATAAAAATTATCTGGCCCACTCAAAGTGCTTTAACAGGAAAAGTGCTCTTTGCTTAGCAAATGCTGTTCCAGTGAAACTCTCCATAATTGTGCCCATGTTTCTTTCTGCACAAACAGCACTCACTGTATCTGTGGCAACTGCCCTTTTCCATTCTCTCCTCATGATCCCATCACATGCACAGTGTTTATTTTGGCATTTTTCTACCAGTCATCTGTGTCATTCCTTCTTCTGGAGAAGAAACAACTCCAAGATTTATAAAGCAAAGCCAACTCAGGAATCTCCTTTGAAATGTCTGCTTTATCAGATACAGAAAGGAAATTCCCAACACAAAGTGTGGCTTAGACATCTGACTTCTTTCACCTGCATGTCCAGGAGTTCTGCTGTTTGAATGGGATCAGGTAGAACCAGCAGGTGGAGCAGAGAGATAATCATGGCCTTGAGACAACCTTTATCTACCTTGACTCTAGCATTTGTTTCTTTTTTTATAAAAAGTTTTCAACTCTGCTCCTCCTGCTGTTGCATTTGCAACCTGATTTTTTGTCATCTTAACTCTTCCTCTGCCCTAGCAATTCTAAAGCTTGAGTAGCTGGAGGTGAGAGCGGTGGTTCAGGATGCTGCAAATGCCAGACAATTTGGATGGTAAACACGCCCTTCTTACCTGAAGGCCTTCCTGTCTTCTTCTCTTGCGTAGTCTCCACAGATATGGCATAGGGACTACACAGTCTTATTTATCTCCAGCCTGTTGAACCACCGCTCTTGGGTTTGAGCCATATTAGAAAAGGCTGTGTTATGGTCCCACTTGCTCGGTGGTCACAGGTTTACCCAATTAAACTCATTACATCCCAACTTTCTATTTTGTTCAAGTGAAGGTTTACAGCTGTCAGAGAGGAATTTTCTGGAAAGCATTTAACAGAATAATTAGGCATTATTATGTTTTGAGTCTTCATGTCCTCTCCCCATCCTGCTCCGTAGATAGGGAGAGCTTTGGTCTTTTGCATAGGAAGTCGATCTATACCTAGAATGACTCTACTCAAGTCTGAGCCTTGCTATCCTCAATGACAGTGACAAAATTTTAGTGTGAGAGTCCTCTGTATGAAGAAAGATATATGCATATGTAATGTATAAAACTGCACTTGTCCATAGTTTTTTATATGAACCCATATATGCATGTACATACACAGAAGTCACCCAGACTACGGAACTGCACTTACTGAAGACATTCCTCAACTGATGTGAAGAACATTGTGAAAACATGGTCCATGTTCCTGTAGCACCCAAAATAGTCAATGTGACTTAAGTGGGACAATTTTGGCTTTTCCACTAGGAATCACAACAACTCTGGTCTCAGTGGATCTGCACAAGACACTGTCATTATCACCGGATCATTGACACGATAGACCAAAACAGCTCCAGTCTATCGTGTCAATGTGCACTTAGGGAGTCCTTAATCCATGGATCATTGGCATATGATGCTGTAAAATCTCTGTAGGAGACGTTATGTTGTAGCGAGTCAATGCACACTTAGGGACTCCTCCATTTGTGAATCATTTACAGTGCATCATGCCAATTTATACTCATGGAGCCTTTAATCTGCAGGTTGGTGCATTTAGCGTAGCCCTGTGTACTGGAAATACTTGTAGGCTAGCTGTTGCACTGTAAAGTTCACTTACATACATTCTGTTTTGCTCAAAAAGAAGCTCCTGAAGGCATGTGAATTCCAGTGGCACAATGATGTAACATGCCATGAAAATTTGTAGCTTGCTGGGGTTCTAGGGAATCTTTCAAAATCTCATTGTAAGAACAAAGGCCAAAAAATGCTGCTGCTGAAACCTCTGTGATTTTGACCCTCCTGTAAGTTTTTAAAAAATGCTTGAACTAGTCTTTTTAGCACACGGCTTACAAAATAAATTAATCCCAAGGGCTTTCTGTGCTAAAGGATCATTGATCATTTTCATAAGAACACAGAAAGTGTCCTTTTCTCAAATAATGAATGAGCTGCTGATCCGAAAATGAGACTATTGAGGCAGCTAAATATTTACCAGAGTGATGAATTTTTTTAAATGGTCTTCAGTTCCGCCATGCATATTTGACAACCTGCAGATTCATTCCTACCTAGTGACATCTCTCCATCAAGCCTAGAAGGTATGATTGGCTCCTTCAGGCTTGTGACCCCAAGTGAGTCCAGTTACTGAAAGCAGAGCAAAGGAAACCTTCCTTTTAAGTATCCATCCCCCAAGCCTTCATCCTGGTATAAATCACTGTCATTCCATTAACTTCAGTAGGTTTGTGCCAATTAACACCGGCTGACAGCCTAGCCCCATATTCAGTAAAAGCTAGTTTCCAAGGCTAATGGGGTCGATTCAAACCTTTTGCTTACCAAGCAGCTTTGCCACAGGGAATTTTAAAATTTTTCTCTCCCCAAAATGGACGTAAAATTTACCAAAGACCAGCTCTGAGCACCTTGTTATTATGATCCTGTGGTTTCTTCTATGAGGACAAGGTAGGTCTGCGAGGCCCTTTGCCAACATCCCCTCAATACTGGTGAACACAAGTGCTGTGTACGACTTGGTTACTGCCTCTCTTCCAGCTGCATGCACAGTTTGCATCATGCTCTGCCGCTCCACAGCAAAAGGGCACGGTAGGCATGCCAACCATGAACATGCCACCTCATTTAGAGAATCTACTGAAATGTGAAGCCTTTCTCTTCTGTTCGACCACAACAAAATGCCCCAGATGTTCAAGCTGGGATTAATGGGTGCCCTGGGCAGCTTTCCCTGCAAACTCGGCAGGGCTGCTGCTGCTGCAGACTTGCTGCAGGCAGGGCCATGGCATGACTGTCCAGGGCACTTGCCACTCATCATCAGCCAGCCCATGACACTCCGTGTGTGCAGGCAGCACGGTGCACGTGGGCCAGCACGGGAGCACGGGCAGCAGTGCGCAGGCAGCTGAAGCTGCCTGTTCCCTGACTTGGAAACAAAAGCTCTTGACAGGGGCAAGAGTGCAAGCAGAGTCGGAGCTGGGGAGCCAGTGAAGCAGTAATCCAGGGAGTCAGTAGATCAGCTGTGGGGATGGGGGGAGAGCGGGAAGCAGAGGGCGATGGCAAGGAGGGGGGAGAGCTGGCAGGTCTATTTGAATATCAGGCTCTGCCACACTCGAGGCTCCACTGACAACTTCATTACCTACACATATAAAAATGACTGCAGGGTAATGCAAATGGCTTTTGCGTTGTACACTCGCCTGCGTTCTGCGTGCTGGCTACAGGCTGAAAAGACCTGGCGATGGAGCCTGGAGGCAGACAAGCTTTTGTCCAATTTAATAGGATATCTCTTCAAGGCATAATCCTCCCTTCCCACTCCCCATGCATTATGGAGTCCGGTGACCTGGCTTTTCAGGCACGGGGAGAAAAGGGGGGCTGTCTCCATCTTGACCTCATCTGTCAATCACAGAAGAAAGAGCTGGGGGAGAAGGAGGGAGGGATGCCTATCTATCTATAAGAAATTTCTAATGAATGTTAAGCAAATTTCTTACAGCCTGACACGGTGATCTAATTAATATTATAGAAATGTCGACGGAATATCATTCTGCAGATAGGATTTATCACCTTGAACTGCTGTATAACTGATGGTGAAGGAATAGGCACCCCCGTCCCCCCTGATGCTGATTAAATTAGACATAAGCATCAATATGTTACTTATTGGAGACTAGAATTTCATGCTATTACTCTTCAGTTAATCAGAGAACTGTATCTTTTTTTAAAAGATATCAGACTCACAGTTCTGCTTGTCTGATAAAAGAGATGAACAGTTTGACTATGCAACACTCACTGTATGGGGGAAAAATTCAAAAAGAATTCCTACCTAAAGCAGGCTGAAAGATCTTGCAATGACTTTGGGAAAGCTCATCTTGAATCCACCCAAAATTTGGAATGGCATTGATTCAGATGAAAGGAGCAGGAATATAATATTATTGCCCCTTCATTTAGCATGAAGAGACTGTTGAGGAGGATGTCTGCCATTTGTTTGCCCAAGGTGTTTGGAGACAAGTCTTTTCCTGTTATACAAGATGCACACAAGCTTTATTTCCTGGAGCAAGGGCACCTGAGAGTGCCTGAGAGCACTGGGCTGCAGCAGAGTTCTGTTGCCTCTTGCCTGAACCAGTCACAACCCACTGAGCTCTGCCATTTACCTACCTACCAAAACCCCAAAATACAGAGTGAGCCTTAAAGTCTTCTTGTGAGGAGTTTTATCCTAATTATTTGTTAGGGGACTCATGTGTGAGCAGCAAACTCCCCTTTCCACAGTAGTACGTAAAACTTGAAGTTGGTGGGGTTTTTTTTCCTAGACTTCCCTTTGTTCAGCCTTTATCATCCTTCCTCAATGGATGTGTGCAGAAAACTCTTCCTCTTGAAGCAACTTTGTTCAGTGCTGAATGATCAGGACACCTCGGCACCGGAACATCACCATTAATGAGACCAGTGGTTGAAATAACTGACTTTTCCTGTATGTGTTTAGTGGCCAGGAATCATTATTGGGAAAAAAAAAAAAGAAAAAGAAGGTGGGCAGGGGGGATGATGTTGGCTCTCATGTTTTGCAATTATGTGGCTATGAAAGAAGGTAGAGCTGTTCAAGAATGTGTAACTAGGCAAAAAAGGATGAGTCTAAGCATAGGAAAATTGTGACAGAATATCAGGAAACATTTCCTCACGGTGAGGCCTTCAGTTGTGTAATGGTCACCCCAGGGAAGTGATAGAAGTCTTGGCACTTGAGTAATTTAAAATTAGAGTGGGTAAAGCACAGGGGAATATCCTGTTGGGAGCAATCCTGTATTGATAGTTGAATAGGCAGAGTCACCTAATTGGTCTTTTCAGGCAGAAGTGGGAGTCTGTGATGACTGATCTGTCCCTTAGGCATTAGGTTGCAGAATGACCATTTTGCATCACTAAATGCCTGTTCCTGATTTTCTGGTTGGACAGTTTAATGCATTTCTAAGCTTGACTAGCAGAGATGAATATTGTTGCATCCTATATGGGGCATAAAAATGTTAAGCTTGAGAGAAGCTCTTACGGCAGATAAGAGGATTTGTGATTCTGATCCAGAATGTTGTGATTAAAATCTAACAGCGTGATACAAAATTTAATGAATGGCTGTCAGCATCCTTTTGCTCAGGGTTCAATTTCACAATCCGTTTAATTTTGCACCGCTACCAGCGGCAGCAACCCTGCCACTTCACAACACTGGCAACTGCTGCCTTCCCATCTTCTTTCTCCCTTGTGCCAGCACTAGTGAATGTGGGGCTGCATGGTCAGCTAGATCTCTAAAAATGAAAAGTTACCCTACGACACCTCCCAAAGACTTGTGCTCAGCCAAGTCAGCTCTCAAAGCAGCTGCCTGCTGCGCTGTGTGGATGCTGAGGCCAGCAGAAGTGAGGGATATGGGTATACAGTTATGCAGCTTCAGGCTGGGGGCTTTCAGTGACAGCTCAGACTTAGGTCAGCCTCTGCTGATCAGCACATCCAGTCCTCTTTATTTTAATGTTTTGGAGAAATAAGGCACAGCCAGCATAAGCACTTTGCTGTGGTTGCATGGTCAGTCTCCAAGAGCTTCAGCTACCTTGGGGTCATCGTGTGATGACCTTCCTGTTAAGATTATAGGTAGAAGTCAGATCCAGCACAGATGCATAGTGTGGGATTCAGCTCATCTCATTTAGTTAGTTAGGCTTCCAGTATCAGCTTTCTGCAGCCCCAGAAGAGAGACAGCATCTCCAGAGAGTGATTCACCTCCTGTATCTTAGGCTTAGCCTCGAGCGCCAGTTTCAGGCTGCGATGAATCTCAATGAGTGTGGAGGGAGCCCAGATGACTAATTCAGACTAGATATCTAATTTTCCACAGAAAAAGTGAGCTGGGGTGAATGCCTATCCTTGGATATAGAGAATTAGCCCATGAAGTGCTTGTAATAATGATAAGCTTCAAAATGATATTGAAATATTGTTTTAAATATACATTCAGCAATCAAATATTCCTTCAGAGAGGGAGCTCTGAAAAATACCTTTTGGGATTGAGAAATGTTCTTTGTGGTCCCACAATGACAGTTCTCTGTCTCAAACAGGTGTTTCATCTCTCTCAGACATTTTTCTCAGACCCCAGAAGGAATAAACTCGCAGATTAATTTTGTTTTGTTTTTTATTAACTAGAACCATTTTCCCCTTAATCTGCAAAAAGCAGAAACTACTTGATAGCAAGCTAAGGCAAAGTGGTGGTAAGAGTGACATGGGACATAGTCCCATTGTTAAAGCCTATTAGTTTGGCTCGTATACTCCTGGGTAGGTGGAGCCCGTTAGCCCTATAAGGCAATCCATCTACGTCCTGAGGACCTCACTGCCACCGTCCAAGCTTGCTTGGCCC
>JAYRBT010000082.1:32708507-32746065 GCA_036023395.1 Myiotriccus ornatus | reverse complement strand
GTGGGCTCAGTTCCGCGCACACTGTAACTCACCTAAAAAATCCAATGCGCAGGCTGGAAGGTGTAAAAGACCTTCCCTGGTTCTTCGTTCACAAAGACTGGCCATTACATTACATACTCCTGGGTCCAGGCACAGCCACACAACACAGCTCCTTGCTTGGGTCACCACCCTCGGCATTAAGGTTTGTGATTGTGTGGACCAAATCACCCACGGCCCAAAAAGTACTCAGATGCACCACTCCACTCGGAATAGATGGTCTCACGGTTGTTACAACTGGCTACAAACTTGGACCTTTAAAAGCTGAGCTTTTCTAATAGATGTATGTTATAGGCAGACACATACTGTGTGAACACTGTGGCTGTGTGACTTCTGCTAATGCAGGAGATGACACACAACACAAACAAACACAGTCTGCATCACCCACCATTTTGTGCTGCCTGTGTCCTACCTCCCTGACAAATGTACAGTCACATTTGTGCTTGTGTATAAGCATTCATTCATCACCCTTAGTCCTAAAGCACCAGGAGACAAATACAGTGCAGTTCATCCCCTTTAAACATACAGGAACTCCTGTGTCCTAAGGAAAGCAAGACTGGGGTATAACATTATGGGCTTTAAATTACACAAAGCTGCAAAACCCCTCTATTTTGATAGCTGTCTGTTTGCAAAGTGATGACAAAGTGCACCTTCCCAGCACAACTTAAAGACTGATCTTATTATACATTTAGAGCAGAGATGAGGAAAATATATAAGGATTTACTAACATTCTGAAATGATGAAATGCAGTAAGAGAGGAATGATAACTTTCCTTTTCAGCAACTGCTCTAACCTACACTAATGAGTAGACTGTTAGGAATTTTCTTCACTTAGCATTTCTCATTATTAATAAATTTTGCACTGACAACTATAAAGTGAACACTCTGGATTTATGCACCTAACCTAATTACATATGCTGCATGTACGCATTTCATTATTTACTTGACAGATTCATTCCTTGATACCATAAATAATTAAAGAAGGATCAAATATTAACAATCAGATACATGTTAATTCTCCTCAAATCTGGGGAAACAAACACATTTTATTTTCCATCCAATAAAAATGGAATAAAATAAAATGCTTCCATTAGAAGGATTTTTAAAAAAACAGGTAAAGTCCTTCAGTGTCATTTTTATTTTGCATACAGTGAAAATTAAAATCTCCAGCTGCTCTCTAGTTCCTTTACAGCAACACATACAGCAATTTTAATAAGTATAAAAGGTTAGTAATTCCTTTTTGACAGTTTCTAAATGAAGCAAGTTGGTTTAGTGTTTGTCAGGCAATCTCAGAGCAAGGCAGCTTCAAATATAAAGTCTGATCCTGTCCCCATGAATGTCAACAACAAATTTGTACTGAACTTCAGGTAAAACAGCATCCATCCCATTATTTCCTATGTATTAGCGGTTCATTTCCTTCCAGACTGGAAAACCAAACTTGCCCTCTTCCACCAAGCACTATCAGCTGAGCAAGGGCCTGGTCCTACTCACTGGGGAGGGCTGGCAGTGCCTAGGAGTAGCCAAGAGCCCAGTGTGCACAACACCTGCAGGATTCAGCCCTAAATGTGAATAAAAGGGGAAATTCTGCTCCTGCCCCTTTCTGCTGCTGTGTTACATCCTCTCTGGAAGCATCCTGCTCTGATTTGGTGGGGTTTTCTGCAGAGGGTGTTGCACAGCAGGAACCAGGCAAGGCAAGGAACTCTGTGGCCCTTTCTGTGCCAGCGATGGCTGGGGGGCGAGAGCTGCCAGACAGCCCCAGGAGCTGTTCAGGGCCTCCAGACTAAGGGATCTTCTCAGAAGAGTTACTGCTTGAGCTTTGAGTTATAATTAAATCTGCAGGCGAATTATTTGTGACGGAAAGCTGCTTCCAGTCACAAACTCATACAAACTGTCTTGCCTGCTGTGCAATTTAAATTGATGTTTAAATATTTTTCTACACATTATTCAATATCTCCATTTGATCAAAAATATTCTCCAATTTGAACAAATTTACTTTTGGATATCACATCCCACAATTTTATCATTTTAAAGGTGTTAAAAATTCATAGATTGCCACATTATTCATCATGCAAGATTAATGCCAGCCTGACAGGTTTTTCAAAGATGTGGGGTTTTTTTTTCTAAGTGCATATACCATATCTGTATGAGATGTACCATGGTTGTTGAATATTGATTATTCACATCTCCTTTCTTATTTCTGATGCTAAAGAGAGAATATTAGGGTGTGATTGTCAGGGTTAGCGTCTCTCTGACCTACACATGTACTATTAATAATTTATGAGTTGATTTGAAATAGATCTCTGTGAAATGAGCTGGCAATAAGCAGGGCTGTCTAAGATGACAAAGATTCAGAACAGGGCAACTCATGTACATTAGCTCCCTGGTTTCAATCTGAAAACAAAATGAAACAAAAACTCAGTGTGGCTTACACAGTAGTTAGGAATTTATTATTTGAATAAACCAAGAAATATCAGTACTACATATTAAAAGGTAAGTCTGGATGATGCAGTTGATATATTAGTCAAACTTTCTAAAATATTACACTTGTTCAACTGTATAAATATATATATATCATGCATGAATAAGCAATAAAAAGTATGGCAATCTGTTGGTCAAGTGGATGAGCATCAGCTTACAAATACAGAGCCAGCTCAGAGACTCCTAATTCCATTTAAGAGTTGTCTCCCTGAACCCAAAGAAGATAAAAATAACAAAGGTCAAGACCTGCAAATGGATTTTCTTGAGGTTTCCAGCATCTAACGTGACCTCTTCAAAGATTAAGATCACAGATTTTTTACTTCAAAAGCCTTCTTTCTTTGCACTTTATCTCTTAATTTAGAAAGCAACTCTGCTTATGTCCACAGACTTACTGAGGATGCTTGGATTGCATTTAAGGGGTCCTCCAGAGCAGACCTGGAAAAGTCAGCCTGTCCCCTTTCACTGATGTCAGGCACGCCCTGACAAGGTGCCTCTGGCAGAGCTGCACCCTGCCACAACTGCTCACGGAGAGGAGGGTGAACCCTGGCAAGGGACAGTGAGAGCACAAAGTTTCCCACCAAAGCAGGGCAGGGGTGACCACACTCCAGGACCTCCCAGACAGGCTTGAGTGCGATGGCAGCAGGTGAGACACACAGAAGAAACCACAGCAAGGGTGCCCACTGCTTTTCAAAGGGCACTCCTAGCAATTCTGTAGTAAACGAGTAAACTGTGCCAGCTTCCCAAAAGAAACAGGTCTAGTAAACGTCAGGCCTCATCATCTCATCACCTCCTATATGTCTGTCTTCTTTTCTTGACTGCTGGACTAAGTGTGTTTGTTACTAACTGAGAAAGTGTATTTCTGGTTTCCTTGTCACATGCACTGCTGCAATCCTGAGCCCTTAACCTGCATGGAAATATAGCATATAAGATTAAAGTTTTTTTAAATGTGATGCAAAATCAAATGGTAAAAGCAAAAGTCTAGCGGGCCTGAAAAGGAAGGATACTGTTACTTAAACCGCCAGCAGCCAACAGTTAGGCATAGGGAAATAAGTACAAACCTTGTTACAATTCTAAAATAAAGATGTTCAACCAAGGAAATTACATTGAAGAGCACAAACTAGAGCAGCACAGAGCAGCATGTCAAGAGTCACAGGGGTGTTGGAGTGACACAGAGACAATGAAATGGGATGACACCAGCTCTTCTCAATGGGAGGGTTTTCTCCGTCTCCTGGGAGTTCTGCTGCACATCCATTGTAGGAAACCTTTCCTCCAAAAGTGCCAGCAAGCCTTTCAGAAATCTTATTAATATTCCTCCTCAGTGCTACAAAGTATGCTGCAGACAGGAGATGACAGTTGCCTTACCATGAGCAAGGGAAGAGCAGGACGCTAACACCAGCGCTGACATACTCCAGTAAAACTGCACTGCTGGTATCTCGAAATAAGAAATGAATCAGGAGGGAGAATTGACTCATAAGCACAAGCCTAGCCAGCAGCCAAAGTGGTTATTTATTATTTGCAGTATGGTGCACCGAACACGTGCTTCCCAGACAAATTGTAGGGCAAGGTCCTTGCCCTGAAGAACATACAATTTATGGAGCCGACCCTGCAAGATGCTGCGGGCCCTCCCGGGAAGACCAGAGCAATTTCATCTCAGGATCATTTTGGCACATCTTGGGAGGTCTTGCCTCTCTTGCTAACACAAATGGTTCTTTTGACCCCAGGGGATGACTTCTGTAAGTGGGGGTGATTTGGTTGTTAATCTGTGATTCATGAGAAGCAAAATCTTTCCTCTGTCTGTAGAGTTTCTGCATGTGCACAGTATTAATACCTGCCTAAGTGAGAGGGAAGCTTGAACTCTCCAGACCTATCATGGGAGCTGCAAAGCGTCATGCATTCAAGTGGCAGAGTTCAGCACATGTCTCTCAGCAGACCCCAAAGCACCATTTCCTTGGGGGGAAATCTGGGCACAGTGAAACCACATCAAAGTGGTGCAAACAGGGAATGAACAAGAGAAGTGACTTTCCAGCTGCTGACACCCCTGACACTAACCCACAGCCAGTCTCCCTCAGCTGTGGCAGGAGAGTTTCAGCCAGGGGCTCTTCCTTGCCTTCCCAGCTATGGCAGACAGAGAAACAGAGAACTGCTGGAGGATCCTTCTCTAGGAACTACATTCCACTTTACAAAGCCAAACCTTTGAGATCTCTCCTTTAGTTATCCCCACATAGGAATCTGGACACTGCCTGCAAAGAAATTTCAGGGCATGCTGAAGTTTATAGTTATGAACTAATGCAAGCAATCACCATCACAGCCATGAACTGGCTCCCCAAATTATGTTTCCCTAAATTTAACATTCAGAACTCTGCTTCCTTGTGTTGCACCCAGAAAAATACCAAGTACTCGGTTCTCAGCCCTGCAAAATTCTTTGTGGAATCCAAGCCCTGAAGTAGCCCAGAATGCTCCTCTCCTTACAGGATGCAACACATCAGGGCACATCCAGCTCTTCAATACAAAGCATCAATGAGTTTGCCATCTTCAAAAGGAAACATAAGCCTCATCTTTTTACAATGGCTCCAACATTATCCAGGAATAAGGAAGGACAAACTAAGCCAAGGAATTTCCTAATGGCTTTCTTCTGTGGGAAAGAGGAAAGATAACATTGTACTTCTGGCTTTTGGAAAGGACAAGAACTCTCTTATTTACAGGCAGTGGCCTGCACTGATAAATGCGTTGTAGGAAGCCATTGTGATTAGTAAGGAACAAAGTGGGAGGGAAGAGCCAGTAAAGCTCCAGCACAGCACAATGCCCTGTCCTTGGCACAGTCTTCATCTACTTCTCAGAAGTCATCGACTCTTTCTACTAACAATGCAGAATTAAGTATAAGCTTGCACAGCCTTCTGGTGAAGTGTTTCAGTCACCAGCCACCCTAAGAAAAAGATCTGCTCAGAAACCAAAATATTAATCTTAAAAGATTCTTCTAGATTTTACTTAAATGAGCTGTTGTAATCTAGAAAATTCTATTTACCCATAATGCTTATATTTTGAGTCAATTTTTGAGACTTTTTTTTACTTACGAAAGGTCAGATCATACATCCCATCATCAGAATAAATTCACACTGTGAGGACTTCTGCTGGAATCAGCTGAACAGGCAACACAACTTTGGTAAGGGAAGTTTGCAGTGCTCATTCACACAAATGGTCTTTACTCATGCTAGCAGCCCCAAATTGTTTTAATAAGTACTGTCATGGATGAGTAAACACTGAAAGATCTGGCCAAAATCAATCTTTCTTATACTTTTCAGTCAACATCAGCTCTGCTTCTTTCAGTCCAGTTCCAATGTTAACACCATCTGATGGCAACAAAACCACAGCACTTCTGCAAGTGTCCCTCAGAGAAAATCCTGTCAGTGCTGCCTATTTAACCAAGCTAAACAAGGTACCCTAATTGCCTCTCCTCTCCTCCTGTTTTGTTAATTAGTGAGAAGAGTAACTCTTTTTTTCCAAAATAGACATAAATCTCTGTTCTGAACACTGCAACCCAAAAGATAATTAGACCAAAATTTTCAGATGCAACAGATGTCAGAGGGAGTTTGATTTCCAAGTGCCAGAGTGCACAGTGCTTGGAAGTAAAAAAAAAAAAAAAAAAAAAAAACCCTTACCGGTGTTTTAAAACAAACATCAAAAACTGGGACCCCTCTGCTACCTCTTAGAAGTGCTTCAGGCTGATAGCTGGGGTGAGATTTTCACAAAGAGCATGGCAATTTGTCTCTCAGAAGGTAAAGCAGTGGAGCCCACCAGCAGGAGGAACATTGTTCTTCCCTTATCTGTGAGAGATGCCTGGTACATCATTGTGGTCACCTCACTGTTCCTCAGTTTCCTCAACTGTAAAATAGTAGATCCTGTTTATTGTAAGACTGAATCAATTCCTCATCACAAAAGGCTTTGAGACTCTGGACGGGGAAGCTTTATCATAAACACAGACAAATTATTAACTTCCTATATCCAACCCATGATGTGCTGAGTCTGGTGCCAAGGTGGAGCTTTGACTTCCCAGCAAAATTCAAACCATCCAGGATCAAAACTTGCTTTTATACTTCTTTTTGTGTGTGACCAAATTGGCAGCATTTTTATGGGTAGACAGTCATATCCCACCTCCTCTCCCACTGCTTTAGATCATTAGAAGTACCAAGAGTTTTGGGTCTTTTAGGGAGCAGAAAATAGTAATAAAATAGAAGATTCATAGAAATAGTACTTAAAAGGCATTTCTTGCCATGCAATAAGAAGCTATCGTATTACTATAAACAGGTTACCCTTCCAACAAAGTTATTTCTTGTGGCTAAGTACTACAGTTCGAAGGTGGACATTCACACAGTTACTCTTCTGTCATAAGACTGGTCTCTTAAGGCCCTTGAACATCAGGGGCATGGTGGGCTTCTTCGGGGAATGAGTCAGAGTGACTAAATTTGTTTAGGAATTGACCTCCCTAAGTCAATGTTAGCTTCTGAGAAAAGCTCTGCCCACGTTTTTAGTGCTTCAGTCTCATAATTCAACACACAGAGCCTCAAATGATCATTGGAAGTAAAAAGCTGCATGCAGACACAAATGGGAACACAGGAACCCTGGACCTTGTGGGTTAACTACTGTCCCGCACTGAGGTCTCTCATTAAAGCCCAATTTCATGGGATAATCTGGGTCCAGACCACGTTGTATCTTACTACCTGACAGCCATTGCCTTCAAGAAAGTAAGAACTGGGTCAAACCAGCAGTCACTTACTGTGACTTTGAATCTGCTCTCAGACAGGGGCCACCAGCAAATGCTGAAGGTAGACTGCAAAGACAGGACAGGAATAGGGAGACGCCTCCCACCTGAAAGACTTGCCCATCTCTCAGCCCCACACTGGCTGTTTTCATCCCCACACAGCGATAAATACACAAACCCAATATTTGGAAAAAAGCCTCCAAGGAATAAGCACATATCCAGAAGAACACAACTCAGGGAGTGAGCTGCTAAAATACCTCAGGGGATCCAGGCCCAAGTGAGAAGTGCTCTGAAGAACTCAGGGCTGCACTTTCAAGTTTTTAACACCTTCATCCGACCCAGGCTTTTCAGGGGCTTGGCCACCTATGGCTGCTGACTGCCTTTTCCTCACAGAAACCTTTTAATAATGTATTGCTTAAATAGGAAATAAAACAGAATCAAGATTCCTGATGCTCAGCTCGGAGGTGTGACTTCAGAAAAATCACAAGAACTCCCTTTTTGAAGCACAAGGAGATACTGTCTTTTGAAACAGTTTTCATTACCCGTTCAAGTAACAGGAAACAAGAACCTGTGCGAGGTTTCAGCAACTGGAAATACACGGCACTTTAAAAGCACAAACATACAGAAAGAAAGGATAGAGTTCATAGTCCACTTTATCATCGCTGTTATTGATCAGTTAGGACAGGGGGTGATGGCTTTAAACTTAAAGAGGGTAGGTTAAAATTTGATATTAGGAAGAAATTTTTTACTGTGAGGTGGTGAGGCACTGCAATAGGTAGCCCAGAGAAGTTGCTGACAACCCATCCCCGAAGTGTTCAAGGCCAGGCTGGATGGGGCTTTGAGCAAGCTGGTCTAGTGGAATCCCTGTCCGTGGTAGGGGACTTGGAGATTGATGATCTTTAATGTTGCTTCCAACCCAACCCATTCTATGATCCTACAATACCACACTTTAAAGACTCATGACTTAACATAAGTACACCAAAATAGGAAATAAACCCAAAACTTCATCTACTGCCTATTATCTTTCAGAAACAAAAAATGAGTTTGCACTGTATTTGAAAATGACTGTTTTAAAACGTTCTCTATTTCAAAGCAGACATTTTTCTGTTTTCAGGAAGAAATTAACTATAAAGCACATTTTAAAAGGCCGGCTATTTGTTCAAACAAAAACGTCATTTTTAATCTGAGTACCTTCCAGAAGACAGAATGTTTTCACCCTCAGCATAAGCAGCACAAAGTTTTTACCATTGACTTCAACTGAACCAGCACTTGATATGTCTTAACCAATTCTACTGTGAAATTTGCATTTAGAATTTGTACATGAACTAAAACAGGCCTCTAGTATTCTTGTAAGTTACAAAATATCTGAAGAAAATATGTTTTCGTTCAGAAGGCTTGACTGGGTTTTTTTTTTCTGTATTCAGTTTTCTGTATTATGTTTTTGCTTTGTTTTCTGATTAACCATGAAAAATAAAAATAACATAAGAGTCTGACAAAATACTCACCTCTTCTGATCACCGTTTCGCACCTACAACCCCAAAAAAAAAAGGGAGAAGACACTACTAGTAATTTTGCAAGCACTCAAAATCATAGGTGCCACAGGAAAGTTCTACCACTCAGGCATATTTTAAATATAACCATGGGAAAATATCAGAGAAACTGCAAATACTTGTAATTACAGCATCCATTTCAACTTTACAATGTATTTTATTGCTGTTTGAAATAATTCTAAGCTCAGGCATATGCTGGCACATTTAACATGGAAATTAGCTGTGCCTGATAAAAATTTAGTACAGTTTAGTAAAACCTATAGCTGCAGCACTACCTGAGTAGTTTGCTCCTCCTGATCACTAAAAAAAAGCAAAGATAAACTGAGTGAGACAATGGTTGAGTTTGGTGTACCATCATAAAAGACAACTTATTCCCTACCTTTGGGGAAATGTGTGATAGCTGACATGTGTGAAGATTTTTTAATTTATCAGGAGACAGTAAAATAAAATACATTCTTTGAAGGAGCGCAATCAAATTACAATCTATTGGTCTTGGTTGGGTTTTTTTGTTGTTCTTTCAAATGGAGGAGATTAAAGCTATGACCCACATTATTAGCTGACAACTACAAGAGCAATGTAAAGCCTACAACAGAACGAGATCTGTATACCCAAGACAGAGCAGCCCTTCTTCAAAGAGTTTACATAGTGGTGAGGACTCCAGCACTAAGTGCTTAACTCCTGGAAGATTCCCAAATTTAGGACTGGTTGCTCAAGTTTTGGTACTGGGATTCATGTAATCAATCCAATACAATGATGGACAACAAGATAATACGTATATGGCCAAAGATGTCCAGAGGACTCAAGCCAGATAGGCCTTATTAGTTGTGTTTTATTTTTAATTTGCATGCCGTTACAGTTGTTGAAAACAACTGTGGGTCAACTGTCCATAGCCCTGTTTTACATCTTTTCCTTTCTCCACAGGAGCAAATGGCAGATCTAGGCAATCATGAAGGGGAAATGTTCAACTACCAAATGGCATAAAGAAAAGAAACAATGAGAAAAGGAAAAATAACCCTTCATCTCTGCATAGCGTTTATCACAAGAGTAGGTAAACACTTAGCATGTAGAAATATGATGATGCATCGTGAAAACCTTTTAACGTCTTGGCTAACAACTGTATTCACTACTAGGGCAGTCATTAACAGGTTGCCAGGAGAGAAAATAAAAGCTCCTAGACTGTTTCCATACTGTCTACACTCAATGTTATTACTATTACATCAATGCCAAGAAATGATAATGGGATGAGGGCCCTCCCCAGCCAGGCACCATGAAAAACCATACTGAGAGGCTGTCACAAACCAGTGGACAAACGGTGTTTTCTTACTCTTGTCTTTGTACTTGGGAAGTTGAGGCATATCATGTGCAGACCCACCCTTGCCGTGGCTGCATGGAGGCTTGCCCTTGTCCCTGGACCTGGTTCTTACCCACCCTGAGCATCCTTTTCCCCACTGGGGAGGGTGTCACAGGCTGAAAGACAGGCACCTCCCAGTCCTGCCTTCCCCGGGATCATGACACCTCTATTTCTAAATTCCTCCAGGTCTTGGCAGCCTAGACGCTGTTCCCAGAACCTCTGACACTGCAGCCCCCGGTGCTCGGTGGCTCCCGGGAGACTCCATCTGAAGGTCTGCCAGAGGCAGCAAGGTCCATGCTGATGCTACAGACCTTCAGGCACTTTCCCTTGTACATCATCCCAGGGCTGCCTTTGTGGCATTTTCATTGCCATGGAGCTGGGAAAACCCAACTCTGGTGCCTGTGCTTTCCAGGATACATCCCTCCTCTCCCTCCCCTGCTTTGCTCCATACATGAATACATTTCTGTCTCCTTTTTTTTTTTTTTCTTTGGGTATTTATTTTTTTTCCTCTTTCCCATTACCCCTTTAATGCAGAGCAGAGCTGCTGATTACAAAAGAGGCAGTTTGACTTGAGCAATAGGTCTTCTTCACTAATCCTCACTGTCATGGAAATTCCAGCTGCTACAAGAATAAGAGGCTCAATCCATATTTGCCAGCTCTAATATGAAATCTGTCAGGGCCCAAATTAATGAGTTCCAAATTTCCTTACATCACGATAACAGGTTACGACTGGTCAATTAATTACATAAATCCTTCCCGATTCATTGTGCGCTTTCCAGGAGAGATTGTGTCTTACATAACCGGGCGACACAAGGCCCTTCTGGCTCCCGCCGTTCCGCAGGAAAAGCCCTCCGTTTAAGAGCCCGCGCCCGCCACCGGGGCCGGCAAACGTCGCGCCTCGGCTCTTTGGCGCCGCCGCCCTTGGATTGCTTCTCGTATTAAAAAAAAAAAATAAAATATATATACACAAACGAATAAAACGACACCTAAAATATATTTAAAAAAAAAAAAAACAAAAACAGAAACAAGCATAACACAGCGGAGCCGTGGCGGGGGGGCAGGTAGGGAGCATAAAAAAAAACCCAAAAATAAAGGCGAAAGGTTCGCTCGGCCCCGCTGCGCGCCAGCGGGAGCGCGCCGCGGGGCCGTGCGGGTGGGGCCGCCCTCCCTCCCGCGGGCACCCCACGTCCCGTGTCCCCCCCCCCCCCGCTCCTCTCCTCGCAACGTTGCCACGGGATGCGGGTTGCCACGAGTTACCGGAGGGAGGGCCGGGAGGCCCCGCGGGGCGGACGGCGCGGCGGCCCGCCCAGGTAAGGCTCTGGCCCCCCGCGGCAAAGCAGGGCGAGGGGCCGGGGAGCAGCGGGGAGCGCGGTCTTGGGATGCTGCCTTGCCTTGCCTTGCCTGCCTTTTCCCCTTCCCCCTCCCCCCCCCCCCCGCCCCGGTTGTTTTTTTGGTTTTGTTCGGTTTTTTTTGGTTTTGTTCGGGTTTTTTTCCTCCCTCCTGTTTTTTTTAAGTCCTGCCCCCGCGCTCGCCGCTCGCACCGGCATCCCACCCCGCTGCCCGGTGCGGATGCTGCGGGGCGCCTCCAAGCCAGGACCGCGGGATGCGAGCCCCAAGGCGGGGGAGTTCGATCTCTGTTTTAAGCAAGGGCCGCTTGAATTAATCTCTAAGGAGGTTTTTTTTTTGTTCCAGAAGGCAAAAGAAGCGACCTAAACCGTTATGCCGCATCTTTAGCGCCGAAGAAGAGAATAGTTGTGTCTTTCCCTAAAGCTTTGAGGCCTTTCGTGAAAAGAATCAGTCAGTCTGAGACTGGAAATTGTTATTTACATTTCTGCAATATTGTAAAAGCTAGGGAAGAAAGGTAAAGCCCCGTCCTTAGACCTGCGCCTAGTCCTGCAATTACACGGAGATGATATAGGAACATAGAAGGTTTATTGTTTTGACTTTATCCGTACTGTGTAATTTACAACAGAGCAAGTCACAAACACTTTGAATTTAATAATTCATAATAATTATAAAAATTTAAATATTCCTCTGGAGAAAAAAAAAAAATCGGTATATCACATTTCAAAAAAAGACCTGGACACTGAAGTTTGCAGTGCGCCATTTCAAGTATAATTTTTCCTCGATGCTTATAGATCTACATTGCTATTTAAGCATATTTCATTCCAAATATACCGTATTTCTGGCCTTTTTTTGCTGTTCTTTTTGTAAAAAACAGAAAGAAGTGAAAACCCAAGCACAACAGTGTGGGTGTGTGTACACACAATGCGTGTATATCTATATCCCCACACACACATATATATATACTGCGTATAGTGTATATACATGTATGTGTGTACAGATACACATATTACAAAAATAACTGAAGAGTAAATCACACATGGTAAGTCATAAGGTTATTATGATATTGATATTGAAATAAAGGAAAGCTCACTGTCAGGTTTAAACATGAGCTAGAAAGTAGTAACTTGTTTTATTTAATTACTTAAAAGCTTTTAGGAAATCATCATAAAAATGAGTATATAAAGTTCTAAGCAAAAGATAAAGCACAGCTTTTGAGGGCAGAAATACTGCAATTAGATAGAATGTAATCCGATTACTATTTCTAATTTATAAATTAGATATTAGCCTGTTAAAAACAAAACAAAACAAACTAGCAGGAAATGTCAGCATTATTTAAAACTAAAAAATGAAAATCAAAATACCAGTGATCAACTGATCAAACTGTATGCCAGTGTTGAGAAATCACCAAATCACTGAGATCACAAAGGACATTAAAAATCTTTTTTTTAAAAACATTTAAATTTGTAACAGTTATATTTAATGTTCCAAAAGAAACAGAAAGTATTAAAGTATTTATATGCAGTTACATACAGCTGATCCAGAAAGTGGACATAATAGAGAGCGTGGAATATTTTTTCTCACCCTTTAACACAAAAAATTCCAGTAATAATAGCTACACAAGCAACATTCAAAAGATAAATATTTAAACAAATCTCTGTCAAAGCTGAGATAAAAGTTCTGTTATAGTAGTCTTAAGATTTTTTTAACAGGGTGACGAGAAAATAACAACAACAGAGCTATTAGAAAACAAATATTTATTTCAAAAACATCTTCACTGGCCTACAGATAAGCTCCTAGAATTAAAAAAATAAAAAAAAAAACACCACAAAGGCTTTCCAAACCTTGTGTTTCTGTAATATTTTTGCAGATCTTGAAGATGTCCTAGGAGGCCAGAACTGTAAAGTGCTTCAACAGTTTAACTCAATCTTTCAAAACAAAAGAAAAACCCACACTGTGTTAAATAAAAACATTAGTATTCTTCTCAGACATTATTCCAGTTTTTGTTTTTATATCCTTCCCATTTTTTAAATAAATTCACTGAACCATTTTTCTTGTAATGTGCCAACTTATTAACAAAGAAAAAAAAAAGAAGAAAAGTCAAGAAATCAAAATCTCTGCCTCACAATAACAGCTATTTTTAAGCTACTCTTTTGTGATAACTTGTTGCTTTAATTAAATGTTATCACTTTTACATTAAAATAACATTGCTGCTAACTCACACACAAGCTTAAGAAAGTGAACAGATACATTTGTGCAAATCAGTAAGACCAAAGGAAAAGAAACATGGATATTTATCTTTAAAAAGTGCTGCCATCAACAAAATACATTGGCTTAAAGCAGTTACCTAAGAGATGTTATTCTCAAGGCTATTAAAACATGTTTCTAAAATTACACAGATTCCCATCTGGATGCTTTAAAAAAGCATGCCCACACATGTCTAGGCTTATTAGCTGGCCATTTAATAATCTATTGTTTCTGTAATTCACAGGTTGAAAATGTTCCTTCTTTGAAAGTAACCACATAATTCTTGGGGAAAAAAAAAAAAGGCAAGCATGTATTTATATCCATTTCTAGGCCAGTAACTACAGCACTGAAGTTAATGGAAGCTCTGCTAGGGTGATCAGACCCCCTAGGTCTTTTTAATAGCAGTTAAATGTCAAATATAAATACAACACCACAGTGAAACATACTCCTTTGACAGAATCTGGGACAAGACACTACGCAGCTGCTGTGAACAATAAAGAGCAAAACTGACGTTTAATCAAAATAAGTGTTGGTGGTTACGAAGTTGTGTTCGAGCCTGCCTTTTGTTTGTGAAAAAGTCAATATTCCAACGTGTTAACTACAGCCACAATGAAATAAGCAGCTCCTGTTACTCCCGAGGAGTGGAGAGGGCAACATCCGTACAGCGCGTTATAGCTATGTGATTATCATCACCTCTCCATTTCAGCTGCTAAGCTAAAACACCTCTCCCAGCATCTTCAATGTAAGTGCCAAAAGTAAAACACGTTGGCTGAAATCCTGGCCTTAGCGAGGTCAGTGCAAAATTCAGCCATTAGTTTCAGTGGGCCTTATCCAGGATTTTCACTGGGAATGAGTATCCGTAATTCCCTGGGAACTGAGAACCTCCATCAAGCCGAGAAATTATGTAATTTTTATTTGCATATCTAGACTTCTAAGCGACCATACTCGAAAATTTTTGCCTTCAGTACTCATGCATGATAAAACCAGGCTTTCTGTAAACACTGCAGAAATTTCGACCACGGGAACATGTATTTATATCTCAAATTGTCAGCAGCATATAGTTTGTATGAATGTTGTTTTGCTGATGTTGCCGAGCTACTTTAAAAAGTGAGTACCTTGGTGGGGTGTGTAATTTCATCACCAGCGTCAAATGACTTCTAAAGATGAAGCTTCTCTGCTGCAAATTACAAAAAGATGCTTTGAATATGTTTAACATGATATACCAACTTTTAAGATGAGGAATTAAGTTATCTTTATTTTTCTGATCCAAGACACGCAGTCACCGAGGGAAATATTTTAACTGCAATGTGTGTCAGAAAAGAACTTACCCAATACTGAGATTTTAATAGTCACAAAAACATAAATAGGTAACATGTAGGCCTGAATCAAGACACATTTAAAAAGAAAAAAAAAGACAAAAAGACAGTATCAAAGTCTGTTTTGAATATTTTGTAAGAACATATGGTTGTACTGACGATGGGTCTTTTAGGTACGCGTTACCAGACAGCCCTGCTTATGTGGCACACGTAACCAGTAAACAGACCAGAAACTGCTTTGTACTGTCCTTAAGATAGCAATAGAGGAATGATTTTTCATGATTCTTCAGAAGCTGGGCTTGCTTTACATCCACATGAAATGCTGTCATCACTAGGTCGGAGCCCGGAGGATGAACTGCAGAAAAGGGGAGAGGGGAGGAGAAAAAAAAAAAAATAAAAGGAGGAAATTGGTTTTCACAACACACTCAAAGCCTGAGTAACAGAGGAGAACTTTAATTATCTCCAGTCACAAAGAGAGACAGGAAATTTGGACTTTTAATTAGCCATTTGGAGTGCAGTTGGATATTTTTTTAGCAAGATAATTTAAACGCGAATAATTCAAGTCTGACTAAATGAAATTCACATAATCAGAATGCAGATAATTGAATTTCTACTGCATTCATTAATTCAGTGTGGAGGTGTGTGTGAAGACTTCTATGATGAGCTGTCACAGCTCAATAAAATCTCAGTCAATTAATTTTTTCATTATCTTAGTATTACATCAACAAAAAAAGTGAAGCATGCGCATGTCTACGTATGGATATATAACCACAGAAAGTAAGGAAATACAGAAATTACCTCTCTGAATCAGAGTCTGCATCACATTTTCCTTTTTTTCTCTCTTCATCTTCTATAGGAAAACGCCTGTTCAAAGAGGCAAACTCGTGAATTGCATCAGCAACAGAATATTTGGTCTGTCCAGACACACAGGCCTCCATATCTTCTGGGCTAAGCTGAGTCTGTAAGAAGAGGTGAAGTCTACTATCCGAAAGCAATAATGTGTCTTGTACGATCCTGGAAAAAGAGAAAAAGGCAAATGTTTATATATAAGCTACACACAAACACATATATTCTAAAGTGTTTTACCAGAACAAATTCTAAATTATGTCCTGCTTTTAAGTTTTCAGATGAATCCTAAATCAATAACAGAAGGTAATGAGAACATATTAAAATGATTAGGTGTGTGTTACTTTCTTATTATGTTATTTGGAATTTTAGGTGAGTAAAACCACGAAGCTAATAGTTAGGCACATCTGCTATTAGAATAACTTCAAGGACATTTCTTCCATTTAACCATCTGTTATTTCCACATGGATCAATTAATGAATTTTAGGCAGTTGGAGGCATATACTCTTACAAAAACTTGGTCTTTTTGGTTTTGTTTTTGTTTTTTTAATAGCTGAACTTACATAAAAATTACAAGTCACCAATTTGTTTGGTGGAATAAAGAAGTGTGCAGAGAGACAGTGTGTAGACAGAACAGATTTCCTACACGTATTCTGGAATACCTGTAAACAATGGAGCCAACACTAGACAAAATTATTCACTCTGTTACAAATATGCATATATTTAAGCTAGAATGAAAATGTTAATACTGAATACCGATTTTAATTTACTTGCAAACAGTTTTCAGGGACTCTTAAATTTTATTTAATTCCAGCTATTATTTTAAAAAATCCATTTTAATATTTGGTTCATATATATTTCAAGTCTCCAAATAAATTTAGAATAAATTTAAAAGTGTATTTACTTAACATCACATAAGAGTAATCAAAATACAATCCATTCCAGTAACGCAGAAAGTTGCAGTTACTTTTTCAAGGCCTCAGAATTGAGTATCATCATCACTGTTTTGAAAAAAGAAAAGATATGCAACTCTTCTTCAACATTTCTTTACAGAAGGAATTCTTTAATACGCAAATCCTAGAATGATTAACAAGAGACTTTTTTCATATGTGCATGTAATTTTACTCATGTAAAAAAGACATCAGGGCCTATGACCATGCCAAAGAGTACTCCACAGAAAATTATTAAAATATCTTTAAACAAGTCAAAACTAGTAAGAGTCAATATTTACCTATTTCTACCCATTTAGGTAACAGTTTTTTACCAAAAAAAGTCATTGCTGTGCAATAGGAAACAAGAGATGACATTAATGTAAGAACTAGTAAGAGCAGAAAGAAATATTGCATTTTAAAGGTACTCTGACTAAAATAAAAAGTATAACTGATTAGTTCCTTCTCTTGAATAAGATTAATGGTGTGTTTGGAGTGTAATGTTTTAAAACACAAATACGTTCTGAAAACTGTTCTCTAAAGAGGCCAACATTACAGTAACATTTAATAAACACACAAAAGGATTTTTGGCTTCATTCAAGCCTATAAAATCTGTCAAATTAAAAATAAGTAATAAGAGGTATCCACTTGAAAACACAAGATACTCTCGTACACGCACATTTCAGTGTCCTAAGTAAACACACACACGCAGTCTCAAACAAATAACTCAAACTCTGACACCTTCCAGTGAGGAAATGTCTGCAATGACCCTAATGATCTACCCAGGTACAGCTGAATTTCAGTCTCAGAAAGACCAGATTTTGCTAAAGTTAAAATAAGCACACACTCATACCTGGAGAAAGCCTTTTTAATCCAATTTAAATTCTCACAATTTTACTTAAAAACAAACATAGCAAATAGACATCTGTAAAAATCAATGTGTGTAGTGTATTAATATAAAGAAAAACTTTGTAGTCTAGAAGCCAGCAAATGCTGTGTAAAAATGACTCAAAACACAAAATTTACAGGTCCACACGCCTTAACAGCAACAGCTTCATGATTACAGTTTGAAAAGCCATCATTCAGCAGCCACTAAAAGAGGATTTCAGCCTTGACTCTTGATAAACACACATTCCAAAAAAAGACAAACATTGCAACAAAAAGTAAAAGTATCATTCCAGACAATAAATTCACTTCTATAGTTTATGCAATCGGGGGGAGTAAATATTCTCCTTCCTCTTCATTTCCCCTTAAAAAGAAAGAAAAAAAAAAGAAAAAGAAAAGAAAAATAACATGCTGGAGTTTACTGTAGAGTAACTACTGTTACTGTTTTTCACAGGCACCATGAGGGGATGCACATTTCTGCAATTCTAACATTTGCGTGTCTAATACCAAGTGACCAAGCAAAAAGCCAAGTCATTAAATTCTGTGGATGGCATTTAGTTTCACAGATTTTCCTCTTGCTGTACCTTCAAAAGTTTCCTGCCAACCAGCAAAAACACAAGTAACTAACTGTTCATGAGATTACACTACACTTACAGCTCTGTTGCTGTTTGAAATGTATTTTATTTTCTTTATAAAATAACGGCTAATCTTTAAAATTGATTTAAGATGGTTTGAGGCATTGCACCAGAGAAGTAATGAGCACTAATGTCAATGATATTGGACACAAATTCATTTTAGCTTTATTTCATGTCCAGTACAATTCTGCTAAGCCTTGAACTGCTAAAGCACTGTTATTAACTCAGCAGTAACCTAACACATGGAACAGCAAACAAAAGTGATAAGAGTACAGACTGATCAGGACCTCAAGGCTACTGTCCTTTTTCTGCAGCTATAATTCAATTTCCAATTTTACTTTACATTGGACTCATTATTTCACAGTAATTTTCTTTTCTGCTTCATAGTGCCATCTGGAGGTGAAGGGAGTGAAGAGAAACCAAGGCGAAGAAATGGAAAGATGTTCATAGAGCTGATCACACACACACTCACATATATGTGTGTGCATGTGCGTGTGATACATATATATGTGTGTGTGTTCACAATGTGTTCACACTGAGACCAAACACTCAATGCATTTTGCAAATCATTTAAAACCATCCTGAAAGCAAATATACTAACATCATTCACTGGTTGTACCCTTGAAGGATTTCTTTTTTTCTCTTAATTAAAAAATAACTCCTGCTTTTCTCACCCCCTGTGAACCAACAGGTTAGACTGCTTTTTAATTGCATTCTTCAAGCAATCAAAATGAAAAATAAATTCTGTACTACCCATAAATGTTATGCTTTCCTGTTCAAAATATTCCTGCTTCAAGGAAATAACCATATATTTGTCACCAGATGGTACTAGTAGCATTAAGTGCTGGTATAGTAGTTGCACTCTGGGGCTTTCACTGTCCTGGGGACTCACTGCAGGAAGGGTTGTACATCTGAAAAACAGATTTGGCTCCAAGGACTTTAAAAATCAAAATTACAAAACACCACCTCACAAATTAAAAAGGCAAGAGGAAGGGAGGAGCATCGTAATATTAATACTCAGATGTCTTCACGGAGGCTGAACGCCTGCGCAGTCGCAGCACGACCAGTAGCACTCCCAGTGCTTCTCCAACACTTTTATTGCAGCCGGTGTCAGCACAAGGCTATGGTTACAGTGATGTAAATCAGCACTCGCTGCCGTTGCGCTAATGGAGGAGTCACAGCTCACGGTAATAATTCCTATAAACTGACTGGGCATATTCAGGGGAACAACAGACCTCCTATGCAAGCCTGGAATAAGAACGAAAGGCTAAATCCTGCAAGTCTTGATTCCGTCAGTAGTCATTACTTGTCAGAGATCTCACTCCTCTTGGCCAGATTGCTCACATGCATAATGACTACTTATGTGATTAAGGGGGCTGCAGGATAAGGCTCTACATTAGAATTAGAGATAATAAAATCATTTTTTTATTCACAGCCATGTGAATCTTTGTTTGTAAGCTTTCAGTAAATGCCCATGATCTCTAGACCTTTAAGGAAGCAGGGCCGAAAAATATCACTTCAAAACCAGAAGAAATAATGTCATTTTTGAGGAAATGCTGGATACTTATACAAGGAATATTTCTCTTTCCCTGTGTTATGGCAAAAATATTTACAAAAGACAAAACATGTGTTTGTCTTATTTGGACAAGGTCCAAAATCTGGTTTTCTTCAACATGATTTTATTAGGTATATTATACACTGTTCTGCTGGAGGAGAACAACATATGGCTGAACAGTACAACTTAATCCTAACTAAAGATTTCCTGTATCTCCTGTAACCTAATACAATGACAGATGCACGCTTGCATGTGTGTGGAAGCTTAACACTCTGGTTTTGTTTTCGACAAATTTACTCTGACCATTTACATCATATCACGAGAGCAAGGGAAAAAACCGAGGAGCTGAGAGGCAGGGGATGACGGCCTGTGCTGCAGTGCCCTCTATTGAGCATCCAGCCTCTCAGCCCCAGCCCACACCGAACAAAGCCCCAGCTCCCACTCAGAATAAAAGCCGACTGTGTTTCCTCCTTCATTTTTTATAAGGGAGGAAATGTTACTGATATCAAGCAACTGCAAAGCAACTGTTGGGTATCTGATAATGTGAGCGTTTAGGAAAAGATTAAGCGACACATGCCTGCTACACATTATTCACTCACTAGATAGGAAATACTAGCAAGGCTCCACTGGAAAGAAGCAACCACCACTTGCCAAAGGAGATCCACCTGCCCCACAGCTGCTGATACTCCTGCCCGAGCCCCTGCTGACATTCAGCTCCCTTTTGGAGCCAGCCTCCCACTTTCCACATCCCTGAGAGAGCACCCAGTAGAGACAACTCCAAAACAGACCTCTGACCCTGCACCAGCTTCTGCTTGTGGGATTGCAGGGGGGAAGGCAAGGAGGTGGAAAGAAAAGGGCAAAACACCAGCCACCTTCAGAGAACGGCTCTGCCTTAGGCAGCCAAATTTTGGGTGGCTTGCTCACTCCAGCACCAAGCGAGCCCAATGCATGGCCCTCCAGACCACCAACACTGCGGATGTCCTTTATCAACAAGCATTACCTTTCTCAAAACTACCGCTATGTCTTCCACCCCATCATAAACTGCATGTCTGAAAACTAACTGAAGAGTACTTCCTTTTCCCTAAATCACTTAATTTTTCGAGATCCAACTATATTCAATTAAAAAAAAAAAAAAAGTCAGTGATAGAACCCAACTTCATTCAAAATATCTTTGTTAATTAGTTTTCTCATAAGCAACCCCAAACGATCTTCTGTGGGGGTAATCTAAATCCCAAAGTTAAACCTGAACAGCTACAAAGGGATGAAAGCAAAGAGGATCCTACAGAACCTAGTATCATAAGATAGTGTTTTAATTTTGACCTCTAATTTAAGAATAAGCTTTTCCTGTGAATTTACAGACATCCTCAAAGTATGAGGATACTTACCAGGAAAAACACATAATTTTCCTTATTCTTACTAAGTAATTCATAATTGAAAAGGGGCTAGCTGACTTCCGTTAATGCAAATGGCCTCTTGAAATATTAAATTATGCCTAGACAAGAAGTGAGCTTTACAGCTCTTCATCACTCAGAGATAATAACCTGTAAGACAAGTAGGTCTTAGCCTGCATTTGCACAGCAAAACCAAATCTAAATGGGACACCTGTTTCCAGATTTCACCAAAATCTAGTGCTTTGCTTAACTTTCCAGCTGTTGGCCCAATTCTTACGCTACTGTGCTCAGCATAGAGAGGCTTCAAAAAGGCTCTAAGTATGCACCTTGCCCTTTGCTAACTCATCCTGGAGTGAGATGCCAAGGAGGACAGGAGAATTCTGTAGCCATCCATATATAGGAAATATGGAGGTGTTCCCAGGGCCAGAAGCTGAATACTAGAGAGCCTCCAGCTGCTCGATCCTTGCTCCTCAAGCACATGGCTCCTGCGTGGGCAGACACTACAGCAACCTATCCGTGCAGCAACAGGCACAGGGCACAAACCAAGACTTTGAAAGATACAACTCCCCCTTTTCAGAGATGGCTTGGATCCTGATAACATCAGAAGGCACCTAGTGCAGAGAGGAGCTGGGATTCCTGCATCACATGCAGGCATTTTAAACTGTTACCTGCAAACTTCTCACTTGACAGGTCCACGTAGGCTCGAATCCCATTTCTTCCTGTTGCCACAAAGAAACACCAGTGGGACTGTGAGCTTGTGCACAGTGACTGCTGGGATGAATGGAGCTTTCAGCTTTGCAGTTTTGGGTTACACTGCCTTTCCAATACATCAGAGAGGTTCTGCGCCACCTGGCATCGCCACAACACAGAACATGCAGCATCCAGACCCAGAGCTTCAGTAAAGTCAAGTGTGTATAGATACATAGATATATATGCATAATATATGTATATTATACACACATGCATACTATAAATACAGAACATACATATCTACAAAATATACATGTATACTATACATATGTATATTATACCTATATATTTTACATATATACATTATATATATACACACTTGTTAAGGAGTCCCACAAATTCAGTTTCAGAGAAAGAATCATAATCTTTGATCCAGAGTCATAAAAAAGGGGCTAAAAGTATCACAGCAGCATGGCTGAGCCAGCTGAAAATGCTTTCTGTGAGCAGCAGCAGCAGCAGCAGCAGCACACAGGTGCCAGCCAGCAGAGGGCAACGGTACAGCATGTAAGGTGCCAGGCCAATTCATCACAACACAATCTCTGAGAATTCCTTCCAGTTATTCCCCAGGGCTGAGAGAAAGCTGATACCTTTCTAGTAGTCACGTTCAAACATTTAAATCCTTACTTGACAACTGAGTTTGCCTCTTTTCCCAGTCCTGGACTAAGAGCAGCAAAGTGAAATGGTCCATATGCTGTCATTTTCTGCTGCCAGTACCCATTTAAACTAAAGACATCCACAAAACTGGAGCGTGATAATGTGTTTTAAGAGACTCTACCTCTCTGTTTTGCCTTTTAAAGCACTGACAGTGGTTTTAAACATTTCTGATGCTTATACGCTGTACCTTGTTACCAGATTGGCCTCTTCACTATTTTAAAATGAGAGTGTTTTTTGAAATGCACTATTCCACAGGGCAACACAGCTAAGCTAGACCTGCTCAGATCCAGGAACCTGAGCTACCACACCCTTTGTATCATGATTAATATGCTTCTAGGAGCACAGTCATTCCATTTCACTGTTTTTCTTTCCTGAGATGCAGAAAAAAACCTCTGATCCTTTTCTGCTTTTCCTTCCCTGTCTCACATGCCTTCAACCACTATTTATTGGTTGACCTTTTGGCCACAGATCCTATATAACTGTATACAGAATGCTATTCCTGCAGCAGTTAGCTCTCCCTGCCTTCAGCTATTAAGCCTAACAAATATAGCTCAGGACAAATGATTTGTAATCTGTTAGGGAGGCTTATAACACACTGACTGGAAAGAAGATGAACAGTCTCTACTTGCAGTGTTTCACCATGCCCTTACCCCGAGCAGCAGCCTGCAGATGTACGCACAGTTCCTGCCCCAGCAGCTGTGAGCAGCCAGCTCTGAATACCAGCAGTGCCAGGGCACTACAAGAACGGCAGAGAAAAAGCAGAAAATTACACCAACAGGGTCTCTGCTACTGCAGAAGGTGAAGTGGCTACAGCAGTGGGACTGAGGGACGCAATACTGAAACTCACAGTGCTGCCTTGTAACCCAGGTCAGGCTCCGGCTAAGCCTGACGAATGATTTTATACGGATTGCAGCTATACTGAAAATGGTCACAGCTGCTAAAGCTTGCACTGGTAAACAAAGTAACTTGCATTATAGGAAATCTCTGTGTTAGGAGATCTCACTTGAGAATTTTCCCAGGTTCCCAGGGGTTTAGCGAACCAAAGACACTGATTTTCCTTGAAAATAAAGAGGGACACTAGTCTGGTTCTTTGTGTGAGAACATCTAGCTCATTACTGAAAGCTAGAAACAGACATCACAGAGAAAGATCTCCCAACCATAGTACGCAATTGCAAAGTGAGTTAAATCCAAAGCATTGCATTTATAACCAATGCAATGAAAAGCAATAGAAAAGCCCCACTGAAGGTTCTTTATAACCAACAGAGCTGAAGTCACGTGTATGAAATATGACAGTGCAAATAAAAAATGTAACCAAATGTGTAGCAATACAGATGACCACACGGTGGCTCTCAAGTACCAGAGATGAGCTATTTTGAACCAGAAATTGATGACCTCATAAAAATTCCAACATTTCTAGGATAAGCTGTACTTACTTTTCCAGGAATTCTTGCAGACCCTGACGGCGATGGTCCACGTGATGAGGATTGTTCATGTTGAAAAAGGGAGTCTTAGATGGCAGTTCAGGTAGCTGTCTTTATTAACAGGAAGAAAATATGCACTTAAAACCAAATGTGAAACAGCAGAGAAAAATGCAATAAGCAAATGCCAACCCCAAGCTCATGAAAACCATGGGTCATGTTCCAGAAGCTCTTGAAATCAATTTGGGAACACAAGGCTGAGAAACTGGAGGGCTTCTCAGACATCTCAAAGGGGAAAATAAATTAATCTGATTTTTCTGGCCCACTTGTTAAGCCTGCTTGCATGTCTGGCTGGGTCTCTTATGGTGCTTGCAAAAGCTAAGCACACCCAAGGAGTGCAGAGAGGAAGTGCAGACACCTGTGCAAGACTGCTATTTCTGCTACCTGTGCATAGCAAAAAACCCCACAGATCAATTATCTTACAAATTAGAGGGGGCCTCACCAAACAAAGGCTATCAGTAAAAATCACATTCTTCTGGGTTTAAAGCACATAAAATGCCCTTGTACAGAATAAACTTGTCCAAGTAAGAAACACAGGACATTTTTCAGATCTGATTTCTGTAGTTCTCAGAATTAAGATGAAACAATCCTTCCCTTCCCCGACTGACAGATTATTAAGTAGCCATGTATAAAGTTGCTCACATAAGCACTGCATTGCTCTGAAGCCTCTGACGAAGCCAAACAAACTCTCTAAAGCGACGTCTAACACAGGATGTTTTCCTTGTAAAGCACATACTGTTTGTCTGTTGGGAAATAAAAAAGATATTTTATTTTGTGAATCAGTTTAAGCTAAAGTGCAGGCATGGTATTAAAAACACATCTGAGATTCTATAGTAATGCCCAAGACACAAATGGAAAGCTTGACATTAATTCAGTTCATGTTTTAGACTTTGCTTTATCTCAGGCAGGACTGGTGACAGTTTCTACCACTTCCCAGGGAAATACTTTTCATTTGCTTCCTTTTTAAAAGCAAGAGATTTGGATTACCGTACAACTTACACTAACAGGAACAAAAAGACCTCAGAAAAAAGTTTCAGCAGATAATGTCAATCTTTGCTGGGAAAAAAGATCATCTTTAGCTATTCTAGTTATAATCCTGCAAACAGCTACATAGAGGTCTTCCAATGTGCAGTCTCACTTATATCAAACCAAAGAAACCAATGTGACTGCTCTCTGTAAGTACCAGCATTTGGAAATTTTCCCACAGAACACTCTTAGTTCACTGAAAAATGACAATTCATCAAAAGAGAAACAATCTGTGGAAATTAAATACTTCTGCCAAATTTTCCCATGGAGCATATATTTAGCTGAAATCCCACCTACCAGGCAGGACTCCACTAGAAAACTGCCAGCAGTCCAACCCACCCTCCTCACCTGCCAGGAGCCACAGCTCCAGAAGACTGTAGAGGGCACAAAGATGACAGCTTTCTGGAATAGAGGAGTATCCAGGACACCTCCCAGTTTAAGAAGCCAAATGTTTTAGGAGCTGGGTAGAAGAGGAACTCAGCTGGCTCGAAGAGCCTGGCAGACACAATCATTTAAATCCACTGAGAAGTCTGCACAGTAGGACTGACCTAGGGAGTTGGTCTCCAAAAGCCCTGCACTGTGATGGCAAGAAGCTTGAGCTGATGCTTAACAGCTTCACAGATGCCCAGTGCTGGAGAGTTAATTTTCTTCACAGTAGCTGGTATGGGGTGTGTTTTGGATCCATGCTGAAAACAGTGTTGATAACACCGGGATGTTTTTGTTATTGCTGAGCTGCGCTTGCACAGAGCCGAGGTCTCTTCTGCTCCTCATCCCACACCACCGTGAGCAGGCTGGGGTTGCACAAGAGGTTGGAGGGGGCACAGCTGGGACAGCTGACCCCAACTGACTAAAGGGGTATTCCATATCATATGGTGTCACGCTTAGCAATAAACTAGAGTGGAGGTTGGCTTGGGGTCTGCTGCTCAGGGACTGGCTGGGCATTGGTTGGTTGGTTGGTTGGTAGTGAGCAAATGTTTCCATTTGCATCACATTTGGTTTTATCTTTCTTTGTTATTTTCCTTTTTAATAATGATTATTTTAATAATAATAATTATTATTATTGAAAATTATTAAACTGTTTTTATCTCAACCCACGAGTTTTCTCACTTTTACCCTTCCAATTCTCTTCCCTCCATCCTGCTGGTGGGGCGGTGGGGCAGTGAGCAAGCAGCTGTGTGGTGCTTAGTTGCCAGGTGGGGTTGAATCACAACACAGTGGGTCTTAATGCAATCTCCCCAATTTAGCAATTGCAGAGAAAAGCAGTAACACACTTCTATTCAGAGGCACCAATGCCAGTGAAACAGTAATACAGCACCCACCCTGCCAAATCCACAGAATTTCTATTTACCAGAAATCAAAAATATAATTGCTTTGGAACCAGCACTTGAAGCACATTGCAAAATGTAAAAGTTTCACAGTTCTGATTGCTACACAGGAGAGAAGTACTTGTCACACAGACATTTAATAAGTCATCATCTGACTGCTTGCTTTCATTACACTGAATGCTTAACTCTTTCACACAGGAAAGGAAATGCTTTCGGTCTTGTGCCAAGCATTAACCGTGTAACTTGGGGCTCTCAAATTCTTTACCTGACAGTAGACAGAATTCACAAAATACAGTATTTTACACTGCAGTTAAAATCCTTGAATCTAGATTTGGTACTTCAGGATAATGCCTTCCATATGTCATCCACCAAAGAACAATCAAGAAAACAAAATTAGTTATAGGACAGATTTAAGGCACACAAGAACCATAATTCTACGTGCGCTTCCATTCCATATGGTGGACTACAATCATAAACCCAAATGCAGTTCTTTGACACATCCAAGCACGACTAAACTAGCATTATATGAATGTCAAGGTATGCTGAAAACAACGACCTTGCAGCAACCAAATAACTTGGCAAAAAGAATTGAGGTGAATTTGAAGTACAAATAACCAAATAATTACTCTAAAAGAAAGGTTTTTTCCCACCAATACCTGAACATCAACATTGTTCTGTAACGGTAAGATAGCACTGACTGTGACAGTCTTCTGGCTGATAAGTAAAGTTAGGAATCATCTCTGTTGCAAAACGTTGTGGAATGCACATGTGAACAAAACAGGTCCAACTTCCAGCCCTGCCAGACCTATATTGACCTACATGGCTATTGGTCAACCCACCTTACCTGTTTCACTGCATCTCAGTTGTTGAAAGGACAATAATAGTCTCCAGCCTTCCAGAGGTAGTATACAGAAAATTACACTAATATCCCAAAGACAACTCTGGCTTGGACAGAAACAGCAATAAGAGCCCAAAGAATCTGTGGTGATATGTTTATACTTACATGAATAAATATCTCATAGTCTATGTAAGAATGCCACGAGTCTTCTTTCTGTATCCTGGGGTCTCTCACCAAGACAGTTACAAATTCCTGCAAGAGCATAATAAAAACCAAGCAATTAATTTCAGAAGGTAAAGGCAGACTTAAAGACTCTCTTGATTGTTCTCCTGTTCCACAAACTACTGTGCTCAGATTAAAAGCCGAACTGCTGTTTTATTGAATTTTGCAACCCTATAAATGGAGAAGCAAAAAGCAATGAATCATCTGAGCTACACCACATGTCTGGGAAATTCCCTGCCAAACTGCCATCTGAAAAGGAGTATTTCAGATTAAGTAATACTCTGAAAACTCATACATGTTTCATGCATGGGAGACATGATCTCAGTAGCTACAAACTAAAAACCTAACATTCAAAGCCACACATGTAAAGGAGAACTAGGCAGGTGTTTTAGGCTTTTCCCACACCTGTAATCAACATTCTCAGAGTAGAGCTGAAGATGGAGCACCTGGGCTCTTCTGTTCCAATCTGCCCATCCACCTGTCCAAGGAAGCAACACAGCAGCACTGCAGAGCGTAATTCCCCATTTTGGGGGGACAATGATATACAGTATTTGTTGTAGAAGTTGTCGTATCTTGTCTATTACCTTGTAATTTCTACATTTATATAGTAACTTAGAAGGATTCCAAAAGAGAAAGAGAGGCCTGTGTGCACTACTGTAAAGTAACTGGTCATCCCTAGTGGGGAGTCAGAAGAGTCTGAAGAATTAAACGCTCCCAAGTATCCTCAGCTAATGACCAAAACTTTTATTTTAGAAAAAACAGAAAACGAAAACCAAAAAGCCTGCTAAATCTGTATATTCATACTAAGATGGAAAAGATTCCTTTCAAATACAAAGGTCAAAAATGTGCTCCACTACTGTGGAGGAAACAAGCAGGCTGCCCCACTCCAGTTGCTTAAATAAGCTGTTCACCCAAAAAGCTAAGCCAACCACTTAGCAATGACTCAGTTAAAGAAAAACATATCCCTTTAAGTTGTAGATCCATTCCCTCTGAGAGAAAGGCATTGCACAAGATCTCCAGGTACAGGATTCAACTGTGGGAGGAATGACAGTGTCTCTGGTAAATAACATGCTTTTTTTAGTACATATTTGCATAAATCAAGAAATCTTGAACCAGAAAACTCTCAAAATATGTCTTCCCATGCCCAGACCACAGACAACAAAATAAAAGCTCTTCTCTTCAGACAAGTCTTCTGTCCCTGCCACTTCAACATGTCACCAATGGCAACCTTCAATGGACCAACAGGGGAACAATGACAACCTTGAAAGGAAAAGATATATTTTTCCCTGAACAGCCATTGCACTCAGTACATGGCAGGGAGGTGTTCAAGGTCTGGATTAAATCATCTACTACTCTGATTTCCAGGTGGTACTGCTTCAGGCTGTGCCTGATGGCTGGACACAACCCACAGTTTTATGTCACTTACTCCAGATCCTAGTCACAGCAGCGTTATCTGCATTATTGCTGGATACCATTTTGGTGAGTAACGTGAGTACCCTGCCAAAGAAAGACCATCTGAAAGGCTCCCACAACCTCTGCTGCTTCTCTCCTCACTGAAGAGCACTGGAGGGCCAGTTCTCCCCTGCAGCTTTTAAACCCCGTGCCAGTGTGACACAAGAGGAACAAATGAACAGAGCTGTAATCATTTCTACCACCTCAGGGTCATGCCTTTAGTTTTACAAAAACACCAGTGGGAGACATGAGGAAGTTATTCCCACTCCCGAGAAGATCATGAGCAATGTGCTGGATGTAGGAGAGACAACCATTTTTTTGGATGCTTTTCTCCACCTGCCTCACTGTCTACCATATTTGGCATACATATATAGACAGAGCATACTTTCAGATTCACTGTAACATCTTTTCATGCCCACAGTCTTAGGTTCTCCTAAGTTTTTGTCTTCCGCAAACTCCTGTTTCCCTGTGTCCCACCCCTCTCCAGAGCTGTAACCACTTCTAAACATACTGTCTTGTCTCTGCTGAGCACTAAATGCATCAGTTCTGCAAGAGGAAGAACAGGAGTTATGCCAGGAAGCTTCCAAAAGGATGCTGCTCTCCTCCTCCCTTCAACTGCTGCAGCCCAGGAGTCACAACTGCAGTCAGCCTGCTTATAATCTGATCTCAATCCCTTTCCTCTCATCTACTGCTGTATCAGCTTGTTGCTGACCTTCCTTTTGACCAGGTTCCCCAAATTACTCCATTTCCATGTAACCTTCTATAACCCTGTCCTTTGTACAGAATCAAAGTAGTCTTTGAAGGAAAATACTTCTTTCAAACCTTTATTATACCAAAGTTGCTATTGGATATGCTGTGGGTTAGCTACGACTTACCTTGCAAATCATTCCAGGCCACAAGATTTACACAAAAAGTTTTGTAATCTTTTAACTCACACTTAACTCCTCACTGAGTTTCAATACAGAGGAAGTTAAAGCCCTTCACACTACCTACCAAAGAAAGGAGACCTGCTGTAGGCATTCTGGCAGGCAAGTGTCTTAAGCAGTAAAGCACTGAGCCAAGAGCAAAAATGATCTGCAGAACAGCAGAGCACCTCAGCAAACCGCAGTCCTCTCATAAAAGCACTGTCAGCTCTGATTTAACACACCAGGATTTCAGAGAAGTTCCTTTTGTTCCCCTTTATTTACCAAAGAATGTCAATACTGAGTTTAGAATGAAGCAAGATAAACATTAAGCAACTAGAAATAAAAAATAATGTACAACCTTTCTCAAGACCTAGAGTTACTTCCCCTAGAAACCTCATGAATCTAGGAAGTGTTAATTCCAATTCCCCTTGCAAAGGTTCTGCTGCTCTGAAACAGTGTCATTGCACATGCAAACTACTCCTTATCTTTTGACCCTTAATTCTTCTCCAGGATACAATATCCCCCAGGGAAAACAGCATTGATTTAATCAAAGCAGACCTAACTGTCCAGTATAAATGACGATCCACTCACAGAAAAGGTGCTTATGCTTTTGCATCCCTAGAAAAGTAGGCTTGTAAAGGCCAATATTTACATATAGGCTATGTTAGGGTGCAAGCAGAGTCAGGTGGCAGAATATTCCTCTGTGAGATTGCTGTTTTATGCTTAGCCCATCCTGCATTCACTGGTCACAAACAATCTCAAGATTACAGCAGTTCTAGGTAATAATTGCCTTTATCCTCTGTATATACTCCATTCCTTCCCTATCTTGCTACAAAAAATAGGATACTCTCAACAGACATGTCTATCCTTAAGTAATGCACTGTCCACGTGGGGGAGGTGATGCTGACCTCTTCCTCCCACAGCCCACTTGAAGACTAACTTAATTATTTGTCACAAAACTGGATTGCAGACCAGCTGTACAACACGGGAAGTTCAGCCCAAAGACAGACAAGGTTTCAGGGACTTTTTACTTTTGCCAGCTGCAATCCTTTCCAAGGTGCCTCCCTTTCCTGCCTAGTGCTGCTTGGTTTTTCCAGAATTGCAGATATAGCTATTATGCAACACTTCATATACTTTCAGTTTCATTGGGGGTTTTTTGCTTGATGGTGCTGTTTTGCGTTTTTTAATTGAGGGGCACAACACATACATGTATATCATGCATTCAAGAATTATATGTGTCCTGTAATGCTTCAGTGCAATGATTCTCTCAAACCAGAATTTACTGCTGACATTTCAGAGTGTCCAGGCTTGGGCATGGAGGCCTATTGCACTAGGCACAATATAGACTCAACAGAAAGCTACTGAAGCGTCATCTCCATTTATTCCTTCTCCCTGCAAACTGTTAAATTAAGCACAAAACATTTTCTGTCCAAACTGCTAATGCTATAGCTTTGATACGGATCCCAGCAGCCATGCTGGCCTGAACATCCTCGTGAATATTCAGAATTTTCAAATCTGCAGCAAAAGTATTCATAACTACTCAACAACCAGGAATTGCAGAGCAGTTTCTCTGACTGGATGTGCCTTTAAATTCCCAGCTAAAACAGCCAGTTTAAGCCTGGCACTGGTGGTATTTTGCTACCCTGTCCTCAAGGCTGGGAGTAGTCCAAGTAGTTAGCATCACTGACAAAATGACCAAAGTGACACCTAAACCTGGTTTACACCTTCTCCATCGTGGTTATAGATCAAAGATGCAAAGAACATGAGTGCTGACAGCAGAGTAAAAGGGCAGCACTGAGGTCATATAGGCACAAACACGGAAAACCAAAATGTTCCCATTTGGATTTACCTCAAAAGGAAGAATACACCAAAAGGGCAGCTGAAGCAAACACAAGAAGTATTTCTCTTTTCATTTTCTCTTTTTTTTTTCCTTCCCCCTCTCTCCTTTCTCTTGTTGGATATATTTCTTCAAAATGCAATGGATTGCTTAGAGACAAGGATAAGTCAGAAGCTTTACTATCTAGAATTTGACCACAAAACTTGTGTTTCTGAAAAGTCTCTTTAACATTTTCCTACTAGGAAAATAGGAAATCTGACATGGAAATATCTATTTTTAATATGGGGGAAAAAATCTAAAACAAGGAGGTGGAATAAAAACCATCTCACATTGGTTGATTATTTACATTAATCATTCCAGCTGCATTTTAATTCAAATCTCTGTGCTCAGGACTGTATCAGGTGATAGCCTTGTGCTCTTGTTACACATCTGATTAGTCAATAACCCCTGAAGAGTCATTTTCCACAAAGATTCCAAGAAAAATAGCATATCCCATCAGATTGCCTAACAGTAAAAGGATCGGTCACAAAGGACATGGGGCTTTTCACACTGGGGGGTGTTGGTGTCTTCACACATGCTGTGTAATAAGGCTGATAAGAGACTATAAGCTGAGATAAAATAATTCGTTGAAACTTTTCGTGTTCATTGGACTGAGAAAAAGAGAACATACAAGTGTGGTACTTGTAGTCCACACAGCTGATAATCAGAGTTCAGACCCAGCTCCAACCATTATGTCCTAGAAAATATGTAAAGACTGAGGAAAAGAAGACTCCATCCAAGTCCTTCTCTCCTGTCTCATTGTCTGAGCCCCTTATGCACAGTCACTTACTCTGAACGAATATCTGATTCTTCCATCAAACTTTAACACAAGGAACTGGCACTGCATCACTGCAGCATATTCTGTATCCTGGCAACTAAAAGGATGAAGAATACAGTCTATTTTCCCTGATCCACGTGAACCTTAATGAAATTCAATCCACAACTGTCAAACTTGAATCCTTTTTTACTAAACGTTAGACATGACTTACCTGTTTTTCATGTTTTGGTGTCATCTTCACTGCTATGTAGCAAAATAAAAATCAACCTGAAAAAAACCAGAACAGACATCAGATTGGGATTTAGTAGTTTAAATTTAAAGGTCATTATCACTTTTGCTACTTACTAGTAGACTGTGGAAAGAGCCAGGCTTAGTGCCATATATACTAGAAAACATATTTGCATTAACTGTACCTCAGAACATATTTAATTTTTTAAAAATCCCATTTTAGAAGCACTGGGCTAGTCCCTTTCTGTTTGTATTCATCATACACGACAGTCCAGTGACTCCTGTCCATCTCTGAAGTCACTGCTTTTCTTCACTGCTCCAAGAGCGGTCTCAGGGCTCATCCTTGCACCCACCTCCCAAGAGCTCCGCGCAGCCAGCGTTCCCAGTGCTCAAACACAGCTGAGGCAGTGCTGCCTGCACCTCACTGCCAGGTGCCCAAGCACAGGTCTGCGTGACTGCAGCTGAAGTCCAGAGACTCTAAAACATCTGAGTCAACAGAACCAAATGCCCCTCTCAACCATTTCTCTGAAATGGAGAGAATTGGAGAGACAAACAGTTTGGATGCTGCAGGTGAGCCCACATCACAGACCAATCTCTTCCCACTGGGAATAGCTGTAGACCTATATAGTTTGAGGTTATTTTCCTCCCTTTCTGCTCTGGTTGCATATGTTGTGGTTTCTTTCAAAATGGCAATTCAATTTTTTTCCCCAGTTATATATCTTTATTCCATCAAATTCTGCAGCGTGTTTCTCTCCTGTCTCTAAACTGATTTAAGTAAGAAATTATGCAAGCCCAAAATACCTCATTCCTGACACAGCTAGTGAATGACAAGGCTGAAATAATACATTTCACTTTTTCATCTGTTTCTCTAATGACTGAGTTATGTGCTAATGCAGGTTAGAAAGAACAGCTTAAACTCTGAACGGCCATTCCACTTTTAAATCTTTAGTGACAAAAAATTAATATTCAAACACAAAGAAGCTTCCTAAAATATTTAAAATACATCAGTTCTTCATCAAGTAATTCGGAAAAAAAAAATCAGTAATGGAAAACACAAGCCCCCCGAAAGCTGCCCTTTTCCACTGATTTCAGCAAGATTGCCTAGTCATGCTGCAGCCACTTGCAAACACACTGAATGCAATATTCTGTCTGGTAGCAAGATATATATTTGGGAACTTCTTTAACACGTATAGAAGGCAGTGAAGCAGAGCACTTCAACTCTTTGCTTAAGAAGCTGTCTTTTTATCTTGATTAAAAAACTACTCAAAATAGCAGTGATGGAGAGAAGCAGCCATCAGAAGACAAACAGAAGGCTGTAGGTCTTTTCAGTCATTAAAAAAAATTTCGTCTGACAGAGAAATGAAGGACCGCTAGGAAAAAGAATCAAAAAAGGTAGTGGTAGATCTGTAGTTTTGACAAAAGACTTTCTGCCGTGACTGGGAAAAAAAACATTGGTTTGCCAACGTTTTTGTTCTGCTTTTGATCCGTTATCAGTCTGAAGACTTCTTTTTTTTTTTTTTAATTAGTTTCATATACTTAGTATATCAACTGCTCCTTGCAGTACATATTTTTGACAGTTCTTAATTGCATAACCACCAAAACTACCAGGGAACAGCTCCACAAATGCCAACAACCACCACCCCAAATTAAAATGATTACGTAGGATGAATTGCCATACTTCCTGTTGCCTGAAAGAGAATCGGGAAGAAATGGGGAACAAACCCAATTACTGCAGCGCTTTTCTCAGAGAAAGCAGGTAAACTGCTGTGCTCCTCTTCAGGCTAATAGATAAATAATACTAAGTATTGTATTTCATTTAATATTTTAGAGATTATTTATCTTTTAACATCTAAATTAAAACATGTAATTTAATATTTAGCAACCCTTTTATCATGTAAATGGACTGCTCTTAAAGGAGGAAGTAACTTCTCCCCAATATTTCCGAACTGCAAGATGAAAACTGAAGCTGTAGCACCGACAAAACCCATGACAACAGAGCAGCATGAACAAATGAAACCCTCCTGGCTGCCTCACTAGAAGCCATGTTTATTTGACTGAAATTTTATTATTTCACTCCTTGCTGGGCAGTGGCCTATGCAATGTGCTTGTCTGCTCTGGGAGTGCTGATGGATTCCATGTGGCCAGTGTTTCCCCTCAAGGATGAATGCTATCTTCAGCTCATCCATCCACAGACCTTTGGTTATTTGTAATCATATAACTAAATGACCACTTTAATGGGGAAGTGTGATTTTTTTTTGGACCTTGGTGATGATTCAAAGCACTATCCAGTCACAACAAAGCCCTCAGCTGCACTTTCAAGGTTGTTCCCGTCATCACTGTCAAATGAAACTTCTATTCAGGGCTTCAGTGTGACCAAGTGAGAGAGAAGAAAATTGAATCTCTAAATGCTTTCAGATCTTTCCTGCATTTTATGTTTTGCTTATTCAAGACTCAGAAAGTTCTAATAATTTTAATCTAAAGCCTGTAGAGAGTTCAGCTGCATCCATTCATGGAGTTCACTACCACAGAACGTGCCCACATGCACCTGACCGCACTATGTTCCTGAAAGGCAAGTGATCCATACAGATTTATAAGGAAGATACACATGCAGGGGTGATGGTGCGAGAGGGAGGACAGCAATAATAAACAAGAGAAGATATTAGCCCTGGAGAGTTCAAAAAAAGACTATAATAAACCCAATTCCATGCTAAAACATTACTACTTAGATTTGGGACAGGATAATACTAATTTCTTTGGGGGAACATTCACTGTATTTGCGGAAGCATCAGATTCTGGACTAATTCTTAAAGGTCAGTCACTGGCAGGGAAAGTCACTGATGCAGAAACAGCATCTCCCAACAGCTCCTGCATCGATCAGAGGACCCAAGAGGCATCTGTGTCACTGCTGTTGCAAGGGAGGAAGAAATAAAGGAGATAAATCCCCACTTAGTACTAACTCAAAGCTAGTCAGAAGCATGGATGAAATACTACCATAGCTTTCAAATGAAAGGATAATAAATGGGAGAAAGCAATGTTAACTTGTTGATGGAAAAAAATGCCTGAAATCCTAAGATCAAACATACTGCATATATCAGTGGAAAGGTCCATCTAGTCCAGCAGTGACTTAGATGGCGACTCAGAGTACAAGAAACAGGTAACACTTTGAATGCTTATTTCCATGTTTTGAGGGAAAAATCATGGAAACTATATATGTATAAATGTATGCTGCTTGTATAAAGTGTATTATTCTGTGATGCCAAACTGACCACATCATAACACAGTTTGGCATTTACAGCAGTTGTGTACATGGCTATCATGGTTATCCCATCTTGTTGATGGGAAAAATCTTATTCAAATGCTGTTCCCCAAGCAGGGACTCTCAGTTCATCCAGAGAAACTACGTCTCAGCATAAGTGAATGCCTTGTACTTCACCTGGACCACTTTAATACCTGGGGTCAACCCAACTGTGCTGATCAGAGTCATGAGTTCCTTTCTGTTCCTTACTGTCCATGAACCAGATGGTGAGTAGGTCAGAGTACTACTGAGTAGTACTCAGTACTCCAGACTGAGTAGGTCACAGAGCATCTTGCTTTCTTTCATCTATTCTGATGACCCCTCACCTTTCCTCAGCAAATCATCATAGGGGTCTGCTCGTCAGAAGTGGAAAGAATATGAAAGACATCAGCATTTTCTTCTAAACTCTGCACAACGGTCAGGGGCGCACAGATTGCTTAGTGAAGTCAACAAAATAAAGTACCCCTTTAGCAAATCCATCTCACTTTCCAGGCTCAAGGTACCCCTTTCATCAGTGTTGTATAACAGCAGCAGCAGAATCACTTTGTTGCTGAGCAGGAAACAAGCATACACTCTAAACTGCTTTTAAAAGAACAAGAGCTTTCCAAACCACTGACAGAATTCATACACCTTCCCTCCAACCACAATGCCATGAAGAAACGCACTGCCAAAAAAATCACGTATTTGCAGCTGCACTTGAAATTCTGACTTCCAGAGTCCACTGCCAAGAGGCTTAGTTAACTACTCTCTTCCTATGGGATTTCAGTCCATTTGGTTGCTAAATGCTTGTTTATGGCCATCAGGTATAAGACAGCTTCTCTTTTACCATTACGTTAGCATTTCTCCCCATTCAGCCATGCCCTTGTCCTGCAATCTTCTTAGCTACGAAGACCTGTTTTACCAAAAGAATTAATTTGGTTCATTAAAAAAAAAAAACCCAAACCCAAAACACTATATAAGAAATTTTTATGTATTTCAGAGGACATTGAGAATCAAAGAGTTAATCAAACATACTAATTTCCCTCTCCCCTCCAAAATAAATACATCAAATGGATTACAGTGTCAGGTGTGGGTCAGAGATTTCCAATTACATTGGTATTATACCACACTTTGAATTGCTTCAAGTTAACACCACATTGCAGGACAGCAGCATGACTCACCTGCCAAGCTTCTCTGAAACCTCTAAAACCCCAAACAAGGAAGAAGTGCTAAGAAATCTGTTCATAGCAGGAGCGAGCATCAGATGTTTTCCTCATTATCCTCTTTTTCTTTTCTTTGTTTGTTTTGTTTGTTTTTCAGTCTCAAATTGCAGCTGTATTCTCAACCAAAGGACTTCATGTATGTTCTGCAGTTTCAGTGGGTTGCTGTTCCCAGAGCAACTATTACTTCACTTTTCTCATATTAGAAAATACT
>JAYRBT010000082.1:32674993-32689522 GCA_036023395.1 Myiotriccus ornatus | reverse complement strand
AAAGAATATATCCATTGCCTTTTAGTTACTACAGTGAAGAAATGCTGCTATTTTTTTCAGACTCGTTCTTAAATCTACATGGAATAAGCAGTCACTCCTATGTAATATTTGAACTTACAATATGAATTACACCGTATTCACTAGTATATTTGAAGCAACTTCTTGATTGACTCAGAAACATCTGCAATGCCATTTATGTCCACAGAAACACTTTGGAGGGTGTGAGTGGTGCTGGACTATTGTTGCTTCTTTGCAGTTGGCAGCCTGGACTTTGTGAGACTACATGTATTAGTTGCAGCAATAGCTCAGCGCCACAAGCAGCTTCTGGCTAACTATTACCTCGTCATAAATCCATGTGGTCTCTTGTTCCATTTCCTTCATTTTGTACATTTACAAAGAAGGAGTAGTGCACTTTGGATTGATCTCTCTAAGGTGGTTACAGGGAAACAATCTGAAGTGCGGAATTGAGAGCCCAGCAGCTGTGGTGTACCGGTTCCTCCAGTAGATGCACTTATTTCCCGTGATGAATGCCTTTGTTTGCTTTTAGCATAGTTCACTTCTCATGTGTATTAAGCTAAACCACACAAATGCATAGTTAGTGCAAAAAAACATGTCCCCTTGGGGAGCTGTTCCAGAACAGATACTCTGCTGTGCTTGTTCTGAGCTCTTTCCTGTGTAGACAAGCCCTGTGGTGTAGATCATTGCTTTGTCTGCCCTTAATGTCCTCATGTGGTTTTTTTTTATTACATTATTTGGCCAAAAAAAGCTAATGTCAAGGTTCATCTGAAGTGTGTTACTTAATTAGACATGCTTTTGGGCATTTGAGTGATTCTAGTTTCCACCTGTGGCTTTATTCCCTCTTTCTGACTTCAAATTCTAAAATATTCGGGTTTATTTTTTAATTACCTTGTAATCAGTGTTGGATACTAGTGTAACGTAGGAAGAATGGTCAGAATTTCTTAGTTAAATTTTTACAAAACTCACTGGTCTGACCTTCAGATTTGTTGGTAATGCCTCCTGTCTCACCTCAGTTTGGGATGTGCGACTGCCATGTGCTTGCTGTGATTTCGGGTAAGTATTTCCATGCTGTACTGTGCTGCACTCTCTCACTTCATTACGACAGTTAAGCAAGAAAACAAAAGCCTTTTCGCAAAAATTTGTTTGTTTTCTCAGAAACTTTTTGTAATACTAAAGCAAAATAAAATAAAATAATAAAAAAGCACTATGTCCCTGTGAATAGAGAGATGGTAGCTGGGCATGCTGTTGCCCTTAAACAGATTGTACTCTGATTACAGATACGTTGTGTAATATCAGGGAAACAGGCAGAACTAAGATTTCAAGGGAGAACATAAGCAACTCTCCCTTACCTGTCGCTCTCACATACCTTTTCATAGCCGGTATTCTTTCATATCTGCAACACCTAGCCCTTGATACACCAAACTCCACTCGGACCAGCCTCAGACACTACAGAATTAGTTTCTCACTAAGTACAGGAAAGAGGCACATAAATTTTAAATGAGAGCCTGCTGAGTTGTCTTGATAGTGAAATGTGACTAGGTCAGACACAAAAAGATGAAGTTGGATGTGTTTTTGTGCTTATTCAAAATAGACACAGGCGGTGGGTAGTCTGCAGCCACTCTAACTGAGCAGCTTCAGATGGCAAGGAATATGAAGGGTGCTAAGGAAGAGCAGGATGTTTGAACCTCAGTTTTGCTTCAGATGTTTAAGTTCTCCACTAACAAAGAGTATCTCTAAAGTTTGTAACTCTGTCTGTGAAATCTACTCCAGTATTGATGGCTTTAGGTATGTACACTGTCCTCTACTAGTTCATGCTTTAGTATTGTCTTAAACTTCAGTTTTGCTTTTCCAAAACACTATCATACCAATTTGCCCCTTTTTCAAAATACAGCATCTCTTATTTTGACAGCAGTTAATATTTGTCATGGGAAAGAGTGAGGACTAGGCATTAAGCCTGTGATGGCATTGGAGCTGTAGGTTTCTTGCAATTGTGTTAAAAAAAAAAAGAAAGCAAAATCCTCCATGACTGTCCTTTTCACATAACATCCCCAGTATATACTCCAATAATTCTATCTGTATGGGTAAAGTGCTGTCATTTATTTCCACTGTTTTTCCTCAGGCACTTTGCTGCATCCTCAGCCTTGCATAAGCAGGTCAGCTCTGTGAGTCTAGTCCAGCATTTACTGATGTTGCTGCAAAAGGAATGGGAATGTTGCAGTGGGGGCTGCTTCAAGGGCTGTTTTAGCACAAGAGCTTTATTGGAGAGGCAGTCATTCATCAATGCATAGTCTTTTAACTAATTTGAAATATTTGTATTCTGCAGAGGCAACACTTCCAACTGGTGAGAAAGTTTACCACCAAATCTGTTTACCACCATTTGATCTGGTTCTCCATTGCTCTTGCACATAGACGCAGCAGGCAAACTGTGCACATCACTATGTACAGCTAGTCTGCATTCCTTTACCTCTGCTTCCTCCTGCTGTTCCACACCTGTCCTGGATGAAGTTAAACAACTTCTGCCTCCTGCCCAAAAATCAGTAAAGCCATTTGGAGGCCAATGAAGCAAATAATAAGTTGTATCTTCAGGACATCACACCACCACCTGTGTGACTAACAGCCATGAAATCACAAGCAGGAAGGTAAATATGACCCTCCCAAAATAGGTTTGAAAAGTTTTTCTTTTTCATCAGAACTATTGGCAGGATAGAAGAGTCCTTTACAATGTCTTTGGTAAGGGATTTTAATATCCTAATTCATGTTATCTTACATATCTACTCCACTTAATTTAATCCTTTTAAACTTTAACATTTAGTTGTCATTCATCCTAAAAATAAATTTACAAACTTCAGCAGGAATCTTGCATGTCTGCCATGAGATAAAAATCAAAGTCTCTTTATTCAAACCTTGATCCATATTTAAGCCATTAATATTTAAGACTTACATTACTACCTTTATTCCCCTGGTCCATTTATTTCCCTCTAAATGAACACAACATCCTCTTAATGGAGGCACTAATCATCATGACAGCAGCTCTGACTACTGATCTACTGGCAGCAAATAGATTAGTCACTAGAAAGGAATGAGCATAATTAGATTCCTGAAGGAGTTGTCAGTGTCTGGAACCATCTTGAGGGAAGTCACTGTTCACCTCTGCAATTCTTTGGCCACTGCTTGCCATTCCATTCTTGGCACTAGCACATCCTAAGTGGAGCTTCACAAGGAGCTTCACAAGGAGCTGCTCTCATGATCCTCTTTCTCCATAGCTGTCTATGCTTTGTCACAGTGGCATAGAATCACAGAACAGAATCACAGAATGGTTTGTGTTGGAAGGGACCTTAAAGATTACCTCATTCCAACCCCCCTGGGGAAGTCAAAAGGTATGTCACTGCAGCATAGCACACCAGCTATGAATTATTTGCAGTTATGTGGGAAAATGCAAACATCACCCACCAGGTATCAACATCTTTCTGAAAGGGAAGGAACAGACTTCAGCAATCCGCTGTTAAAACACAACAGCTTAGGGTCCCTTTAGTCACAAAACTTTGGAAGAGTTAAGAGCAGGTGACACCTAAAGATTTTTAGGCATTTTGTAGATTTTAATATAGTGTATAGTTTTCTTTCACCTTAGACACTTTAGACAGTTAGTTAATTTTTTTCTCACAGTTTTGCAACATTCCAAAAAATTTCTGTTTAACAATCTTTCCAAGGAAAGATATTTTAGCAGGGACATCCTTTTTCGGATGTGTACCTGGACTGGAATAATAAGATATATTTTAGTCAAATCAAGATAGAGGGCCCAGAACCTTTTTAGTGGCTCCAATGGGGCCGTTCTGAGGGTGGTACCAGGGGAAAAATAGTTTTCAGGTTGGATGTACCCACTAGATATGATAATTAGTTAAAGTTATGAAAGTGTGAGAATTCTGTGTGGGGGTGTGCGCCTGTGTACCCCCTGCACCTGAAAGCTTTCATTAAAGAACTGCTCTCTACCTTATCTATACTAATATTGTTTGGAGAATTTTTCTTCCGTTTTAGGCATCACAGGACGGCACAAGGGTAACTCACTCCCTGCAAGACCACAGCGCTGTTCGGACCGTGAACAACCAGGTGTTCTCAGAGGGCTCCTGTGGTTCCCCATCATCTTCACCCAGTCGGTGCCCACCCAGCCAGTGCAGACCCAGCCACTCCACCTGCTGGGGACTGACAGGGCTGGGTGCAGGCAACAGCACTGACTCCCATGCTGGAGTGCCATCTACTGAATCACCACCATCGCTACCGATGGCACATGGGTTAGGGTTTGTTGATCTAGCCACAGCATTAGAAATAGAAGCAGCAACATGTGAGACATTTAAATTATGCCTTATACCTAACTGTATGTTTAAATGCTTAAACCCAGCAACTATGTCTTCAACTGCCCCTGAAGGTGTAAAACCAGCTGTAAGTTAACAACTCATTCAAAAAAGATAGATTTAACTAGGATTTTTTTCTGAATTGAGGGGATAGGGTATGTTTTCTAAGCAATGACGTGCAGAATACTGACAGATATGCCCACCCCTGCATCCATGACAATTTAGAAAAACAACAGAATTTCAACAGGAAGCCCATGAATTCTGCTTTTTATCTGAAGACTACTAAAGATACTATCTAAAGACTGTATTATTCTATAAAAGTGAAAGTTTTAAGTGCCTCCACCTGGATCATTAATGCAATGACTATTAACAATGTCAGGACACAAAGATTTCTCAGGTGACTGGAAGTGTGCTGCCTGCACGCTGTTTCACGTGGCTTTTGTTCAACATAAATGTGTCTTGTCCAGGCTGCTTGTGATGCTCAATGATGGAAGGAGTAAATAGGTTTTCATTTCTTTTCCTTCCCAATATGTTTAGTACAAAGAACATTTGGTGATTCTGAGAAATGCAAAGTCACAATTCATTGCCTGCCTTTTGATTGGTAATTTAAAAAGTTGGGTAAAGAAGTTCAAGCAGGCTTTGAATTGCAGACAGTGGAAGAAAAAAAAATACATTTAGCAGTCTCCTGTTGTCCAACTTGTGAGAATATATACTTCTTTATAGTAGCCTCCATAACAGTATTTATCTTGCTTGGTGTCATTCTCTTGGCTTCTTTTGAAATGGATTGTGCACGAAAATAAGAGATACTTTTAGATTGCTGACCATAGCATGTCCACATTAACGAGAAATTGTTATTGCTTATGGGCCAGTATTTTTCTGTTTTATTTGTATTTAACTGTAGTTATGTAGTTTAAACTAGATTTTCATTCTCGTTAAGGGAAAAGAATATCTGACTTTTTAACATCAGTTACAGAATACCTGAGAATTTGCAGCTTAGTCTGTTAGAACAGACATCACTGAGATGTGTTAAAAGGACCTCTTTTGACGAACTCAAAAGAGATTATAAGTCAGAACTACAATTTAATAAAAATAATACAATAAATACAATTATACAGATGAACAGTTGGTTTCAACCCACAAAACCTGAGATGTATAACCCAGCACCCTGGGGCACGAACAGAATGGTGTTCTGTGTTGCCCCCTGAGTGCAAAAATAAAAGGAGAGGAAGAAGCTGTTGGTGCAAGTGATGGTCACAGTCTGGTTGAGAGTGGTGGTCGCAGTCTGGTCGAGTTTCTGGTCCTCTGGATCCCACGAGTGATACCAGAAGTCCCAAGACCCCAAAATTATATACACTCAGGTTCAGGCAGTAATGCCCACCACCTCCCCCAGGGCAGGGAGTTCCACAAGGGGTGATGGTGAGTTGTGGATGTGAGGACAGGAACATCCTCCTATCTCACAGGCCTCTAACACCCAGCTTATAGCCTGAGGGATCAGGTGTGCTCTGGGCAGCTGCTGCAAACTGTCTATTGTTAACAGTTTCTGGGAAATGACACAGAGGGTTTAGAATACACAGTTTGGGTTGCACCCACACAGTGATGAACTGGTCCTGGCTGCTCTAACTAGGACAGCCAAATATAAACCCTTGAATTCAGAGAGATGCATTTACCTGAAATCAACTGTGCTGGGACTTATCAAAACCAGTAAATGTTTACCAATAGCATCCAAAACTGCAGAGTAATCAACTACAACAGATGGAATAATACAGAATAATCAGAAATGCTGCTCAGTTAAAGACAGTGATGTTTCTGCAACAACTGCAGAATGTCTGTGAAAACAAGGTGAGATGCTGTTTCTCCCCTGTATCTCTGATTTTACTGCCTTCTCAGGATTTATGGCCTAGTACAAGAGTTGGAGTATTAAGTTTGAAGGTTCAGCATATAACATGCCTTCCCTGCCCTGGTGAAAAATTTCTCCTTTTTAGTTTTACAGGTATATATCTCGGGTTTTTTCAATTAATCAAATAAATGAAAATTAACTGAAAACGCAAACTGCAACTCTGCTCATATGATTCAAAATGAATTAATAAAAATAGTATTTCTTTGTTATGCAGAGCAGATACATTGTTATGTATCTATGATTTCACTAATATACACCTTTTTTTAAATACTAAGATGATGCTTTTCTGTAGTGCTTTTTGGTTTCAGGTCAGTAATTTCAAATTATGATAAACAATCCACTGAACACAAAGCCCTGAATTACAGTGGGGTCCGGCAGAATCATTAGACCTCAGCAAATGCACTGTAACAGTCCCTTCCTTGTGGAGATGTAGAACTGGTGTGCAACTTGATGTGCAAAATGGATTCAGTATGTGGAAAAAATATGGAGAAGATCATGCTGGGTACTACATAAAGATATTTAAAGAACAATGCAATCATCAGGCACAGACAACATGTTCACCATCAGTTAAGATTTTTTCTTAATATCTAATCTAAACCTATTCTATTCCTTGAACTCACAATTAGTTTAATAAAAATGACACCACTATTTGCATGATATACCAGGGTTTTGTCAGCTCCAAAAAACACTCTCAAGAACACAGAAAGGTTATAAGTGGAAACAAGGCTTTATTTTTCTGAATCTGTTTCAGAGTCAATGCTCACAAGCATTAACACAATGCATATGAGTAGCCAAGAGGAGGCTTGTAGCATTTCAGAAATCTCTTTTGCATTTGTTACAGAGGGTGTTTAGAAATTTGCCAGTGTTTATTAACATTAATGTGTCTAGTCTGGAGATTTACTTATTGCATTATTACTTGAATGCAACACTTCACTGATTGCTGCTTAATTCCATATTGTTGACAGATTGATAAAGCACTTTGATCCCAATTTGGTTTAAAGCTATGTGGACTGAGCAGGTTTTCCCTACACAATTCAGCAAAAATAAAAGTTTAAAAAACCTCAGCTACGTATCATTTAAGGGTACTGTATAGAAAGTAGATATTTAGAGACTGAAAACAAATCACCCTGGCAAGTTTGTTCACATCCTCAAAATGCAGAATGACTGCTGATCTTTCTCCCATAAGGCTTATTTCTTGAGTGATCTATCAGGGGAAAAGGGAAAGTCACTGAGCCTGCTATTGGAGATGTTGCTGTAGTCTGCAGAAGACAGCCTCAGCTGGGTTCCTATCTGCAATGAGAAAATTTTTGTGTTTGTTTGAACAAACTGTTCTTTTAGGCACAACACCATTATTCACATGCAAGACAACAGTAGAAAATGCTACTGCCTCTGCCCATTCCTGGAAAAAAAAATAAGCAAAATCACTTCTTAGAAACCACCAGGAAAAAATACCCACACATGATCACACACATCTCTATCTATATCTATGTCTATATCTATATCTATATCTATCATCTATGTCATCTATGCCATCTATGTAATCCATGTAATCTATGTAATCTATGTAATCTATCTATCTATTTATCTATCTATCTATCTATCTCTATATGTGTCTCTATATCTGTCTCTGTATCTCTATATCTATCCCTATCTGCTGGGTAAGTGCAAATAAATGGTGACATCAAGCAGTACTGGTAAGTCCAGCAGAAGGCATGTGCTGAGGACACCAGTTGAAAACACCAGTGCTGCAGCCAAGGCAAAGGGAGACAAGCCAGAGGGAACTGCAGCAGCCGTGCTATGGCAAGAGAGGTACATAAGCAAAGGCAGGAAACAGGAGAAGCCGTGAAAGGACATGTTGCTGATTCATGCTATGTCCTGCGTTGGCACCAAAAGGGAAGCATGGGCTCTATAAGAATAGGATAAAGGAATAGTGACCTCCTTAGATGAAGAAAGAGACCATTTCTGATTGAAATAATTTAATCTAGAAATGGTGGAGGAAAAAAAAAATCACCATCATCTTCTTTTCATTATGTTTTCCCAGACCAGACATGTGCCTTTAGATGTGTGAACAAATATTCTCAACTCTAGAATTTAAAATACCTTCAAGCTGAGAATAAGGTGAGGATTTGCTCATCTTCCATTCTAAGAGACATAATTCGTCTTTGCTCTGGATGGCAATGGTGCTCCACTTACAATCATATGATACTACATTACATATAGTCTCCACATCCCCTCTTGAGATTAGAACTACCTTTAGGATTATTTTTAAAAAATTCTTTGGATAAAATGAAGCACTATTGGCACATTTGTATCTTAGGTGAGTGGGTGAGTGAGCCAACAAGGGGAGGCACCCAGCTGGACCTGTTCTTTGTGAACAGAGACTTGTAAGTGATGTGATGGTGTCTTGGTTTTGGTTGGGATAGAGTTCATTTTCTTCCCACTAGCTGGTACAATGCTGTGTTTTGGATTTAGGATGAGAATAATGTTGATAACACATGGATGTTTAGTAGTTACTGGGTAGTGCCTACTCCAGTTCAAGGACTTCGAGTGTCTCATGTTCTCTCAACAGGCAGGTGCACTAGAAGCCAGGAGGAAGCACAGCAAGGACAGCTGACCTGAACTGGCCAAAGGATATTCCATACCATAGAATGTCATGCTCAGTATATCAATTGGCAGGGAATTGGCCAGGAGGCACTGATCATTGCTTGGGGGGCTGGGCATTGGTCAGTGAGTGCATTGTGCATCTCTTGTCTTTCTTGGGTTTTATTCCTCTCTCTCTCTTTTTGTTATCTTCATTTTCATCATCATCATCATCATCATTATTATTACCCTTGTTATTATATTTTACTTCATTTCAATTATTAAATTGCTTCTATCTCAGCCCACAGGTTTTACCTTTCTCTGATTCTTCTCCCCATCCGACTGCGATGGGCAGGGAAATGAGTGGGTGGCTGCACAGTACTTAGTTGCTGGCTGGTGTTAAACCATGACAGACAGTTGGAGGCCATCTTGGACATAGTGATCATGAAATGATAGAGTTTCTGACTGTCAGAGGAGGAGGGTCAGCAGAACTGCACCTTGGACTTCCAGAGGGCAGACTTTGGCCTGTTTAAGAGAGTGAGTAACATAGTCCTTTGAGAGGTAGTCCTGAAGGGCAAAGGAGTCAAGGAAGGCTGGACATTCTTCAAAGAGGAAATCTTAAAGGCAGAGGAGCAGGCCATCCCCATGAGCCAAAAGATGAGCCAGCAGGGAAGACCAGCCTGGCTAAACAGTTTTGGCTGGAGGTCAGGCTGAGGTACTTAATGCCTTCTTTGCTTCGGTCTTTAATGGTAAATCCAGTTGTTCTTGGCGTATCCAGCCCCCTAAGCTGGAAGTCAGGGACAGGTAGCAGAATTAGGCCTCCATAACTCAAGGGGAATTGGTCACCAACCCAATACACCACTTAGACACACAAGTCTGTGGGGCCGGGTGGGATCCACCCAAGCGTACTGAGGCAGTTGGCAAAAATGCTCATCAAAGCCACTGTCCATCATTTATCAGCAGTCCTGGCTCACTGGGGAGGTCCCAGCTGACTGGAAGTCAGTAAATGTGACACCCATCTGCAAGAAGGGTCAGAAGGATTCAGGGAACTAGAGGACTGTCAGTCTAACCTTGGTGCTGGAGAGTTAGAGAGCAGCTCATCCTGAGTGCCATCACACAGCAAGTGCAGGACAACCAGGATATCAGTCCCAGCCAGCATAGCTTGACCAACCTGGTCTCCATCTATGACCAGCTGACCCACTTAGTGGAAGTGGGAGCGGCTGTGGATGTTGTCCACCTGGCTGCTCATGGCTTGGATGGGTGCACTGTTCACTGGGTAAAAAACTGGTTGAATGGCTGGTGGAAGAGTTCTACATCTAGCTGGTGGCTGGTCACTGGTTGTTCCCCAGGTCTCAGCATTGGGGCCAGTCCTCTTCAGTGTCTTCATTGCTGATCTGGATGAGAGGCTCGAGTGCACCCTCAGTAAGTTGGCAGATGACACTAAAGTGACCAGGAGAGTTATCTGCTGGAGGATAGGAAGGCTTTCCAGAGGGATCTTGACAGGCTGAATTGATGGGCTGAGGACAACTGCATGAGGTCCAATAAGGTGAAGTTCAGGGTCCTGCACTTTGGTCACAACAACCCCATGCAGTTCTACATGCTTGGCAGAGAGCGACTGAAAAGCTGCCCAGTGGAAAAGGACCTAGGAGTGCTGGTCGACAGCCAGCTGAACATGAGCTAGCAGTGTGCCCAGGTGGCCAAGAAGGCCAAAGGCACCTGGGCTTGTATCAGCAATAGTGTGGCCAGCAAGACGAGGGCAGTGATTGTGCCCCTGTATTCAGCACTGGTAAGGCTGCACCTTGAATCCTTTGTTCAGCTTTGGTCCCTCATTGCAAGAAAGACATTGAGGTGCTGGAGTGTATCCAGAAAAGGAGCACAAGTCCTGTGTGGAGTGGCCAAGGGAGCTCTGGTTGTTCAGCTTGGAGAAGAGGAGGCTTAGCAAGGCCTTATCACTTTCTACAACTACCTGAAAAGAGGTTGTAGCCAGGTGGGGGTTGGTCTCTTCTCCCAAACAGCAAGTGACAAGTCAAGAGGAAATGGCCTCAAGTTGCACCAGTGGAGGTTCAGACTGGATATTAAGGAAAATGTCTCACTGAAAGGCTTGTCAAGCGTCGAAACAGGCTGCCCAGGGAAGTGGAGGATTCACCACCCCTGGAAGTATTTAAAAGATGTGTATATGTGACACTTAGGGATATGATTTAGCAGTGGACTCAGCAGTGGTGGGTTAATGGCTGGACTTGATGATCTTAAAGATCTTTTCCAACCTAAACGATTCACTGATTCTATGATTTTAAGTTCCCTTAACATACCTTTTCTTTCTAAAGACAGAAGTTCCTGATTGCTGACCCTGCTTACAAAAGCTGAGGCAATAAGGCCCAATGTTTTTTGACAAAGATTTTGAAGCAAAACTACGTACACATTTCATATAGGAACTCTGGGCAGAGTAGTGCACCTGAATAAAAAAAACATTTTCAGGAAGGAGGAATCAGGTCTAGAAACCAATGATGCCTTCACTGGTGTAAGCAAATCTGAGGGATTTGTAGATTTAACCAAGGAAAGAAAGAAACAAAACTCTGCTATTTCATCTACAGAAGAGCCACCTTTTCACCAGATTAAAATAATTTTGCAGACACTGCAATGCATGGAAGTGCTTGACCACTTACTAAAACCATTATTTAGTAAAAAAATCCACCACAAAAGGTTACTGCATTCTCAAACACCATGCCATCAAGGCCAGCATCTTTAGACAATAAGAATATGAGTTTCCATCTGGTAGGTGCCATCTGGAGCCCTGGGAATCATATCCAATTCTCTCACCACGTTAATAAATCCAACAACACTGTACAAGAACAAAAAGCACCATTCAGGATTGCATCAGGCTGGAACAATTGCAGTCTCTTTCTCTGGGACAAGTGTTTCAATTTTGCTTGGCATAATTTATTTATTTTTTTAGCTGAAACCATCTATCGTATTTTTGAAATGAGAGGCCAGAATGCTTTCATAGGAGTCCCTGAAAGGGATTTTGGGACATAGAAGTTTTCCATTTAAACTTTAAAAGGATCTGATGTTATCCAAACTGATGGCTGGGATTGTCCCAACAAGAAGGATCAGGAGTGAAGCACAAAGCTTCTGCAACTCTTTCCTGGTCCTGCTGAGATATCAGTACTGTCAAACACTTTCACCTCTGCTGCTGCATGCCCTCTCAAGTGTTGTCACAACTAATGGCTGGGAGAACAGGAAAACACTATTAGGGGGAAACTGCCTCTGAACAGTATTCATAGCAGTCAGATAACCCCCCCAACAGCTAATCAGGATATTCACCCTGCAAAACAACACACAACTCCTTGAGCTAGTGAAGGCACAGTTTCATAAACCTAGAGGGAAAAACATGTTTCTCCTTGATCCTGCAACATTTTCTTCCAGGAACCACATATAGCATTGCACTTCAGTGTGTAAGGTGCAGTAGACCTGTGCAGTAACTTTTCATTTTGTGGAAAGTACCTCAGAAACAAATTTGGGGGCATCTGGCTTGGCTACTAGTCCAGTTTTAGAGGCCTCTGTCAGCAGAGTAGACATGTCTTAACATAAGTACCTAAATTCAAAAGTTGAGTAAAAGGTGGGATTTTGAGAAGACATTCCAAACTGACAGAGAAGGACACCAGCGGTAAGGAAAATGCTGAGGATTTTGAAGAAAACTCTTAGAACGGGAAAGGAGTAAAATCTTTTACAGTGCAAGAGCCTAATTCAGAAGAACAAATAAGTTCAATCTGCAGTTAAAGGGAAAATGTAGTTCTAGTTATATTTGAAAGTATGACAACATATGTTGAGTCCTAAATGTACTATAATCTATTGTTAAAAACTGTCCAACAGTTGTAAGGAGAACTGGACCATAAATCTAGAATGATTACCACAAAACATGTAGAATACATTTGTGCTGAACTGATAAAATTCATTTGCAACGCAGGTACTATGGTTGCAGGTACTATGAATATTTGTTTTATTCCATTTATACAGCAATTGCTCTTTAATTTGCAATTAATAAAATAGTAACAAGCAAATTAGGAGTTTTATTCTTTCCTAGCGAAGAAGTAGGAGGGAGGTTGTAGGAGGATGATGCCATAACTGATCATGATTTCAATTTTGCATAACCTGGCACTACCTGGTTATGTTTAACCTGAGTATTTTCTTCAGCCAGAGTGAGAAGTATTGGAGCAAGCACACCTGGGTTTTTTGTGGTGTGCTTTTTTTTTTCTTTTGTCAAGACAGCAGCACACAGAGCAATCACAAAATGACAGCCTGAAACCTATTTGGTTTGGTATAAAGGATAATGACAAGAAACCTCCGCATTACAGAAGATATCTCATTTATTTAATCAGTTAATTTTAAATTAGTAACATTTGTTAACTTTTTGCCTATGTATGCAGCACAGTCAGGATAACTTTACATAACCTCTAGCTTTAAAGTGTTGCTTTCATTACTATCGAAATGCAGTTTGACAAAAAAAAAAGAGGAAACAAATACCAGTCAGCATATCTACCATCATAAAATAAAAAATTAGGAATCTAAATAACTGTCTAACAAGCTGCAAAGTTGCTTAAAAGTGAATACAGTGTATTTTTATGAAATCAGAAAGAAGAACCAGTTATAGTGTAAAAAGCTGTATCTAGTTACAAATCGTATTTTTAAGGGTTACAAAATTAGGAGAACCAACCTCTTAACAAAGATCTTTGTCTACCACTTACAACAAACAGTAATTTAAATCAACTGTTTAACCTGTATCAAATCAGCAACATCAAACTTGATATGCACACTTGAAACAAGTTAGAGAAACTGCAGTTTCAGGCTGTAAAATGACACTTCTAGAGTAAGTTTTAAGACTCTTTAAAAAGCACTCCATACTGAAGAAGCTAGCAGGAGAACACAAGCTGCTTTGGAATTCTTGTTTAGCCCATATATTTCTCAAGTTACTGGATAGAAAAGTAAGGATTTCAGAATCCTACATACTAGGTGTATAATTAAGCCATGAACTCTGTATAAGGCTTGCATATGTGACAAAGTTAAGGTAATTTGTCTAAGGAACAGGCAAGAGAGGTCAGCTAAGCAGTGAAATCATTATCTGGTGCAAGGGAACTTCAAAGTTAACAGGAATATCAGGTTTTTCCTAGAGCCACAAATACATGGAGACTGAATTCTCCCAAAACCAGTAATAAAAAATCTTTAGTAAAAAGTTCATATGGCACCAATTTAGCTACCTTTGTTTAACTATAATTAGGTGTTCCACAATGACAGATTTTGTTTCACAATTGTCATAGGTTCACAGAATCATAGAATCAGCCGGGTTGGAAAGGACCTCTGAGATCACAAAGTCCAACCCTTGATCCACTACCACCATGGTTACTAGACTATGGCACTAAGTGCCATATCCAGTCTCTTCTTAAATACCTCCAGGGACAGAGAATCCACCGCTTCCCTGGGCAGCCCATTCCAATGCCTGATTACCCTCTCTGTAAAGAATTTCTTCCTCATATCTAACCTAAACCTCCCCTGGCAGAGCTTAAGACCATGTTCTCTTGTCTTACTGATAGACAAGAGCTCCCAGTAAGACGTCTTACTGGGAGAAGAGACCAACCCCCACCTGGCTACAACCTCCTTTCAGGTAGTTGTAGAGAGTGATGAGGTCACCTCTGA
>JAYRBT010000082.1:32643406-32674893 GCA_036023395.1 Myiotriccus ornatus | reverse complement strand
GCGCTGCAGGGGGTTGTTGTGGCCAAAGTGCAGGACCTGGCACTTGGCCTTGTTGAACCTCATCCCGTTGGAATCAGTCCAACTCTCCAGTCTGCCCAGGTCCCTCTGCAGAGCCCTCCTGCCTTCCAGCTGATCCAGGTTTACTTGCTTTTAAAAAAAAAAAAAAAAAAGCCCGAGCTGGGAATTTTTCCTTTCCCCTGCATCACTGTAGAAGAAAGATGTTGAACAAGGGAGGGGGAGCGTGACTGACACACACAGAAGAACTTAGCAGGCCTGCATTCCAGACTGATGGCTGTCAAAAAGCTGAGGTTTTTTGCCTCTCCTCAGGAAACAGCAGTCACTTCACTTTTGCCCTGACTCAGGGAGGGTGTGCGTGTGGAGGGGTCCGAGGTTCATTTTGGCTTTGGCCTGGTCACCTGGCTGTTTCTAGCCCTGTTCTGCCCTCAGCCCAGACCTGCTCCGATTTCATCAGAAAGGTTTGACCCATCTGCAGAGGAACCTTTTGGGGAGGAGGTCACCCTTTCCCTCCTCTGTTCCCATGTTGACAGCAGCTTGTGCCCATGGATGAAGGGGGGGGGAAATCCTGGCCAGAACCAGCCACCGACAGTGTGAGTTGACAGTGTGAGAAGAGCCCCTTTGTGGGAAGAGCCCCTCTCCCTTCCCCTTCGCTGTGAGGGGGGAGACCTCAATTTTTGGCTTCTCCCATGCACCCGGGGGGCAGAGCTGAACAGCATCCCCTGCTGATCGTGGTTAGAATTATGCCAAAAGGAGAAGAGTACTGAACTGTTTTCTTTTTGTAGGGAACTTTGGGTGCAGAATTATTGTTTAGTTCTTTCTGTGATCTTTGGTTGTTCTGACAATACACATATATCCTTTAATAAAGGGCTGTTATCTTTTTCTTTCTCCGTAATTCCTCAATTGGAGCCTCTTCATTTCGGGTTTACAATTGCTTGGAGGGAGGAGCTTGGTCTTCCTCATAACTCATCCTCCTTAGCAAACACTTCAGTCTCATTAAACTCAGACAACAATATAAATGGATCAACTATTGAGAGGACAAATAGTTATAGTAATGATTTGTGAAACAGTATCGAAAGAACTTCAAGCACAGGCTGAATTCCTTCATTTACTCCTCAGCACACCATGAGGGTTTCCAGGACCACCCATCTTTTTTTAATCTTCTAAAAAATGATACTTGGGAAACATCAGTTGTATCACCTTTAAAAAGGGCCACTAAGTTGGTCACAGGGCTGTAGCATCTCTCCTGTGAAGACAGGCTGGGAGAGTCAGGGTTCAGCCTGAAGATGAGAAGGCTCCAGCAAGACCTTAGAGCACCTTCCAGGACCTAAACGAGGCCTACAAGAAGTCTGGAGAGAGACTTTACAAAGGCATGTAGTGACAGGACAAGGGGGAATGGCTTCAAACTGAAAGAAAGTAGCCCTAGATGAGATGTTACAGCAAAAAAATCTTTACTGTTAAGGTGATGAGGCACTGGCACAGGTTGCCCAGAGAAACTGTGGCTGCTCCATCACTGGAAGTGTTCAAGACCAGGTTGGATGGGGCTTGGAGCAACCTTGTCTAGTGGAAGGTGTCCCTGCCCATAGCAGGGGTGTTGGAACTAGATTATCCTTGAGGTCACAAACCATTCTATGATTCTATGACCCTGACAGTCTATTACAGGATTATATTTTTTAGTCAAAACTCTAAATTAAGGATAATTCTGAAACAATCTTGGCCATGGACATATAGAGGCACAGCTCAAGGCAAACTATACTATGGTAGTCAAAACACAAATAAAAGAAGGTGCGTAGATGAAAGCAACTGAAAAGATGAATGGCAAGTAGAGGAAGAATGAAAAAAGGCAACTTTCCTCCTCCTGAGTTCCCCACCGTTTACTTCTGCTCTTCTGAAGGCATTCTCCAAGCAGCTGATTATAGGACTAATTTTAAAATTCAAACAGAAACTCTTTTGTTCCAAGTAACATGACTTAAGTATCTTCACTTAAATATCCCATTTTAAGGGTTGAGCTATGTAAGAATTCTTCAGGTGATGGCCTGAAGAATAATTCCTTCTGAACCAGCCCTAGCTACACTATTGCCTCCTATTAAGACCTGAAATTAAAGCAAAGGCTAATGCTGTCAATACACATAAAATATTTCCTAGTATGCCTGCAGAGGTCATTTAAGAGCCTTGGGACCAACTGCCATACCTAACCCGTATGGTTGTTATGGGTGACTTACACAAGTACCCAAAGCACATTCATTTCACAGGCCCTCCTTGCCTGAAGAGAACTACATCTCAGGTAGTATTCACAAAATAAAAACAGTAATAATCAAAGCCTGGTGCTTTTCTGGAATTGTGATTAGAGAGTGGCAATGGGGTAATACTAATAATCAACCTACCCCCAAGAAAACAACTTACAATTAATATATTACAAACTGAGTTTAACATATCAAAAGTTGAGAAATACACCGCTTCAAAAGAGTCACAGCCTATCAGTATAAAGGAAGAATATAAAACTATTTTATTGACCACTGTTCACCAGTATTTACAATAAAGTAAACAATATACAGTCTGATAACATTCAAATTACTACAAAGTTAGTTTTCACCTGGTCTTCTGAAGACCAAGCGATCCCAAATACTAAAAAGAATGACCCTACAGGTTTAAAGGACTAGGTTTGGGTAAAGAAGATACATGCACTTCAATAGTATAGAAGACTACAAAACATCTGTGAGTTTGTTTAGACATTCATTATGATCCTGTAATAACTATGGAAGTTCACCCATGTTTTATAAAAGCTTTTACCTAATATGGAGGAAGTAGTAGTATCAAATGCTCTCTTGTGATAAATGAAACAAGTTGCAGAAAGCTTTAATTTACTCGCTGTTGATGCAAAACATACTACTTCAAAAAAAATATCAAATTCGAAACTCGTTAGAATGTATGCTTCTCACATTGCTAATAAATCAAACTTCAGGTTTTAATATTCTTATATATAAAAAAAGCAATGCAAACAATTATTGTGCTTCATCCTCTGGGCATGAATGCCAAGTTAGTCGTTCTTCATAAAAAGCGATTACGATCTGAGGACACTTCACGTTAGCTTCTTTGGCCAGCACCAGATCTGCCTCATCAGAGTCTTTCCTGATGTAGAAGAGAGTGGGATTTAAGAAAAAGCATAATCATTATTTCAAAATATTTAGCAGCTCTTGGTAAGTCTTAAGTTTTAAAAGAATGTCAGCTAGAAATCGGTTTCCAGTATACCTTTCAATACAGTTAGCAAGAATTTCCATGCTAATGGTAATGACAAGGTTTCATAGCTCCATCTTCCTTTCCTTTCCTTCCCTTCCCGTATTTTTTCTGTTTGAAATGAAAACACTTTTCAAAGGGAACCAATTATATGGTTACATACTGCAGTATGTAATGAAATAAGTAAAACTTGGTTAATTTTGTCTTTTCAAGACTAATCAAAACTTTAAAGCGAGACCTAAAAAATTAAAAGCATCAGTCTTAAGACACGGTACTTACATCCAAATTACATTTACTGCTTATGCAAGTAACTTCCTGTATTCATATTGCTATTCTTGATGCTGTGTTGGGGTAACAAAATAAACTTTCCAGTCTGACATGCTTCAGGTTCCATTTTAAAGTGTATGCTGACTTTACGAGTTTGCTTTGTGCATACATACTCATATCTATGCATGTTACCTATGATCAGTTATGAAAAACTAATCAACTGCAATGGAACTAAACAAAAAAAAAAAGATTCTTTTTGTCCTCTGTGTCTGATTTTGGTAATTGTCACTATAGAAATTCAAACACGATCTTTGTTTTGCAACTCTTCTAAGTCTCACATAAAATTTATAGGGAATTTGGAAGGTCAGAATGGAGACAATCTTCTAAAGCACTAATCTGCAGCAGTCTGGGCACATCACATGACAAATCATGTCTCTGGAGACCACTCAGTTTGACTCCATTGAGAAAATCATGTCCTTCTCAAAGGCTGTGGAAAGCTATCCTTATCCCACCACTTTAAGAAATCTGACCCCTAGCAGATGTCAGTTCAATCTCTTGACTTCTCAGCTGCTGGAAAGTACTAATTGTATCCCATCTGCTCAAGAAATCCTTCTGTCAACACTATGTCACCTATCCTCCCAACAACACAAACTCCCCACACCACTTTCCCCATAATGACAAGCCCCTCCATATTGTTTATTCTTCATTTCCACCTCTCTTTCCTCCACTACTTGCTTCCAGTTCCAGTTTGCTGCATGCAGAATAGCTGGCACTATGGTTGCTTAAATGGTTGGCTATGCAGCAGCTGGCTTCTGCTTACTGAAACATGAAAAGCTGTATTCCTGCCCGCCATCCCCTCAGCAAGAACATTGCCAAGATCCATTTTTTCCATACAAATGCCAATTTCCCCTTATTTTATGAGAAACTAGCTTTCAAATTTCTACTTCTGTAAAACTAAACTAACTGAAATGAAAGATATTTTGGGTTTTTAAGGAAGATGGATTAAGTACTAACTGAATATAGAAGACTTCCTTTTCTAAGAATACAAGACTAATTAGGAGACCAACAGCTTCTCTGTCTTACTCCTGGAATTAAGTTGTCTTATGAGCCTAAGTGCAACTGCTGCCCCCTCATAACATGGATAAGAACTGTGGATGTAAGACTTACCATTTCATGAGGAACATAAGCTCTCCACTGCTATCCGTAGCCCCAATTATCCGCTCAGGATCAAGACCCCTTGCAAACCCTCTTGGTTTATCAACCTATTAAGTTAGAATATAGTTATCTAGTTTAAGATGCATAAATTTTCGTGCTAGATGCATAAATTTTTGTACATACATGTGTGTATCAAAACAAAAATACAGCCTTAAAAAAGCATCAAAACTATAATTACATATTATTGTCTGAATAGGACATTGATTTTTTCATGACCGATCTTCAGGCCAAGTCATTTAGAATTGTAATAATGAAGAATTTTACATCCATGTTTCCAGCATTTATTTCTGAAAACACAGTAGATGAAATAAGTGTTCTAAAATCATCATAGCAGAGAAACAAGCATGGTCAGTAAAAGTAACAAAAGCAGCAAAGCAAAAACGCACGCCTGGAAGTGGGAAAACTGCATCCCTTTCAGCAAAACAACAGGTTTAGGTTGGCTTAAACAATGAAACTCTTGGGGAACACCTCAACTCTTCTTGGCTGAGAACACACTGGTGACAAGAAGTATCACAACTATTTCCTGTATTAGCTCCTTCAGACGTTCACAATACCCTTTTAGAGACACTGGCCACTACTGTACCAGACGAAGCCACACAACTGACTCCACATAGAAAGTAAAATACTCTTTGTACTATTCATCAACTATTCCCTCTGATACCTTCCAACCCTTTTGTCAGTAACCACACGTCTAAGAGCTGTCTTTATACATGAAAATAGGTGTCAATACCCGCAGTTTCAAACTGCTGGTCTGAAAAGTTTACAGACAAAAATGTGAACTATTGAACGCCATACTACATGTGCATTATTTCGTACTTAGCAGCTAAATGTGTTTCCACACTTTCAGAAAAGGTAGGCTTTCTGCAGTCACCCTTTCTACTCCCTCTCCACCATCATGTCTGGTCCTGATCTAAGTAACTGACTGGTCTTCACATTTTGCCATCTTGTGACTCACCTATTCAAAATCATAGGCTAAATATGCAAGCCAAACATCTTGTACCTTTTGCTCTAATACAAACTGATCACTTAACACCATTAATTAATAACTCTTAACCAGACTTATTTTCAATTATTCAGTAAGCATCATGGGAAAATGCAAGAACTTTTAATCATCATGTCACTCAATCATCTTTTACCTACTATTTGGACAATCTCATTAACCACAACGATTTATACTCTTTTCAAACCACAGTTCCAAATACTTTGCAGTTTTTACACTTTTAAATTGGTGTTCAGTCTCATTCTCAAAGTCACAAAGATTTTTTGGGGGATGGAGAGGCAGGGAAAAAATGTAGGGAAAAAAAGCTTAGCACACGAACATATACTTACAGAATCACGCTTTTTCTTTGATTTACTATCATCAGATTCGCTATCTGACAAAGATTTTCTTTTGGCACCGTCTGTTTTTTCTTTACCAGCTTTCTGAGAGTTCAGAAAAGCTTCAATTAGCTCTGGACAATCTAAGTTCTCTTCAGGTTCCCATGTGTTGTCAGCACTGAAACATACACACATTTATGTAAAACTAGCTGCATGGCTCCCCTAATTTAATAAAGTGAATTTGTCTCATTATATATAAGGTAGGTTTCTTAAACCCTAAGGATTTTATCTAACCCTAAGGATGTTTATTGTGCCATCTTTAGCAGCCTTCACGTACTGCAATTGATGACTGAAAGAAGTATGCTCAAATAGTGTTGAAAAACAATATTCTTAAATAAAAGATAGCACAATAAGCAACTCAACTAACTCCTATGTTCTCAGTGGGATCATGAGAGTTAAAACAAGTAATTCCCACTCTATTAAAACCTATCTGCCCATTTACACTGACTTGCTTATGTGGTTCCTCTAAAGACTGTCCATGCAAACAAACCATATGATACAAGCACTAAGACGTACTCATGGGAAACAAGGTGTACACAACACTTGTAACAAACACCTTAAGTATATATATATATATGTAGGTTTCCAGATACCAGGAACACTCTCTGAAGTCGTCTCTGAGAACTGAGCACAACTACACCTAGAACTGTCTTCCTCCTTCAGTTGACTACAGGAGGGAACAAAGGTGAGCAGAGCTTGGCACTGTATATGATTCAGTGAGCGTGCATTTTGTTAACTAAAAGTTTAACAAGTCCATGAATTTTCAACTGCAACAACAAAGCACCTCACCAGAAGCACTCACGCACAAATACTGCCACAGTGCTACTGCACAAGCAGGATACCAACTTCTAATAAATTATTTTCCATTACTATAACAAGTTCAAATCAGATCCTCAATTACCAAACACGTGTTTTGCATTTATATATTCATCACTACACACATTTCAGGTGGCAGAGAGCACAAAGTTGCAATGCAATCACTTTGAGAGGTATGCAACAACAATTAATGCCACTGCATACGTAACCACTTATGCTTAAATGTTGAGTGCATCGCCTTTTCTCAGCTAGTAAAGCAAGCTGCCATGCAGTGTCACTGGCAGGAGAGAAGAGGCACGACTGCATTCCTTCTTATACAATCAACTTTCTAAGTTCACCGTAAAGTTCTCGTGTACAAATATAAGTCCTGGGAAAGACACTCAAAAGATTCCTTTTGGGTATGGTATACCTAATGAAGGCAACCATGCCACAGAACTCCTTAGGCAAATTTAGCTAATTTGAGAGCAGTTCAGGAAAATTAATAATAACCAAACTATCTCTTTCAAATTCATTGCTTCAGAGCTGCCTACAGTTTAAATCCCTGCATAATTTCTTACTCAGAAGTAACATTCATTCCACTACATATATAACAACTGTCATTCTAGCTTACCTTGAGAGATACTCACAGAACCTATATCAGAGAACAGTGTTAAAAGAACAATCACTAAGGACTTGGCTAAAGTCCTCGACTATTTTACGTAACAGAAACACTGAGCTACGTTATCTTCTTATCTATTATTTTATTTTCAGACTTGACTGTCCCACCTGAATATGCATTTATGGATGTCCTTCCCTCAAAGTTCTTTAAAGTGGATCCCCATCATGCAACCTCCTCCCTGTACAGTTATTTCAAATAAATGGTTCGTGTTTATCATTCTATCAGAAAAAGAAAAAAATAAAGGTAATGCCTTACTCTGTAAATCCTTTCCACTTCAAGAAGTACTCCACCTTTCCATTTTGAACACGTCTGTCCAGGACCTTCTCCACAACAAATTCTTCAGACTCTGCCTCTTCAACTTTTTTACCTTTGCCATTCTGTTTCTTTCCCATTTTGTGCTACAAAAAAAATTCAGAATAACATTATTAATTCTTTTGCTTTATACGGTTACTTCACCGGCCAAATCCAACTTTGCTTAGTAAACAGCAACGAATCATGTACTTATTAACACTAAAGCCAGAAGCTCAGACTCCTTTTACGTTAGTGCATGTGGTCAGGTAACCTGAGCAAGACATGTTAATGTTTTGGGTTTTTTTTCAGCTGCTTAATGAGACACCCAACACCAGTTTTTAAAAAGATTAAATTTTTTGTCCACATACTCAGTGACTGTACTCCCCTTATAAATATAATTCTCAGTGCTACATGCTCAAAAAATTATGAAGCTTCTAAAATTTTACTCTATGCCTGTGAAAAGGCAGAGGGCAAGGCAGAAATAAAGAAAAGAAATAAGGGAACTGTGAAAATGCATAAAATAGAAAAGGGATGGTACTCAAAAAAAGGTAGTTACCACCTGTTCCAAAAAAACAAGGAGAAACCGATGGCAACGAAGTTTATGGTGCAGTGCTACAATAAGCAGAATACTCAACAATAACCCATAACTACTGAACAGGACACATGCTAGGAGCGTTCCATTACTGCAGTTTCTTCCCGTTCTTAGCCATGCACCTATGTAATTTACAAAGATGTGTCATAAAGGTGCATAAACTTAAAACTGCTATCTTTACGTACAGCACTTAACACAAAAATGAAATGTTGCTAACCTAAAAAACTTTTTTTAAGTTTACATTTGATACTTCAAATAATATTAAGTTCTTAAAATAAATATTACATCCACATCATCCTCAAGGCATTCCCAGTTTAATAAGGCACAATCAAATTGTAGTAGAAGGACACACTTCAGAATTTCCTTGTTTGTAATCTCAACAAGGCTGGAACAAGCCCATCATGTTGTGTCACATTTTGGGAAGACTGGCAGACCAAAATCATTCTGCTTGCCCTTTTGGACTGTACCTTATAAGGAAATGGCTGAAGCCATAAACATACAGAAGCTTTTAAAACATACAGTCATGCAGCACCCTAAATCAAAGAGGACAGAACTAATTCCTCACTAACGCACTTTCTATACAACAGAAAGCAGACAAGCAAAAATCACAAAGCACCTTTATTTGCTTGATGGCCTGTCTATTCCTCTCCATAATTAATGTGGGTTAGTTTGAGAATAGTGCAATTTTGAAATTTTCATTTTTTTTAGACTGTAGAATTTTATCTTGATGTGGTGAAAGGTAAAAAAAAAAAGTATGTTAGACACAAAAAAACCTGTCTCATTTTTGTAAACTGATGATTTGAAGATGATTATCTTGCCAAAGCCCTGTCTTCGTACTCCTTATTTTTAATAATTAATTTTTCCCTCCCTCCCTCTCTTCCCAAAATAGCTTTACTCTGGTTTAGCAGCCCATAAATTGAAGGTGCAAACAACAAAGAGGAGAAAAAGTTTCTAGTTTCTCATTCAAAGAGCAAGTTTCTATAAAGATTATACCTCGCATGGCAACTGTTTTGGTTTGGAAGCATAGAAGAGAGATTATCTACAACAGAGTATGCATTTCCAATTAGTTTAACTGCCTGCATATCCCAGGTGTATTTTGACCACAGCATTTATGTCTGAAAAGTGTCAACTTAAGCACACTGGCTTTTTTTTTTTTGCCTCCACAGGAAAAAGAATGCAAGACTGGAACTGAAGGGAAATAAAACATGAAGACGTCCAATGCTTCTATGAAGGCAGCTTCTTTCAAGAAATGGAAATGTGAAAAAGAGAAAGGGGTAGAGATGAGGAAAAGAAACAATAAAAGAAGCAGGGGGAAAAACAACAACACAGTAAAAGACAGACTCACTATACCATAGTAATAACATTATAATTACTGGTGATGAGGCAAGCAGGCTACAAGTGGGGAACATCTCCATCTGTATTCTCCGTTGGACTAAAATTCTTTGATTCAATGGAAGATTGTTTTCTGGTACTCTTTTCGGCTTCACTAATTCTTGTCACTTAAAGATCAATGTTTTGGATTTCTGTATCAAAGCAACAATTTTTTTTTTACTTTCTAAGACTTAAGTATCTTAAGTCTCTTCCACAGAAGAAAATTAACGTCATGGGGGTCTGTATTTTTTTCTTGAAGTCCAGTAGGAAATAACAAAATCAAGACTATGCTGCTTTTCTTTTAAATATTAAAGATTTAATTGGGTCTTGTGCATCAGCACTGCTCTCCAAACTCTTGAACCTATTAAAATAATACTTGATTGCAGAGCCTGCAGAAATACTGAACATGTTAAAAAAGCTGTACATTCTGAGATTACACATGCCCATGCAAATCTCAGCCCACAAGTGAATGTGATACTGACTGAAGTTAAAGGGTACTAAGCGTCCACTAGGCCCCTGAATCTCTCTTTTCTAGGGTTGTATGTTATAAGATGTAACTTGGGCATTTGACACTGAAGGCTTGTCTATGGCTTGTTTCCCTTTCTGCATTCAGAAGTCACATGTGACAGATGCAGAGCTATGGATAACCACTCTTTCTTCTACGGGCAAGGTTAAAACACTGATGTGACATTGTGGTGTAGGGTTTTAACATATAAAAGGTAAAAAAAAAATCAGAATTACAGCTCTAGGGCTACCCTATCCTCTAATACATTTAGGTTTTGCATGCAAATACATAACGAAGCAGAATTAGTTACGGTTCCCATGGGAACCATAACTGATTTTCTTGACCTGTGCAGCAAAATTCTTAACAACATCAAAAGATTAAAAATTCTGCATTCAAAAATTTTTTCCTCTCTCTGAGGCACCCTCTCTCCAGGCTGGCTAACTCCTTCTCTTTCTCAAATTAGGGATAAGTGGTCAATCAATTATAAACAGAAAGCTCAGACATTCACCTTGGTGAAATCTTTTAAAATAGCTTCTTATCATACAACATAGAGAAAGCACCCCATTGCACCTCTAAGCAAGGGGTTAATACTAGTATTTAATATATCTTGAGCTAAGTGAGCTAGTAATCATTTCAATAAAATTAAGAACAGGCCTTTTGAGTGTGTTATAAACCAGCTGTTCTGCTATCCAAACTAAATTGTGCATGTATGTTTTTTGCTTACTTCCCCACCTCAAACTCAAGATGTATCTCACACTATACTTTTTCAGTTATTTTTCACAAAACTATATATCGTTATTAGTTGAATGGTAACCAGTAACCAACTGCCCTTAGAAGTCCATATTTTAATGTCAAGCAAAGCTTTACAGGACTTGAGATCCATGAATGCATCATTAAAATGGTCCAGGAAGGGTTGACATCTGATAATCTCTGCTCCTATGAAATTCAAAGAAACTGTTATTTGTTAAAAATCATTTCAAAAGGCATCTTAACTATGCCACATTATTTCTCAATAATGTTACTTTTCATCTGTAAAGACTGTTTTTTCTCAGGCAATTAGTTTTCTCCAAATACACTGGGAGAAATTAAATCAGTACATGATTCCAATTTATTTTTTACATGTATGATGAATTACATGGTGTGCTGGAAAGAAGCTAAAAAAATCCTTAGTATTTCTACTGTAGGACAGATGAAATAGTACAGAATCCTTTTATACTTTTTTCCCAACAAGTCTCTTTAGAAATGGCATATTTATTAAAGCTAATGTCCTTTCTAGTAGCCTTACTTTCTGGATCTGAAATTTTGGTCAGAATAATGCTGGGGAGGGGAGATGTGGATGTATCTTTTAAATGGAGATGCCAAGTTATAGGTTTGAAGAAAAATATGTTGATTAAATCCTTATATACTTTAGGTGTGCATGAACTTACCAATGTAGTTTTATTGGAGGCCATTTTTATTGCAGACTTGCAGAGCTTTTACTAGAAAAATGCATGACAATTAAAAGGAAGTTTGCATAACTCAAAGAAAGGCATCCCAAGACAAACATGGTCCTTGTTCCAACCCCCATGTATTCACTGCATATAACATTTCTTATACGGATTAAATCCAGAACAAGAAGTAGGTTACTACTTTGTCTGGCATAACGCAGTAACGCACCATCACACTACCAGGACAAATTATACTGACAAGGTGGTAGATAGGGTTAAAAAAGGTTTTTCCCAAGGCCTTCAAGGGCTTAGAGATGTTTCTAGGGAAAAGGGGGAGGACCATCAGGGATGCTTATTTTCTTAAACCCAATAGAACAGGAGTTCAGATTCCAGCAGTTGGAGATATACCTAAGGTATATTAACTGCGAATCTGGTGGGGAACAGCTACATATCTGTGGTGTAATGAATCACCCATTACTCTTACATGGTAGCAAATCCTTATAAAGAGCAAGTATTTATCTTAATGCAACTATAACGTTGCCTTCTAATTCTCATGTTTGCAAGAGTTCAGGTCCTAGAGCAATATTAACTCAGCTGAGCCATACACAATACATATTTAAACTATGCAACTTATGCTGAACGCATTCATCCCCTTTTCCATGTCATTTCTCATACCGACCAGATCCTTAGGCACGTATTGTCCCCACCCTGCTGCGAGCTATAGAACTGTTAGAATTTCCAATTTGCCTGGGCAAGGCAAAAGATAAAACTCCTTCAAGGCCAGAATACCTCCCGGACTAAGTAATCCCGCCCAATCCTCCCCTGACAGGAGAGGTGGATTTTGGCAGCAAGATAGGCGGTGGGGTAGGCGAGGTGGGAGAAGGGCAGAGGGGCCAGGGCCCCAGCGCGAAGAGTCTTGCCTTGTGTCCCCCCCTCTTGAAAGGCAGGAGAAAGGGGAAAAAACCCTAACAAAACCAGTAACAAATCCCCCGTCAGAAAACAGGCAGCCCTGCGGAGGCCTGCTGGGGGCGGCTGCACCTCGGGCCTGTGGCGGGCGAACAAGAGGCCGGCGGGGCCGCCCCGGGCGATGTAACGGGGCCGCTCCCGCCCCCGCCACCAGGGCCCCTTCCACGCCGTCCCCTTGCCCCCGCCCCGCCACGTTTCTCCCGGGCACGGCAGGGATGCAGGGACGGCCGCGGGCCGGCTTTGTCTGCCGCGCTGGTGTCGCTGCCCCCGCCCCCGGCGCTGCCCTCCTTCCCCGCGGCGGCAGCGCCCGCGGCTCCGGGGGCCTCCCTCCCTTCCTCCCTCCTTCTCTCTCTCCCTCGCCGTGCGGGCGCCGGGGCCGCGACCCCCCGGCAGGCCCGCTCCGCCCGCCACCCCCCACCGCCAAGGAAGCGGGGGTGGGGGGGAGGGGGGTGGGTTGCGCTCCGCATCTCCCCGCGACAGCCCGCAGCAAGCCGTAGAGGGAAGAGGAATCAGGGAAGAGGACTCGGGAGCGGGTGGGGTGGAAGGAGGCGGCTGCAGCGAGAGAAAATAGGGAGAGAGAGAGAAGGATACAGACTTCAATGGTGCCCAGCCGCTTGGGTCTCCCGTCTCCTCCTCGCTCCCGCCCTGCGCGCACTGAGCGGCGGCGGCAGCAACAGCGACATCCGCGGGGGGCTGAGGCAGCGGGTGGGGGCAGGGAGGGAAGGAGGGAGGGCGGGGAGCAGCGCGGCGGCGGCTGGCGGGGCTGGGCTGGGCTGGGCTGGGCGAGCACTGCGCGCCGGCGGCTGTGACGGGGCAGAGCGCACGACGCCGCCACCGCCTACGCGCGAGCCGCTACAACCTCCGACCGTCGTCGCCGCCGGCACAGGAGGGGGGCCAAGACGTCTCTCCAACGCGGGGCGAGCGCAGGACCGCGCCAGGCGTCCAAAAGAAGGAAGATGCCTCGCGGAGACCGGGAAAGCGACTGGGTGAGGTGGGGGGAGCGGAGCGGGCCCGCGGACCCCGGCCGCCATGATGGCCGCCGCTGGGAGCCCGCGCCGCGCCGGGCCGGAGCCTCCCCCAGCCACGGAGCGAGGTCCTCGCTCGTCTGGAGGGGCCCGTGTAGAGCGCGGCCATTTCCCGCGTTGCGGTGGGGAGGCCCGGCCCTAAGCGAGGGGCGGGGGTAGGGAAGCGGGCTCGGAAGGCAGTGGGGCTGTAGGGGCTCCAAAACTCGTTCATAAGTAGAGAAAAAGGGTCGGGGAGCCAGCTGGGGAGGCTTCTCTGCGGGCGGGGAGCCGCGGGTGGATCCGCGGTGCAGCTGAGGGGGAGGGGGAGCAGAGGGGGCGGGAAGAAAGCCGCTCCAGCGCCATTTCGCTCGCGCGCGGGGCGGCAGCACTCACCCTCTGTCGTGGTGTGTGCGGGGCCGCCAGAGAGAGAGGGAGGGAGGGGATGGGATGGGATGAAGGAGGGGAGGAGAGCAGAGCGCCGGAGCAGGCGGTGTGCCGGATGCCGGCGGTGAGGGGTAGAGCGGAGCGGGCTGCGGCGAAGGCCGCCTCCCTCCGCTGGAGCCCCGCGATGTGTCGGCGCTGGTGCCACAATCTGTGTAGCTCGCACTTCCTCCTGCCCAGGGGAAGGGGCAGGGACCGGGGCGATGTTTCGGGGGTACGGTGCGCCCGCCCGCTCCCTGCCAGTACCACGCGTATGGAGGGGGAGTGGGGGGCCGCCCCCGGCTAATTATAACCCGGGGTTTGAGCCTTCGGGTCCGCTCGGCAATTTCCGGCAATATAAATTTTAAAAAAAAAGAACACCCCCCCCCCCCCCAAAAAAAAAACATCGAAACCAAAGAACAGCCGTGACACAGTGCCAGCGGTGCTCGGGGCCGCTTCGGCTCCGCTCGAGCACGTCTCGCGAGCCTGTGCCGTTGTCGGAAGTTGCCGAGCGGGCCAGGGCAGTCGATAACTGGCTGCGTCTTTCTGTCCGGAAATTGCCGAGGCGGGGCCGAGCGCCATTCTTGCCTGCCTCGGCATGTTCCGGAAATTGCCGAAGTGAGCCGAACGGGCTTCCGTCCCTGTTCGGCTCTTTCCGGCGGCTGTCGAAGCGCATAAGCCCGACGACGACGGCTGCTTCGGCTCATTCCGGTGACGGCCATTACTAACGGAGTCGATGACTTTTCATTACGCGATAAAAACACGTAGGGGCGTTATACAGAACTGCCGCCCCTTTGGAGACGTTTAAGCTCCAGATTCTAGCTTTTTTATTTTTTTTAAATTAATTAATCCATAACATCGGAAGCGAGCCCGAGCTGGAGAAGGAGGGCGCTAGCTCTACGCGGAGCTGAATTTCAAATTACGTAACAGTTCAGGCAGCCATTACCGACCGGTTGTACGGTGCTCTCGAGCAGGAATACGTAAACCATGAAGAACATGGTACGTAGGAAGGAAGGATTCAGAGCTTGCTTTTAAGGAGGGAGGCGCATTTGCTTTTGCGGGAGGAGTGAATTTTTCCGGGCTGGGCATTAAGAGCAGGCTTGAGCCTTTGTCCGCGGGGGTCTAGGCGCCGCCGCCGGGTCTCCCCGCGGTCCGGGCGCTGGGTGCGCGGAGGAAGGTTCTGGAAGCGGCGGCTGGGGCTGACGCGCAGCCGGGCGAGGCGGCGGAAGCTGCGGTAACCGCGCATGGTGCACAGCGCATTCTTAAGCGCTGGCCGTGGCCTTGAGCCGCGCTGCCCCTCAGGGGGACGTGGGACTCCGGAGGTCGGTCCGTGGGCGGGCCGGGGGCCACCTTGGCCTCGCGAGGTGCGGAGCGGCCGGGGCGGTGGAGCGGGTAATGGCGGTGCCGAGGGGGAGGGGTAAAATGGCGGCCTGGCCGAGGATCGCGGCTGCCAGGGGCTGTGGGGATCGCTCCGGGAGAGCGGGCGAGGCGGACGGGGGCAGCTGTAGTCGTCCGGTATCCTCGGGGGCGGGAAGGAGCGCCGGAGAGGTCTTCCTGGTGCCGGCTGTGTAGGTGCACGTTGGAAACGCTTTGCAGCCCTGTCCCTGGAAGCGGCGGCTGCTCCCGGCGCCATTTTCCCCGCCCGGCTCGGGGCCGCGGTGTTCCTGCTGCCGCCACATGGCGGAGCCGGCACGGCCGCCACGTCCCGCCCGCCTCAGGCGGGGAGCCGGGCCGAGGAATTGGGGAGCTCTGGAGTTTGGGGTTCCCCTCTCGCTTGACTCCGTCAAACAGTTTTGTTACCCTAGTTAGTAATTTTGCGGTCAGCGTGGATTGTCTGGGCGCACGTTATCGCTATATCACGTTTCCTTGCTCCGGTGATTAATATTCGTCTAAAGGCTGTGCGTTTTCTAGTCTTTTCAAGTGTTTTTTGAAGCCTGTGAAGGACAGCTTAAAATACACGTGAATGAAGATTCTACAGGGGTTGTAAAGATTCCTTCTCGCACTCAGTTCCTGCCACAGGGGTGTACTGTGGAAATCTTCAAGGAGGTGTTTTCTCCGGTTTTTATTTTGTGGGCCTTGATATGCATGTAGTGTTTTTACCAAATGAGGATTTCCCTCAGGATTTTAAGAGGGACGGGAGTGATGATAATTACCTTTTAAATTAAAATTACATTTTACAGTTTCAGCATAAGCTTTATACGGTAAGAGCTCTCTGGACCCTGGTGGGAGGTTAATGTTAGGCTAACCAGAGCTTCTTGAAACTGACAGCACTTTAAACGAATAGATTCTCCACACTCAGAGCCTGTGTGTGTGTTAGTGGAGCAGCATGTTTATGCTGGTTTTGCACAGTGAATTTCATTAAAGTACTGGTAATAAATTTTGTTGTTGGTGCGTCCTGACACGTGGTGCCTAGATGTTGTTCTGGGTGGGGGTATGATGCTGAATATGTCTGTAAAATGTATTACTATCCTGTTTGATGTATTTTAGTAATCTCTGGTATATTTTGTCGTTGTTACAGCTGATAGGTTCCATTCTTTCCTTGCATTTCATTTACATGTTCATAACTGTTTTCAGAGGTGAACCTGACACTTACTGGAAAAAGCCTAGTTGCCTACTAAATGTGCTTGATTCTCATATTTTTATAATACTGTGTATTATTAAATGCATGATAATTGATTACATAGGTGAAAATGTCTTCTATGGACCTATGAGATGGTAACTATGTGGTCCTTAATTTTACGCAGCAGAACTGAAGTAATTTCAAGGGAGGATTTTTTTTTTGGCAGTATTGTTGCTTAAAAAGTTTTCTTTACCATCTTACTCAGATTAAAAAAATGATAGTATAATATGCAGCATATGGGTTTTTTTAGCCCAGATCTGGTATGAAGCGTTCTTTCTTTTATTCCTTTTATGAGATAAGGTGAAAGGAAATTACTTGACATAAAACATGGGTTTGCTTCTTTTAAACTCTTGTGTGTCGTTTTGCCTTCCTGTACAAGGAGGCTGACAATATTCACTTTGTCTGTGCTCCTACAAGAAAAAAGATCCAACAGCAGATTCCAAATGTTTTCAAGAGACATTTAAACTGATGGTTCTCAAATATCTAGATCCAGGCCTGACTTGGACAACCTTAGAAAACATGTTGGTCTACATGCAGGTTGGCTTAATACTTCTAAAAGCATATGTGTGCTGAAGTATTTTGCTTGTTATCTAAGTCTCATTGTTCTCAAGTTTCCTTTTATCCATTTACCATAATGTCCAGTGCATAGTTGGTCATGTTATGTTTTCCAGTTACAACTCTCTGTGCCTTGTTTAGGTTTTTTAAAAAAAACAGCCACCCCCCTAAAGGAAACCAAAGCACCCAGGCAGATTTTCTTGATTTTTGAAGTTATTTCTCATTATAAAGCTAAAATCATTGTGTTTGAATTCTCCTGTCCTTAGCAAGACAGTTCTCTTTAAAACAACATTCAGAAATCAAAAATTCTATGAAAAGGGGACAACTTTTTAGTGCATTTTTAATTTTTTTGACATGAAATTGTAGCAGGTGTGGGCTAGTGAGACTGCCGTGTGTAGAAAATGCCAATTACAATGTGTGCTTGGTATAAGAAGCTGCTGTAAAAGTGTTTTGAACTGATGGAGATTGGAAGGTTGTCCTTCCTGCTTTGGTATACCACTACATATGAAAGAGTAAATGTAATACAGTATTACTGGTCCTTTTGTGTTGTGTTTTTCGGAGTTTTTTTATGATGTCCTTGTCATTGCAGCAGAGATTTCTGCTGAATAAGTGCAGTGATGATTTCTCTGTAAGGTAATAAAGTCTTACTGGAAACATGATTTATATTACTGGATACGAACGTCTATTATTCCCATTTCTGTTTTAAAGGGAGTTGTTTTGATACTGTTGCTGTTGAGGCGGAGAGGTTTGCTGCTAATTCCAATGGTGCGGGATTCCAGATCAATTTTACAGATGCTCTTACTCATTTATTTTAATAATTATGGAGAAAATATCAATTATAGAACATCTTTAATTGTATTTTGTTTATATTATCTTTATTGCCTTGGGTAAATAGCATAATAGTATTCATGTACAGCAATTTGAGCTGGAATGTTTTTTTAAAAATAAATGTCACCTGGAGTAGAAGTGGACAGTATGAACAATGTTGTTTTCTGTAGTCAAAACTTTCAGGTTTGTTTTTATGTTCCTTTTCTTTAAAAAGCATCTCGTAAAGGTCTTTGAGAGGAATGTTCTGGAAGTCTTCGAGTGTGCTCCCTTGTTTTTGATATTTGGAGGGAAAGACAGGAATAAGCACGTCAATAATATCTGTACAGTAAAAGTGGACCTGTAGAATTGCATAAATTGTTTATTTTCTTTAATGGGGTAGAACATTTAAAAGAGTCAGTCTTGATTTTGGAAATAAGACTTGACTGAAAGTTTTTGACACTTACGGAAATCTTAGTGTCTAATTTGTTGATGAAAGGGAGGTGGTTTTAATTATATTAATGTAATTTTCTTTTCTGTGGCAGAGGGAAAAGGAGCAGTTCCGCAAACTGTTTATTGGCGGCTTAAGCTTTGAAACCACAGAGGAAAGCTTGAGGAGTTACTATGAGCAATGGGGAAAGCTTACAGACTGTGTGGTAAGTTTGGCATACTAATACACAACAATAGCATGGAACGTTCAGGAATTTTAAACAGGGAGTTTGTTTTCTGGATAGCTTAATGAGAACATGGAATATTAGATTTTCTTAAATATGTAGTTTGGTTTATACACAAATCAGTCCATGGAAGCAATGCATAGATTTTTCCCTTGTGAACTCTGATAGAGTTAGAGAGCACTTACAGTCTGTGTCCTGTAAAATCCTCCTGGACTATCTAACCACTGATTCCAGCAGTTTAACACTGGTGTCATTGCTGAAGTGCATAGGAAGCGCTCACACAGAGCACAATTACATCTGTGTGATTGGTAACATTTAGCAGAAAGCTGATGTTATTTATAGTAAGCAGGCTTGATAAGGCTGGAAGAGCTTGATGTCTTTCTCTGTGATGTTTTCATAGAGGCATTTAGGTTGGAAGAAATCCTTAATATCATCTACTGTTAACCCAGCACTGCCAAGTCCCCCACTAAATCATGTTCCTAAGCACCAGTCTTTGTCTTCTAAATACCGCCAGGGACAGTGGCTCTTGTAGAAGTTCTTCCACAGAATTTGTTTTGGGAGTACTAAATACTTATTTCATAACACAGATTTAAAGTTTGTGGTCTTCAGAAAGCTTAAAAAAAAATGTGTATGTGTTTTGGTTGTGTTTTTTTTATTTTTTTGTCTTTGTTTTTAGAAAACAAACAAATATAGAGGTACTTCACTGATCTAGCAGCATTTCTGAGTTAACAGGTGGAGTTTTGGAGGGCAACAGTGGTTTGAATTTCTGTGATAGCAAGCTGTGCCATTCATGTATTAAATCTTCAGAGCCTGCTACTTTATTATCATTGTGTTTCGAAACTAAATAAAGGAAAATCAAAATTAGGTTTACACCCTTTCTCTAAATTCTGTTAGTGTAAAGCTTAATGTGAGACAGGTATAAAAGGTTTAAATGTGTTTATTGGTTTTAGGTAATGAGGGATCCTGCAAGCAAAAGATCAAGGGGGTTTGGTTTTGTAACATTCTCTTCCATGGCTGAAGTTGATGCAGCTATGGCTGCAAGACCTCACACAATTGATGGAAGGGTGGTTGAGCCTAAGAGAGCTGTGGCTAGAGAGGTAAGTATGGTTGCGAAAGCAGATACTTCACCTGATTTGAAAAAAAAAAAAGATTTTTTTGTTTTAATGGACACTTAGGCTTTTTTCTTGTTTGAAATTGCTGTGATTTAAATTCTCTAGCTGAAAGGCTATAGTTGGGGCACTATTTCCCACACTTAAGGTCTGTTAATTGATGCAATTACATAAATGTCTGTAATTACAGTGAATTGTGAAGGTACTCTGGTTGTAGTATTCATGTCTGCAAGGGATTCATCTGAGGTCTGAAAACAGTGTTAGCAAAAACATGTTGAGTGCCTGTAATTATGGAACTGTTACTAAACCTCAAATTAATAAAGTCCTGTCAGTCCTTTTTGATTATTCCAAGATCTTTTTGGAGTATTTCTAAAAGGTATATATTAAGTGATTAAAAGTAGAAAATGTAGTAGGGAAACTTTTTTTCTGGTGGTGATGTACAGAATCATCTTTGGACTGTGCTGGTTTTAGGTTCAGGCATACTTGATTTTCAAATTCAGGGCACAAATCAGGTGTGTTCACGTGAATAGTGAACCTGTAAGCCAGGTTGCGGTGGCACAGAGATACTTGGGGAGCAAGTGTGGATTATAAGGCAAGTTCTGTTCACCACGTTGGACTCAGGTGTTTAGCATATTTGGACTAATGAGCTGGAATTAAATGAGCTCTCCCAAGGGTATGGGGAAATGGAATTTGTAATCACTGGTACCCCTGTTAGCTATTCCAGTTTTCTTTCCATTCCCTGCAGAATGCAAGGTTGGTTAGCATTTGGAAAAAGGTAATTACAGCAGCATATGTGCAAAGAGCTTGTACACACAAAGCTACTGCTAAGCTTTAGGAATAAGTCATTCTTAGCTAGTGCAGCAGCCTGGATATTGTGCTCTAAGTGCAGAAATAGCTCATGAATATTTGGAGTTGCCTTTGTATCTTAAGTAGGGGTTAAAATGCACAGTTAATTTGCAGAGGTTGAAGGACATTTATATGATTGGAAAATGGTTCACTGCTGTTGGGGAATTGGGCAGAGGAAGCTGATGTATCTTTGTTTCAGTTACAAAAATAATGCTCTAGCTTAAGTTATTAAATACTTCCAAACAGTTGATCTGTATATTTTTCAGTGTTTTTAAGGCTTTTCTAAAGGGGGAGGAAAAGCCTCCAAGTGACTCTGTGTTACTTCCCTCCCAGAAGGCTTCCCAAACGAAGTTGCCAGGGGCATGTATCGTAAGAGAGCTGTACCTCAGTGCTTAAAAAAATCCTAGTTTATCAGTATTCTATTCCTGCAATTCTGGCAAAACAGTGATTTGTGAAATTGTTTTTCTTTATGATAATTTAAAGAGTTCTTTTAACAGGAATCTGGAAAACCTGGTGCTCATGTTACTGTGAAAAAACTATTCGTTGGTGGTATTAAAGAGGACACTGAAGAGCACCACCTTCGTGACTACTTTGAAGAATATGGGAAAATTGACACTATTGAAATCATTACTGATAGACAGTCTGGTAAAAAGAGGGGGTTTGGATTTGTTACATTTGATGACCATGATCCTGTGGATAAAATTGTATGTAAGTAAGCTTCATTTCACTCTTTCATTTAGTAGTATTAATCCTTGCAGTCTTGTTAATTGCGTAAAGCTAAACTTAGAGATAATGGTTGTGTTATGGTATATGTTATTGTACGATGTAAGTTACGTAGGTATATGTGCTACATCATGGTTTTGGTGAATTGTGTGGGAATGTGTATTTCAAATAAGTACTGCTGTCTTTGTTTCAAAATTGTATGGTGTTTTGTGTTCTTTGAAATGATTCAGAGTGTGCATGGGTTGGAAGTTTGATGCTCTTAGTAGTTGTCAGATCAGTACTTATGTGCTGATAGTATCTTACTTGATATGGTTACAGTGCAGAAGTACCACACCATCAATGGCCATAACGCAGAAGTAAGGAAAGCTCTCTCTAGACAGGAAATGCAGGAGGTTCAGAATTCTAGGAGTGGGAGAGGAGGTACGTACAAGTAATGGTTAGTGGTTTGTAGTTGATTTTTGTGTTCACTTTCCATGACCTCGCTCCTTACAAATGTTAAACTGTTACAGGGAACTTTGGTTTTGGTGATGCTCGTGGAGGTGGTGGCAACTTTGGTCCAGGACCTGGCAGCAATTTCAGAGGGGGAGCCGGTAAGACAGGCATGTTTGTAGCATTTATTTTTTTTACCTTACTGTCTGTCTGGTTCTGGGTAACTTCTTAAGTTCTACTGCTGTTAAAATACAGTGCAGTTGTAGCACTTAGACATTTTTCGGGAAAAATATTTCGTAACTGAAGTTTTGGGGTTTTTTTAAGCTTCTATTAAAAGCCAGAAGTAAACTAAACCTAATCATCTTGTTTGTTAAGGAATTCAGAGACTTGTCTGATTCTATGCAGCACTTGCCTGACCTTTTAAAACTGGATATTGTACAAATGCAAGAAAAGGAGAAATCGATTGAGCATTGATTGGGTGTATGTGCATGGAAGTCCAGTGTACATGTCCTTAATTTCTGAGATTTGATTCTTAAGGACATAGGGGTTTGAGAATTCAACTACTTTGGTACAGGTAGATTCAAATATTTTGGGTTTTTTTCTCCCAATAGATGGATATGGAAGTGGCCGTGGATTTGGTGATGGGTATAATGGATATGGCGGAGGACCTGGAGGTTAGTTTACTGTTGTGGTGATTTGTTTTTCTCTCATTCAGAAACATTTTCATATTTACTTAAAGTTTGCATAAAATACATATTAATTGCCTAAGCCATTTTGTTGGCTTTAAGAAGCATACATGGTTGTTGGCTCATGTTAAACTTTCATATGGCAAATTGCATGCTTATTCATGGACAACCATGTCCTCTTCTGTAGAATAGGAGTGTGTCTTAAATTTCTTGACAAACAAAGGTTTTAATTATGCCTATCAGTGAGGCTTTTAGGCAATCTGTCTTGTGGGGTTTGATCATGGTTACAGTGGTAGTTGATACATATCTTTAAAAGTACTGTTCATAGAAATTTCTTTACAAAACTAAATATTTTTCCCCCTGTAGACTTCTAAACTCAAGAATAGCCAGAATAGCCTTTGTTTCTATATAATTAGTGTCTCTTACACTGAAAAGTTTATTTTAAAGGATTGTGTTATCACAGGTGGCAACTTTGGTGGCAGTCCTGGTTACGGAGGAGGAAGAGGAGGATATGGTGGAGGAGGACCTGGATATGGCAATCAGGGTGGGGGCTATGGAGGTGGTTATGACAACTATGGAGGAGGTAATGTTTAGGCTTGAAACGTCCAAGCATTTAAGTTAAAATTAGTGCAAATCACTTGAAAGTGGGGGGGAGGGGTATTTATAAATGTTATGTAAGGAAGTTGTTGTTTTCTGAGTAGTATGACATAGAATGAAAACACTCTTGTATGCCCTGCTGGAATACCTGTGTAATTTCTTACTTTATTAAAAATTCTAATAATGAGGTAACTTAGTGTTGTATAGGTTTTAGCTCATCTAGGTATTTCTTCGCTTTTGTATTGATAATGCAGGCAATTATGGAAGTGGAAACTATAATGATTTTGGAAACTACAACCAACAACCTTCAAATTACGGTCCGATGAAGAGTGGAAATTTTGGTGGCAGTAGAAACATGGGGGGACCATATGGTGGAGGTATTGTATATGTCCTGACTTTCCTTGTAACCAGAGTGGATGGGCTTTTAGTCCTTTGGAGAAGTAGAAGGGAAGATAGAACATGTTTTGAACTACAGAGAGGGTATATTGGAATTAGATTTTAGCAAAAATAACTTTAACTGTGAGGGTGATGAGGTACTGGAACAGGTTGCCCAGAGAAGTTGTGTATGGCCCATCCCTGGCAGTGTTCAAAGCAAGGTTGGATGGGGCTTTGAGCAACCTGGTCTAGTGAAAGATACTGTGACACAGGGCTTGGAACAAGATGAAAGGTCCCTTCCAAACCAGGCCATGCTATGTAATTCCAAGATAGGTGTGTAGAAATTGGGTAACTTCTGCAGTAGATGGACTGCAGCGCCCATGTTCTTTCTGGAAGCTGGCTACCATTTCCCATCTTAAAACTGCAAAGCTTGTCTCAGGGATAAAATATACAAACTTGATCTACAATGTTTTGCATTTTCCAGTCTGCAAAGATTTTAGCTGTTATATTTTGTAGAGAGTGTAGTTAATCACCTCCAGGCTTGTTGGGATTTCTTCTTTCTTTCCTCTTCTTGTGTCATTTTTTTCCTGACACTTCCTTTTTTGTTGCCTAAATGTTGTTTAATATGGCATGTAAAGCTTGTGAAATGGAAACTGAAACATAGGGAAAGCCCTTTCCTGTAAGGTTTAGCATGCAAGTAGAGTCAGCCCTCACATACTCAAGAGAGGACTGTGTCAAATTACATGTAACATTGTTGAATCTTCTAAGATTTCAACCTGTATTTCCTTCCTGGAGAAGTCTTTGGAGGTTAGTGCAAGACGGCGAAAGTTAAAGTCTTTGTTGTATATGCTGTTTCTGGAAGTAAAGTAGATATTAATGTTCATTCAGTCAAGCTTTGATTGATTGCTTCAGTCAAAAGCATTCCTAGATTTGAAAAGCGTATTGATGGAACTGTTCTGTCTCTTGTTCTGCAATTGCAGGAAACTATGGTCCAGGGGGCAGTGGAGGAAGTGGTGGATATGGAGGCAGGAGCCGTTACTGAGTTTCTTCAAGCATGCCATGGGTAAGTATGTTTATAAGTGTTAAAAATGCAGTGATTCTTGAGAGTAGCTGCAGGAGTTTAAAGCTTTTTAGGATATTGTCTTTCCTTTAAAAAATGGTTAGATGAATAATTTCATAACCTATTTTTTTACTCTTTACTTCTGTTGAAACAGGCTTCACTGTATAAATAGGAGAGGATGAGAGCCCAGAGGTAACAGAACAGCTTCAGGTTATCGAAATAACAATGTTAAGGAAACACTTATCTCAGTCATGCATAAATATGCAGTGGTATGGCAGAAGACACCAGAGCAGATGCAGAGAGCCATTTTGTGAATGGATTTGGATTATTTAATAACATTACCTTACCGTGGAGGAAGGATTGTAAAAATGCCTTTGAGACAGTTTCTTAGCTTTTTAATTGTTGTTTCTTTCTAGTGGTCTTTGTAAGTGTAGAAGCATTCCTTTGATAATGTTAAATTTGTAAGTTTCAGGTGACATGTGAAACCTTTTTTAAGATTTTTCTCAAAGTTTTGAAAAGCTTTTAGCCAGGATCATGGTGTAATAAGACATAACGTTTTCCTTTAAAAATTTAAGTGCGTGTGTAGAGTTAAGAAGCTGTTGTACATTTATGATTTTAATAAAATAATTCTAAAGGAAATATTGTGTAATTTTAGATTTTTTTTTTAATACTGTAAAATAAGGCAAGGAGTGGGTAGTATAAGGTCCCACAAATAATATAAACCTATTGTTGTACGTGTAAATTAAATGCTGATCAGAAAAAGTATGTTGTCTGTAAATGATCAGGTGTAAAATATCTAGGTAACTTAAGGGGTATCTCTGCAAGGAGAAACACCTTTTTAGATTTTTTAGATGCTGCTTCTTCAATGGCAAGGAAAGGAAATAACCCCAGCAAGGTACTCTTCCAGGGACACAGGTCTAGTACAAGAGAACTCTTGAAAACGTCACTAAGGTCAGCCAGTCTTAAAAAGCTGCGCTGTATTTCTGCAAAGCTTTAACTACGGTAGTTGATTAATAAGGATGCCAACGAAGGCTGAGGGTGTAGAGCAAAATAGTTCTAAGCTTCAGTTAAACTTCTTTAGGTAAGATCTTATTTACTTTTCCTTTCTTAATGTATCAAAACCAAATTTAATATTGTCTGACAGTATTCTTTCAGTATAGTGATTATCGTTATGTAGTTTAACATAGCAGTTAATTGAGTTAACAATTACAAATTGAAAAGAAATTTGTGAATCCTGTTTTCTTGTATTAAATTTTTTACAAACAAATTTTTGTTAATTTCAGCTACTTAACATATTTTTTTCCTACTGGAATCTAGCTATGATATGAACCCTGGACAAGCATAGACTGCTGCCACTGTACACTGCTACAGTTGAACAAATGAGACCTGCAAGTGTCCATTAGTAAAGCTTTGCAAGGGTTCCATCCCTGGTGTTGGTAGTTAAAATGGTAGGTCACAAGTTAATTAAATCATACAACTTTATTTTTGCATCCTGCAACATTTTATTTTTTCTTGGGAGTCTATGCATTATGGTGGTTGCAAGGTAATGCAATGAAGGTAGTTCTGTGCTGTTGAAAATGAACTATGTTGTTATGTGTCTTGTCTGCTGTAATCTATTTTACATAACACGTTTCATCCTGAAGGTTCCCAAGTAACTGTAGACTGTTTACGTGTAAGGAAAATAATTGCACCACAGAATACATCTGCCTCTGTGAAGGAATGTGTCGTCCATTCTTTTAACAACTGCATAAGCAGTTCTTTAGGAGGGGAAGTGAAAACTTCAAATGAAACTGCAGGTGGTATTTCTTTAGTGTACAACGTGTTTATGTAAATTGGAAATTGGCTAGAATGTTGAGGTTTCCACCATTTTTTATAGTTCTTGCAGCTAACAAACCTTAGTGCCAAATTCAGTCAGCCTTACTCTCACTGCATTGAATGTTTGCACCTCAAATTAATGAAAATTCATCAAGTAATGAATGAGTTATTCAGAGTAAGGGTGGCATACTCGATTTGGTTTTAAAATAAAAATCAACGAAGCCTATCAAAAAAGGCAACCAAAAAATGCCCTAATTTCAAAGTTCCATTGCCTTTAAGAGGCTGCCCACTGAAGAACATGGACTCAGCTAACAAAAGTCCTGTTCCTTTTGGGTTAGACACACCAGTGAACTGCTTATACTTTTTTTTTTTTAAAAATGGCTGAAGTTCCCCTATTGGTAATTTGGTTTAGACATATGTGATAAACATCTTCAGATACACTTTTTTTTTCTTTGGCAGGAAGGTGCCATGCTGCAGGTAACTAATGAAGAAGTGGTCAACCACAGAAACGCTTCAAGAAATAAGAAATTCTGTATCATCAGAAAATAGTTGTTTTTGCTGCCTTCATTAAAAATCTAGAGGTTAAATGAATACTGATAAAACATCAAAATTAGTACAGCTCCCTGTAATACTGGGTTTTTTAAATTACAGCAAAGATGTCTTGTAAACCTTTCGAATAAAATTCAGATTCGTTAGGAGAAACAAATCACTAATGTTAAAATAGCAGACATTCTGTGAGTAGAAAGTTTAACTACATATATTTATAACTTTCATAGCTTTAAAATAAAGTATTTTTTATACCAAAGTAGTTCTAGTGTAATGCTTAATAAAAACTTAGTGTGTATCTAACATTAAATAATGTTTATGTGCAGCTTTTAGACCCTTTCATGATTTGAAACATTCCATTTTGAGGTGAATTTAAAACAGAATCAGTTTGATAAGTGTCTTTACAGAACTTGTTTCTCTGACCATAGGCATCTGTTCTCTCTTGGGAGAAACAGTGCTGCAACTTAAAAACGCTGATCTCTTCGCTGTTGTATGCAAGTGCTTAAAAATAGATCTTTTTGGCTGTGTTTGTCAGTTTGTCAGATTGCGATAGGACAATATCCTTTTCACCTGTAAAGAGTTTTTAGGGTGAAGAGAGAAAGACTGAATGGAATGTAGAGTTCTTGCTGTGCCAGAACTATATTGATAGCTGCATCTGGGGCGGAAAAAAAATTAAAAAACCTCCAAACAAAACAAAAACCCTGCTAAATCAAACACTAAGTCTGAGCTTGAGAAAACTTCAATCTTCAGTTTATACTGTTTTGACCAGTTACCTTCATACATGGTTTATTCTAAACTTGAAATTTATATGCCTAGCTTTGGCAGAATCATCGTGTCTTTAACCTTCTTTATAATACTGTTTAAGGATTCACATGGAACTTTTTTCTGTTTCTTAAATTGAACTTTAAAATACTTGCGTAGGTAACCAGTGGGCTGCAACGGAAGCAGGAAATGAAGATAAAATCTGCTTTACTTTCTTCTTTCCAACAGAATGAGTTGACCAGATCATAAGGAGTTTGCCTTCTTTCCTGTAACTTAGATTTAGTTGATGGAAGTTTTTTCTTTACAGTTGCCAAGTCGACATTCTTACAACATTTAAGAAAACCCAAATAACTTTGAAGGGCAGTAATTAATTCTCTATTTCTGATAGTCTTTCAGTGGTTTTGCAACAAGGTTTAAAATCTACTTGAATTAAATGTGTTACATTTTCCATGATGAGGATGTTTTAATTTTGATCTGCTGGCAGTGGGGGAAGGGAGTGTATAGGGGACAGCACTACGCAAAAATGATGTTAGTGAATATTTAAAGTCTTGAAAACCTGTTGTTTTAAGTTTCCTGATGTCTTACTGTTGAACTTTCATAACTTTTCTCTTGGTATGTTGTTAAAAAGTTGAAACAAGTGACAGTTGCAGCATTCACCAGTGAATTTGGTGAGAAAGATCACCACTTGGAGTCAGCCTGATGCTGGAAGTCAGCAATTTCAAATAAAACCAGCAGTGTGTGTGGTCAATTCCTGATTATCAATTTGTAGACAGTGTGTATTTCTTAATTTCTATCAAGTTTGGTTTATGTCACTACAGCCTTTGTTTTTAAAGTAAGTGTAGCATTATGTGTCATTGTACTAAAAACTAAGGATGAGGCTGTCAGTACTAGGCCCAGTTTTCCCATAGCAAACACTTTCTGCAGCAGACTGAGGGAGGAATGAAAAACAACTTGTTGGTAACTGGTATGGGAGCCAAAAAATACAGTGGGTGACTTGGGTATGAAGTGCTGGTGAAAAGGCCAATACTAGGAGTCTGGCCATTGAGATGGTGTTATTTAGAATGAAAACTGGATTTTGACTTCTGTTGTGCTGCAGGTGCTTAAAACCATTTAGGAAAATGCTAACAATTGCTTTTAATATTGTAAAATGAACAGGACTTGAACTCTGTTACGTGTGGAGAAGACAACTGTATTTTAGGTTTATGGTGAATGTACATGATACTTTGTGGATGAAATCGTACTACTTCTGGGGAAGGAAAACCAAGCCCCAGAAACAGATAGGAATTTCCAAGGAGTTGTGTGCTGAGTGTGTTTTGGCAGCTTGACCGCATCCATGGTGCAGGATGATTTGCTGGGAACATACTGGAACAGTGCATTCCCTGTAGCTGTAGTGTTTCAGTTTGTTTTCAAAATGGGGTGTTTGATGTGAGTGAAACTCCATAGTAGTGGTGTTGTTTTTTTTCCTTCTAAGGTAGATGCCCCGTCCTCGTTTATTCAGCCATACCATTCCGTGTACTAGGTGTTTATCAGCAGTAAAATTACTGGTGTATAAATAGCTGTGTGACTTGCCCGACAGTGCTGTGAACATATGTGGGGACCATGTAGTTCAAAGCTATGTGTGACCTCTCATGTTGCTTCATTGTATGAAAAGGTGTGACTGGGGGAAAGTCCTAGACAATTCCTGTTACCAGTACTCCCCTTTCCCTCTTTATTTGGTCTGCTTGCTCTTCGATCATTTTGGGACATTCATGTGTGAAAGCAAGTGGCTGATGCAGTTAATGGCGTTCTAGCGCAGGTGCCAAGTTGCAGCACTTTTACGAGGTACACTACAGTGATAAGACTTCACATGATTACATGTGCCATCTCTATTTGCTTTATTTAATAAATAGTTTTTCACTACAAACTGGTGTTGAGTGTCTTGTTGCCTCATTTATAGGCCTCTGCTAACTCTCCTCAAGATTCTTGTTAATACTGTACTTCAGACCCCCATAAGATACAAATGCTGTGTGTATATTTTGGGACAAAGATTGAAAAACTGATACAAAGCTGCTTTGTCTCATTTCTTCATTGAAATTTTTTCTTCTGGTTCTCCCATCTAAAACTAGATTGTAAGCTCTTGAGCAGGAACAGCCTTAGCTTGTAAAATCTGGCTTTGTAAAAAGCCGAATCTGTTGAGTAAAACCAAACCCATGAAGCTGAAGCTGCACTTCGGTGCTGTAGTGGTCATTCAGTGTGTGTGTAGTGCTCAAGCTGTGTGCTGTTACTCCTCGGGGAAGGCTTCTCTGCAGGATGCCAATGCAGGAGTGTTCAACCGTACATGTCATAAACCATACGGTGGGTATTGCAATCTAATAAAGTACTTGGCTCACATTTGTTTCTGGTTGGATGTTTTTCCTGAAAAGGTGCGGATCTAAGGAGAGCCAGCAGGTAATGCTCTGCAATGCCCAAGCATGTTGCTTCCAGCAATAACAGAGGTAATATATAGTGTGGTATCACCATCACTCACTGGCTTTCCTTTATACAGAATCTGACCTTTTCTACCTTGAAGATAACTTCTTACTCTTCACTATTAATGTAATGAAAAATGTAGTGTACTCTGAAGTGTTACAAGCTATGTAATAACTTTACCATGAGAACAATATTTTAAACACTCCCACCTTGACATTTCCATTTTTTTGTTGCTGTATCAACAGCTACATTTACAATCCTCAGCTTTGCAGTGTTTTAAGGTTTTTATTGTTCCCATGTCAAGGAGTTGCTTTTCTATGTAGTAGTAAGGTAGGATGCAGCCCTAATAGCTTTTTACGCAGTAGAGCAGGTTTGATAATCCATCGTATGTTTTTACATAATAAAGTTCTGATTTTGTGCACTTTAGTTTTGGTTTCTTGAAAGATCTATCAGTAATGAAGCCTGGACAGATGTCAGTCAGTTGTTGCCCACCTTTTACAACCATTTCAGGAACAAGTTTCCTTTATCAGTCCTCTCTTCCTGAATAGCTTTGGAAGTACTGTACGGTATTGCATTTTTTTGTATAGGGGTTGCAAATATAGAATAAGGCTGTTATGTGAAGTATATTAAAAGACTGAGGCTGTCTGGCTTAACCACAAATCATTTAAGGATGTGAAAATGTAAGGCATAGCCAAGACAGCAGTGTTTGGGATTTTGTTGCCTTTTTTTTTTTCCTTAAATCATTAAAACGTTTTAAAACATTTTTTTAAACTTTAAACATTAGCTCCAGAAGGGAAGGACACTTCAAAAGCTAACACCAGTTAATAGGTAATATTAATAGCAGTCTACTCAAACTGTAAAAGCAGGACCTTGGTCTGAATTTTGCCTACAGTTTCGTCTGTTCTGTGGGCAGGTAGTTGAATGTTAAAGGAAAATCGTGCAGTACATCCAGACCTAATGCTCACTGTCTGTGTCAGTGCTGTTACAGTCCACTCAAAATTGGTATTTTGCCTAAGAGATTTTTGTAAGGGTACAGTAGCTCATTGAATTCTGAGAAATTGAGATTCACACATACAGTTATTGAACAATAATGAGGGTTAAGTTAGCTGAGGGCAGTAACTGTTTCCCAGTTGGGTGTATGTCATAGCGCCAGGGTTTTCAAGAGTCCATAGAGACCACTTGCCACTGCTACTGAAGGACTGGGCTCCAAAAGACGTAGCTTCAATTCCTGGGGGGGGGGGGGGGGGGGGGGGGGGGGGGGGGGGGGGGGGGGGGGGGGG
>JAYRBT010000082.1:32624874-32643396 GCA_036023395.1 Myiotriccus ornatus | reverse complement strand
TTAAATTAATCCCCCCCCCCCCCCCCCCCCCCCCCCGCTCTTGTGAGGCCCCAAAACAACTACTTGGCTTTCTGGATTTATCAGTTATGAGCCTAATCTAGTATCAGAATTTGTGCACATGGGCAAGGAAATAGGCTTAAAGACCTGGTCCTGCAAAAGGTAAGACTTTCAAATGCTTATTATGTCCTTTAATTAAGAGATTACAATCATGCTGACTCAAATATGTACTTTTTTTCCCTGCAACTAGAAGTAAAGTTCACAAGGCAGTATCTGTTTCTGGTGCCTACTGCATGTTTTGGTTGAAGTTTGTGATCTAGCTATTAGGTGAATTCCTTGTGAAAACCAGTTAGGATAGATATGCTTCACTCTGCTGTTTAACCAACAGCAACAAATTTCATGGCCTCACTAGTGAGACTTTCTGCTATGAATTTACACTATGAATTTGAGGCTGTGGTGAAAAAAATAAAACAGATGCACACATTTATTTAAAAGAAATTTTTTAATATGAAATGTAAGCAAATTGTTCAAACAGGCTGATTTCATTATTGATAATTCAGTGGACTTGACACTGAGTCAGTGCTGCCTTCTTAGAAAGTATCACTTGATACACTATCCTTAAATTTTAAGTGCAAGCAACCAACATGATTTACATGGTACAGGCAGGTTTTTTCAAAAGGTATAATTGGGCATTTAAGCTTGTATATGTAGTTCTTATCTGGTGGTACAAGCAATTTTTTAACATAGATGACTAAATTTGCTCCATTGTCATTATGCCATGACCAATGAGAATTTTTTTCACACCAGTTTTATGTATCTTGTTTATAAAATATATAGAAAATTATTTGTGCTATCTAGATATTAGTATTTATTTTCATACCTTACAGACGAATATACCTTAATATTCTTCCCAGTCATTCACTACATGCCTGTTAGGCCATCTCTTTTTGCAGCCTTTTCAGGTTGTAAAATAGTAAAGGACAGGATGTTGTGTGTGAGTGAATAAAGTGTTGTCTTTTTTCATAGCACAAAAAAATAGATGTCAAAACCAAAAACTTCATTCATGGTGCTATCAGTGTAAACCCATAGTCACAAGTACAGATAAACAGTAATTTGGCTCAATTTAATTTACTTTAAAGATTAGGAAAAATATTAAAAAAAATAAATCTTTAACTTTGAAGACACTTAAAAAATACCAGTTTAATAAAGCCAAAAAGAAAAGCTCTAGTACTTCTCCTTGAGGAAGGTAGCAAAACGGTGGGAAAAGGGAAGGTACACAAGTAAATATATCCCAGTCACTAAGAAGCAGAATGGGAACTTGTTCACCATCAGTTGTTTTCATGAAAGAAAGCTAAGAATGATTCAGTTGCAGAGGATGAAGGTAAGACAACAGTGAATCAGACACTTTTTCAGAATCTATTTGCAGATTGAGCATTTGAGTTGTAAAATTATTTGGTACATTATCTCTGCTTGAAGCTGCAATGGTGAAAGTAGTGAAGAAAAATGCAGTAATAGTAGCCTCCTGGGCCTCTCTTAAGGGAAAACTAGGAAAAGCAGAACAGTTCTGAACAAATGTAAAGCATGGATTATCTATTGAGAGTATGGGAATCCACAGTGAATTTAAGTTGGAGATGCACTAGAGCTACAGTTTTTCTTTCAGTGATAGAAAATAAGGTCACTTTCTGTATGAAGAATCAAGTACTCAAGACTAAAACACATTTTTCTTGCACGTGTAACTTTGATCTAAAGCTGGTTTTTATTCCCCACTGATGTTCTCCCCTCTCCCCCCATCACCAGCAATAAAATTCCTAGTTTTAACATAGGTATATAAAACTACACCTACAGTGATGGGCTAACTCCTTTAATTCTGACTAAAACTCTTGATTTCCTCATTCAGAAGCTTCAGCTTTTAGACTTTAACAAATCACAGTCAGCTGAGTTTGACACATCTTTGAATATGAAGTGTTTCTGCTTAATTGTAGTCATTTCTGTTTGAACTACTGTAATCACTGACCTCCAGTTTTCACACAAGTCTCCCTATTCTTCCAGGCGAAATAAAACCTATGTGATCTTCAGCCATCTTATCTTTGTTTCTGCTCCTTTGTGCTATCTTGTTTCTGTTCAGATTTAACCAAGTGTTTGGGTATTATGAAAATACTGCCGTTACTACTGCAGTGAATGACATATTGGTGTGGGTTAACAGGTCTACCCTGGTCATCCCTCAGTCTACTGAAAATGTCACAGTACAAGTTGTTTAATTTTTGCTTTATCTGGCTGATTGATTGGCTACACTGAGAGTGCTCCTTTCTAAGGCTCTCCTTCTGTGTTTGAAGATTACACACGTCTTCTTCCAAGTCAAGAATTGCATTTAGTTTGCGTTTACGGCAATTTTGGGCAGCTACCTTGTTTTTTCCTCTTCGTCTGATGTCACGTAGGAGCGATACCTGAGTGTCTGTCAGCTGGTTCTTTGCTAGCATGGTGTTGAAAGCGTCGATGGGCATGCTCACAACTTCATCGACTGTAAACGGTATTTTCAGAGCTTTTGCAGAGCATTCATCACTGCTGTGGTTTGTATCAGTAGAATTATGGCACCTATCCTTCACATTGTTCGATTTCTTCATCAGCAACGGTTGATGCTCTTGAGCGGATGCTCCTTGGCTTGGCAGCTGATTGTAAGTGTGGTTATGAAGAAACTGCTGAAGTGTGGCTTCTCTAGGACACTCTGCATCACCTGGATATTCCACATGGTCATATTTAGCGTTTTCTTGGCAATGGCCATCAACAACTCCTATGCCACGTGAAGGAGCAGATTTAACACCACTGCTGTACCCAACAGCATCTTCACAGCAGACTGAATAAGAGGTGGTGCTATGACTTGAATTCAAAGATAGTCCCAAATCTGAGCCAGACTCTTCAAAAATCTGAGAAGCTTCTATAGGACCAAAGTCTTCATCCAAAGCCAAAGACATGAGTTTAATTTCATCAAAATTATCATCATGGACTGTTGGGTTTCTAAGGTCAGCCGCTGAAACCAGCCCTGTCAAATTTGACCCATGAAGTAGTGACTCTGGATTTGTGATATTAGAACTTGTCTGAAGAAAAGACTCTTGCCTTTGTAAATGCCACGGTTTTGAATTTGATTGAGTGGGGTAGTCTGTTCTTAGTAGCATGGCATCAGGAGGACTGAAACAGTGGTGAAGTGTCTGGGTCAGATTTATATTGTGGTGTAAGGATGATGGGCTTTGACCTCTACCAGAAGTAGCAACTTGTGTATCTTCCAGTAAGCTCACCTAAAAGATGATGGGGGGGAAAAAGGGGATCTTTATAAAATTAATGCTTCTATATCCCTTGCCTACACAGTCACAATTAATTTTTTTTTAATAATCCACTATTTGACTCTATTAAAGCCAAATTTTTATATGTCAAACTTATTCTAGCTATTCTGAATGCTGTTTCCTATCTTTACAAAGCATAACCTATGCTGGCATATGGCAAAAGGAAATGGGAAGGGTGCAGATGTAAACTGACTTAAAGAATGGGAGAAGGACTTGCAAAGGACAGTGTGGGACTGATGAGTGTTGAGAGGTAGAAATGGGACTGTTGTCAAGTGTACATCAAACTACACTTGTATGTTACACCTGATCTGGTCTAAGAAAAGGTCCTTCTTGAGGAGTGGTCATGGCCCTTCACTGGTAGTGGTATTGATGATTCAAGGGTGAGCTGGTTCAATGTGCTAACCTGTTAGAAGATTAACTTTTTAAAGAACATAAATAGCTCACCTACAGAAGTTAACCAGTGAGAACATTGGTGAAGAAAAGAGGCGTGGAAGACATGAACATTAGGATATTACTGTCACAGTCTCACTTTCACAGTTTATAAAGCTTTGGGGACTACGAGGTGCCACATTTGGTTTAGCTCTGCTTAACTGAGGTCTGTCGCAACCAGATTTCAACCAAATTCCTTCACTAGTAAGTTTAGAGGAAACATCCCCCCCCTCAAGATCACACCTATTGTGGATGTCTTTTGACTTTAAATTACCACTCAGTTCTTCTTTACAAAAATTAAGCTGTTGTGTGATCCCTCAGCCCTGAAGTCCAAACAGTAAACTGGATGGATAATGCTCCAGTAGCATTAAGGTCCACCTTTTCTGGGCCTGAGTTATAGTTGCTGGGTTCTAGAAGTACAAAGCCACTGCCTGAGACTGTGTCAGGTCACTTGCTGACAAGCAGAGTAGTCATATCCATGGATGGATACAAAATACTTGAGAACATAAATACATTTAGTAGGAAGCATAAAGGATTCCTCCATAGCTGAGCTTCCTTACTGTGTTGCAGGAAAGGGCTTTTGGATTGCTATTCATTGAACAGACAATGTAAAAAGCACTTTCCACAGGGAAGGAATGATGTACCATGAAGACCAGAACATCTCAAAGTCTCTATTATCCTTACTGAGAGCTCAGGTAACAGAAGAAGGTCTTGCCTTATCTCTCCTATGGAGTAACCTTGTATTAGACTCCCTGCAGTATAAAGACTTGATACCTGGAAGAAACAGTCAATCCATTTTCAACAGATAGATTGTTAGAAGATGGCACTGCATAAATAGTCTTAAATAAAATATGGAACTGTGTATTATTAGAGCTGCATGAAGGCTACAGCCAAATTCTTTCAAATTATGAAAATAAAGAAAACTAAACTGATCACTTCTGCATCTTGTTAGTGTGCAATCCATTACCAGAACTGAACAGAGGAGAAGGCTAATTTCTGGGCTGGGAGGCACTATCCAACCTAGAGATTATCAAATCTAGGTAGTTACATTCCCAAATCTATGAAGTTGTAGGTAAAACGCTATTGACCCTGGAAGAGGCTCCTATGCTGAAGTGAATGTAAGATGCCCTTGAAGTGTTGCCAAAAAGGAATGTAGAGAGTAACTTCATGGTTAATGACTGCAGCTATAAGCTGTGGGAGAGAGGGGACACTCCAATTAAGTTAACTACTGGGGTTTTTTGTCACACAGAAAGTAAACAATAGTATCAGAAGGCCTGAAACTGAATGGGTTTGCTGCTAATGCTGACTGACCTGATTTGCAGTGAGGATGGGTCTGTTCTGCTTGAGGGTAGTGACCTTGTAAGCACGTGACCCAGTATTTATGTCAACTGTAATCTTTCACCACAAATGCTCAATAGCTGCTACTCAGTGTAGTAACTCAGTGTTGCTCTAGAGAAACACACCAAGAGCTGCTGTATAAATATGAAATGGCATTAGGTCTCAGAAAAGCAACTATTAGTTGAACCAATTAGGTTTTCCAGTGGCTCCATTCAACTTTGAACACCAGGTCACAGTAAAGACAGCGCTCTGCAGCTTTCATATCCCAGACAAGTTCCTGGGGAAAATTTTTCAAATAGAGCCAATGACAGCTGCTGTAAAAGGTGGACAGGAGCATCTTTAGCATCTTCAGGTAAGATTTACGACTTTGCTTTGCTGATATATTCCTGGAGCGGGTGAGGTAGGCTGTGGTTATTAGATGAAACAGAATAAGTCATTAGCCAGTAATCCCTGACTGTATTCCAATCTATTAGCAATACATGTTTTTTCTCATTTACCTCTAGCATATTTTCCATCTGTGACGACAGAAGCTGTAAATAGCCCTCGAGGGAGAGAAGGGAATCTACATGGTTGCGGTTGCTCTGTGACAGAAGAAAAGAGAAATGTGTTGTAAAGGACAGTTATTTTACATAAAAGGAGGTAAAAATCACAGTCTGAGAGGAAACAGAGCAGAGCTCTGTGAAATAATGCTGATGACCCCATCATCAAGTCTTCATACTGATGGGAGATAACACGTTGCTAGAATTAGCAGAACGGCTCAGCTTTCACAAGGTCTCAAGTAGATTGAGTGCCCTTTTCATTGTAGCTCTCAGAGAGAACAAAACCCAAAATGCGCAGAACAGTCCCGTGTCCCAAATGGAATTCTACATCCAAGCATCAAGTTTCACATAAATGGTGAGAGCAGTATAATTTATGATCCATGTCCCTAGTGTTTGTAGGCAAAAGAAAATCCTTGCCCAGAAGCACACCACCTTCATGATGGAGAAAATAAAAACAAATTGAAAAATGGTTATTTGCAAGTGTTGTCTGTAAACTTTAGGATATTTCAACTACATAAACTGTACTGGGGGGTGGAGGGGAGGAGACAATTTTCAAGAATGTGTACAAGGGCATCATTCACAAAATATCATCCAAAGTGACAATTCCTTTCCTGCCCTTGCAAGGGATATTCCAAATGAAAAGAGGAAATAAAATATTCCTTTCAAAACTTTTAACTCCATTTCTTTTCACTTCTCCTTATCTTTATAATTAGCCCTATATCCTCCCTCACTTCCTCTTCACAGTTTTCTCTTCTCCCACTTTTTTCATCATTTACTTGATTTATGTCTTTCTCCTCCCCTTGCAGTTCCAGCTGATCATCGTGGTGTGGACAGCAGACATCCAAAGCTTCCTGACATGCTTCCAGATCAACATCCTGAAGACACAAGTAAAACAGTTCTATTATGTAACACACTGTCAAAATCAATCTTTAAAATGCACTTTTTTTTTCTACAGCTACAACATTTCAAATAAAATACACACTGAACAGGTCATGTGGATGAACTGACTGTGTGGACTTTGAGGGCAGAATGAGACCAATGTCAGTTCAGGCGGGCAGCCACCACCTCCTATTCTGGTGCCCAGGCACTGAACCCATCTGAAGTAGAAATGGACACTGGAAACAAATTCTTCTAATACAGATGATGTGATTTCATAAAAAGTTTGGGCTATCGATGTCATTTATATGTCATTTCACAACATATTTGAGCCAGCCACTAATGATGGAATTATATATATATATATATATATGGTCGGTTAGCAAAATCCTTCACTTACATGTATTGTAATCACTGCTCTGTTTCCCATCACTTCATTACCCATTCCCATTTATCCAAATGATGAGTTTCTTTAATCTCCAGTGATGAAGTTGTTCAGATTTAGTGGTCTCAGAGATAATCTTCAAGTTTTATTTTATGTATAGTCATATCATCAGACTTTTAAAATGTTTATTATAGGGCTGGGGCATTGCTAGGGTAAGAAGGAATCAGTGCTAATTTATATTTTTTAAAAATGTGTATATTAAAAAAACTTTGGTATTTCAGCTTTTATAGGGCAAGTCTGTGTTATTAAAATGTGAAACTCAGTGGAATGGCAACTAGAAAATAAAGTGGCCACACTGTATTAGTTCCACATATTGCCAACAAAATGCTGTGGCGGGAGCAGAAAAGACAAGCTTTCAGTAGCAGCAAACATAATGAGATGGTGTTCTGTTCTAAAATTCACAACAGATTTATTTACTTTACAGGTTTGATATGAAAGCATAAACTATATAAAACCTGCAGTTCCAAAAGCCATCAAAACTATTTTATAGTTTGAAATATTATTTTAAAATATATTTAAAATATTATTGCTTATAAAAGCAATAATTTTAAAATTATTGCTTCATACAAAACAGTTTAAAGATTAAGTGTAAAAAGGTTTAAAAACAGGATATTGGAGTAAGATTAAATACATTTTAAAAATAATATTATTTTCATTTTTATACATTCTATTTAAATATTTTAAAATATGAAAATTATTTTCATTTTAAATGAATTTTAGTTTTTGCTTTCAATTTTTCTGTACTTTCTTTTCGAGACTGGAAGGGAACTTTAGCTTTAGAAACAGTCATTTGTAAAAAAAGATAGACATATAGGGCACTCATCTGTCACTGTGATGTAAGAGATACTTTCCTTCAATGACGTCTAACACAATTTCGAGTCATTAGAAATGATATTCCAATACACTATGTCTTCTTTGTCAGCTGCGGTTGGAAATGACCAGATGACTTGTTATTGCCAAATATGAGAAGACAAATTTACTCGCCTAAACACATACATACACGCACATAACAACAACAACAACAAAACCCCAACCGTTTTCTCTATGTAGTGAAAGAGAAAAAGAGCCTATTTAGTACACAGGACACTGAGAACATGATATGCAGCCACCTGCAAACACTTAAATGAGTTCAACGGAGCTACTCACAGGCATGAAGATGGTCCCTTAGTTCTGTGCTTGCAAGATTAGGGCTAGTCTTTAATTTTACAGAGAACCAAACTAATACTATCTGCTAATCATTCTAATTAATACAATTCGTCACCATCAAAAGTGAATAAATCAAGGACAACTGCTATTAAAGACTTAAGCAGCTCCTCTGGAGCCAAGTGGCCTAGAAAGATGCTCCTGCAGCAGAGTCTTTAGCTCCTGAACAAAACAGCAAATTGATTACTCTACTGGCTGCAGAAGAGGCAAATGCAAGAAATAGAAATGTGGTATCTATAGTGTGATGCCTCAAAAAACCCACAATAAACATTGGTTTTGAATATGAAAAGTATATGAGTGACAATTCAATGATTCCTACTGAAATTTCCAGGGGTACAAACTTAATTGCACTGCCAGAGAAAAGAAAAGCTTGCAGTAACTTTGGGAAGAGTCCATGGCATATCCCACAGATCATTTTAAACCCTCACAGTTCAACTTGCTTACGGTGCAAATCTGACTGCAAATGATGTTAGTCTGCTAAAATCCACAATGGAGATGGTCCTTCCCAAGACCATTGCAAGGAGAACTGAATTTTTGATGTGCCTGAGGGGACAGCTCTTTTCTGAAGGGAAACTAAATGCTCTTGAAGTTCACTGAAATTTGTGAAGAGTATAATGGATTCAGTTTCCCCAGAATATCAAAGACAACTGAATTTTCAGGTCTTTTCTATGAATATACAAAGCTGCTGACCACTAAGGAGATGGGGAATATTTCCAACCACAAATTTTAGGATTTATCTGGAATCTGCATCGATTTTTATGTATTCTTTAAGAAAAAAAAACCATGATCTGACTATTTTCCCTGCTCAGCCATAGACAGTATCTTGGTACCTTTAGTTTCTAGGCTGAGAGCCACCAACTGCACTCCAGAATCACACACCATTTTGCCCTAAGGAGCCTTTGGCATAAGCACAGCACAAAGGTCATAGTCTCCATCCTTTGTGCTTTTTTTTGGTACAAAGTTCCTGCTAATGTGAATGGAACAGAAATGCCAGTGGGGATGGGAGGGAAGCAGGGTCTCACATTTGCAGTCATGACCATTCCCTGAAGCTTACCAAAGGGAATGTATCATCTCTTCTGAAAGAGTCTAATAATGCTGCACCATGTGGCTTTGAATATTAGTGTTACTAACACTATTTCTTCCTCCAGCAGATGGTATTAAAATATACTCATGGCTGCTCACACTGATTATTACGGCAATAAGTTATCCATCCTCAGAAAAAAACCTGTTTCCATCACTACCAGGGCAATTTCTGAAGGATCATGGCCCTGTAACCAGCTTTTCACAACAGTGGTGGTATAGATACAGCACATGTAAGATTGTTCACCAGTTTCTACATATGAAACCATTTCAGTGAAACCCTCTATGGAAATTGAGTAACACAACCAGGACTTTTTTTCTCTTCATTTCTCAGTTTGGGCTTTTACCAAAAATCCCCTGGATTATGCTGATAAATATTTCCACTCTGACATTACACTTTCTACCAGCCTGTAGGTCTTCCCCAGTGATGAAGAACAGCTGAACAGTACAGCTCAACAACAGAATGCTTCCCAAGTGCCTGTGCATCACTTGGGATTGACTGCTGGACTACCACTATGGGGAGAACAGGGGGTATGTCTCCCCCAGAAACAGCCATATTATGTTTTTCAATAAGGCATTTCTTTAAAGATAACATAATTTTAGAGCCTGGATATACATCTAATGACAAGAGGGATTGGGTGTAGGCACTGCTTACTCGGTACTGCACTGCCTCACTTGGTGTTTCTGTCCTGTTCCTTATTTTGTAATAATGGTGTCAGAAGAATAATTGAGTTACAGTAATACCACTATGAACCCAAGAGATCAGGACAGCGTGCGGTTGTCTCCATACAGAGAAAAAGACTTGATTTTTGCTGATTGTGGAAGATTTAACGTTACCACCAAGCCCATTTACTGCAGCAGCCTTTCCACTTCTACCACTGGAGGGTGTGGAAGTTCACACCTCCCATAGCAGGCTGTTTCCAAACACTAAACTGCAACCCTACCTGAAGGCTTTGATTTGCATTTGGATTTCAAGCACAAAGCCAGAGAGTTGAACTGAAACTCCCAGCAAAAATAATAATTAAAAAAATAAAATCCCAAGTATCTCAAGTTCTCGTTTTGCTTCTGCATTTACTAGTCTGAGTTGGGTTAAAGAACAGTCTGAGACTACGTCTGATTTACCACATTATACACCAGCCTTGTAGGTGGAGGGCTGGGCTCTAACTGTGCATCTGCCCTTTCCCTAAGATACAGTTTACCTCAGGTCAGCTATTGGCTTCAGTTTGCAAACCTTCGGAATACGAAAAATAGTAATTTATGTCAAATCTGCTATTTAAGGTGGCCCAAGAATTAATGGGTAGGAGAGAGAAACTATGGTTTTGTGGAGGTTGATGCCTGCTCTGCCACGTTTCCAGAGTTTCTTAACCTATGCTAAAAATAGAGCCTTCGGTTTCCAATTAAGTCAGAGTATTGATCTCAGCATGAACTGGGTGCACCACACATCAAACTCTCCCTCCACATATCTCCTCCCCTTGCTTCCCACACCCATGTATTACTTGTTGTCCATAAAAGAATGTATAGGGAGCAGAATCTGTAATGATAACAAAATACGAATAGGCTTATGTGATGTACTGGATGGGTGAACAAGGTACCTCTCCAGGAGCAGCAGAAAACATAAACATGCTGTTTTCGGCTATTGATCTATGTGCAGTTGACAAACAGGACTAAAACTACACAGCTCAGGGCTGCAAGTGCACAGAAATATCTGAACTAACTCTGGAGTAACAGGAAGGTCTTGGCAGAGCAGAACAAAGCAGACAGGGTAGCTTGCCTGGCTGCACAGTTAGTACTGAGGGGCAAGGGTGAACCTGCTACAAATATCCCAGTGCCAGGGCAAGGGTACATGACCACAATTATTTGCAAAAGCACATTTTATTTTGTGCTGATTACTCATGTATCCCATTCATGTGCTGTCTTCAAATTACTCTACATTACATTCTCTGTTTTGGTTGTCAAGCTTTAAATTGCTTCACTGATGTCATCAACCTCAGAGATGCTTTTCTGCAAACTTCTGTCCCTTCTCCTTTATTAACTGCACTTCTCTGTAAAACTGGCCCTCTCCTTGTTATTAGCTGAAAAGATGCAGCACAGGCCTGGTGATCTTTGCCACATTTTTAATAATTAAGTAGCATTTCTAGAATAGAATCATAGAATGGTTTGTGTTGGAATGAACCTTAAAGATTGTCCGATACTAGTAGAAGTTAGGCAAAAGAAATACAGCCTTTAGTAATGTAACCAGTAGTTTAATTTTTCTACTTTGTAGGATTAAATACAATTAATAATTAAATATAATGATGCATAGCCAATGTCATTCAGCTCTAAGGTTAATGATGTTGCTCTCTGCCTGTATACTTAAAATATGTGATAATTAATCTTATCAATTGATATCTACTTAATTTCAGTTGAAAAAGAAAACATTTCTTGCTGTTTCTCTATATTCATAATGAGCCCTAAAATATCCTGAAAATATCAGGATAGAAAAGTACTTCATTATATGAAATGCAGCCACAGCTTAGAAAGCATGGAGGGTGGAATGGTGGATGAAAACACCAATTCCGTTTCATGTTATATATGGCTAGACTTGAAATGACAGTAAGCCACGCTAAGTAAGCAATACAATTGAGTAAATCAAGCAGTGCATAGCTATGAGTCCAAATGTGGCACCTGGAAAATGTTTATGACATACCTACTCTAAATCCTGATGATACCAGCTGGGCTACAACCAAACACACATGTGAGAGGCACTCCCATGTGTTGCAGTGAGATGGTAGCCCCTCTCTAACCACATGCATTTCTGGGGTTTATATAGCATGGCTTAGCTACTACAAAACACATATTCTGTGCTCTCTGTTACAACATAAACACCAAAATTAGCACCAGCCTACTCCCCAAATGGAAGCAGAGAAAGGTACAAGCTGAAGACACAGACACTGATTGTAGGGGTTAACAGCGGGTCTGTTGTCTCCCTGGAAGAGGAGATTGACTTGGGAAACTTTCGAGTGTGGCCTTGAAGATAAGTTTTACACACAGGCTAATTGTGGAATGAGGGCGGGCTGTGAGTCCGTCGATTTGGTATGTGAGAACCACAGCCTTGTCCTTGGGCAACTCCAGGTGTCTCACGATTGCTGCCAAGTGTATCAGTAATGATGAGTGGCCAGTTAGGATGTTGTTGCTTGCTTGCTTGCTACTTGCTTGCTGCTTTTTGAAAATGATATAAAAGGAGCTGGGATTTTTAATAAAAAGGAGGCCTTTTCTTATGTTGCCCTGAATCAGCCTTCTTGTGTGTTTTTTATTGGACGATCACGACATAACGGTGACAACTGATAGTGTTGCCACTGATTTCAATTAAGACATCAGTTGTCACGCTGAAAACAGCTCAATATCCCCTTCAAAATCAGCTTTTAAAACACTTTAAACACATAGACCAAACAGGTTTGCACTCCAGCCATTTGGTCCTGCCTGTGTTGATTTTTTCCCACCAGAAATTGATTTCATCATAAAGGATGCAATATACCTGACAGTAAATGTGATGAAGGTTATTACATTTATTCAGTCCCTCTTTCAGATTGAGCACAGTAAAATATAAAACACCCCCCCCAAAAAAAACCAACCGAAACCCACAACAAAACCCAAACCAAACCAAACAAAAACAAACAACAAAAAAAACCCAAACCAACAACAAAAACCCAAAACAAAACAAAAAACCAACCAACCAAAAAAAAACCCAAAAAAACCCAAAACCCAAGAGCTCTTTCTATGCCTCTGCTCTCCCAGGATGCTTTCTATTCTGGTCAGTGAACTACATGACATTAGAGTTTTGTAAGACATCTCCCTCCCTTCCCCTTCTACGTTTACCCTAGATTGGTTGTATATCCACACTGATAGGATGTAGTCACTACTGAATAAATATAAAAGTATCCAGGGACTACCCTTTCTGATAAAACTTTGCCCACAACTCAGCTCCAGATGTTTTCCTTTTGAGGTATTCTACTCCCAGCTTTCCTAAGCTACTGACATCATTGCAACACCAAACGCCCAACAACTCATAGCTCTGAATAGGGAGAGCTGTTAAAATCCACAGTCTGACACTTTATTCCTTTAGAATTTGAATACTTTCACCTTCCCTCTGACAATGTATGTAATTCCTCTTCTGATTTCCACATTTACCACACTCCAGTTCTTTCTTCTTTATGCCTGATATATGCACCTACTCTCACATGGACTTTTCTTCTCTTACCCCACCTGTCTCTGAAACACCAAATGATCCCTCCCACACCTCCTTATTAAACCTAGGTGAGTTCTGCCTAACTGGTAAGAGCCATCCACACGCAGGGACCCAGTCCATTTATCTATTTGTGGATGTTCCTCCACAGCAATATTTCCAAGTCCTAGTGCTCAATAAGTTCAAAAGGAAAAAAAAGATTAATTTGAAATATGTTCTGTAAGCTAAGCACACAGCTTCAGTAGGACTGCTCTCAAATGGACTGGAGAAAAGCCTTTCGAGCAAAAAGAAAAAAAAAAAATCCATAACTCAAATTATTCTTCCTCAATGTAAATACTTCAAATGGTGCCTAAAGTCTGCGATGGATTCCTGCCTTCCAGTACTTTAATACCATGAAACTCTGCCTCTAACATTGTTCAAAGAACTGTGCTTGTATGAAGTTTTGCATAACCTGACTCAAAACTGCCCTTTCCAACAGGAACGTAGAGACAACAGTACAGACAGTATAAATTATCCACGGTGCTTCTTCTTCCTTAAATTTTGTAAATCATGAGCTGTTAATATTATGCTGGCAATTAGTAATTAGAATAAGTGTTCTTTAACCAAGTGCAGGAATTCAGCTCTTGAGAAAGGTTTAAAAATCTGAAAAAAGAATTTAATACATCCAGATAAAACAAACCTACTTGATTTGGGTGGGAGCAGACCTTTCCTTCTCTGTCTCAGCCTGAGCTGGAGCTCATCTCATGTACTGTGCAATAACCTAGCACAGCTACTGCTGCCCTTGTTCAGACACTGCCTCTTCTGTGGCATGGGCTGTATCAGTGATCGAGGGTTTATGTGATTTGGAAAGAACATTTGTACACTAAGATTTAGACAGATAAAAAACTGAAGAGCTACACAGTCCAGTCTTGCTAATCTAAATATTTCCTGTGTATATTCTGTAAAAGACCCACTGAATTTTTAAACTCCCTTTCTTCAAATATCTAGATACATATATATATACACATATGTGCACACATAGAAATATTGATATTAAAAAAAAAAGGGGGGGAAAAAAACCTACTGAATAAAGTAGGGCAGCTCTGAATTCTTGCAAGATCTTCAGCTAAGATGCTGTATGATAAGCTTCTTGAGACTTTCTCTGTATTTGGGAATACTATTACCATATACATAGGACTGCTGTCACACTTGCAGCACTAAGGTCTCCAGTTTCTCCATATGCAGTTTTTAAGGTGCTTCAAAAATCTGTCTCATTCATTTTGCATATGGATTAGAGCTTAATGTAACAGCTTTTAGGAGTGTTACTGGGGCAATGTTACACTGAGGAGTTGGCAGAGTGGGCAACAAAATGCATCTCAGGTTATGTGCCTATGGAACAGCTTCTCTTTTTCTTCCACCATTGTAAGACCTATACTCAGCATCAGCTGCAAGTCTTGCCCACGCCCCTTTTTTCTCCCTGGCTTTTTCTGTGCTTTAAACTTCAAAATGTACATAGCCACACAGTGCCTCAATTTCAATTTAGTGTTTTCCTTAAAAAAGCTATTTCCCTGAGCAATCCAACAATAATTTACAAACACATTGGGAAAAAATAAGCAGACATGCCTAACTTTACCTGTGTGAGTAAGTCAACGTAACCTACTCATATACGGCCTACTCAATGTGATCTACTTGTGTGAATAGGTTAGAGTAGGACAAAAAATATTAGGCACCATGTGTTCAGTCATGGATGTCAGCATTCAAATAGGTGCTAAATATTAAGGAGTTAGTGGTGCTCCCCTTATAAATCCTTTCTTAAGAAAAAAAATGGGATTGCAATCACTTTTTTCAGCAAACTGTGAAGAGAAAGACTAGGTGTGGCAAAAACACTGTTGTATCTAGAAAAAAAATACCAGGAGAAATAATCAGCCCCCCAAAAAAAGACCAGTTCACTTTTAGGCTTTTTATCTGTTTCCTTTGCAAACATGCCACTGGAGCCTTAACTCTTGATCTGGGTTGCTCTGCAAACAGGTAGGACCTGAATCACCTTTCATTGCTACAGAAATGAATCCATTTCCTTGCATGAACTGAGGCATGTTTTCTGGCTATTCAAAGCAAAACTTTATTGCTTTTTTAATTCTTTTCCTCTAAAGAGGGAAGTCATGGTTCCTGGGCAGGAACCCTAGTACCTTAGTCTCAATCTTAAACATCCATGAGAGCCGAATCTACGGGCTAACCCAGACCAGAACACTGCAGAGGCATTAAACTAATACCCTAAGCCATAGGGCACTTCTTCTACCAACCACCCACTATGACCTACTCTAGGTAATGCAGGACAGTGCAGTATGGACAGGACCTGGAACAAAAAACTTCTTTTTATATAGTCTCCGCTGTGCTACGAACATTTTTTATCCCTGGTCCTGTTATACATATCCACCTAAGAAAATTAATAGGAAGACACTGAGATGATTATTTTCTCCATTAAAAGGTGTATTCCAGAAGAAATATATTTTGTTATTTTTATTATTAAGGCAACAAAATATTGTGGGGTTTACATTTCATCAGCAAATGTATCTTTGATTACAGAAACAAACGGGCTGACCCCAGACTGCTGGGCAGCAAGCTGAGTGTAGGAACCTACCTGTTTGCTTTACCCATTGTCAAAAATGAAGTGCTCAGGCTGTCCTAACACTGCACTGCACCTCATCTTAGCACAGGACAGAAAAATAGGCCAGGCAAACCCATTCAGTTCAGCATGCTTCAGCCACTGAATTAATTTTCTTTTTCATCTGCAGTTGTCTTCCAGAGTAGTTTTAAATACCAGATTCCTAACAATGAGGACCAACATCTTGAATTGTGTTGCCAGCAATGTTCTCAGCAGGGACTGGAGTCCAATGAATAAAATTAATCCAGGGTTGGATAAATCCAGCTGCTAACTTTTAATGATGCCACACAATACCAAGCAGAACAAAACAAATACTTTCATCTGCTTACACAGACTCCTTGTCTTGATCTCGTGTCGATACAAGAAAAAGCAAAAAATAGCTCAAATCTATTTTTACAAAAGGCAAATGAAGGTTATAAATCAGCTGAACCACTCTGAAATCCATTATACTATTACAGTAACATTTTGACAGCACAAGTACACTTAGTCAAATCTACCAAAGGTCACCTTTAAAACAAGGATCAACTTTTTCCTCTGTGTTCCATGTTTTGGATTTGCCATGTGCTTCTAGAGAAGTCTGGTGGAAGAGACATGGGAGTTTTCACATACAAGTCCCTTTACCTTTTAGGTCTAGAACTGAACACTGCCCTATATTGCTTTAATCATTATTTCACTTAAAATGTGTTTAAGAGAGAGGCACAGACCTACATTTAGCAAAGAAATTAATTATCTTCTCTCCACAGAAAGGACTGATCCCTTACAGTCAGGGTGCTGAAACTACTTTTGCAACTACTTTACAAAAATAACCAAGCTAATGCATGGGGAAATAGGGAAAGAAAAAAACCAAAATAAAAAGGAAAAAAAAATCTACCATGCATGACAAATTTTACAAATATCCATTCATGCTGGTCCATTAATTAATATTAAGAACCAGCTATTCACAATGGTTCTTAACCAATTTGAAAAATGGTGGTAGTTCAACCTGATATTTCAAAATGTACTGATCATCGGAGTCACAAACCCACCACTTCGGCATTCCTGTATCTTTTGTATCTGCTCAGTGTATCACAAAAGTCCCAGATCATAAACTACTCAGGAAACAATGAAACTCTATGCCAACAGCAACTGAACTGCAACTGAGTGGCTTGGCTAATCTTTAAACTACAGCTGTGGACAGCTGTACAGCTCCGTGCAGGACAACGGCCTGAATGGGTGCAAGCAGACAGAAGTGCAGTACGGGCTGCATGTGGTGTGACCAAGATAGGGACACTGGTCAGCACTGTCGGGTACTTACTGCTTCACATGTGTTTTTCAAGATGCTGCACGCATAACAGACGGCGGATAAAAGGAGCCTGGAGGTTAGTCCCGGCAGAGTAAGTCCCCCAAGATGTAAGAAATATGCCTGACAAGTGTAGTTGCGGGAGTACAAACACACTGTGCCAAGATGAGGGATGCAGCGTGTGATGGCACTGTGGAGAAGCTGCATTTCTGAAGCCGCGCGATATTCTTATGAAGCCTTTGTGCCCACACGAATTCAACACGGAGGATTCCCGAGGAAATGCCAGGCAGAACTGTCCGTCCTGGCCTTGCAACCCTGCCTGGCAGGTGCCAGCGGCGCTGGGGCCGGGCGTATGCCTGGGCAGCTCTGCGGGGCTGCCCCCGCTCCGGTGCCGGGAGCCTCCGCGGGTGACTCCATTGGCAGAGGCTGCGCGGCACCGCTCCGCAGCACAGCCCCGCTCGGGCTGCCCGCCCTCCGGGACCCCTGGGGGTCACAGGGAGGGCACGGGCCACCCCTCCGGCGGTATGCGTCTTCTTTCTTTTTTTTTTTTTTTTTTTGGGGGGGTAGGGGGTGGAAGGCAAGCGTCTGGCTCAGAAAACCGTCCTCCTTCGCGTCCCCACAGCTCGCTCCCCACGAACACCCCCAGGCCCGCCCGACCGCCCCGGTGCGCACCCCTGTTGCTCGGCCGAGGCGGCCGGGGCAGAGCCTCGCCCGCCGCTGCTGTGCCGGTGCCTGCCCGGCCGGGACAGCCCGCCGCGCCCTTACCTCCGCCATGGGGCATCCACTCCGCGCCGGGACACCGCGCCGCCCCATCCTCCTCCCGCGGCGGGGCGGGGGCGGCTCCGCCCGGGCGGGGCGGGCAGAGTCGGGCGGTGCCGCTGCTCCTTCGGGACCAGGGGCTGGGGCCGGCACCGAAGCGGGGGCAGCTCCGGGAGGTTCGGGGGGCCGGTGTTCCGAGGCTGCCCGGCGCAGCCCCGCCGATCCCCGCCGCCGACGCGCCTCGTAGGTGCGTGTGCGCGGGGCCAGAGGGACCAGCAGTCCCGGCCCCGCAAACCCGCCCCGCGCTCCTCTGCTCCGCGCTCCTCTGCTCCGCGCTCCTCTGCTCCCCGCTCCTCTCCTCCCCGCTCCTCTGCTCCGC
>JAYRBT010000082.1:32564373-32621154 GCA_036023395.1 Myiotriccus ornatus | reverse complement strand
ACGAGTTAGTAAGGACAGCAAAAATTAAAAAAAAAAAAAAAAAAAAAAAAAAAAGATTCTCCACCTGCCCCCCTCCTTTTTTCTTTTTAATTTAAAAAGGTAAATATTAAATTTAATACAGGTAAAGGTTTTAACTACAATCATTCCGGTGTTTAAGTATCTCTCCAATGGCTGTGCTTTCCGACCTATTGAACTGCATTTCCCGCAGCACATCCCCTCAGCAGTACACAAACCTACTCTCATACATGCTAGAGATATCTTTTCCAGCTGTTGTGTTCTCTCTGTCCTCCGAAAAAACCTCTTATCGCTTCCCATCACTTCTACTTATCTGAGTGTTTCAGGCTTGTTTTGGCATTTACAAGGCGTGCGCTGTTGGGGCAGACTCTGAAAGTGTCACTTTTTCAGTGATAACTATGTGTAAAGGGTGCAGTGTCTCAATTTTGCTGTTATCACGGATGACATTTCCCTTTCTTCGTTGGGTCCAGTGTGATACCGCACAACGAGTGTGTTGTAGTTTCCTAGAGTTTTATTGCAACTTGTTTCTTGAATTCCTACACAATAACAGTTTTCTTTTAAAAAAATCCAAATGTACTGGAATAGGGTACAATCTTCAATTGCCAGCTATTTTTTTTTTCTTCCCTGCCAGACTGAGATCTCTGCCTTTTAAAGTGGAAGCAATGTTTATTTTGGTGTTGGAAAAATAAATAAAATGTGTGTTAAGCTAAACATATTTGCAATCATGATTCACTGCACAAATACCAACACAGACAGCCACCGCAAGTCCTTATATTGCACATATTCATTGGTGTTAAACTTTTTGTTGTTTGGGGTTTTTTTTCAGCATAGTCAAAATCTTTGCACATATTTTTTTAGTTTGTAGATAAGAAATTGTATGACAGTTGGATATAGCCTGTAGAATTTCTTGCAAGAGATGGAGAATAAAATGAGCTTGTCACATTCCACTCCCCAAGGGAGACAAGAGCCTCTTTGTGGCCACTGTAGGCCACTACAACAATATACATGAAACAGGCCTATTTAATCATTTAGTCTTTTCCTTTAACAAGATGTGTTACAAATGTTTAACAGAAGCTCTGAACCGTTGCAGTAGCTTTTGGCTGTTAGTTTTTCATCTGAACTGAGTTTTGAGTCACATAATCACGGAATATGCTGAGCTGAAAGGGACCCAGTCACAACGGCATGTGCCACAGGAGAAGACAGAACACACGTACAGAGACACACTTGGAGTGCAGGACTGTGGAAATAACAGCTGTGACCTGGAACACCTGGCTTTTTCCTGGAGAGGGTGATAAATCAGAAGTGATTGATCTTCCACATAAAAAAAAGAACCAGACACTGAAAGCCAAAAGACAACAACAACAAAAAAAAAAGCCAGGAGGGACACTAGCTGAAAGCGAAGGAAGAGAACATGGACAAAAAAAAAAAAAAGAAAAAAAAATCCAAGGAGGAAATCCATTAAATAATCTCAAACAGAACAAAATAAGCAGAAATGCAGAAAATACAGTAATTTTATATATGTGGCAGGAATGTGTTGGGAAGAGGATAAAAGTCATCACTTACTACGCTTGGTTATCACTTGTCAGTTGAAAGAACTGAATTTCCATTTCTTTTTCAGCTGAAGCTATCACTTCCATAGTAGTGGCCCCTATGGAATCCAAGGATATGTGGTATGATGAGAGGTCCTGTCTCTATGGAGGCAGTCAATGCCTTGATACTCCTGATAGCCTGAAGCACTGTGCTACTTTTGTCCGCCAACTACCAAAGCAGAGGAAAACAGTAGAGACAGAACACTTGGTGCTTTTGAGATGTTTTTATGTTTGGTTTCTTATTAAAACAGTTGTATGCCAGGAACAATTTCTCACTGAGACTGTGGTAGCTCAGGATAGAAAGTCAAGATACTGCAAGGTGAAAGGGGAGATTGCATTCTATTTTGCAGTCACAGCATTTGGAAAGCAAGTATCCAGATAGCAATGGAGTTCAGGGCTAAATGCCGAATGTGTTTTGACTCATGTGGATTTGCTGGAATATCAAGAGTTCAGAGAAGTAGCTCTGCAATTTACCTCAGTCTTAAATGACTTTGCAATTTTAGGAGTTCAGCTTAGAGATTTCAACTGGAACATGGGAGTTTCTCTTTAGGTGAGGCCTACAGCGGGTCAAACGATTAACTTTTAGACATTTAGGAATCTACACCTGTTAGGAAAAATTTTGTTATGTCTGTAAGAAAAGATTCAGCCCTGAGTTTTCTTAATCAAGCTGCATTTATGCTATTGATAGTTGCCTGAGCAGTTTTTGAAACTCTCTTCAGTGCCTATTGGTGCTTACAGATTTTTGTAACTGTATCTTCAAAACATTTTAAAGCTTCCTAAATCTCTTTCTGCATTCTTTTCCTTTTTAATATCTTAAATATACATGATTCTATGATTCTTCCAGACTAGATTGCTATGTGTCTACAATGCACTGTATACAGCCTGTTTGACTTTGGGATGCTTCCAGGAAAAGGGTGGAAAAGGTGGAAAATGTCATATTATCTATATCACAACAACTTCCACCTTTATAATGGCTGCATCTTCACCTTGAGTAGACCAAATGCATGTTGAAGCTGTATTTGTCTCATACTGCCTTTTCTCTTGGAAGATGATTGCAAACAGAGGCACTGCAAATGCTTTGTTTACCTGGACACTGTTTGGATAGCATCTCTTTTTCCTGTTGAGTTTCTTTTGTTTGGTTATTTTTTGGTTGTTTTGTTGTGGTTTTTTTTTTACTTTTTTGGCATCGGTATCGGTTTCTTTCAAGCACTTGCTTGAGCTCTCCCATGGCATCCTTTACAGTTGGGATGACTTACACAAAACAGTTAACCTTTACCAGATTGAAAATCTTCTGCAAAACATCTTCTGCACCAATTCCTCCAAGTGATGAGCGTGTTGGAAGGCACCAGCTATGCATGCCTAAGTAAAAACTGAAGTCCCTTTTATCATCTGGGATCCTGCATCTTATATTTATTTTAAATCCCTTAGTATGATTGCTGTTGCTAAAATACCAACAGGGATAACAATAGCAATAACAGTAATATTTGAAGAGCCCACAAAGAATGCAAATTCTGCTAGTGACAGGGGCTGGTACCTGCATTTATTTGCAAATGGCGTGTTGGCTGAACCACTCTCTTCTGTCTTGGTGTGTATTGGATGCACAAATCCAATAAAATAAATATTATTCATAACATTTATTTCTAACCTTTAAGGGACTTTGAATCCCATAATTAAATTAAAACCACCACTTTCCCAAGAACTCTAAAAATCCTTCGCCTCCTTTAAGGACTCTAAAGCAAAGGGATGTTAGTGAAAACTTGACACCGTTTTGAATCCAAAGCTTTTTTTTTGGTCACCTGGTAGGGGATGTTTTTAAATGTCTGATAGGCATAGATCTTCACAGAAGACAGTGAAAAAAGAAACCATCCCTTGTGTGTCTGTGGGTTGGTGGAGTGAGTACAGCTCACCCAGCTACACCTGCTGGGTAACCCACTGAGGTGCTGCTGCCTGCACAGCTCACAGGGCAGTGTCACCAGTATTTGTGGTCAAAAGGAGCTGGCAGAGCAGGAGATGTGAATTGCTGCCAAGTCATATCCCTCACATCACTTTGTTAGGGACTGAATGACATCCATCCGTCTTTTTCTGCAGTAGGGTCTTACAAGAACCTTGTTCCTGACCTTGCTTTCCTCCTCCCCCAGTGTCTCTCCTGCCTGATAAATGAGTTCATTTAATAATGGTTCTTTCTTCTCTGCTATACTTGTTCCTTGACTCATTCAGATGATACCAGCAGGTTCTTGGCTACATTTTAAATAAAACTTTTTTTCTAATTATTTAAAATAATAGTAAAGAACGAGATACTGTCTCCTTAAATCACAGTCCTGGGTAACTACAGCCAGGTTAAGCACTGTAGACCAGAAACCAAACCCAAACTATGCAATTGCTGTAGCAAAAAAAAAAAAAAAATATTCCCTAAGATGCTGTAGGAGGACGCTCTGCCTAAGCAGGGATACAGCAGCTTGAACTCTGTCTTATTTACAACTTGTCAGTGATGGGTTGAGCAAGGAGAGTCTGCTGGTCACTGATAAGATCGAGCAAAGAGGGTCTGCTGTTTTTAGTGTTGAAAGATGCTGAGACCAGCTTGAGTGAACTGTCAGACCCATCATGAGGACATGCAAGTCAGGTGCTTCCTGACTGAGACTGGGATCAGGAAGGATGTGCAGGCCCTGATGCGGAAGTGAGAGTCAGAATTGTCAGGCAGAAGAAACCAAAGAGCTCATAGCACCTTTTTCAGCAACAAAACATATTTTGTGGAGTAAGCCTGGCAACACATAATCTAAAAATGTATATAACTGACAGTCATACACTTTACACTGTAAAAGGCAAGTCCTGTTCCATGGTGAGGGCTTCTAGCATACCTCCCTAAGGTGTGTGAAGATCCTTCTCTGGAGTGGGAGTGCCCATCAGGGTTACTCCTCAAGGCTGAATAAAAGAGATTTGCCCAAGGTCACTGGTATGATTGAGTAACATCCATCTCTACTTAATAATTGCCTTTGATAGCTTTCATATAATTGCTTCAATATTGCTTGAAAGGGTGCACTATACTAGCAGTTATACCTATCTATATTGCATAGTAAACAATTGTGATTAAGGTCTTCTTGTTCCTAGCCATTACCCTTATTGTAATCAATTTAAATAATTAGTTTGTTTTATCTAGAGAAATATATTTGGTTTGCCATCTTTAATCCTGTGAGGCAAAGCTGCATAAAGGTTCAATTACACCTGTATAATCCTTTAGACGTGAAATGTTGGCAAAGTCTGGGGCTAAGATTGGATCCAGCCACTTGTAGACTGCTCTCTGAGAAGCAGTTCAGAAAGCAAGGGGGTCCTTTCTGCACGTCATGACTCAGTGGGAGGGCTTCTCTAATAAACATTGTCTGAGCTCAGCTTATGACACTTGATTCTGTTGCTTCTGCAGCAGCATCTGAGTTTTTGCACCAGAGGGGCTCAGTTATTCCCTGTGTTTTGGCATGTATGTTTTTGCTCTCTGCCCCTGAACTTTAATGGGAAAGTATCCTAAAAATTATCAGTAAAAACATTACTGTCTTACTCAAGGTGAGATGCCAGACTCAGGAACAATGGAGGTGGGATCACTGCCTGTCTGCAACTTACTCTAGCTTTCTTCAGTCTGAAATATGTAAAGGATTCCTGGATGGGATGAACTCAATCACTTCCACAATATCCCATCTCTCTTGTGCAGACTGGCAGGTACCCTCTGCTTCTTCAGATTTGTGCTGCTCCAGCTGTGCAAAGCAGGTGGCAAAGTGAAGGGAATCTCGTGGAGTATATGTGTTATAATGGCTCTCTTCTGTTTAGCCATGAGTGTGACTTCTCAATACCCTGCACACTTCCACCCATTGTGAGTCAAACGGCTACTCTGCATCAGAGAGAAAACTGAAGTCCTGTGAAAGAAAAGCATGCATCTGGGATCAAGTTTTTCTCCTATTTCGTAGCCTACTTAACATGGATTTAATGTAGCCCAACATCTGGGCTATTGTCTTCAATAGCTAGAGCTGTATTTGCTGCCCCGGCGTCTAGCAAACTGTTTGCACAATAGTCAGCAACCAGCTACCTGTTGAAAGAAGAAAATTCTCCCACACTGTTTGCTTGTGTATTAACCTTTTTTTCGCCTTATTCTTTTTTTTTTTTTTTTCTTCAAATGTACATAAAGAATCATAGAGTCACAGAATGATTTGGGTTGGAAGGGACTTTAAAGACCACCTGGTTTCAACCCTCCTGCCATGGGCATGGATACATTGCACTAGACCAGGCTGATCAGAGCCCCATCCAACCTGACTTAGAATGCTGTCAAGAAATGTTGGGGATTTTGAAGAGAAAAAGGAGGAACTGTGGATGTGAAATGGGAAAGGGTGTGGCAGAGAAACAGTCCTGAGCCACCCAGCAGCTAAGGAGGAGTATTTGGGCTGAATTTGGCACTGAATTTGGCACTGACATAGCTAGCTGTTATTTACTTTTTATATTCATAATGACATCACTCACTAGAGTGATACAAAGCTTTTGGCTAAAGCATGTGTTCACAGCCATGCTTTCCAAAAATACTGACATTATGCACATAGCTAAGTATTTCTGGAGTAGTCCAAGCATCTTTTCAATACTTCAACAAATTATTTTCTTTCCAAAAATTCTTTGTCTTTCACTTTTCATCTCTGTTTACCATCTGACACCACTTATTGCTTTTCACAAATGTCTCAAAATACTTTAAAGTTCAAGCATTACAGTGCCATGAACAAAAAATTCAGACTTCCTATGCCAACAGTGAAAAGCAAAATCTTAGGTTTAGTTGTAGTAGGAGATAATACAACCACAAGATTCGTGATTCCCTGCAACCAACACCATGGGATGTAGTTTTATTGATGGTAGACAACTCTGGTGTTTAGTACTTCCAAAACCCCCCTTAGTTCCAGAAGAATATTCTAGGAGACTAAACATACTACTGGCTATGGTATATATTCTCTGAACTCCTGATGGGAGGGGAGTCTGTGTGCCATGCTGCCTTGTCTAGTAACCAAATGGGGACCAAAGCACTCTAGTATGTGTCAGGTTCATTACTTGCATTTGCTTTTTTCTTTAGAATTTGCTAATTTTGAATATGCTCCACAGCAATGCCCTTGATTGTCAACTACATAAATCTGGTTTTGCCTTGACTACAAAGATCTGTAACTTCTTGACCCTTTTTCCAGTAGTATTCTCATTTGGTAAACTTGTAGAAGAAAAATAGGAAAAAAGGTTGCAAAGAAATCAGAGTTGCACTGTGACTCAGTGGAAGAAAGATGTCTGATTCTGGCCAATTAAAGTAATCTGTTCTGGCAAATTAAAATTTATTTTAATAATAAATTTTTTCAAGATGGATAACAAAGTTACTTCAGGAAGATTTGCCACTTGTCTAGAACTCAGGCAGTAGACAAAATACAATGTACGGAAAAACATGGATTGTCAAGTTCAAAACCAACCTTTAATTTTATGCCTCAGTTTTCATACTTGAGATTACATGGATGTGTATTTTGGCAAGAATTATTACGTTTAGATAATAGCTATTAGCATGGAGATCTCCAACTGAGGTGCAACTCTAAGGTCAGAAATCAAATGTGTGGTTTCCATATAGGATGGCTAAGCATCTAAATTGATTGCATCTGCCATTACCTGTAATTTTGTGTCTGCAATTCAAAACTAAGAGCTTTCGATCCTCATTTCAATATTCAGTTCACAACACTCATTTATTAGAACTTTCTCTTTCGAGTATTCAGCTGCACATAATGACACCAAAAAAACTAAGGCTAGACATTCACGACCAGTTGATGATACCAGAATAGTACGTCGAAGAAAGTGTCTTGTAGATGACTGGTCAATAAATCTGCTTGACAATTTAATTGGTATAATTGATAAAATCCATACAACTACTAGGGAGGAAATTAAATTACTTTATACAAATCAGATTGGGATTTAGATTAAAATTTTCTGGGTCAATTCGCTCTCTGCAAATTATGTTATGGAAGACCCCCTGGCTTGGAACACACTTATTAAGCTTTCTCATAAAAAGTGTATTAATTTATGTAGAATGGCATAGCCTAGTATCCCTATACACAATGTATGTATGTTTCCCATGTGGTCTTCAAACTTCCACATGGAGAAAATACACATATGCACAAAAATGCCACAATAAGCACAGGTAGTATTGCTGTCTTATTCTTACATGCTCAGATAGTGCCTTAGGAGTCATCACAACAGGTTGTAGCAATGCTCTGACACGAGGGGTGTAAAAAACCCATTCACTAGTGTTATTCATGGAGGTATTAAAGGTTAGTTTTAGGGCTTCACTGAGTTCTCAACTAAAGAGAAGATACCTGGAATTGCTGAACGGAGGTCCATGGCTTGTGTTATACAGAGGTAGAAAAACTAAATAATTACTACAACTTCTTTCAGCCTTAATTTTTGCCTTTCCAGCTTGATGGAGAGCAAAGGAAGAGCTTTTTATTTCTGGTATGTAGAAAAAAAGTGAAAGGATTTTTGCTCATCCTGGTGTTTCTGTGATGATGCATATGGACCTTGTCAAGTCCTGAGGAACAGATGTGATTGCTTCTTCCAAGTCTCAGAAACCTCTACCTATGTCTGATACAGGAGAGTTCATTGTAGGATAGTAATCCTGGCATGCAACCTTGAACACACATTTGTAGGAAAGCAGAGACACATAGGAAAATGGTGCTCTTAAATGGGAGGGATAGACAAAGCCTGAAGGCAACTCCAGTCCCGCAGCCTGCTTCCAGGAGATGGTACTGCAGTCTCTGAGAGAGGAAGGTGCTTTTCACTGGATCATAACAGCATCTACCAATTGTCAAGGAAAAGAAATGGTCACAAGCCTGCTGCTTGTGTTTACATGACTGCATACCAGCTGTACAGTAATATTGTAATAAAAGCTGTTTGGGCAATCATTGTTATGCTGGTGCTGTTTAGCAGCTTGCTTCCAATATTGCATTACAAAAATTACATATTTCATGTAATCAGGTCTGTCTCTTACTTAATCATCCTACTCTGCATATAAATCTCTAAAGTGGACAGGTCTATAAATCACATGCATTTTTCATTTACTGTTCAGTCTAAGCCAGGCAGTTTCTTATTTAAATTGCCATATGAATAAATCTAATAATCCTTATTCACTTACATCATCTCAAACTTTAAATCTAGTTCTGACTGAGGTCATAAGTGAAATCAGTATTGGGGCAAAACTAGCAGCTGTAACAACTATAATAGCTCACCAAATTATGTTAACGGACTGAAATAACATTAAAAATGAGGAAAAATCGAATTACATTATTAAAGCATGCTATGCTGAATCAGGGAAACATTTAGCCTAACCAGAGATCCTGAATGTGCATGTACTGAGTTTATCATCACACTAGTCCATATACCCTGGAAAAATGAGGAGTAAAGACACTCATCCAAACGTGTCTATTTATAAACTACATTTTTATATCGTATTACTGTAATGCAATAAGAAAATTCTAAACAACTGTCCTCAAAGATAGAGCCAGAAACGCACTTATTGGCTTAGAATGGGAAGTTTTGCTGGTCTTTTATTGTGTAATTCTGATCCTTTTAATCACCAATACAGAAGATCTCATGGAGGAAATATCAAAATTATTTCTCCCTCTTCCTGAAAAACCCAGCAAATCCCATTTTGCTGTTAAAGAAATTGAAAGAAGGACTGACTCAAGCACTCCATCTGTCTGAGAAACAACTTACAATTTCTATGAAAATTCACACACAAAAGGAAGTGAAAGATTTCTTTGGTGGTGAAGGAAACATATGTCACAGAGGAGGGTCTGAAAACCTCCAGCATTGCTCCCGAGGGTGATGGATTTCAGAGGCTTTGCTTACAGCTGTCACCTGGCTGTCACAGCACTTGTCTTTATGTGAAACTTCCTGCAGCGGGTTCTGCAAGGAAGTTTCCCTCCAGAGCTTGGACAGAAGAAAGATGTAGTTCACATTCTCACTGCTATTTTTAAGAATAAGTGGACTTGTTATTTGTGTGGAATTGTTATTTAGTGTTTGGATCACTGCAGCCTATAACCAAAACTCATTACATCTACATGTTCCCAGCACTGAAGGGAACAGCATAAGGATCAGGGTAGGATTCTTCCTATGCTGATCCCTTCCAGCTGCTGGCAATGCACCTCACAGGGTCTTCCTTTGCCGGAGGTTGCATCTGGGCTGTCATGTTTTTCAGCTGTCCCTGGGCCTATTTCCTATGAATTTGTCAAATTCCCTTTTGAATTCATTTGCACTTTAGATCTCCAAAATATCCTCATATGCTGCTTCGGATAATCTGCTATCTGATAGTTTTATAATTTGTCTCTTACATCATATCATATCATCTGTGTTATGAGAAACAGTAACAAAGCAAAACAAAACAAAACATTATCTGTTGTAGAAATGTTACAGACCTTTCTCATTCAAAACCTCTTGTGAGCTAGTCCATCCTTCCAATCCACCTTCTTGCCTGTTTCCACACCTTTCTGCACACAGTACTGGTGGTTTATGCAATGGCATAAAGATGATTTGTTTCCCATTTGATTTCCAAGACAGCACAACATTTTGTTTACTGGTGGGGTGATTAGGAGATCCCTGGGCTTAGCTAGGAGAAGGAAAGCCCCAGCTCCCCAGACTCTCTTGGCACCAGCCACACCAGCATTGCTGGAGCTGAGGGCAAGCCTGAGCATCCTCAGGTAATCATTGCTTCTGTAGCTTTCTTCAATTCTGGGCACTTTGAAAGAATAGAGCCAGATTGCCTTTATGCATCATTTTGTTATTATAACAGATTTTCTAGAAACAGGCTAATTGGCACAAGTAACCAAGAACTGCTGCAAATTGTTTTCTTTAAATCGTTGTCCTTCAGAAAATTCAGCAAGAATTCATGTACACATAAATAAGGTCAGGATAATGTATTGGAAAACACTCCTAGCTCTTTTATTTTGCCAGCTGTAATTATTTTTTATTGTTTATAAAACCAAATAGTACAATAATATTTCCCAGTCAATATGCAGTGATTGCCAGAGCACCATGGGGGCTGGGTGCTCCCTGGGGTCCCTGAGCTTCCCAAGGGCAGCAGGTCAGGACCTCTCAGGTAGGACCTGTCTCACCACCCCAGCCCGGGATCAGGACAACCTTGGGCAGCCCTAGGTCTTAGCATGAGCATCTCCCTGAGGACAGCTGAGGGACCCCAGAGTCATGACAGAGTTCATTACTGGCACAGCAGTGTGGGGAATTCCTGAAATGTGGCAGAACTCAAACCAGGTTCAAACCATAGAGGACACTTCTGTGCTGAGCACTGCAGGTTGTGATACCTTGTCATATATAATGTAAAATAATTAAATTTTAGCACTATGGGCCTTCACACTGTTAGCCAGTGTCATATTTTTACTGGGAGACAGGTCATCTGTCGTCTTTTAGTGACAGTGACTGAAGTTACAATTATTGGAGAATGGATTGGTGAGATCTGGTATTTACTGAAGACATGAGACCTTCCAGTAGGTAGAAAAGAGCAACTTTTGTGTTAGGCAAATAAAGATATTTGCTCAGCCTTTACTTGAATTCAGAGTTAAGCAGTTGCCATGATTTTGTTCTTTTAATCCATGTTGTTAAACTATATTCTTCTACATTTTAAATACATGTCTACAAATTAGCAAAGAAGAATCTGCAAATATTTCGTAATAAATCTCTGTGGAGTGTGCTAGGTCCTCCTAGATTTTAAGTGTACTTAATAAGCAGAACCACATCTCTGTGTACCAAGAAGGTACAGTAAACATCTGCTGCTCTCTATCAAATGGGACAGTGCTGGCTTCATAAGCAACCTCAAAGGAAATCATATTAAGTCTTTGTGCCTTCATTACCTTCTCTATGACTTCAGCATTTTCTGTGACTTTGCAAATGCTGACAGCTGTCAAGAATAAATAGGGCACATTTGAGTTGCTGCCATTCAGTGCAAAAGATCTTCAAGTGATTATATAACAGAGGTCTTTCTTATTCCTGCATATCACCTGCCTATTCTTTCAGTATGTTCAATACTTTCACATCCAAAGATGCTGCTTTGGGGATGTCATGTCTTGTTTCTCTCTGCAGACAAGATTTAAAACAAAATCTATCATATTGCCCCTCTTCTGAGCTAGTCCAGTATTTTAAGAAAATGTACTAGTTCTGACTGGGATGGAGTTAATTTTCTCCATAGTAGCTAGTGATACCTTTGAATTTTTAGGATTTTTAGATTTTTGTAGATTTTAATGTAGCTGTATAGTCTGTCACACTTCAGGATAGTAGTTAACATTTACCAAACCCTATTCCCCATTTCCTATTGAATTTCCTAAAATCTTTAGGTTGTTTAGGCTCCTTTCAAGGTAGGACTGCAGTAAAAAAGTTCTGTTTAAGAACATTTGCACCCCAGGCCTGAACAACAAGATACTAGCACAAACAAAGCAACCTTCAAGCCTGGACGGAACCTTGGAGAAGCTCCAAAGACAATGCCCGCCATGAAGAAGAGGAAGATGAGGAAGAAAGGGGTCTTGAGACCTCTGACTCCATTTCCAGGGAGGTGTGCCTGTGCAGAGGGGCAGATCTGGGGGTGGGAAGTTCTTGGATCAGATCAGAAATTGTGGAACTCCTGGACACGGGGGTCACGTGCAATTTTTGTACTTCTCATGCCAGAAGTCCTTCATTAAAAAGCTGTTCTCTATCTTAACTACTAAATTAACCTGGTGAGTCTTTTTGGCTCCGGATTTTAGGGCAACACCAGCACGGGGCTGGGTTTAAACCATGACAGAATGGAGGGAACTTTTGTGGACAAGTAATCTCCATTTTCAGTAACAACTTCTTTTTAGTGATGGAATCAGAGAAGAAATGGAGGCTTTGGGGGGCAGGCATGGGAGAAGTCTGTGCAGGGGGAAAAATTCCCTTTTTGCATCTAGGTGTGCTGGTAAGGATTGGTGGTGGGAGCTCCACAAGCAGAGTGGGTTAACCTCTCCTTTTCCTTCAGCTGTCAGAGAGGAAAAAGTAACTCAAAGACTTCTGGGAGTTGCAGTTCTGCCTTTGGCAGAGGAATCTGGCAAAAAGCCCTGCTTGAAAGAGCAGGGTGTTTATACAGAGCTCTCTCTCCACATGGGAACACTTCAGGAAGTCCAAAGTGCAAACCCCTGTTCCAAAACGTTGAGGAGCCTCTGCTCTTCTCCTTCTCCTGCAGGATTCACAACCCAGAGCAGTTCTTGGCCCCATACCCCAGGGGTGAAACTCTCTCTCTTTCTTTCGTGCCTTGCTCATTTAACCCCTAGTCCTCCAAGCATTCCTGTTGAATATGGGGATGTCACTTTTGAAGTGCCTGTTTCAGGGCCATGTAATGAACTGCCATCCGCCCTGAGCTTGATATCTTCTCCATAGAGTACAGGAATATAATTAATTTTTTTTAGGGAACTGTAAGCGCAGCTTTTTTTTTCTTCTTTTTTCTCCCCCCCCCTTTTTTTCTTTCCTTTTAATAAAAGCACACTTAAGCTGTTTACTTTTGTTTAATGGTCTGCTTGGTTAAAATATTCTCTCTGAGAAGCCATGAATTTTGGGCTTTTTTCCACATAAGAGAGATGTTTCATCTCCTGCCTCTTCCTGACCACCACGTGAGGAGAAAGAAATGGCAAGTTTATGGGGGACCCAGATGCTGTCACCTGGTGGGAGGGGTGGTCAACAGGAAGGGAGGATATTTGTGTTCAGGGTGTGGGTGCTGGCGATATTCACACTTTCAGAAAATCTGTGACCATCTTGGGAGCTGTGCTTGCTGTGCTGCCTGGAGGCACAGCTTCACAAACCACTCAGCCCAGCTAGAAGCCTGGTACCATTCTGAATATAAAAGATGGGAATTTGGACACCTTTGGGCCACAAAAGGAAATCTTCAAGTTGCTTAGGCTTCATGCAAAGGAGGGATGATAGCTACTGCTCTAGCTCAGCCTTGTCACTATATGTCTGTGTACAGGGACAGGGTGGGTCAGACTTGGGAGGTTTTGGCTGCCTGTGAGCCAGCAAGCTGATGCAGGGCAGGAGCTTCAGCTTGTGCTGCCTGGGCATCTCTGGAAGAAGAAACATACACACTGGCGTGTGTATGGTCAGGCATCCTCAGGGTTCAGCAGCAGCTGTGTAGCTTTTCAGAAGACAGTTTTAGCCTCTGCTGCCCCCAGCTCGCCTAAGCCATCTCTAGAATCTGGATGCTAGGCTTAGATAAAGAAACCGAAGTGAAGATGTGTGATGTCAGAAGCGAGTTTGAAAATCTCATCCCTGTTTAAGACTGTGCCATGAGTACGGGCGCTTCTACAGAGACTTGCCAGGAGGGGGCTCAGGATCTTGAGGAACAGTCCACCTGCGCATCCACACCCAGGCAAGTCCCATCCAGCTCCCTCGGCTCATCTGGCTTTTCAGTTCTGGGAGCTTGTAAAGGGTGAATGGATCAAATTCATCTGTGAGATAACACATAAAAACGATCTAATGTATTATATTTCAGTTCAAACTGATGTACATCTGTGCTTGAAGGTATGAGGAATTTAGGGCATTATTCAAGTTTCTCCTAGCACAGTAATTCACATTCAGCACAAACAGGGAAATGATGCACTGCACTGTATAACATCTAGGTCTTACTAAGATCTTAGTAAGAGCTTACATCTTCTGTAAGCTCTGACATGCTTCTACATTAATAGGAACAAATGAAATCATGGAGCAGTTGAGCCAAATTAATTATAGAACCATGTGATACAATTTCAAAATGAAATATAACTGCTGCTCCATTTTTATTTACAAATAGGTAAATAAATTCATGTCAAGGTAATGCCTTAACAGTCTGGCAGTACAAAAAAGCAGCATTGGTAGACAGGTTTACAGGACAAGATCTATGAATGTAATTTCTGAGCTTTTTTCTTGCATTAAAGAGTATGCTCTGGACTTGAGTTTCTCTCAAATAAAACACTGGAAAATCCCCTCTGGAAGAAGTTTTTAATATTTTTGAATTAACATAATGTATCATGCTCTGTACCTTTAAAACAGTATCAAGCAGTACTTGCCAATCTTCATTGCCAAGAGATAAGAAACAGTGTTCTGTTCTATACGAAATTCCAACCAAAAAAAAAAAAAAAAAGAAAAGGAAAATGCCTCTCTTCTGCATCCTGCTTGTTTCTGCCCTCAAATATTTAACATGCTTTAGGGAGCTATATAAATAAATAATGCTTTTTTTGATGATAATGTTCCAGAAAGAGTCATTTGTGAAGAGGAGAAGGGGCTTCATGAAGGTAAATCATAATCTCTCATTCTGCAATCTCTGTCATGGTATAATCTATAGTACAAACAACTTGAGACAGAGATTAGCTCTTGAATTTAGGTCACTACAGTGTCTAGTTCAAAGCATTAGGTCTGATTTCTAATTCTACAATACTCTTAATTTCTGAGCTGTTTTGACTGCTGCAGTTCCTGATCACTGCTGGTAGATAAAAGTGGAATGCAAATCCATTGCAAAATTATTGGCTGCAAAATAAGCCAGCATTATTAGTTAGCTAACGGTGAGGTTTTGGTTTTCAAATAAATAGCACTATTCCAAGTATCAGCTGAAGCTAAATGAAGTAATTTTCATTGTTTTTACTGAAAAGGAGGTGATGGAGGAGAAGGAGAACTGAAAAAGATGAATTTTGTAAGGGCAGGGATAAATGTTAATAATTAGGGCACACCAAAAATTAAGCAAAGCACCACACCCAGCATGAATGTTAGAACATTTGTCTTGTAAACACCAGTGGTCTGAAATCACACACTATTCAAATGGAGGAGCTCATGGCCTTCTTTCAATGTTGGTTTTTCGTTTGTTTGTTTGTTTTTTTACCAGAAACTGTGCACTGTTCAGAATCAGAAGATTTTTTTTCAGCATAAATGGAATCATCAGAGCCCGTGTTCATCTGACGACAGTTTGAACTTGATATACACAAGGCTTTGGATCACAGGCTTCATTGCTTATTTCCTTTTCTCTCTTGCTCCTCTGATGGTCGTGTACTTCATCCCATCCCTGATTCCCTTTCTTTTACATGTTGGATTCAAATAAATTCCCTGTCTTTTCGAGGCATCCTTATTCTTCGTCTGCCTACATTTCTGTACAGAAGGAAAGGTCTTTCGGGTAGTGTGAGATGTCCTGTCTCCACTCCTCTCCACTGCCCTCTGGCATAATTTTGGCCAGGTCTATGCAGGAAATGTGCTGGATCTTTAACACTGTTGTAGATTTGCAGGTTGTCTTTGTGGTATTGTTTCTTTGACAAAAAGGTTTTGTACATATGATTGCGTATATGTATATATGTATAAAACTGCTTGTTCATCACTTGCTGATCAGATGCATTCATGAAGAAAAAGTTATTTTTGCCAGCACATGCTTTTTATCTGCATAAACTGCATAAGCAAATCTCTTTTGATGGTGATGAGGCATAGCCCTCACCTAATTCTTGCCTAATGCTCTGTCTTCCCTCCTCTCCTTGAGTCATATGTATTCTCAAGAAACACTTTGCACTTGGATCAGCCACTCCTTCATTAAGATAATTCCTTCTTTGCTTTCAAAACTCTCTTCAGATGTTCTTCCTTCCACTTAGACTTCACTCAGAGTGCCCCCCCCCATCCCCCGAGGGCACTATCTGCAACCACCTCTTCACTTGATCTTTTTGTTCTTATCTTCTATATTTGGATTAAATTATCTTCTTCTTAGGGCAGAGATCTTGTTTCCTATGCCCTTATGAAGGGGTATTTTCATGTCCGTGAATGTAGAACTAGGAGAATACAAGGCAAGAACAAAAATGTTTTCAAATCCTATTCTGAAATTTCAGCTGTAATTTTACTGTTGGATAGGTGAACTGAAACCACTGTTTCAAATCTACCAGTGTAATCTCCAGAAGCAATAAAACCCAAAACCCTCCAGCTCAGCAATTAGAAAATGAAAGAAGATTTGCTTTCCATAGATGTGTTATGATTTGTAAAGACCTAGATACAGGAATGAATAGCTAATTCATTAGCACATATTATCATTTAATAGCCAACTCTGCTAAACACACCCCTAACTTGAAAGAAATCTAAGAATAGGAGGCATGCAAATTACTGCCATCCTAAAATTATTTATATCTTTCAAAATCTTCTATCAGTGTCTTAGGTTTTTCTTCATAGTTAGTTTCTACACCTCCTCCACAAAGCAAAACAAGACATTGGTTTATTCCAATAAATGTTGTGCCTGGGGGGCTACTATTTTTTAGTAGGAATTAAATAATTCAAGGCATGAGCCCTTGTCATACAGACCTAAAAGGAGTTTTGGTCCATCAGATCTTGCATCTTGTTTCAGAAGTGATCAGCAGGTAGAGGAAGATGCTCTGCTTCTGTTCCCCGGAAGGGAATCAATTATTCAAAAAATGTTAATGCAGAAGGCAAGCAGAGGAAAAGTTTCTCCTTCAGTAAACAAAGAAAACCTTTCACATCTTTCTGTACCAGAAAAATGCAGATACAAGATGATTTTGGGTTTCTGTTTAAGAGTCCTAAAATAAGAACGTCTGTTGGCTGCAAAGGTAATCACTATACAAACATATGGGTATACAATGAGAGAAGAAAAAAGGATATATCACCATCATTTAGTGGCTTATACAGTAAAAGGAGGGAGTAGCTCACTTGAATGACAAAGGAGGCAAAGCCTTAGGGTACAGATTTTGAGAAGAGTGTTCATTCTTGAAGATAAGCCAGTATATAGATTATTCTTAACGCGAGATCTGAATACACACAATTGGATTTGAGGGGAAACGGAACTGTGGAGCTGCTCTCCCTTGCTTTCATGGGGCATTTCTACTTCTTTAACTCTCCTGGTACCATGGCACAGCCTCCCCTCAGTGGATTCAGCTCTGTAGATGCAGAGATTCTAAGGGCTGGAATTTTTATCCTGCTCAAATAATATTTTCATTTTATTTTAAAATTATTTAAATCCCAAAAACACAGGTCACAGGTTGCAAGTCTCTTTCCAAAGCTTCTAAAAGTGTCATGACACTCCTGAAGGAGGATCATCATTGACATTTCCTTTGCTAATGTCATAACTCCTTTCTTTCCACCTGCAACCTTATGACCTGAATTGAATATGAAACTGGTCAAGCTCAAATGGTCTTTTGAGCTTAATAACTAAGAGAGTACATAACTTGAAACACAAGAATAACATCGCCATCATCAAGCCCAGCCTACTTTTGGCTCTCTGGCTCCACCACCAAATACTTCCTTATGAATGGGTGAGGCTTAATTCTGAGTCTTGAGCAAGCACTTCTTTGTCCTGCTTCTCTGTGGGTCAGAGCCACTGTACCTCTCACCCTGAGAGAAATTAGGCTATGCCACACACTGTGTTTTTGTTAAGCCATAATTATTCATGAGTACCAGTAACATTGAACATGCTCTGCCTCTGTATCATCTTCCAGAATATCCATATTCCTCACAATGGTTGTGAGAGGAGCATGGCAAAGAGATTTAAGTCTCCAGATCCCATTTTTTTGGTCTAGAATCAATTTCTTGTTGTTTGCTAGAAGAATTTACATGTTTTTGAGACCAAATAACAGTCTGATTGCAACTACTCAGCCTGCATTTACTAATCAAGTAAATGCAAATGCTTAACAACTCCCTTTGGAACATTTGTGTGTGTGCTTGTCCAGGTGCAGGTGTAATAGTGAGAAATACCAGATTCATGGTCTCAAAGACATCCCCCCTCTGTGCAAAAAAGAAACTTCAGGCATCAACAGAATCGGGGACCAAGTCTCATGGTAGTTGATTGACTTAAACTCTTCCTAGAGAGTCTGTTAAAACTCTGCTGCCAGATAGGACTATCAATTAAATCTTAGTCTAGCAGTGGTTTTTGCAATATGATCTCTGAAGAGCTGGACTTGAATTATAAATTTGTCTTACGGAGTCTATGGACAGATGGATTCTATGGGCTGATACTGAACCAGTGCTATCTGAATGCATCTGGAGGCATCCAGTTCTCCTGGCAGGCTCCGAAGAACTGCAGTCATTAAGTGTGATTTTGAATTATTTTTCTTTTTTAATGCGTACATCTAGAAAATTTTTTTATTCCCATAATGAATTGTCAAGAAATATATAGCTGTAATTAGCAATATAATCCATGGATGCCATTTTCCTTTGTTAGGGGAAGACTTCTCATTTGCACATTTTTTTACATGTAGGGATACCCTCAAATGGTTTGTTGAGATAAACATCCTAAGAAAGCTCCAGTTTGAGACAAGTCTTGGGACAATCCTCTACAGCATTTTAAGAGGCAGATCAAAACTTATATTAGCTAAAAAAGCTTCCCTCAACCTTTGCACACATGTGTGGGTGTGTTCTGATTAAAACTTGGTGGATTATGAGTAATTTATCCAAAATCTTTCATCTCCTTTGTTTGCAAATTGTCAACAACAAGATCACAGTTTTCTCGAATTTCTTACTGGAAATTACTCTTTGGGCCTCATTTATTTTCACTTTTTACTTTTTACTACCTTTTAGTGTCTTATTTTCCTTCTGCTCTTTCTCTTTGGACTGTAACCAAACGTGATCTATATGTGTCACTAACTTTATACCTTTGTACACACTGCATTCCCTTCAGACACTGCTCTTGCTACTTTTTGCCCCTAAATCTTTGGAGTAAGCTACACCCAGGCAAAATGGATTTAAACAGTGTCAGCTCAGAACATTAGTTTTTTTATGCTGTTTTTTTTACTCAATTTATAGACTCATAAATACAGATGTAGGTGCAAGGAAATTGAAAAAAAAAAAATCTCAATCCATCGTGGTTCATCTTCTTATTTTACATTTAGCTGCTAAGATACTGTAAAGATTTTGATAAAGTTGCTACATTTTCACTTAATATTTTTCTTGTCTTGTCTTATCATTCTTTTTTCCTGGTTCCCTAACTTTTCCTTTGTTTTTGGCACAATGACCATTTCTGTAAAGCCACACATTTGCCTGGAAAGGAAGAGCAGTGGCCACTCAGCAACAATAGTAGCTCATTTGCATTTCTTTCAGATGCAGAAAGGTATGCAGTCTGGTATTACTGAACCCTAATATTGTGATAGAGGTAAAACTGATTATAGTTTCCCATCCTATTCCACCTTTCTGAGACCCATTCAGATGCTGTAACCCCCATGCATGGCAGGTCTTTCACCAGTTCACAGAAATTCCAAGTCCAGTGGCACTGCTGGATACAGAATTTGGATCTAATAATTTTTGTCTCTTGGCACCAGCCCCACTCAGTCTCTCTTGATCACACAAACTCAGAAGATCCTTGGGCAGGCTGCATCCTTGGAAGCCTAGTTATTCTCTTCTAACCTGGAATAACTCCTTTAATTGCAGGTTCAGACTGTGCAGAATGCCAGAGATGCCAACACAGTCACGTGTACATGGAGGGAAAACAGGCATGCTGCTCTCCCTAGCAGGAAATCGCTATGTCTAAAATAGACTTTTTATGCTTTGGGCACATCAGATCTTATTCTATCAAAAAGAGCATATAGGAAATCTCTCCTGTGCCTTTATATTTTCTTAACATCAGTGTGGCTTTGAGAAAAAAACTACCTCTTGGGTTTTTATGGCCTCTATGGATTCTGCTAGGATCCTTCAATCTTCTACTTTTGCTAGAAATATGTGGTGAACACTACTGAACCTGAGAGATCTGATAGTAAAATATGATTATGTTGGGGAGTTTTTCCTCCAAGTAACACATGACTGAAATGAAGAAACAAAGCTGGAAGTAAAAGGCATGGCTAGAACAGTTTAAAAATAGAGGAAAGAGGCAGATTTTAGATTAATTTCTAAGTGTTGTTTATGGTTCAGAGCATGAACAGAGTGATGTTCACACCAATGTCATTTCAGGGAGGCTTTAATTGTGTGCACAATACAAGTCCAGTGCTGCCACAGGCTCCTCACTGGACCCACCACTCTTGTTTCCAATGCACTAGAAAACAACAAACAAATCGCAGGCAGAATCCAAACTCTAGATTTGACAAGAGCGAAACAGAAATGACAACCCTTTGACTATCTGAACTATAGAAATGATACTAATTCAACACTAAAGCCTCCTGTATCTAGTACCCAGAGGTTTTTGGCTTCCAGACAGTGACTTTCTTTAGATTGTTTCATAAGTGACACTAAAACGTACAAAGCAAAAGCCTGAAAGACCTGTCTGCTCCAAAAATTTTAAATTTTGGCAGCTTTATTGCTGTACAGCAGGTGGGGAAACCATAGGAGATATGGCTTGCAAAAAATAAATATTTGTTCCATTTTCTCTTCCTTTATGACAGCTCTCCCTAAAAAATGAAACAATTTTTAAAAAATGCTTCTATATTATTGTCCACCTAACTTCTGACTTCTGCTGCTGGTGTCACTAGAATGCTGGTAGGTTTCAATCAACCACTGAAATACACTTACGTGCTTCAGAGCACGTAAATACAACAGTTTCTTATCTCAGGGTCTGACTCTGGAAACAAAAAATAACCCTGAAACACTTGGGTTAAGTATAGGTATGCAAAGCTTTGTTTCCTGTATGGCAGAGGCACCAAAAATATTGAAACCTCTTATGTCTTCTAGCTTCAATGACTGTGGGCTATGCTGCATACCTAGCTTCACTCAAAGCTGGTTTGTCTACTTTTCTGAGGGAGGTGCAAACTGCCTAAAGGGCACTGGTTTCTTGGCAAAGCCACAAGCTAATTTGTTATGATAAGAAACGAGAGATGCAAGTTAATACCCAGTCCCCAAGTGCACCCGTTTTTGTGGTTCTAACTTAACGTGCCTTACAGTTACCAAAGTTCTACCAGGTAAAAATAGCTTATGGGGGTCATAATGCCAAACACCAGTCACGTTGTGTTACCAGCTTGTAACTTAAGATAATTCTTCTGACTTTACTGGAGCTTGCCCTCGCAAAACCAGGTTTTTACCTGGTAGCAGAAAAGTAGGTAAGCCAGCTGCTTGAGAAGAAAATCTGCACTGTAAAACTGGGAAAAAGCTGCCTAGATCTGCTGCGTGTGGGACAAAAAGACATCCAACAGAGTCCTACTCTATCCCATTTTCTTCTGGCAGTCCACAGTTACCCCTGAGCTTTGACTGCTCTAGCGTACAATCTGTGCTGGGGTGTTCAATCACTGCTGTGAAAATGTGTGTCACCTCATTGCAGAACTGTCCTCTAGGCCAGCACCCCGACCTTGTGAAAAGCATAGCAGACTTGCTTAAAATGATGGGATTTCCAAAGGAGTCTGGAGGATTTGGGCACAATGTGTGCTGCACTACACGTTTTCATTAGGGATGTGTTCTCCTGCTCTGCAACTGGGGCACAGGAGCAGGAATCAAGACCGGTACCTGCGCTCTAGTGGGGACACACCTGCAGGTGGCTTGCCTGTCTTGAAACTGTGAAAGCAGAATGCAACATCTTCGTTTCCATAGTCATTTGACACTTCCCTTCTCGTCAGGCTGTTCTCTGTGGCATTCAGGGGAACCCTGTAGCACCGTGGAGCAAGAGGCACAACCCAGCTATTGGCCAACACTCCCCCTCAGCGTGGCCATCACTGACATGGGGTTGACAAGGTTTAGAGGGCCCCTTGGATGAAGATGCTTCGAATGATGGAGTGAAGCAGCTGGCACAGGGGTGTGCAGGGTCAGCAGGCAGCAGGCAGTGCTTGCTCTTCGCTGGTGTTTTATTGCAGAGGGTTTTCCTACTGCCTTTTAGGCATGATTTCTCTCAGTCTGGCAGAGCTGGGTACTGCAGGTGCCTGGTCAACAGCCACTGCATGGCATGTCTTGCTTCTTGGTGTAAGGATGCTGTGCATCATGTGTGAGATCTCTACTACGGAAATGACAATCTTGCTTGAACCTTGTGAGCCCCTCAAAAGCCGGGACCCCAGCCTCTTCCGTGGCAGCTTCCCAGCCCATCCTTGGCCAGAGCTGAAGGAGATGTGCACAGGAGGAGAAAGCAGGGAAAAGAGCAAAGTGTGACCACACGGGGGAATCAGCTTTGTAAAAGAAAATTTGTCAGTAATAACTGGACTGGATAGTGGACAGGAGCATCGTTAGGGCACAGTGTCTAGATCTCTTTTTGAAGTCTAAAATCCACCTTGCCAACTGCCAGCTACTGATGTTCAACTCTGCACACCCAATCTTGCTTTTGGACTGTGAACTGTTCAGGATGCATCTGGGGGGACCTTCCTCACCCAGTGTGGGCACTGATGTCAAAAGGTTTAATTGATGTGTTTGATTGTCCATCAAGCTGAACAAAGGCAGGACCCTAGCTTAAATGTACTGTTTCACCTCCTCTCTCCACTGAACATCTCAGAAACCACCACACTTTAGGCACTTGAGGGATGCACCTCCATAGACTTAGCTAGCTGTGCTGCATCAGAGACACAGCACTGTAACCTAGTGACAGTAATCTAACACTAATACATGAACAATAATCTTGGATTGTTTTAGAATGTATGACAATGATAAACATTTATTTTGTTACAGAGAGCATTTGTGACAGCAGATCTATTCCTGTTGGAGTACAATTAAACAGTCTGTGAAGATGTAGTCACAGCACAGGATGATTCCCATATTGCTTTAGACTGGTGGGCTTTTAAAAGTCTCTTGGGCAAAATTCTTTACTTCTTTGCACCTCATATCATTAATTCCGCCAGGGAAAAGAAATCAATCCAATCAGTGCAGTCACTGTGCAATAGAGATGATCTAGCACAGTGAGAAGCAATTAGGAGTCTGAACTGCACCAACTTTAGTCCTTCGCCAACTTAATTCTTCCCCAACTTATATCTTTCCTGTCTGTTCAAGAATTACTGGCAAATGAGATTATTAACCACTGACCCACTCTCTGTCTTAATTATAGGGGAGTATTTGTGGCAGACTGGCAAAAAAGAGAAGTTTTAGGCACGCCTGAAAGTAATATTGCATCTCTGAGTTTGATTATTACTCTTATTATGAGTGTATTCTGCATTTTCACTCTTCCATCACTTTCCAAGTGCTGATGAGCACAGATATTTGAAAAGCAATACAGACCACTATTGAAAACAGTGGTTTGGAAAATTGTAATAAATGAATGAGTAACAAATTGCACACCTTTTCATCTGTGTATTACTTGTTTGAAACCAGTATGAAGGTGAACTTGCTTAAAATAAGCGTTTTTTTAGGGATTCAAAGGTTTCTGCACCAGTGAACTGGTTGTGTCAGTCCAATTGTCACTATGGTTGGTTGGACTCATAATGGACTCATAAATGAAATACGGCTATTTCATAAACATAACGATGGACGCTAATCACTGGGATTTTTACCACCTATCACATCTCTACAAGAAGGTATTTGCTTACTGTGACATAACAAACTACTTGAAGCCATCTTAAGTGAAGACATGTGAGTATTCCCAATGAAATCAACAAGTCTTTAGCACACCCTGCAGCTACTGGGTATGGGAAACATTATTCCCAAAACTGAGCATTTTCTTCGCAGAATTTAAGCTTTAATCAATGTTTAATTATAAAGGCTTCTATTTCAGACATTTTACAGGTAAAATATCACTATATGTAGGACCACTTCACAAAAGACATTTAAGTAAATGCACGGAGGGAACACATCATACTGCATAAGGCAACCCATGTCTGTAATGAATAATGTGTTTTGTGGAGCTTATACTTAATGGAAACACAAAAGAAAATTGCATCAGGAAACTAAAACACGCAAAGATGCATAGCAAGCATTTACGGTGGTCTCAGCCATATGAAAAGTAATAAAAATATGAAATGCATCCATATGGTTTAAATAAAAGGGAAGCGCGTGTTCTGAGTTAATGAAACATGCTTAGCAGAGAATCATTCCTTCTTCTGCTGGGAAGCTGGGACGTAGCATCACCTCGTGCTCCAGCCAAGCCAGTAAGGCCCCTCTTCTGAGGACCAGTGCCAGTATTTCCAGATGCGGAGCGGTGTAGTCAAGGCTACTGTGTTTGATTCTTAACTCTGGCCCTTGGACACTGGGGAGGATTCCCTGGGCCTGAAGGGCCATTCCTGGTAGGGTTCTCATGCCTCAGCGAGGCAAGGTCAAGAGAAGGGGAGAAGGAGGAATCAGGTGTGACCAAAAGTAACTGTTATTGCTAGAGTTGTAGAGTCCAATATTAACATGGCAATAATTATTTCTAAAAAAAATAGCCAAATTTGTAACTGCAGCTAGTCGTGAGAGCAAGCTGTAAGCTCCACACCGTTGGGCAGCTGAGGGATGGAGCCAGGCAGACGGCTTGAGTTTTAAACTCCTCAGTGGTACCCTGCTGGGCTACTGCTGCAGTCACAGTTGGAGAGACTTTGGTAGGCTTTGCATAGCCCTTGTCTTTTAAAGAACAAAAGCAACTAAATGCAAAGCAGCAGTTCTTGACATTGTGCTTTCTAGTAAACATATGGTAGAGTTTCCCATATACCACGTGATAATACAGCTAATAAAAAAATATTTACAAATACATAAAAAAAATCAGCAAGTTATTGATCTCAGCTCTTCAAGATCTTTTTTAAGTGTCAAAAGTATCACACTACATGTGCCATGAACAATCTTAACTCTGACTCAGTCCTGCCTCTGGGTGGAAAACTTGATGTGAGGCAGCAAGGAGGCTTTTGAAGTTCACTGCCAATTTCCTATCAAGGAGACCTTAGGGTGAATCAGATAAGGGCCTGACTGCACCCCTTAAAACCAGACTCTGCATGTGCATTCAAGTATTCTGCGTGAATGCAACAAGTAAGAATTGAATTAAACTCCCCTCCCAGCCAACATATCTCACCATTTTTTGGTGTAAGAGGGATGGTTTGAGAAAAGTCTATGGGGTGCAGAGAAAGAGGAAAACAATGAAACATTTTACGAAATCTCTAATCATGCATTATTTTTTTTCTGCTCCATAAAGCATCAGTTTGATAGTATCTTCAGACTATTCTCCTGATGGATGAGATAGGATCATCCAAACAGGGAGCAGAGCCAATGTTACAGGACCCTTTGTAATCATGGGCAAAAACAATTTGGAAGGAATTGTGTGTGCAACACACACATATGCAACAAAAACGACTGAGCGTTCTTAATTGATTAAGAAACAAAGACTCAAGTTACTACTCTCATGAACAAAAAATGTTAACTATGTTTGGGTAATTAATATATCTGGTGAAATTTCAAACTAAGCGCAGCTGTTATACAACCACAAAAAGCAGAAAATTTGTGTATAATTGCTCATTCAGCTATATTAATTGATACTGCAAAACAAATACTGTTTCTGTGTTTATGGGAAATAGAAACTTCTACAATAAATTAAACTTCATCAATGAGATTTTTCTGATGAAACTTTACTTACTGGTTTTCAGCTTAGCAACTTTTGTCCATCTTTTTCTTTGAAGAAAATGGAGATTTTGAATAAGTACCATAAAACAGGGTCAGATTTATGACATTACAGTTGACCCTGATACATTTAGTCACCTTAGCAAAAGTCAGAATTATTTAAAACATGAAGTCCTTCATCAAGTGGAGTGCTTAGCAGTCACAGCTAGAGGAATGCATTTTATAAACATCTAGTGGTATTTATTTCTGAAACAGTTTATGCTTTAAAGGACTCCTTTTGATAGACATCGTTCCTGGTACATGAAGACTAGAGAAAACATGTGATTAAATTAGCTTTTTTTTTTTTGCATAGCAGTGCAATATATGATCAAGTAAATAAAGATGTTTCTATACGGATAGAAAATGTATCTCAGCTCAGAACCACACAAAACCTTGTAAATAAATTTTTGGCCTAATAAAAGCTACGTGATGAATGTATGGAATTCAGAGAATGTATTTATCTTGGAAGCTCCTAAGATCTTGTTCTTGTGTTTCTTTGGAAAGTATATAGCTACTTCTTTTTGTTGGTGTTACAGGATAGGACAGGTACTGGGGAGCATTTATGAAAACAGAGGTGAGATGACCTTGAGGCACTGAAGATTGTAGTTTATTACAAGGACTACAGAAATAAAAAAATGCTGTGATACATTTGAACCTCAGTAACTACTTCAGAAGCAATTTTATGGCCAGCAACTCAGAACGCACTACATATCACACTATGCATATTTTGTCGGAAGTTGTGATGTTTTCTTTAAGGAGTCAAGGAAAAGAAAGGAGGGCAGGAAGGTGGCAATTACTCTGCTCCTCATCAAGTGCTGTCTCACCTTCAGGAATCTGACAAAGATTTTGTTGCTCCACCAGACCTGAGGAGTCTCATGGACATAAAGCAGTGAGTAGATCCTCCTCTACAGCTCTACATGGAAAAAAAACCAAACACAAAGCACCAGAGAAAGAGTTGCTGGCAGCAACTTCAGGGGGTGAAATTTTATATCCCATCACACTCGAGGATGAAAGGAAAAAAGTAAAAAAAGTGATATTCAGCTCCTGCAATTTTTTGGTTAGAGGTTTTATTGGCTGCCCTCTAGTGAGACTGCTCAGTGGCACAGTCCCTAACTTCAGTGTAGGAGTTGACTGGGCAGGAGTCAAGATGCTGTGCTTAACCTCCTTATCTTGGTCTGTAGTATTTAGGTTTGCAGCATTTCATTCTCGGACAATAGTGATTAGGCACTGGACACGTGTGGAGGGGGCAGGAACAAGAAGGTGTGTGATACTACCCTGGAAATTTCTCAGCATTGCCTTAATGAAAATTGAAGGGTGAATTTCTTATTAAAAACATGGGTAACAGCATGCAGTAGCTTTTCAGAGTTATTTTACATTCTAAAATTTAAGGATGGATGATTGTTAATTGTTATCCATAAAAGATCATCTTACCCATGTGTTTTGAAGTCTGGTTTAGCTAGTTAAGTGTGATACTCATTACAGACCACCATTTCTTACAAAATCCATCTTGAACATAAAGTTGTTCTTTCTTCAAGTACCTCAAACCCCCTATGAAACTGTGATATTCTCAGAACCTCTGCAGCCACAACCTCCAGCATGCTCTGACTTCCTCGGTGAGCCCTACCTAGCAAAACCTGTGTTCAGCTTGAGGTTCAGGAGTCGTCTTGCTCAAGACTGGTGCTGGTCAGACCTACACTAGCAGAGGAGCAGCTCTGTACACTCAGAGTGTGCTTCCACACCTGGACATGCTGCTAGCCTATTTGGTTTGGCTCATGTTTGACTTTTGAAATAAAGAGGGAAGGTCGGGCCACATGAAAGAGGCTTGATAACTCTGAGAAATGAGACAAAGGCTCGTTCTTCTGAGTTGCTTTCAGTTCCTATGACCCACATATTCATACAAGAACATAATCTCCCAACACTCACTTGACGTGCAGAGGCCTCTCTTGAATGCACACCTGTAAGGGTTGCATGGCCTGCTGTTTTAGTTCTCTCTGGTACTACACTTTTTCCCCTGGCTCTTTGCTCAAGCTGTACTCACATGGAAGGGTCTGAGCACCCAAAACAGTTGTGAGTGAGGTGCTCATACTTTAAGAAGTGTCTGCGTCAGCACCTTCGCATGTTCTATATTAGTGGGTGGTGGAAAACTGTATCACCAGAAAGGTGGACAAAGCCATTTATTCACCGCCTTTGGCAATGGATGTGTTGTAAGAAAATATTATTTTATAGCACTTCCAATTTAGTTTGCAATAATCATAGTTTCGCACATACACTCTACCACAGCAGGCAAAACTCTATTAAATTGTGTCAGATGTAAGGGAAAAATAATGAAATTTTTCTTCCATAAATCATAAAACTCTAAGTCTTTGGAATCTTGTAGTGGTCTTGTAATCCCAGTCCTTGCTTACATTACTTTATCTTTATGAAGGTGATAAAGAAAACATAATATAGTGTACTTGATTATAAATTATAATTTTATAAGCATCAAAAAATGCAAACTTGCAAAGCTTTTGTTCATGCTTATGTTTTCACATGCTTAAGTGCCAGCAGATGTTCAATGATCAATAAAACTCAATTTATATACATTACTCTGAAGCCTCCTTGATCATAAATACGGGCTGGGAATGTCTAACTTCACTCTGAGTAAGAATGATGATAATAGGCTACAAAGTTGCAATACAGAATGCTATTGTGGTAAGTTTTACTTCAATTCTAGAAATGAAACATTTCTAGATTTTCATTGAGACTGCTGGGACAGAGCCCATGATTTAGAACCTGTACTGTAGATTCATGGAAACAGCAAGTGACTAAAATTAACTTCAGTGTCATCAGGCATGGTTGACTGAAAGAGATCTTGCTTATTATGGTTAACTAAATGTCCCCAGAGGCTATAGACTTTATAACGAGGTGTCCCTGAATTGTGGTGTTTGCATTTGCAAGGATAAACAAGCATATCTTTACTGAGGGGTGACCACTGATTCACACAGAGATCGTAGGAAAGCAGGTTCAAAGATGAACTTCTTTTCAGAACTGACTCTCCAAAGACAAAAACTTGGAGTGTGAGACAATCCACATGAGAGTACATCTCATGAGAGTACGACTGGAAGAACAAACTATTCTGAAACCAGGTGTCTGTCAGATGTAATAGGAGATGGTTAAAAGTGGAGCAAGAAGGACCGCTTTTATGCACTTCCTGTGTTAAATAAAAAAGATAAAACAAACAGCAGAAGCAAAAAGGTGAAGTGATACGTTGCCTTGCCTTTTCCTGTCTCTTCACTCCACTTTGTCCACAGAATTAGCAAGCCCAGCAGAATTAGACAAGAGTAACAAGAGACCAGCCCATTTCCCCTCAGCCGAAGAGTTACTTCAGTACTGAGACTATAATTTCTGTCTTTACAGATCTCTGCACTTTACCCCCTGCCTTGAATACAAATGGGACATTTGATCAGTCAGGGGCTTTAAATTTGCTTAGACAGTCACCAGACTCCTGTTCCCTCAGCGTGCAAAGCCAGCTGTGAGATCGCTGCTGCCCATCCCCTTCCAGCACGGACATTGTACGATGCCATTCCAATGCGTCAGTGAAGAATTTGCATTTGTGGGAAACAGGTTAGGCCAGCCACTTTCCAACTGTAAGCTCCCATAAGAACAATCGTGTATAGTTACAACCCTCAGGTAATTTTTCAAAGTTACTTCTTTCTGTAAACTCCAAATTGTTTTTTCAAATATAATCTCAAATTACTTTCTCTATTGTTAAAATACTTCCTTTTAGTTGTCAGCTGTAGTTTAAATTAAAAAGAAACCAGCCTGCAGAATTGGTCTATCAATCTTTGCAATTGCCTTACATGGTGGCGAAACTAACCTAATAATTATTTTCTTTTGCTACTTAAAGCTGGTTATTTTTTGGTACAAACAGTGCTTGTGTTATTCTTGGTTAAGACTAAGCCTAAAAGAGTATACCCATGAAATTTTCAGCTGTAAATTTTCTTAGTATAAGACTCCTTTGAAACATGATAAACTGTGGAGCTCAGAGATGCTTTTGTTCTCACTGTAAATGTTTATTTTTGTCATTTAATCTTCTGAAAGGGTGTATGTTGTAATTTTTGGTTAAATCATTCATGTACAGGCAATGCCTGTATCCAGTTCTACATAATATCTGTCAACAAATTCATTACCGATGGTGAAAAGAATTTTCTGCGAACACATTTTTTTTTCTTGCTTATCCAGCTACAACCCCTCTTTCATTCTAAGAGTCATCCTGATTCAGAATTCACAAACTCAGTTGGCAATTTATTGCTAATGATACTGGGCTTTCATTTGGGTTCTTTCTCCTTCTGTGCACTGAGACAGTACTGCTAGGGTTTTCTTAATCATTTAGTGATGTACTGTTCAGATATTTGTACCTAACCCACCTGTCATAAATTTCTCTTCTCAAGAGGCTGTACTTCAATTTTTTTCTATATAGTTCTCCTTCCAAACAGTCTCTTGAGCCCCCTCACATGCTAGTACATTCATAAGTGCTTTCCCACTGAAATGAAGAAAATATCCTTTCCTGAAAGTATTGGCGTATGTTCTTGCTGGAGCAGTCTGAACTGCATACACAGAATGTCATGCTGCCCCCGAGACTGCGACCTTGTTTCTCAGAAATGCATAATGGAAACTTAGCATGAGGAGGGAAGACCCAGCGTGAAACCCCAAGTTTCTATGCAAACGAAGTCTCACTGCTGGTTCAGCAGGCAGCCCTCCTGTTGCATTAGTACTGAACCAGCATTCCAAAACATGATGAGGCACTTTTCAAGACGTGTCATCTTCAACTTCTTGCTGTTAAATGTCTCCTTATGCCATATAGTAATTTACTGACCTCCTCCAACCACTGCATGTGTATGTGTGTGCATTGCTGGTATTCATTTAATATGCATTCACAAATATCAAAAATTGTAGAGTGACCTTTCATAAGTCAGTTTTTGAGGCAAAGATACGTCTTTGAGACAATATTATTTAACAACTCTTATTAAAACAAACTGAGTTTTACACTCGACAGGACCTGGTCATGTCTAACTTCAAAAATTATATATTTAATCTTTCCACATGTGTATCTTTCACTGGTTAAACTGAGCAAAAGTTACGGACATAATTCATGGTGACAACACAGCAGACAAAGACAGGACATGGAGCCAAGTAAAGAAATATGATTTTCACCTTAGTAATAATTTCTAGGTGTTCTGATATACATCTGGAAGCAGTAGTTTGGATGTAAAGGTTTTGACTGCATTTTTAAAGGTTTTCTTCTCTGAATATTTTGCCAAATCCACACGTTTTGCTATTGATCTATATGGACCACTGCACTTGAAACAGACTTTTCCATTGAGCTGCTTTCCCAGAACAATAGCAATACCATTCGTGTAGGTTTGTGTCCAAGGGACACAGAGATTGGGCTCGTCTCGTTGCCCTCAGCTCCAGGTGTATGTGGCTATGCGTCACAGCTGGCACCGTGTGCCTCCTTGGGCTCTGTGGGACCTTCTTGTGTAAATAATTGCAGAGAGCTGATAAACGGGTACTTTGTATTGTGCCAGTGGCAGGGTTTTGTTAGCATTTCCTTTGATCGTTTCGTAAGGAAACTGCTGTTATTTATCCAGGAGGTACTCACAGTAATATGTTCATTTACTAAGTCGGAACATAAAGGATCAAGCTGCATTGCCTCTAAACTGCAGATGTGCTAAATGCTCCCTGTGTCTGGAAGAAGTCACACCGAGGAGAGATGTGCCATCTGCAAATAATTTTCTAAAAAACTCCAAAGAGTAAGGGACTCTCATTTGAAAATTCTTTTATTTCAGAAGTCAGTGTGTCTGTCCTTCTTTTGATCCTGAATTGCCTTGGGGAGAAGCATTTGAGCTTCCTCTTTGGAAAAATACTTCTTTTACACAGCTGTCTAATATATTGATGGTGAAATTCATTCTCTTCTCTGGAAAAACTTCTTGTGATAAGGGGAAGAAAGAGTGTAAACTTCAAAGGCAAAAAAGACAGAGGTCTTCCTTTCCTTTTAGAATATAGTCTATAAATCCTCCCAGTTTCTCTAGATAAAGGTGATTGAGACCCCAGAATGCTGCTGCTGGTATTCATGTAGTCATTGAACACAATCCCACAAGCTGTGTATGGAGTGAGGCAGAGATGACCTGACCTTACTGGCAGTGCCCCTCATTGTTGAGATGCCTTGTCCCCACATCCTGCAGGTTTTGGAGAGTGGTAGTGGAGATTGCCTAGTCAGCAGAACATTTGCTGTTTCCTTGGCCCTTGACTGGACCTCTTAATTGGTGTCTAGTATGCTGGTACCACCAGAAGTCCTTAGTTTGTACTGAACTTGGAGCAAATTAATCTCTTTTGGTCTCTGTGCCAGCACAAGCCGTGCATGCAGAGCTCTTATACAAACCAACAGAACCACGGCCTGGGACTTCAACATCTTTCCCTGGCATTTTTACCCTGAGCAATTGGCTTTTAACCACAGAAATTCTGTATTGAACTCCAAGCAGCTTCACATGATGGAAGGAACTTCTTCAAATTGCCCAAATTCCTCCAAAATTATCCAAGCTTCCTATGAAAAGCTTCAAGCAGGTGATCTCACTGCTCTTATATACCCGTATCATCTTATAGCAGTGTAGTGTCATACGACTTACTCTGAAACTCACTGGGCTCTTCACTGGACCAGTTCAGCTTATGAAGCTGGCAGAGAGCTGTGCACAGTTTTCTGATGGCTTTAGTTTTCTCCTGAGCCGAGAAGGTCTATGGCGGGTTCTGCTGTACACCAGACTCAGCACAAGGAAAGCTGACATGGAAACTGAAGCCAGCAGTGGAACTGAGAAGAGGATCTTCTTCCGTTTTTGGCACCAGCACTAATCAGATTTGATCAACTCATGTTGTGTGTCTTCATACTCAGATAATCCTGTGGGGCCTTCTGTTGTCAGTGGAGGAATGTAAGTCCTTCGGACAGTGACTAGAAAGCACAAGTTGTCTCTGCAAGCAGGTTGTATGCTCATACTGATCTTACAAAGGTACTCTTTTCAAAATTAAGAGGAGAGGGTTTTTACTTTTGAAGTTTCCTCATTCTCCAAAAAATCAGAGGATAGAGACCTATTGTGCTAATAAGACAAAATTTTAAAAGACTTCTCTAGCTTGAAGTTTTCATTTGTTTGAGGTTAATGTCTTACCAATAGCAGTTTATCCTCAGAGCCAAACAAACAGTACATGCTTCTCTCAGCTTTCAGTATTTTATCCTATATTATCTCAGCTTTTCCAGTATCGCAATGCACAAGATTCAGAGGCAGAATAGGAAATTTGCAACTTGCTAGTATGAAGTGTTACTCTCTCACATTCAGACAGCATTCAGGATTTTTTGCAAACTGTCTTAGAAATATAAAGAACTGTAAAATCATACCTGTAATAGCAGATTCTGCATTTGTCCCCTTGATAATGCCTGAAAAGAAAAATAAGGCAATACTGTTCGTGGTAGAAAATAGACACTCCAAACCAGTGAGGATTTATTTAGAAAACAGATTTCAAGTTGTTCTGGACTCACACAGCCTCCTATAGCTTCACCTCAGGACATCAGATGGCTTCATTTCCTGGCATGGAGATTAACTGGCTGACTCTCTCAGTAAGAACATTTGATCTAAACTCCCAAACATCCTGATTCAGAGCAGAAAATACTGCACAGAACACATGTATTCTGCAAAACGGGGAGATTAGCAATATGGTCCTCACCGTGTCAACTGCCATCGTGCTGATCACAGTGTCCTGATATGCTGCAGTGTCTTCTGGAGAAAAAGAAGTCAGGAACATGGTTGACCTTGCTAAGGGTTCATTCTGACGCCCTTCAACAGTGACAAATTGATAGATGCTTAACCATGGGCTTCTGGGACCTGTCTGAAGGATATGTTCGATGCATCCAAATCCTATTTAAATGTTCAGATGGGGCTTCCTTATGAGCACCTGCAAAAACAACTTAAATTAAAAATTTAAACTTTTAACACTTCACTTCAGAATATGTAATCAACAAAAAACACATCTATTTACTGCTTCCTTGTTAATCACCTTTCAAAAAGGTGAGAAGCTTACAAGATTTATTTACAACACTGCCACAGACCAACTTCCAAGAAGACAAATTTCCAGTATGACCTCATTCAAAATACCATTCTAATTTCCAATTTCTGTTGAGATCACATATTTCAGAGTTTGCTTCTTGTAAGTTTGGGGATTTGCCTGCAGTTATGTATGGTATTTAATTTCTCTGCAGTAGAAAGAAATAGGGTGGGGTAAAGGACATACTTGGCAGCAAGAACTTCTTTCCAAATCACAGCATGCAGTACGAAGTGCCTGGCCTTGAACATGCCGTGAGAAGCAGTCGTCATTGGGGCGATGCTTTAGCACTTTATCTGGCTCTGGTACTTTTGTAGCTGCATCATTATTTTGTCTCACTTTGCAGCACCAAACAACCTCAATGACAGAAGAAGACAACGGTTTATTCAGCAAGAATTCTGGCAGGAGTTTTGGTTATGAGACTGGAAACAAAAGGCTGTAGGAAGGGCAGGTGTGAAACATGATTCCAGTCAAAGTGCATCAACTGGATATCTTGGCAACTGCTTATTCCAGCTTATTTGGGAGATTTGAGGTGTCTTTGCTGTTACGACTGCGGCTGGTACCCTTGGGTTTGTAGAAGGCTGCTCTAGGAACAGGTTGCTCATGCTGCTGCTGGGCTGTGCCTTGGCTTCGGCTCTCCCCTCCTGGGCAGTAATTTCCCTGCTTCTCTACCAGCCCTGAGGGCAGCTGATCTGACTTGCATCTACTAATTCCCACATATGCACAAGCAAGTAATTTTCTTCTCTCTCTCTCCCTTCCTCATTTACTTTGCATACTACTTCCTGATTAATATTTACTACTGACACAGTCTGAAAATCTTCCACTTGCCACGTGGACTGGTTCACATGCCCTGCTCTGGACTATTCAGGCAACTACTCATGGCAGCTTTGTTTCAGCCTGGAAACCTGAAGAGCAAGCTCTCCTGTGCTCAGCTCATAACTAATCCACCTGTGGGAAGATTCAATTTTCACCTAATCTAAACTGTTACCTTATACATTTTAACAAGAATTGCAGCTTCTGACAGCTGATATTCAATACCATAGAGGATATTAGTTATACACACACTTTACATACTGTAAAGTTCAAAAATCATACTATGAACAGATATTTGACCAGCTCTCTGTGAAGCCCATATGCACCACATGAGCCAAGCAGCTGATAAAGCCAGTGACAAAGGTACTTTGTGCAACTTTCTGATCGTTTTAGAGGTTCTGCTGTCCAGCTTTCCCAAAGCACGAACCAGCAATACAAAACACTGCAACTTGGATGCTGTCTGGGTGTCTTCACCATGCAGCACAAAGCCCTTCAGGCCCCGTTCTGGCTTGAGACCCTGGGTGAGGACACAAACTGTGCTTGCTCAGAGGCTCTGAGTACGCACCTAGTAGCTTCTCCCAACAATCAAGCTTTCTCATTCCCTCCTCAAGCCATTTGTTTCCACCCTGCAAACATACTGACATATCCTGGCAGAACTCTTCATGTAGCTACATGGGGACCTGGACTGGGGAACTGATCCCAGTTAAAAATAACTCAAGCAAAAGAAAAGGTTATTTTTAACCCAACTGAGTTCCCCAGTCCAGTTTCAGGAGCAGTTGCAGTGCCACGGGGAGGGTGCAGCACGAGACCTGCAGGAAGTGACAGCAGTGAAGGGAGAGGTAGGAGCTGCCTGGGCTGCCGCTGCTGCTTGGCAACATCCATGTCATCCCTCACTGCTATTTACAGCTCCTGTAGAAGGTGCATCAGGTAAGCTGGTGCTTGTGAGCTGATGAAGGCAAGGACGCAGGATGATGTTCTGCCAGCCTGGGCAGGGAAGGCTAGTCTGGCATGTGTACCTAGGGGTTTCATCATACATTGCTCCCTTGAACTCAGCTCTCATGGCAGAGACAGTGACTGTGTAACATGGCCTAGTTACACGGTCTGAACATGGGCTAGTATCTGGGTGTACAAACACATGAAAAGTCTCTTGTGCTGTAAGTGCTCATTTTCTTCTACTGCAGATTGTGAAACATAAATTAACCACTGATATGACCCTATACTCTCACATTTCTGAGTAGCTCATAATACTGATAGACAGTCACTAGATCTGCAAGACTTACAAGAGAAGAATGGTCTAGATTTTTACTCCACACTGATGGAGATCAGGATTAGCTTTGGACATTGATTTATGTCTGTTTAAAACCATTGTAAGTACTGGGAAAGATCTGGAGTGCTGGCAGAGAGGATCCTCCTTCCACTTGCGCTGATGCATTTGTGTGAGTTGCTTTCCAAGAGTTCAGAGATAGCTGGCTGCAAACATCCTTCCCCTTTAGCCTTTGAACACACTATTAATGATGTGATTTTCATCTGATGTATCTAACAGGCAGGTATTTCCTTCCTGCCCTTCGCCTTGCTCTTTTGGAATGGCTACATAGCTTCTTTTTGGCAGATGTACTTTATACACTGCGTTCAAAGAACTATATAAGAGTAACAGCATGACAGACAACCCATAAAACATGAAAGGGCTGCTCATATCATGGTGCGTGTCAAGCTAATGTTACCCTCCAGCCATGTGCAACCATTATACGTACCCTAATTGTTAAAAACTGTATAAAATGCTTTGCAAAGAATAGCACTGCCTTAGCAAGGGATAGCACAGATAATATAAATCTCCACTGCCTGATACAGTATTATTTTGTGTGTAAATATACAGTATTACTGTGAATATATGTATTTTTATATATGTACAGTATTACCGTATAATTATCCTCAGAAAATGAGTCACTTCCTTCTCAAAGTAGCAAGCAAAGATCTCTAGCTTTTTCTTTCATACCAAAACAAAATAGGTTTCAATGGAGTTGCTTCAAAACTGTTGGAAAAATGAAAGCATCTTCAGGTTTTAGAGTGTGAGCTCCTTTCAGAAGATATAGCCCTAAATGAAACCTTGGAAAATAATATTGAAAAAATGCTGCTTTGTATGGCAAGGGGAAATGTATGTGATCACTTAACTAACACTTGAAATTTATTATGGCAACTATTACAAAACCAGATGTTGGAACACACCATTTTCGTATGAATATAAAATATATGAATTTTGTTACAATGCATTGACAAGATCTATTGCCTCAATAACTCATATGTTTCCAAATGAGCACGGCATCACAGACAATGAGGCTTGCAGGGACCTGTGAAGATCATCTAGTTCTTATCCTTGTGCCTCAGTGGTTTGTGTAACTGAGTCTTAAAAAGCTCCAGTTCAGTACTTAGCTACTCTTAGAGTTAGAAAAAGTTTTTTTCTAATGTTTATCTTAATTCTTTCTTCATTTTAATCCCATTATTCCTTGTACTTCCTACATGGGAAACATTTTCTTTTTGGAGTCTTCTGTAAAATACTTCATGACTTTTATCTTGTTGCTCGGTTTTCTTTTCTCTAGATGAAACATCCCCAATTTTAAGATCTCCAAACCGAACTCTGCCTTATTGGTCTATATCTTTCTTGAAACTCATTTCCTAAAACTGGGCACAAGCCTCCAGCTTAGCTTCTATTAATGCTGAGTAGAGTGGAATATTACTTCAAATGTCCTGTAGACAATAATTCTCTTCATTCATCCCATTGTGATATTTACCTTTTTCATACCAGGGGGACCTTGTTGACTCCTATTCAACTTGTGATCTACAATAAGCCTTGGAACCTTTTCTGCAGAACTCCTCCCTACCCAGTTAATTCTTATTCTTTCTTTGTGTACTTAATCACTCTTGCTTTATTCATTTTGCAGTTGCAAAACCTTTTTCTTATTTGATTCCATTTTATATCTAGGCAATTTCTTTAGTTTGCCAAGATCCTTTGCAGTTCTTCTTCCTTCCAACTTTCAAGGTTTGCACCAATAATATTAACGCATACATGTTTTTCCACCTCACAAATAAAAAATATGAAAAGTGCCTTAAGACAGGCTCTTTGAAGACCTAATAAATACTTCCTGATTAGTTTTCTGGCCAATTTTGTTCCCAGTCCTTGGCAAGTTCACTCCTTTATATTTACTTAGCTAGCCCATTTAGGGAGTTTTTTACTAAAGTCGTGAAATATGGCAGCTAATCCTTCTCTGTATTCACATGGTCCACTACCTACCAAAAATTTAGTTGCTTTGGTCCAATTTGTCCTTAACAAATCAGTGGCAGCCACTATTTATCTCACTTTTTTATTGTAGTTGCTTGTAAACTGTTCCAAGGTTTTTCTGGAAATTAAATTTTGGCTGACTTCATTGCTCTTTTCAGCCTCCTTTACAGACAGTCATGTCTCTCCCTCTGTGCTGCCCAGGGAAAAAAATGCATGTAGCTATTTAGTGTCAGGGGATGCCTCTGTTACACAGTGTAAATTACATCCTCCTCTCGTGATGACACATGAGATGACAGTCATATAAACCTTTTCATCCTTCTGTGATCAGATTACACCACGCAGTTAGTAAAGAATTGGGATCACGATATACTTTTTTCACCACTGGTTCCTCTCTTGACCACAGTTTTGCAGGCGTAGGCTTATGGTGTAATGCAATTGAAGCAAAACTTGCATCAGACTCTGCCAAGTACACTTGAGTTTTGAGTACGAGAGATAATAGTGACCAGCGTACCATGGCCACGGCAGATCGTGAAGTAGACATTGCTTGGGCAACTTATCAATGCTTCTTTGCTCTTCTTCTGCTGGTTCTCCTGTTGAACAAAGTCACAGAGGCATTAGTAATATCTCCATTCAGTAGTAGTATTTCATTGCCACAAAACTGACTATTCTTATATATAATTTGAGGTCAAGTTTTCTTTCTGCTTTCATTCTCTGATTACAGGTTTGAAAAATGTCCTTTTGTCTAGGTAGCTTTCAGGAAAGAACAGATTAAGAGGTAATTCATTTTTGTGAGGCACCGTGGGTGAAGCCCTGATCCAAATAAAGCTTACAGGATTTTCACCACCGGCATGTCAAGAATCAGAGTTTCACCCTGAGCAGATTTTTATTTTTTTTAATACCAGTGACAAGATACTGGATTGAATCATTATTCACCAGTTGTCCTTGGTGCAAATACAAATGTGCACTCTACTCCTCAAAGATTGTCTACAAATTTCCTCTTTCCCAGGGAGTGGTGCTTGGCAAGTGTCCAGATACTAACATTTTCCCTTTGAAAATTATTGATTATATAGTCCTAACAATTAATAAATCCTTCACTGTTTGAGCCAAACTTTGTCTTTGTTTAGAGGCCAAAAGGAAGATTAGGAAGCATTCTTGTCTTGAGGTAAAGAAAAATTATAATATTTAAGTGGAGAGAAGCAAATAATAGTCAAAAGAATATGTAAGGCATCTGGCTTTCATATTCTACAATTTGTTTGAGCTGGTGACTATTTTCTGATGAAAAAAAGCCCTCACAACAAAACAAAAGAGAAATAATCAAGAGCCTTTACCTACAACAAAGCATAAAATAAATTATCTAAGCATACTGACCTGTTACAGCACATCTATAAGAACAAGTAATTTTCCCGCATGACAACAGTGTTCTCCGTCTTTTTTTTTTTCAAACTGAGAACAAAGTTATTTCCTTCCTTTTTTTTTTTTAATTATTTTTTATTTTTTCAATTATTTTTTTTTTTTTTTTTAATTTTTTAAACCACAGTGAAGGTATGGTGTTCCCAGTTTTACACTTTCTGTTTTGTTTTGATTCTTTACCCTTCTCATCTCACTGTGGATGGAAACACAATGGCAGCTGGGCTGGGATATATCAGCTCTGACAGTGGGTGTTTCCAAGCACCACGTGCACAATCCCAGCCGTGGAGTACATTAACAGGCAACCCAGTTCACGGCACTGTCCTAGTTTTAGTGGTCTGCTCTGAAGTTTTAGGAATACAATCCCTTTTGTGATTTTGTATTGTTTGCTAATGTCTGCCAAGCAGAAATGCAGCTTTTAAAGCAGGGAGTATCTTATCTTCTGCGTGCAATAGCTAAATAAGTTCACATTGAGACTACTGGCTTTAATGGCATTGTTCTTCCGGTGCTGCCATCCTTCACCATGTGTTGCAGACAAATGAGTAATGATGACCTAGATGATTGTATAGTTACTCATAAGTTATGCTGTAGTGACAAACAGAAATGAATTTTCTAAGACCCAGTGTGGGCAGGAGAAGATTATTTTTTCCTTGACATTTGCTTTTTCTTTTCCATCTATCTGGATAGCTTCCATTTCTTTCAAGTCTTTTCTTGATATCTTTCTTGCATTCCTATTTGGTCATGTATTAAAAAAGTACATTTAAAGTAGAGGAGATGGAAGTGCCAAAGCTCAGTCTCCGTTAGTACGTTGCCACATGAAATCACAGAAAACTTCAGAGACAGCACAACACAGATTACTCTTGGAAAGACCTGGAGAGTCTAACTTTCAGTGTCTCAGTCCGTGTCAAACAACAAATAGGAGATTTCTGAAATATGGCAGGATTTGTGTCTGAATCTTGTGTCTTTTCCATCAAATTTCAATCCCTCTGTTTTGATGTCATCCACAGAAAACAGGATTTGTCTTGTTATTTTGAGCAACCATGCTTGTGACTAAAGGTTATTATATTAACACATATTAATAGTGTAGGCCTTAAACATGTCTTCAAACCATCTATAATAAAGGTATATTTAAGGAATTTCCATAGGCAGAAATTAGCTCTAACTATAACTTAGGAAACATGTACTTTTAATGATGCAGTATTCAGTGGTTCCTGAGCACACACATCTGACATACTTACCTAACAGCGGCACTCACACACATGGGTTTCAAGGAATCATGAGCCTCTAGCCGGGGTATGGGTGGAACTTGATTCTGAGGATTCTTTACTAATCAAAATCAGATGCAAAACACTAATGTAGACCGCTGAGCTTGGGATGTATTCATGGTGCCAATGTAGAGAGCACAAGTTGTAAGAGCACTTTCTCTCCAGTTAATGTTTGTGATGACTCTGTGTACTAGTCCCCTCACTCATGGCAGTCAGTGAAGAGCCCGAATTGGTCTAGTCATGCCTGGGAGAAGTAACAGGGAAATAGATCTGATGCTGAACCAATAAGACCTTTCATATGAAATGATAAAGTGGAGCTTGCTGAAGGAACAGTAAGACAAGCAGATACTGCAGGTGAAGGCAAAGGTCCATAGTCTGCTAGCGATGGTGAGTCATTCCACTCCTTTTCCAGGATGTTTGCACTCAAGGTCCAGACTGTGGATATCACTGTTCAGTTTCCGTAGCCTTGCAGTGTTATTATGAATCAAACAAAATATGAAAGGATGGGCTGCCATGGTGTTTTGTGGGGAAAAAGAAATCCATGACTACCCAAAAGGGAAGGTAGAACTTGAAAACACAGCAAAGCTAAGAGCTTGAGCATTTCCTTGCACCTTGATTTATCTAGTAAATTTTGGCCATCGCTTCACATTGCAGTAATTCCTGCACTCCTGTAGACACCTCCAGCCAGGGAGAGATTCCAACCAACCTTAGCTCTCATGCAGACTGTTAATAGAGAAGATACCAATCACTACAATGCAGCGATAATGGTAGTCGGTTTAATCCTTGGCCTTTATCATAAAAAGGACATGAAACAGTCCTAAAGACAGCCTCCCAAGACAAAGCTGCAGGCAGAGAACTCAATGTAAAAATTGTTGCAGACTGGTACTCAGAGGGGATTTAGGGATATTGTAGAGTAGTGCTCCTCTTTCTTGAAGGCAAAGGTGTATTTAGGGAGTCATGGACCTTGAAAATGGTGGCTTTTGCCACATGGATGCATGTGTGGAAAATCATCATGTTTTTTGACTAATGATAATTTTCTAATTAAGACCCATATTGTTTGGCCTAGCCAAACTATATTCAGTACAAGGAGAGGGAGTAAGATTGATTTGGTGTGGAAGAAAAATTGTGTTGCAGCAATCTTTTTTTTTCTCTGATTTCTGTTTCATTAAGGGCACACAGTGAAGGCAACAGCCACTATGGAGAAGGAAATATGGTGAAGTGACTGCTCTGAACTGGCATAACAAGTTGTATGATCCAAGAGCTTCAGAAGAGCATAACAAAGGCATGGTAAAACACAGACTTTACACATCATGAAAGGGTCTCAGCTTTTGCTACTGTGTGCAGTTTGACAAATGATGCAAAGATAAAAATAACTGATATAAAAAACACAAAAGAAAGCATTACCAAGATACCAATCATTCAGTGGAGGACAAAGCAGAACCCAATGAGTTGGTAGGTAATGATAATTATAGTGGTGAGTAAACATGTGAAGCAGGCTACTAGTAATCCTTGCATGTATTGGGGAAGTCAGGCTGGGATGCTTGGTTCCAAAAGAAAATTTGGTTTAAATTAGATTGTTTTATTGTAGACTTCTTGCTGCTAGAAATGTTCAAAATAAAATCCTATTCCTGGAAAGGAGAACTCTGCAGCCTTCATTACTGTGTTTGCCCAAGTAGCTTCACAACCAGGATTTTGTCTTCACTTTAAGACCCAAATCTTCTTTGCTGCTGACAAAACGCACTTCTTTCTGTCCTACCAACTCCCAGAGGACCACCACCCTCTATGTGACAAGCTTACATACTGGAAACCTGCTGTTGTGCCCCTTGTCATTCCCCTCAGGAAGGAGGCGACTCAATCTCTCCCACCATTCTTCATATATTCTTATCACTTTTGTTGATTCTCTCTACTGCTCTCTAATTCACGTATCTTTTTAAGTATGTCTGCATCTGGAAAAGGGATTTCTGCTGAAACTTCCCAACCTCCACTTCTTACACGCAGTTTAGCTCTGAATACATGTAACAGTACCATGTTATTAGTTCACTGAGTTTGAAATCTATCATATCTTGAGTAGGTTTTTTTCCCCCTGAAAATATTGTGTTTATTTCCTATTGTATAAATGTCCATTTGGTTTCCTTTCCCAAGTATAATGCCTTGGATATATTTTTATTGAACTCCATCCCATTTGTTTCATTTGGAGTGAAGACTATTTTGAATTCAAATCATGGTTTCTAAAGCACCTGGAAGCTCTCCCCTCCCTATTCCTCACTGCCACATGTGAATTTTGTAGGTGTATTTTCTGTTCCAATACTCATATCAACCATATCAAGCTGAAACCAGATATGCAAGATCTTCCAGTGAGATTCCATTTAAAATATCACCCGTGCGTGCCACAAAGCTGTGTCTGTAACTTTCTGTGTGCATTTAGATAGCAATTTTACTTGCACTTAACCAGACAACATTTTCAGTTAGTCTCCAGCTTGTTCATAAGAATGTTACAAAGAGTCATGCCAGAGCTCTTGCTAAAATAAAGATACAACATATTGAATGCTATGGGTGTGAGTTATCTGGGAAACAAAGGAAATCAATGGGACTGGGTGTGGCCAGGTCTTGGTTTTACTTTTTAATGCCTTCTTATCCTCCAAGTGCTTGTAAGTATATTGTACACTGAGTTGTTGGAGTCTCTTTCCAGGTGTCAAAGGTAGGCTGGCTGTTTTACAATTAATTTTCTCCTTTTAACAGACAGGTATTGTATTATATTTACATTTATATCTATTCTATCCTATACTAAATTTCCCTCTTGTCCCTCAGATCAACATACTCCCAGGCAAGTTCTAACAGCTCAGACATTACTGTGACTTGTTCCTTCAGTACTTCTGGATGAATGTGGTCACACCTTGAATATTGCTTTAGATAAGCATTTCTAACTGTTCCATCTGTGCTCTGGTCTGCCCCCTTATTCTTTTGTCTAAACTAATTTCATTAGGCGTTCCACACAACAAACTTCTTTAGTGAAGACTGAAACAATGAATTATTTGGCCTCTGTTGTGCAGTTTGTTATTTGCTCTCTCTGTTATATAGCTATACTTCTTTCATCATTGTATGTTCTGGTAACATTTTCTGCTTCCCTTTTATGCCTCCTACTATTTGTAACTTCTTGTATGCCCAAATGTTTTGCTTTGTCCTTCTATATTATATACTCAGACATAGAGAGGTGTCCTGATTTTCTGGGATTTCTATGGGGCTTTGATTTCCAGGTGCCTAAAGAACACCTTAGAATACCATATCAATCTGCTATTGTGCTTTCTTTTTTTTTTTTTTGTATCTGAACAGTTTATTGAAAAATCTTTAATATGTATTTTCTTCAGTATCTGCTAGTGGTCCTCTATTCTTTCATGCTTCCAATTACCTTCTCAAGAGACCTCCACACCAGCTTATGAATTTTTAGAAATCTGTTCTTTTGTAGTTTATCCTTAATAGTAAGGCTATTCTTAAAATAGTGGTCTGTCGTTTCACACTTGCTTTCTATCACTCAGACTGCCTTCAACACTTTTAAGCAACTTCTCATTATTAGCTGAAACAAATTCAGTTTAGCTGTGTCCCCAGATGTTATCCTTCCTCATACCCCACCTTCTGAGAGAAGAACTGCTCTCCATGTATCGCATGACTCTGAGAGCTGTCTGTGTCCTCCTCTATTGCTTTTCGTAAGACATTATGCTATTCAACATGCCTTGTAGGAGCAAGGTCAACTCTTGAACCTCTCTGTGAGTTGTTCAAGCAAAAACAGCCACATGTATTTCTTCTTTCCCATGATTTCTTTTTCTCCAAAAGACATCCAACAAGAAATCCATCTTGTTCTTTTCTCTCCTCATTTTCACACAAAGGGAGTCAGGAAGCCAGCTTCTTAGCTCTCACTGAAGTTGAAAGCAAGTATACACATCTAAATGCCTTGTTGTGTCTATTCTGGGAAAGAAAACTCTATTTGTGTCCCTTTTCCATCTCCCTGATTTGTTCCATCAGGACTTCATGGGACCTATGATGTCATGGGTTTGTGCATAAGAGGACTTTGAATTTTCCTGTTTAATCAACAAATTATTGATGTTGCATATAGCTATTTTAGATATTCAGCTCTTTGCCCCATCACTCTCTCTCAGGCCTTTTTGTGCTTTTTGGTAACCTCTTCCTTATGGAGACTATTAAAAAAGTACTAATTACTGCCAAGGGAAGGGTATAGTGGCGACTTTGTGATGCAGATACTGGTCATCCAGGAACTTGACTGAGGCTGCAAAATTACTGTAATTCCCATCTATCTCTGGACAGGCTCCAGATAGTAGTATCTTTCAGTCTCTGCCAACCTGGTTTGGAGCAGTTTCCCTGTGTGTGATTTCTCATGTCTGTCAGCCAAATCAGAGAGCCAGTCCAAAAATCTTGTACTTAGAGGGTGTTTGATAGCCATGGGAGCTGTCTGGGTCAGGAAACCAAAGACTAGTTTATAACAGATTGGAAAAAAAAAATTTAAAAAAAAGGGTAGAAATTATACTGCTAGCATTTTAGTTACAACTGTCATGTAAATTAACAATGTAAATCAGAATACCTTCTTTTTTTTTGCAAGTGTTGCATGGCAGTCCTAATAAAGATTGAAGCTGAGCTGGAATTGTTCATACAGAACAGGAGAAGGAGTTGCAGCCTCCCCTGAGGTGTGACATGGTTGTCAATGAAGTGTCACGTTCGCTGTTTTACAGAGCCTACACTGTGCAGCCTAGGTGGAAGTCACAGCTGGAGAGGCTGTTATTGAGAGGTCCTTCACCCCCCTCAGGTGCAAGTCCTTGATCAGAGAGTAACACCAAAAGCACTGAGAAAATTATCACCCTTTACAGGGCATTAATGGCATATCTCTTAGAGCCCTGACCCATACACATAGCTTTCCTTTGCATACCTCAGACATTATTATTTAATTCAACATTATGAATAATTAATATGTATAAATAATACGTTAATATACTTCATACAGCATAAGGAAGAAAATGCTAAAGCTTGTCAGAACACTGTCAGTTGTTATAAATGGTAAATAGGCAACAAAACTGAAAACGCAATTTGCCATTCATGTGAGTTACTTTCTAACTGGATTTTATATGTACACTGACTTCTCTGTTCCTGATTTACAGAAATGTTTGCACATTTTCAGATAAAGACAGATTTGTGCTCATCTATTTCTTTATAGATGTTGCAAGGAGATGAGTAGGAAGCCCATCCTGGACCAGACAGATAGAATGTTCTGAACTACATGTTCAGAAGATAAATGACTGAAAAGTCCTGTTTGTTTTCATTTAACACAGCAAGTCAGACATAATTACACATTGAATACCATTATGAACTATGACCAGTGATAATCCATATTTGCCAAGTGTAAGAGAAAAGCCAGTTTAAGCACTCCCTGTTCAGCAAATCCTTCCCACTAAATTCTACCTTTTCAAAAATCTCAAGTCTATAAAAACCCTTGCAAAAATCTTGGGATCTAGTGCACCAAAGCAAAGCAATAGTCATGAGCCCTGTACTAAAAACTACCTGTCCTAAGCCTATAGCTAAGCATATCCAGATACCATTTGCTTCTGAATCCCAGTTCATCTCAGCTGCTGGGTAAAACCACAGGGACTCGTTTTTTAGATACTTGTGGCAAGGCTAAAATTATAAAATAACTCACATGCAAACCTTGAACTGCACCTGAGTAGAAGTGGGAACTAACACTCTTTACAGAGACGTGTGTTCTTTGTACACACAAGTACAGAATGCTAAAAACTGATAATTTTGGCTTTAAACAGACAGAAGGATTTCTTTAACATCTGAGAAGCCCTACAAACCAGCTGACCTACCCCAGAGACTGGGCAGCTCAGAGCAGAATGCAAGATACATGTCTTTAGTGAATGTACAGAGTAAGCCTTTTTTTTCCCCTGTTTTCTCCAGAATTTATTCCAGCTAATATCTAATTAGAAATGAGAACTTGCTGTGTTGTTTTCTGCTGCTGCTATGACAGTTCCTAAAAGCATTTTGTGAACATCAGTTGTGTGTGGTAGTTCTGCAATGAGTTCCCAAGCTACTGAAGGAGAAGAGAGGGACAACATGAGCTCTGTTTTATTATTGCACAGTACAGATAATGATACACTAACCATATCAAAAGGAGCTTTGTAATTACTGGCTCAGGAGCTCTTGTGGTTATTTTACATTTAACCCACATACCAATTTGGTGTCTGCTGGCACATGGTGGCCATATGGAGGGCAGAAAGCATTACTGCCTACCACAGGAGAACATAATCCGGAGAGCGGAGGCATTTTCATGTGTAGAACAAAGTTCCACCCACATCATAAATTGGTCATTCTGCCACATCATAAGCTTCAGAAAAAAAAAATCACTTAAATCTTCACAGAGACTCTATAGGAATCAATCAGAGACTGTCTTCTGTGCAGTCTATGAATGCACAGCATTAGAAAAACAAGCAATAGTCATATGTCTGCTACCAATGCATTTTGCTGTGTAATACTGGAATATATTTTTGGAGCAGTGTTGCAAGGCACACAAACTCTTTCCCGTCCATGAAAAATGCTAATGAGACAAACTGTCTCCTGATTAAGATGGGCAAAGGAAAGTATGGAAATTTATGCAAGATGAGAATCCATCGTGATTATTTGTAATTGCATCTTTTCACCTATTGACTTTTGGGAATCAAAGTTTAAAAATGGCTGAAGAAAAAAAAATGTATATATATATATGCAACTTTGTGTTGATTTTTTTTTTTAATCACACACAAAAATATTTCTATGGACAAAATACACTTTCATTTATCTGTATGTGTGTGTTCCTCTGCCTCTGTGTTTGTTGGGAAGGGATGCTGTAGAACTTTCATTCAAGTCCTACGTGTTTTCTACCATTTTGGGCAAGTGGTATGATTCCTTTTCTGAGGGGAGACTGAAAATGAGACCAAAAAAATTCATTTGAAATTAAATACTCAGTTGTCTTGCTGGTCTTGTACTACAGTATAGAATAAATGGCAAGGGAACTTAAACACATGGAAGGGGGGATTTTGTTTGCATTGCCTAAACAAATATTTTTTAGTAGTATAAAAATAGGTGGAACAGGAAGATAGGCAGGACCAATGCAGAAGAAAAGCATGTTTGTGCCCAATTCACCAGAGAGATTGCTACAGAACATTTTATCATAATGAAAACATTACCCTTGGAATGCCAGCAAGATCAATGTCAATTCAAGTTGCCTGTTCTTTTTACTTCTAGCCGCTAAACTTAGACTTGTCCTAGAGCTTTTGTGACTAGCTGATTTTTTTTTTTTTATTTCAGAAAATGTTCTCTTTCATTCACGAATCAATAGCTCTTTGCTAGTCCTGGATTTGCTGCTTGCACTTCTCTGTCAGCCCTTGCTAAGGGCTGTTGCTAAGGGCCAGAGGAAGTGTCCTGTTGCATTCTGCTCAGAAATCAGGGAGGAAAAGCACATTTCTGTGAGGTGCAAATGAAGTACTTTGCCCACTGCTGTCCTGCAACATAGGAAATATGATTCTAGCTGGAACAAGCTGCTCATGATTAGGATCCCCCCATGTTTCAGAATTTTGACAGGCTATTCATAATCTCATAAAATTAGGAGACTGCCATGGTGACATCTATAGAGCAACATTTTTCTTACGGTAAAGGACTCCAAGGAATCTATTTCCAAAGGAAATCTTTCTGTGGATTTCAATGAGAAAAGAAAATCCTCTAGTCAAACAGCTGCTTTATTTGAAAGCAGCTGAGTGGGAAATATATAAGACTGTTAAAACTTTTGTAGACAACTAATTAAAAAATCTAGTGAAATTCTCCATTTAATGATACAAATTCTACCTGGAGGGAACAGAAACCTTCAGATCCATGCAATAACCCTCATTTACTTTCTAATGTATTTAATTTTGAAGACATTGTTCAGTTATTCTGGTTTTTTTTATTTAAGTACATTTCATGGTGTGTTGTACAGTTAGCTTCGACAAAATCACATAGTTTTCAAAAAGAGACATACTCATATTATGGCTTACTATGCCTAGGAAGTCTTGCACAGCCGTTACACCACTCTTTCAAGTTACTCTATTAATAACTGATGACTGCATCAATTAGTAGTTTTACTGCAGTTACCCTCCAGCACAGCAGAAATACAGTTCTTTGGAAAGCTGTGTGCAGGGGAAGCTGCACTATCCAGGTTTCTCATGCACATGAGCTTGGGATCAAACAGCCTGCACTATCCAGGTCATGTGTGCACTGATAAGGAACGATAGTCAGGGTTATATGATCAACATAAACATGAATTCATAATCCAATCACATCAGGAAAGCCCATGTGGTTGCATCTGCACTACCCCATCCAAGGGCTGAACACTCTGTGTATGCTTACTGCTTACAGTGCTGATGAGCCTGTCTTGTCTCCTCTGAACAATTTGTGCTGGAGTTGGAATATGTTTCCTGTGGTTCATCAGAAGAACTGGCAAGCAAACAAGGCTGACAGATGTAGTTCAGACTTATGAGGATTTCCTGGTAAGATTGTTTTTTCCCTGTTCAACTAATTATGAAAGTAATGGTGGAGATGAATATCCATTTCCCTTTGTTTGCAGTTGCAAAAGTTTGGCATTCACTGATGTTTCCTGATGGTGTAGAAAAATCAGAAGAGTAATGGGTTGCTGGAATGGTTTGGCCTGAAGATTCTTCCTGTGGACCTAAGTGTCTGGTGAAGAGAATTATATGTCCCACAAGGTGTAAGCCATAAATCAGGCCTGAGCAGAAGTGAAAGTCTAAGTGACCATTAATGTTCTGAACTTCAAATCTCATTTCACCCCTTCAGGACTTGGACAGGACAAAGACACTTTTCCTGCTTTAGAATAATGAAATAGTGAAAGAGGAAACTTTTGAATTGTATTCTTCAGAAATTCTCAGGAGGTGTGATGAGTGCACTTCCTCTTCCAAGACTGCTACGGAAAGCCATAGTGTTCTGAAGGAGCTACAGATGGCCTCTGAAGGCTGGTCGTATGATGCTTCATTCAGTGGGATTCCAAGTCATCATACCCAGACTGTTACCTCAGAGACAGAAGCTGATGTTTTAAACATGATCATGGAGCTGGTACCTTCTGGAGTAGTCAGGCTGCATCCTGGATGAATACCAAAGCTGCCAAGTGTTCAGCACTGTGACAGTCTCCAAGGGAGCTAGAAATGGTATGACCCAGGAAAACCCACAGCTCCGGGATTCATCTGGAAGCATAGCATCTCTTCCATCCCAAGTCAACTAAAGCCTTTCCATTAGATTAGGTCTTTCCTGATCAAATGCCTCTGTGTCGTACGATTGTTCGAGAATTTATGATGTATGTGTTAAGGAGACTGAGGAAAGGGCTCTTCTGGTAAAGATTCAGTTTCTTTTCCCTGAATAAGTGTACCTTCCCCAAATTCATGCTTTGATGTAGATAGTAGAAATTAAATACACTTGTAGGGATATTCTGATTTTAAATGTTTGCTGGATATTATTTTTAAAGATATTTTTAAATAGTAGTTACTACCCAGGATTTTATTGCTTTGGGTACTTAGCAAGTAAGTTTCAAATAATATTTGTGTTTGTTCCTTGAGGGTGAGCTGTGTATAAGACCCTAAAAATTAAGAAAAAAAAATAAATAAAGAAGGGATTTGCCAGGCAAATGATTTGGAGGAGAGTTAGAAAAACTGTCGCTCAACACAACTGTCACATATGTCTTTTCCACCACCCTCTATCTTCTTTGGTTATTCAGTATGTAAGAATAGTTTTCATTTCCCAAATGCTTACCAAACATCCCTACAAGACTAGTATCTGCAAATGATATCACTCTTACCCAGAGAAAATGTGCTTGTGGGGAGGATGGGGTGACTTTTTTTTAATATTCTTTGTGCTCTCAACTAGTCTGCAATTGTATTACTGCGTTACTGATATTTATTCATTAAATTTTGACACATGAATTCTTTCCCTCAGCCTTGGCTATCGGTTGAGATTTGCTGGGCTTGAGAAGCTTTAGGTTAGATATTAGAAAAAGGTTCTACAGAGGGTGGTTGGGCACTGGAACAGGCTCCCCAGGGAAGTGGTCACAGCACCAAGCCTGACAGAGTTCAAGAACCATTTGGACAGTGCTCTCAGGCACATGGTGTGATTCTTGGAATATACAGGGCCAGGAGTTGGACTCCCTGGTCTTTGTGGGTCCCTTCCAACTCAGGATATTCTATGATTCTATAAGAAAATATTGCAATCGAATACTGAGGCCAGAGGGTGATGCTCACTGGAAAAACGGCAGTGATGGTGTAGGGCATTGGAGCTTTCACCACAGGAATAGCCTATGCAAGTGCTTCTCCATCACTGTGAAAGCAACTGATTTAACTCAAACTGCCAATGTAGGGCAGACAGAACAAGCAGGTAACTTCATGACTGTCCCAGCCATTTATGCAAGAAGCATTTGACTACAGCCTGCATAGTTCTCATTCTAGTTATTTACCTTCTTTTCACATTGTTGCAGCCGGAAGATTCTTAAGTGCCTTTTTAGGGCAGGTTTGAATTCAGTGAGACTACTTACATAAGTAGCTGTTTGCCAATTTGAGCAGTATGACCCTTGGTTTCCATTTCTAGGACACATCATTCAAGAAACTTAGGCCCCTTAACGTCAGCAAGCGCTTGGTTGCTCTTTCTCAGTGCTGGTCCTGCAGTCTGCCGACAAGCTTCAGCACAATCCCCATTGAAGTTACTATAAACTGAATAAGTTGTGGCTTGTGGTGGATGGTACAGAATTTGGTTGTTTATTTATCTCTGGCTGATTTTCTTGTATCAGTGATTTCTAAAAACGAGAGGTTAAATGCCTTCAAGTCTTTGTCCTAGATACCACCATGTCAGTGTGTTTGAACTCTACAGAGGATCATATGTGTATCCCTTTGTAAATGCCATTCCAATAATTCTCCGTTGCATGATTATTTCTGAAAGGCTCCAAAGTAAAGCTTGGTGGGAATTTTCCCACAGTATATTTGTTTGTATCCAAAAATGCTGACTTGCTGAAATGGAACCTTTTTGTGGGAAAGTATTTGTTCTAGTAAGAAGGCTTCTCAGATTCAGAAGTGAATTTCTGGAAGGAAAATTAAAAAAGACAAACTTTCACTTCTTTTCCTCAAAGTAGATGGCTAATCACTGCTCAGGTGTTCCCTGGAGGAAATGGGCAAGAGAGGTTCAAACCCCATTGTGATTCAGTCTTTCTGGGTCAGCAAGGCAAAGCTGAACGGCTTCAGACAGGGTAAAAAGAGTATTCTAATTGGGTTCTGTCTTTTTATGCCTATTTGGCATTTTTCTCAGAAAGATCCTAATTTCATTTTAATGCTCAACAAAAGCACATTTTAAAATGTCTATTGTTTTCAAAAATACTAATGTTTTGCAGATAGTCTTACAGTAATCCAGCAGTGATCGCCTTGCAGATCCATTCATATCTTCTTTAAAATGAGGGTGACAGATTCACTCTGTTTGGGATCTGTAATGTCTGTGGAGCCCTTCTGACTCTTTGCAGTCTTTTTAGGAGACATCCGGGGCTTGAGCCTGCAAATGTAAGTTAGTATAAGCTGTTATGAGCTTTAGTTACCGAACGAATGGAGGTATTCATACACTTGATGCCAGCACGTTACAAACTGATAAAAGTATTATTAAAGTCAATAGAAAGATTTCCACTGGACTTGAATGAAAGTTAATTACGTCCTTGCGTCTTAAAGTTTTAACTTGACAGCTGATCTTATTTTGTCATGTTCACATTTTAGCAAAATTATATCAGTCATGCATCTCTACAATTACAGAAAGAAGTATCAACTTCGTCTACTTTTTAGAGAGAGTGTAGGAATTGAGCAAATCTGGATCCTTCTCTGACCTACCACTGACTTGCTTAGACTATCTGTCATTATTTATTAACTTTAGTTATTAATTTTATGATTTTAAGATGCAAGGAAATTTAAGCATTAGGAAATATAACATTCAGTATAATATTGCATTAGAGTGCTCATAATCTTAATTTACTCAATGGCAATTTCACAATTAGGACCTTATAATGCAGTTTTAATGCTCATTTATTATAGTAATGAAGACCAGAATTACATAAATATAACACAAATCATATTTAAACGAGCAATCTCTGATAATAACAACTAAGAATTAGAATGATATGCCACTGAGTTTCTATGTATCATTTTTCTTTTATCAATAAGTAATCCTACAAATTTTCATAATATAAATCGTTTACATTTGTTTTAAAACATTCTATAATATTGATTGATGCCTTTGGCTGAGTACTTATTGCACAAATACCATAAAAGTTTTCCAGCTAATGAGAAAATTAATTTTCCATCCTGTATAACTCCAGTTTCCAACTAGATTTAAATACTAATTGTTACAATGTACTAATTGCTTCAAAATGAAAAAACCCACAAACCATAAACAACAAACCAAACCAAAATAAAAACACAAGCCTCCCACCACACACATAGTTTACTATTTCACAAGGCTGGCAGAGGAGGACATCTCCAAAAGAGTCTTCTGTTCATAAAAGTAAATACTGTAACAAAACTATTTCCAACTTTTAAGTTAAGGCTACTATCTGTCAAATATTGTTCAGCCTTACTTCACAAAAAGTCACAGCCTTGTCCTCTCTATCATGTGCTTTTGCCTGTCTCTCATAGTAACCACATCCTTGAATCTTCTTTATTGGAAGCAAGCTGACAAAACAGATGGACTCTTAAAGTAAAATGCAACACTATTATTCCTTAATCTTCATTTATGAGCTTTACCTTATAATGTAAATTGCAATAATACTCTTCCTGAAGTTTATCCCACTTCAACTGCGAAAAGATTGTAGAATTAAGTAAAATACTATATCATAGTAGTTTTAATATATTTTACATTTTATTTTATTACAGTACTATTTTTTAAACTATAGATGAAATATTTTAGGACATATTGTATGTCTTGAGGTACATTTTTAAGAGTGGTAAATGCATAGGTTTCCAGCAACTGGTAATACTAAGACAAACACTTCTCCAAAACAGTGAAACATATATCAGAAATCAGTGGTCAGTGACCAAAGAAAATCAACCGACTTTTGAGAAATCCCAGTGTAGTATGCATTTGTAGGTAAAAGTATTTTACATTTGGAAACTTTCTCCATGAGTCATGTCCTAAACCCGAGTTGTAACTGAAAGAAGATGTTACCATTCCAGCCCTGCGTGCCTCCCCAGCCACAAATGCCAAATCATTCTTCAATTAATAATGTGAATGATGTAAGAATAAATAGCTTTGCCTTTTTGCTGAACACGAGGGCCCCCATAGCATCTCGAAATGCATGTTATTCAACACAAAGCATCGTAACATTCAGAAACATAACACTCCGCTGCATGTTGTATGGATCTGTACTCACTGCTGCAGTGAGAGATTCTGGTGGATGAGAAATAGCCTCTGACAAAACCAGCGGATAAAATTATTAAATGAAGATAAAACCGTATCAAGCCTCCCCAGAGCTGTGAAACAATAGTTAGCTTACACTAGTCTTGACTCTGAGCCTGAGAACGCAGTCGTTTCTCATGTCATTGCACCAAGTACTTTTGCTACATTTTAAGGCATGATGCAACGGTTTAAAAAGCGGAAAACGTATCATGCAGAATATTCTGGCTGAAATCCCAGGTCCACTAAAATCAATGGGAGTTTTTACTCTGGTTTTATGTCATGCATTGGTTATTTCTCCTCCCTTGTTCTTCTCACTTATTTTGGGGTATTCTTTGGTACATGCCATGATATTGGAGTTCATTAAAGTACTGCATGTTTCATTACATAATCAGAAGGCAAGTTTGCACCAAACACAGGAACATTATTTCTATTTGCAGAAACAAAAGTTATGCATTTTTCCTCACGACTGTTGTTTGATAGATATATGATGGATAAGGGGAACAGGGGGTTTATAAAACTAAAAAAATTGATTATACATCTGTCGCATGCTTTTCTGTGTACGTCACCTGCAATATGTGACCTTCTGTTGGATATGACTTAAAAGTAACCGCATGCCCTGCTGTAAGTTAAACACTAGAACATAAATACCTACATTTTATCTGAAGCAGACAATAAAATAAGAAAACATATTTCCATTTTCTGACTGACCTCAATCTCTGAATGAGGACCCCTGCACATTACATTAGCGGGCTGGGCTCCATTACACTGCTGTGTGCTCTGCTCAATCTACTGAAATATTGATTTTTTTACGGAGCATACACACTGTAAAATCAATATTCCTGTACACACAGACGAGTGGCAGTGGCATAGCCGGGGCCTACTCTGTGACCTAGCAGAGAGACAGTATGTGAAGGGAGTAGCGATAGAGGGGGAACAGGAAGATAAGAAATACTACTACACATGGAAAACCAAAGCAAGACCTAATAGTGTTGATGACTGAAGAGCACGGTGAAGGTGCAGACAGGGAGGGAGGAACAGGTTTCATAAACATAACAAAAAGGCTTGGGAGAGACTTGCCATTTCTGTTTTGAAGACAAAGGACCTAAAGAAGAAGAGACAAAATCTAATTTCAAACATTTTTCACTTTATTTCCCTTTCAGATACTGAAATGGCAGCCTCAGGTTTTGGTTAACAGGTATCGCTGTGATCCTGCAATAAGGACCACCTAAATGCTGGAGTTCACTAGCACAGCAGTGCTGCTGCAGGACAGGGCCCACACATCTCCTCACCTTCATGTACACAGCGCTTGTACTGGTGAATTGTTCTCCTGGAACTCCTCAAGTGCCTGAAGTACAGCAATAGCACTTTTATGGTTGAGGCCTCCATGACTGGAGAAGCCCTAGATCAGTCCTTCAAACTGTGAGCGGCATTAGCCTAGTGAACATGCTGAACAGTAAGACTGCTTGAAGTTCTTGGCTTTAATTCAATGTAAGAGATAAAAACAATTGCAGGAATTATTTTCAAATCTTTATTTAGGCAACTGTGCATTATCAGTGTACCATGAGTTCCACACGGAACTAACGAAGTCCTGACACCTTCTCGAGAGCAGAAAACATTGCTTTCAGACAGTAAACGTCCCTCAGCTTTTATTTTGGGGAGAGGGAACACATTCTTCAGTAAAAGCTATTATATTCTTTCCAAAGCCCTTCAAATTTGAAGCGGCAACTGGAGACAGCCGAGGATTCTGCTGCTCTCACCCCCCACACCGCAGCCCCGGCTGCTGTCTCGGGGGGGAGCCAGGACACCCGAGGTGGCCGTGGAGCAGAGCACGGCAGCAGTCAGCGCCCAGGGGCAGCACCTCCGCCACGGCCTCGCACCGAGCCACTGCCCCGCGGGGGCTGCGGGAGGCGGGCGGGGGCCGCCCAGGACGGGCCGGGGCGGCACCGCTGCGGGGCCGGCGCACCGAGAACCGGCGCGGCGTCCCCGCCCCCAGCTCCGTCCCGCGGGCCCCTCCTTCCAGCCCGCCCCGCACCCCCATCCCCGTCCCGCGGCCGCCCGACCCGACTCGGCGTGCACGGACCCTCCGCGGCACCGCGACCACCGCCCCCGCCCCGCTCACCGCCCCCGCCCCGGCACAGCCCGCGGGGCCCCGCGGGCGGCACCGCCCCCGGGCGGGCGGGGCGGGGCGGGGCCGCCTGCGAGGCGGCTTTGGCGCGGAGCGGCGACAGCAGCCGTGACCTCCGACCCCGCCCGCCGCCGGCCAATAAGAGCGCGGCTCGTCCCCGAACCCAAAATTTCCACGTCGGCAAAAGTCAAGATGGAGCGGCGGGCGCGCGGCGCGGGCGGGCGGGCGACACCGGGCACCGCC
>JAYRBT010000082.1:32511632-32564323 GCA_036023395.1 Myiotriccus ornatus | reverse complement strand
GGCTGCGGGCGGCGCCGGGCGGGCCGGACCTGTTGCGCTCGTCGTCGGGGGGAGGGTTGGCGGGGCGGGGGGGGGCGCCGCTCGGGTCCCCCCCGCGGGGGGCTGCGGGGCCGCGGGGTGATGCCCGGCGCTGTCCGGAGCCGCCGCAGGGCCGCGGCGCCGAGGCTGTCAGCGCCAGCCGGCAGCCCCCGCTGGCTGCGCCGGCAGAGCTCCGGGCAGCTGCTCGGCCGCGGCTGGCGCAGGGCGGCCCGTTAGCTCCGGGTGGCGGGGGCTGGAGGGGTTGCTTTTTTGGGTATTCCTTTAAGAAAAAAAAAAAAAAAGTCTTTTCGGCTTCTTACCCCCCTTCCCTGGCCAGCGGGTCTCCCGCCGAGCCGCGGGGGAGGAGGAGGGGGCTCCCTTCCCCACCTCTAACCGTGCGCGCCTTCCCTTCCCAGGCAGGGAAACTTGTGCTGGCGGGCGGCCTCGGCGCCGGTACCGGCGGAGGACTGGAGCCTCCGGAAGCAAAGTTCTGTGACACTCCGACTCTGGGTACGATAGCAGTCAGTGCACTACAGAACTTTGTCTCCGGCGGCGGCGGCGGCCCCGGCGCCTCAGGTGGACACGTCACTGCGGGGATGGCGAGCCCGGGCGCTGCCGAGCGCTGGAACCTGCGCTGCAGCCTCGGAATAAAGTCTGTGCTGTCGTGGCCTCCCGCTCTGAAGTTTTGTTGGGGTGTCTTTTTTTTATTATTTTTTTTTAATTTTTTTTTTTTTTTTTTATTTTCCACGGTAAAAATAGCGCAACATCTGGGTACCGAGGGTTATTTCAGTGCAGTCAGGCCGGCCTGGCTGCCGGGATAAATGTGAAACTAACTGGTGCTTGGTGCAGCTGAGTCGCTGGTGGGTACGTGAATGTGCTTGACGCTGCGCCTAGCTCTGCATTGTTTTAAGTGTGTAACACAATATAGTAGCCTACCGAGGGACGGGAATGTGGTAAGACTTCATACTCCTAGCAAAAATCTGAACCATAGAGCCCTGATGTAACACAATGCAGTCAGTGTGCTTATTCAGTGTTTAGGCCTTGCCTTGTGGCACTGGGCTGTTTTCCTCTTTAGGAACCTCAGACTTCCAACTTTAGTTGAATGATAGCTACAACTTCAAGCTTCTGCGTATTCAAAGATAACAAGGTTTGTTGTGAGTGAGTACTGCAAGGCTTCATCCTCACTGATGCGGTTGGGAGGCTTTGGAAGGATAAATGGCACCTGTATTTATTAGTGCAGTTGCAAGGTTTTATAACGTAACCTTGTTTGACACCTGCACAATACTTAACATGGGACAGTGCTTAAGGGCTGAGAAAGGAAGGGCCAAACTCAACTTTTTTTCAGTTTAAGTTGACATCTGGCAGAAGTACGGGAGCTGGCCTGCCTTTCGTCAGAAATTTTGCAGAGTTTCTTGATGTGTAAACTAAGCTGTAGAGTTCTTGTGAGGTGGATATAATCAGCTGATCAGCTTTCATCATAGTGAGAGTAATATGAAAAAACATTGCTAGAGGATCAGATGGAGTAAGGTATAGCAATTTTTTTTTAAATTGAAAACCAGTATGTGCTGTAGAGTATGTTAGCAAGTAAGTCTTTTACAGCAGCTGCATTGTATGGCAGATATGCTGTTTTTATATTTATACATATATATGTATACATATATGTGTGTGTATGCATATATATTAGAGGTCTCATATTCTGTTAGCTTTTTGTAGCTAATGATCCCCTTTGAGCTCACTAGAAACCTAAATGAACTTTTCCTTTCTGCCAGACTGAATGTGGAAGGTACATCAAGATTATACGGTTCATGGAATTGGGCTGGAAACTGAAATGCTATTCTAAGTACATGCTTTTTAGCTCAAACCGTTTAATCAAAGGGTAGGTAAAGTGAGGAGCACTTACTGTATGGCAGCCCATGTGACCAGCTAGGGCTATATTTGGATGCTGGAGGTTTAAGGAATCCTTTTTGCTAACCATTTTTGGCCAATTGCCTGCAGCTTTATGTTGTGCAGTGTGACGTCTGCTTAAAAGGACTTGGAGGTCTGGTGTCTGCAAACTGTTTAATCAGTGCAGTTATAGGGAAACACCTTGTACTGTCAGGGCTAAACTCCCACTGTATTTAATTTAGGGGTGGTTCTTGCCTAGCAGGATATGTAATGCAAATTGCAGTTTCCAATTTTTGTACTAAATAGCCTTTTGGAGTATGTGTGTTGGGGTGCAGAAGAACTTAAAAAGGCTTTTAGATACTCAGATTTGGTGGTTAAAACTCTGTATAGATTGTTACAGTTCTGGAAGCAAACAGACTGGAGCATATGCTTATACTTTCTGGGTAAGTGTAACGTGTTTGTAACATCTTAGCTTGTTGCAGTATAAATTCAGCCCAGACTAGGGGGACACAATACTGAAGTCACTTGCTGTGTATTGGGTGTGATGACAGATGGCAAACCTGAGTCCCGCTGTGGTGGGAATGAAGAGTTCACCTGCCTTCTCTTTAAAATGTTACAGCTGGAACTGATACTCTGCCTGCTTTAGTTTCCTGGTGGTCAGGCTGACCAGTTGTAAAGGCAAGGTGAGTGAATATTGCTTGGCCTCTTGGTAGCCCTCACTTGCGCTTGCCACACGTCTGCAGCATGTTGTACCTCCTGTCCTACAAGTAATACTTGAGTAGTGACCTTTTGGTGACACTTCTGCTTTGGTACAGGAAATCATGTGGACTTCAGATAAGAGTAAAAAAGATCTTAACACTTCCGATTTTGTGCTTTATTCTTGCACTGAAGTGTATGGGATCTGATAGTACCCTGGCATTTCAACTTTCTCATTTTTTTGCAGTGTAAGATGAAGCAAGGTTGAGGTGTGTTGCAGTGCTTGGGGCCTTGACTGGGAGGTAGAGTTTTGGTTAACCTATTAACAGTAGTTTTTGATTAAGATGATGCAGGAATTGGAAACAGAAAAAGAACTGGTCATGCTATTTAATATAAAGTCTAAATGCCAAACTATAAATGCATTTATACACGTTATTTTCCAGTGACTCATTGGCATTGTCTGCTTCCCTTCCAGTGCATCAGTGGAGACGTATTCTAAGCTGCTGCTTTGTTTTTTAGTGCTTTTTGACACTTCAGAGTGTCTATTCCAATTACAGTCCTTTCCTCATTGGAAGAGTGGCAAATGAGCATGCTGAGTAAATTACAAGAATTTCAAAAATAGTAAAAGTCTGTTATTTGAAGGGGCAGAGGCAGAGGAAATTATACTGACCTATTTATTGTTCTGCAAACTGGGGAAGAGTAAAGGAGTTTGCTGTAAAGTACTCTGAAGGTTGAAGCTGAAGGGATCTGAGCATGGCCCAGACTCCCTGCTTGTATTGATTTAGTTGTATGTACATGCTTGAAATCTGGATAGAGGTGCTGAAGTTTTCATTCAGAATTTTAAAAGAGTTATTTTACAATTTTAAAATATAAATGGTGTTATCCCATGCCTTTTTGTTTCTTGGTTGGGATCTCCTTAATTGCCAAGATTTAGGTGTGTCTGGCACTGCTGGGAGTGATGATGGGCCAGTGTGCAAGTTAAAGTGTTGGTGCTTTTTTTTCTTTTTTTTTTTTTTTTTTTTTTTTTGGTGCTGGGAGAATAACTAGGAGCACAGGGAATATAGACTAAAGGTAAATTGCACAGCCTGTAGCTGGTTAGCCTCAGAATGCCACTGGACCTGATAGAGCTGAGGAATGTGCCTACTTTAGCTTTCAGAGATTGGATTTTGAGCTGAACTTTTAAGCAAAAAAATTAACTCTTTTACAAAAAAATGCTGTTAAAAGAGATGACAAGGACAAGCCTTTCATGTGTGTGTTTCATGGACTTGCTCTGTTTAACTAGAAACGGAGGTAGACTTACTGACTTCTAGCAACTGTGTGACAAACAATTTATAAATAGACCATAGAGTCCCAGGAAATACTAATAAAGTACTGGAAGTCATGAGCTGACTACCAAACCCCCTGGAATATTTATATTTGTCTGCTGCTTGGGCAGTTATATTCAGGAGACTTCTCTGGAACCACATAAAGTGAAGTGCCCTGAAAGCCCACCCAGAGCAGCAGCTTTGGAGACTTGTTTGTTTTGCTTCTGGTGGTAGTGATGGTCTTTTCCCAAAATCTTAGGGCAGCAGGATAGAAATGTTTTGCAGGATATCCAGGTTACCAACACACAAGCAGTAGGGTTGCTGTATTTGAGGTGAGTTCATGGTACTGTGCAGTGTAGCTGGAGCCAGAAGAGGCGAACCTGGTCCTGGTACAAACAGGACATTGAGCTATAAGTAAGTGGATTTGTAGGATTGGAAATAAACTGCTAAGCAATCCTGAATTTATTTTCTATTTTATTTTTGGTAGGAAGTAAAAATTACAAAATCTTGACAAATGCCATTCAAATAAGGCTATTTTCTTGCTTTGTGTAGCAGACAAGGTAGGAACTCAGCCAGGTGCCCATTGTGCTTACTGTACTCTGCAAATAATCTCTGCTGTAACCAGAATTTATTTTTTGGAATACTGATGCTAATACTATTGAAGATAGCTTAGAGCAGTTGAGTCTGTATTTAAGATATTAGAGGTGGTGTGCTGAAAACTCATCCTAATTAGCTGCAGAATGAGGGAGCTGAAACTTGGCTTCATATAGCCAACATAAAAGTAATTACTTGCTAAATTATGTATATGTATATATTAACTTTCTGAAATGAATATACAGAATCCTGAACCTTATGAAAAAACAGTGTTAGACTATTGGTGAATGATTGCCACTTTATTTTGAGTTAGGTTGGGCTGCCTTTTTGTGCAGTGACAGTTTTTATCCTGTCTGATGGCTCTTACCTTTCAAGTTTTGGAAACCACATTCTTGCACCAACACTTGGTCTCTTGCAGAGTTCCTATGAATGTTCTTCAGCTGTAGTAAAAGGATTAATTTCTCTTTTTATTAAAAGTCTTAATGCTGAATATTGACCCACTTGCACAGTAAAATATTACATGTGTTTTGTAGTAACTTGCAGTAGCACTAGTTGTGAAAATATCATTGGCAGTATGGGAGACTGAAACCAATGGCAGTAGCACATTTAACTTGGGCAAGTAGTCTCATTGAGGCAAGCAGAAGCTATTTAATACTCTGCATTTTGGCAGCTGGGTGACTTGAATGTGTCTAAATTTATATATATAGTCAAGTAAGTTCAGTTGCAGTGAGCTCTATCACTTGCTGCAGTGACTCCCAGCTCCCATTAGCACATCCCCACACTGTGGCTGACTGTAACAGTTTCTTCAGGTGCTGCTTCCTTGCAAGAGGCAGAGAAAGGATGGTCTTTGTTTGTGGTAATGTACATCAATCAGCTGTCATCCTTTAGTGTCTGCAAACTGAAGCGTGGGAGGCTCTGTCTGAATATCAGGAAGCACTTCTTCACTGTGGTGGTGACTGAGAACTTAACACAGGTTGCCCAGGGAGGTTATAAAGTCTCCATACTTGAAGATATCTAAAAGTTGTCTGGATAGAATCATGATCAGCCTTCTCTAGGTGGCCCTTCTTGAGCATGGGGTTGGACCAGATGAACTCTGGAGTTCCCTTCCAACCTCAATCATTCTGTGATTCTGTAATTATTTTCCTCACTTTATACACAGTAAACTATTTTGCTTCTGTCTTTTTCCTCTTCCACAGTTTCTTCCATTGCTACTTATTGTCACAAGTCCTTTGATTAATAAAGCAGAGGTGGGGAGAAGGGTTACAGAAGGTCAATATTCATCTGAATAAATGTAATGTAAAGCGTGTAGTGATCACCTTTGACACAAGTGTGTTATTTAGCTTGAGTTGAGGCTTAAATGTTTAAAAAAAAAAATGAATCCCATCAGAAGTATGTTCTTGATTTAACCTTCATAAGTAGTAAAGTACAGGATTAAATATGTGTTTAATGCAGAGGAATTATCACTTTCTTGGTGACTCTTAATTGCTTACAAGTAGTGGGTTTTGCTCTTCAGTTATGGCTGGGCTTGAGGTAGCAACTGAAGCTCAAAGATTTCTTTGGCATATGGCTTTCCCCGTGCAGTGATAATCAATAGACTGATGAAATATTCTTAGTGTGATTGCAGCTCTTAACCAAACTGCAGCAGTATCAGTGAGACTTGCTCCTTGCCCCTTCACCAGGGAAAACGAGCTGTTCTGAGGTGGGGAAAGTCGTGGAAGGGCATGACAAACCACACTTGCGTACAGAGGGAAGGACCTTACCAGGGCAAAAATGGGGATGGGGTGAGGATTTGCTGCAGTTGCAGATGAAAGGAGCTGCCAAGTAGTGTCAGATAGGTACGAAGGCTTCAAATAATAAGGAATATCTGCTTGGCTGCACTGACTCCTTTTCAAGGTTTCTTGTGTTTAGTCTTCAGGGAGTTGCATCACTTCATCCCCCACACAGCTATTAAGGCAAGAAGCTGATAGTGTAGAGCAAGCCTTGAAGAAAAGGTACATTTCACAGTAGTTGTTAAACTCTTGTAACCTTTGCCTTGAAGAGCAAATATGCTGGAGAGTGTTTGCTTTGCTGCTGCTTTGTAACATACTGCACTCTCCTGCAGGTATGGCTTGAGGGACCAGGAGGAAGGAGATGTAGATACATCTGGGGAGAGAAGCAAAAAGTGGGAGAGAACAGGGTGGAGGGTGGAAGAGGCTTTAGAAGTTGCCAAATGAGCAAGATATAGATTCTGCTGTGAAGTTTGATGTCCAGGTGACCAGGAGTTGGTAAGCACTTTCCAAGATGTTAAGCTGCTGGACTGTACATTGACCAAGATAATTTGGGAGCTTTATGTATAATTACACTGTGTGAGAGGAGCTTTTACCTCTTGAGATACTTAAATAAGTACCTGAAACATGATCATAAAATACTATAATTGCATAACATGGGACTAAAATTTATGTTGTGCATTAATTTGAAAATAAAAGTAGACTTCAAATTCTGCATTCTTATGGCTTATATCATATAAATCCATTAGTTCAAATATGTTAGCTAAAAGAATGAGGACTTGCAGTACTCAAGCAATTGTTGTTGGCAAACAAACCATAATTAACTTTCTTTAGAGAGAAACAGGAGACACAATAGAACACTGTCATGGAAGTGGAGCTGTGTTAAACCCTTACACAGTAAACAGTTAATAGAGCCCTAAAGAAGGAGGGAAGGCTCAGAAGTTCTCCAAGGTGAAATTTTCAGACAACAGCATCATAAGGAAATAAATGGATGACAACAACTTTGATTTCCAACCTGATGTGTTCTCTGCCAGTCAAATCCAAAATGGAACCGAAAAGCATGGAATAGTTCATGGAGGCATAGCTCAGTGGTCAAGAAGAGCTGCTCTCTGGATCACTCCTGGAAGAGAAAACAGGCTCAAGTCTGCAGGAGGGTGCTTCTCTTATAAAAACCTTTTTCAAAAATATTTTAAAATAACCTCTTCAACTTTTGCTCAGTTGTGGGTTTATGTACTGGCTGGTTTGTTGAAATATTAATCTTGTAGTTTCATTAAGCACAACGCATTCCGTATGCGTTTGATTAAGAAGCAAGAATAAAAATACAATGAAAATTGAATTCTGTCTTTAAAATATTTCATTACTCAAATTGTATGTTCTTGGCTTAATGGTAAGCATTCAGTTCTGGATCGGTTCACATATTGTTTAAATTTTGGTGTTAAATGTAATTGGGATCAAGCAAACAAAATGGGAAGATGTAAAGGCAACTCTTAGCAGTTGGATGTAGTAAATGAGGGAAGGGCATGTGGGCAGTGTGGCTCAGAGCCTGGGTTCACAGCATTTAGTGCTGAAATACTTCCTTCAGCATTGTATGGACCACTTGCCATGTGCAGTAAGCAGCATGAAGGCTAGTGAAAGCATGGAAAGCCTGTGTTGCAGGCCCATGTTGATTTTGGTCTCAGTGCTTTGACATCTTTGTGTTCAAATCACGTTAAATTGCCATCTTATTTTTAGAGTAATATTAAAATGATGAGTTTTATATAGCCACATTTGCTCTCTACCTGAAAGTGAGATGGGGTCAAGTCTCTTCTTCCAGGTAACAAGTGATAGGACAAGAGGAAATGGCTTCAGGTTGTGCCAAGGGAGATTTAGATTGGATGTCAGGAAAAAATTCTTCACTGAAAGAGTCGTCAGGCGTTGGAACAAGCTGCCTGGGGAAGTGGTTGAATTGCCATGGCATGTAAATGTGGTGCTTAGGGACATGGTTTAGTGATGGACTTGGCAGTGCTGACTTAACAGTTGTACTTGGTGATTTTAAAGGTCTTTTTTAACCTAAATGATTCTATGATTCTATTAAGCTCATTAAGGCAGATACACTGGTGACAGTCACTGTTTCAGTGTAGAAGACAAGCAGAAGTACTGCTAGCTATGTAAAACTTCAAATGAAATGTAGTCAGTCATGTTCAAAGTTATTGAATGTGAAAAGAAACCTAATAAAACACTTTGAACTACAAATGGATTTTATAGTTTCCAGACTGAAATTATTTCCCTGCACTAAGAATAAAAAACATTTGAGAGGACTTGCTGTTGGATCATGTTCTGCCAAATTGCTGCTATTTATTCTGCTTCATAAACTGTTATTTTGGAGTGGAGAAAAGTTGGATGATATATGATTATCTAAGTATATACATATAAACACACATATGTGGAAGTTTTTTCAAGTGCATGGTATACAGAAGGGGTTTTTTGACCATAGGTATTGTATAGCTAAAAAGTAATCGACTGCAGACACTAATATGTCTGCTTTTTTTTGAGGTAAGATTTAATTACACCACATGTAATAACAGAGTGGTTGCATAGGGGGGGAAGGAATACCTGTGTGTAGCACTGGGCAAAGGATGACAGCCCTGCCAGCTTGGAGAATTCTTTTTGAGCAATGAGCATTGCAGCAAAATATCCGTCTTGCCCAAGGCACTGTATTCTCTTGAGGAAAAGGGACAAAGAATTAAAGGATCTCTTCACAAGTATAGGGAAACTTTTCATGACTGTATAGACATGCTGTATAGACAAAATAAAATATTTGGGAGGTAAGTAAGGTTAGTACTGTGAACCACTGAAAGAGTGGGGAAATCCAAAAGTGGATTTGCCGTTCTGCGTGGTGGGGGGGGATTTTTTAAATTAACAAACATTTTCATCAAATAGGGAGTAAAAGTTATATATAGAAGAACAAACACATAAAGGACATGCTGGGGAGAAAGGCATGCAGTTTTTAAGTGCTTTGAGTATCAGAGTTTGGGATATGTAGTTAGGCTGTAATGCATCCAACAGAACTGGGCTTGGACAGAGTATTTGTATGTCTATTTGGCTCAATCTAGTAATTTTTCTAAGGGTAAGGGCTATACCACTGTTGCACAAATGTCCTCAATGATGGAACTGGGGGACAACAGGCAACGAGTAGAGGCTCTGAGCAGCTTTGGATATAACTGCTAGATATAAAGGATGATGGGATCTTGTTCAACCAAAACAAGTGGGTGACGAGCTGGGAGGGCATGGAGGCAGGGAGAAAGCGTGATGGTTGGGGATCTGGCATGCAGAGAGGTGATGCAAAGCCTCTGAGAACAGAGGATAATGTGAGGAAGTTTGTGTCTGATGTGGCTGTTTGAATCATCAGTTGCCACAAGGCTGTCAAGATGCCAAGTATTTGTGGGAGCCAGATCTTAATGAAGAGAATGAGGAGCTGAAGGCATTTGTTAATGGAGACACAGTTACTGTACATGATGGTGGAAAGCACAAAATGCATCCCAGCCAGAGGTGCTGAGGAGTTCTTAGTGATAAAACTGTCAGAACCGGAGCCTGGTGGTTTAGGTGGTAACAGGAACAAAGTGCTGATACATTCAAACAGAAAAGCAGCTTTGGCTTTAATCCATAAGTGTGAAAAGTTTCATGCCTATTCATGAGCAGAGGTTATCTGTAGGTTGGTGTAACACATTCTTTTTGCTCACCTAAATGAACTGGAAAATACTACTTCTTAAATTGACGAGTACATGATGTGCAGGTTGAATATAATGATAGAGAGATTTACTGTTGCAAATGTACTCTCTGTAGTATGTAACAAGAGTGCTGTGAAGCAAAGTCTGGACCTAAACTGTGTGCCTACCCGTTCTCTCTCAGAAAACAAAACCTATGTTTTTGTGGGACCATAGTATGGACAGTGAGCTGGGCTGCAGCTCTGGAGCGGGTCTTTCAGGTGACAAATAAGGCTGCCAGCAATAGGATGCCCTGGTAGTGAGTGTATTGCTTGCCCACAACACTTCAAATGGAGGTGTCTTTGGAGTCGTCAGGATTTCTTTCTAAGTCATTACAGTGGCCATCCCCATAGTATTATAGAGGAATGCTTGTAGAGTGAGGAAAGTCATTTAGGGGGGTGACAAACCTAAGAAGGGATGGAAACAGTTTATGTTGACTTAAATGAAGAAATAACTTATTGCACAAGTTGAAAACACAAGTGAGTTTCTATGCTTGATCTGTGTCCAAGCCTTGTGCTGAAGATATGGACAGTCCATTGTGTATTGACAGTCATGCATAGTCTTAAGTGTTTGTGTAGGCTCATAAATAACATGAACCAGCCTTCTCCTGATAGAACTTGTTTGATATTTTTATTACTGCTTTGTACTGAAGAGCCAGACCTACTCCTGCAGTGGGCCTCCCTTTTAAAAGCACTGGTCCTCTTGCTTTGCTGAAGCACTGATGTGCAACATGCCTACTGGAGCTACCTATCGTGTTTTGGAGCTGGTAACTGGCCAATGTCGATGCCTAGGAAAAAGACACCTTTGAAGGCATTTGAATTTGCATGAGGAACTCCAAACCCAGGGATAAGCATCTGGTTAAGTGTGTATATTACATTGTAGCCTATTTAAAGTTGTTTAAGTTTTTGCTTTTTAACAGTCATTGTCCCCATTCAAAAGTGCAGAGGTTTAGACATGTTCCATTTAAATGTGAACACCAAAGGAAAAAAAAAAAGAGAGCAGGCATCACAGGGGTTAAGGTGCTTACTAGCTGGAAAAGAAAGGAATGGTAACAGGTAGCAGCCAAATGCAAAATGACTGGTTTTAGCCTGCAGCATTTTGGCAGGAAAAAATTTAAAAGGTGGGTGAGAAATGCTCCGTGCTAAATAGTTGCAGTAACAAGACAGTCCTGTGCATCCCCATGGACAAGATCTGCACCGATAATCCTATCAGTTTGTGAATATCTGTGTCATGCTGTCCCTAATGAATAAATCCCTTGATATGCCAGAGACACTTATTGCTGATACATCTCATAATTTCCTTAGCATTGCTTCTCAGAATTATTCTATGGGAGAACAAAACTAAAATCTGTCTTTTCACTTCAGCACTTTCAAAACAAAAAGGAGTCTGCAGTGTATCACAAGTGTTCAGTTATTTAAAACCAATCCTTCCTATGTTTATTTGATTCCTTATTCTTGCATTTAAATCAGTACATTTCTGCCAAAAAGACACATATTGAGGAGTTATCTTGTAAAAGAAGGAGTCAAACTTGTCTTTTTCAAGGAGATACCAGACTACAAATGGATTATGAAACATTACTTAAGTCATTACTAACCACAGCCTCATAAAAGAGGAACAATAAAATCTCAGATTCTCTGTGTGGATTTGAACTGTGCAATCAGAAAAGTTTCTTAATGGTGTAGTTGCACAGAAGACAAAAGAAAACCCAGCATATATGAGGTTGCTAGAAAACAGAATGATCAATTAGAAGGGTTTTGCTGACAGTATATGCATTCATGTTCATAGTTACAGGACTCCTCCTCCCCCGCTCTCTCACAGCGTTTTTAAGTATTTAACATTATCTGAAAAGCTAAGCTGGATAGAAATCTGCACCTGAGTTTCTAGGTTTAAAAATGAAACCTCAACCCCATCATTTCAATTCTTTCATAGAAAGTTTTGTTCACATTTGAAAGCCGCTAAACAAAACAAAAGATAAAACCCACATTTTATATTCCAAAATACATGATTCTTCATCTTTAAATATGGAGTCCCTTAGCTCTAGTTATTTGTAGTATGAGCATTATTCATCTGAGCTCCTGCACTAGAATATTTATAACTCAGAGCAGGAGAAGTGAAAGACATCAGATGTAGAGAAATATTTCCTTCCTCAGTGCTGGGAGGAATCCGGCTGCTGCTGTTCGTTAGTGAAGGTTGTGCAGCAGTGTTCTGCAATAAGGGACGCTCTGGCAGCTTGATGGTTGGTTTTGTGTGAGGTATTAAGAGCCACCCTGGAAAACCAGCCATTGTTTAAATGCCAGTCAAATAGTTGACGAAACTGATCCCAGCAACAGAAACGAACTGCTTTTTAAATCACTTCTGCTTCCAATGCAGCTCAAAAGTGAATAAAAAATACACTGTGAGTGAATGACATTACTGTATCACGGCCTTTGCTCACGTGTCCAAACACTACACATACCTTTGAAAATTCATTCTGCCCCAGTTCTGTCGATGTGCAGCATCCCATTTGGAGCTGATGGTCGTCCTAATGGGAGTAGGGTAGAAACAACAGTGGACAATGTATTTTTAAAACTAAACAGAAAAATAATATAGTAATTTAATAAAAAATAAAATTAATTTTAAAAACGTGCTCATCCTCGAGACCTCCATATGTATGTATAATACTATGATATTGTTTTGGGGAGATTTGTTTATTTTTTCACCTTAAAAAAGTAACAAAGACTGATGAACAGAATAAACTGTTAAAAACATGGAGGAAATCTGAAGCTCAAAACTCAGAAGACAATTTCCAGGACTGCTGACCATTACCGTTAATTCTGTTAATCTGCTCTGTAACCTCTTGTGTCATTTGTTTTTCAGTTCTTTCATTTATGGATATCTCTTGAACTGAGAAAAATCCAGTCCCTGTTGGTATGAATAATAATATTTTTTAAAAAATCTGGAAGACTTGTCAGTTGTACCATGGTCCTGCAGCAGCTGTACCAAGAGGCCAGTATTACGTGTTCCCCTGCAAGTCACAAACTGCCCATGGTGATGGTCACAATTTTGTCATGTACTTGTGTGGTGGTAAATAACAAAGGCTTTCTAGTGCTGCTATAGAAATAACATCACCAGATAACAGCAATAATGATGAACTCTAAAAATTAAAGTGACCATCTCCCAACCCAATTATCCTTGGCATTAAAGCCACTAATTCTTATGAATTCAGCTTTATTTTGTGGTCAACCACCACCAACAATATTAAGTGAACATTAGATGTTATCACACTCTTTATACAAGTGATGAAAGGCCACTTCTCCTCACAGTAATTGAAAGGGGAGTGTTTTTTTTGTTGCAGTGAAGGAACTCCATTACAGGTGTGACTTTATTACCAATGGCAAAGTGCTGTAGGACTCCCGGAGTGTTTCTCCCTCTGAACAACCCCAGCAGAAGTTCTCAGGGAAGAATGATGTGAAGCTAGGATGGCCTTTGTCATCCCTCAGACTGACTCCCTCCCTCCACCAGTGCTTACAGAAGCTGATGGAGATCCTTCAGAAAGCAATAATGAAAAATGTGAAATTTATGTGTTTGGTGTTAATTCTGTGCATCCACTTATTCCACAGACCAGGTGCTGGGGTGTACGGACCATTCAGGAACAGTGCCCTGGTTCGGCTAGGCTGGAGCATCAGCAGGACAAGGACCAGAGTAGACCTTGAGAAGTAAATTTCAAAGGTCATGATAGTCATGGAGAGCCATCAGCAAACAGGGTACTGGACACCAACTGCTCAGCCATGCCCATTTCACATAGCTAAGAACACCACCACACCTTTCCCTCCCACTCAGCCACTAGGAAAACCCACTCCTGACATAACCTGACTAGCAAGTCATTCTTGAATTCATTTCCTTCTTTCAATAGCTTCTTGAGAGTTTCAGATACCTGAGAGGACTTTACCCCATCAAACAACCCTTGTAACACTCACTATTCCTTACCTCAAGACCTATAAAAATTACACTTTTTCAATTCTTCTACCAAGCTGCTTCTGTCTCATAAAAAATCCATGTTCTTCCCTACGGTGTAGAAATCCTCCCAGTAATTCTAGACACTTGGCACCAAGAACAAAAGCTAGTATAAATATGCAGTGATATTGGTAAGCAGAAGGCTAAGAACCAGCCTGCTGAAGCTGCAGAGAAAGACAACATAGGAGCTAATGTTCTCCTTATCTGGAAATGTCAGTGCTTGATAGGAATCATTTGAGGCATTTGAAACTGGTTCCATTTTACAGAAACTCAAATTAGCAACCCACAGAGTACAATGCTGAAGCAAATGGCTGCTTTCCTTCCAAGCTCTCCAACATAATTTGTGGAGAAGATGCTTTGCTCCCTCAGGAGGTCAGACAGCATATTTTCCAATGAAACTCTAGAAATATGGAAAAAAATATCTGAGAAATCCTTTTGCTCGTGCCAGTATTTTAGCTGCATTCTCACATATACATGAAAACCTCCCTGGTTTTCAGCCAGGGAGGAAAGCATTTAATTTAAAGATCAGCCCTTACACTTTTCTATGGTATAAGAAAACTCAATTTGAATTAATTTCAAATTTAATTTCAAATAATCTACTTTGGATGTACTGTTAAACTAGGAATTACCTAGATATGATTAATAAATGGTGACATTTAAAAAAAGGGAAGAATTTCCCAGAAGAAATATTAACTAACTACACTTCTTTTTCTTAAAATTTCTTAGCTCAGAACACTTAATGATGCCTGTACTACCTATGACACTTTGTATTTAAGTTCTTCTTCTTAAGAAGAGCTAATATAAGGCTTTAACTTTTGTCCATTTTAGTGCTAACCCTCAGTTTGGGGGAAGAAAAAAAAAATAAAGCAACATTTCACATACTGTAAATGGTATAATTCATCATCCCACTCATACATTGTTTATGTGATTGCTATCATGCATACTGATTTAGGACACTGATCCATCATTTCCTATGTTGCAGGTTGGCAAGTGGCTCTGTGTTAACTCATTCCTCATGTGTCCTGGGAATGCACCCATCAGAGAAAATTCCCTGGCACTCACTGAAGAGCTCAGAACACATCTTCTTTTTTGAGCAAAAAGCATGTGTTTATGTACTGTCTGAACAAAGCTTGCATGAAAACACGAAAAGCAACTCTATCCTAAATAATGCAAAAAAAGTTTAGAAATTATGAATTCTATAAAGAGTGGAGCAAATATATCCAGAATATCCAGAGGCTTCAGTCAGTGATCAGTTAACTGGAAATAATGGTTAAATTTCAGGAAATGTGAAATAAGATTCAATTTGTTTATGCCTCAGATGTGTCACTTACAATTTTTATCAATATCTGGTAGATTTGTAAATATTTCAAGACTGAACCTGCCACCTCTGAATGCAGAAGGTTAGATCCTCAGCTGCCACAAGATTTGTAACCGATGAATTTCTGTAATTAAGCAAATTACATCAAGTAGAGTTTTCTTTATGTGTCTGCTTTTTGGTATGACATTTGGTATTTTGGCACACTAACAGGTCTGAGTGACTCCCCAGGGACTACCCATTTCCATCTCTTCAGAGGGAGAGATAAACAGCTGTAATGATATCCCGTATTGGTGTAGACTGACATGGCAGGTGTCATTCCCCAGCCCATGGGGCCAAGAATATCGAGGATGTGGCAGGGCTTTGGAACAGACTTGGGTGAAATATATAACCATAAAGAGTCAGTGATATGGGAAAGGAAGATGATTTCGGTAAAGGGTATCCCTCAGCTAGGCTATCAGTCTGCGTGGAGATTAGAGTTCCCACAACAGACCACATGTGCCTGGAGCCAATCTGGATAATTTCAACTAAAAAATACACACATTCTGTAAAGTTGCCTTTTTTCCCCCCAAAATTCAATTCAGGTAAACTCCATGGCTATTGAGAACAGCTATTGCCTTCATACGAAGAGCTTTGCCTTTGTATGTATCTAAAAGGAGCTTGGTTTTTGAGATAAGTCCAATTTGATTGATTTCTTTCATCTGTGGGAAATGTAATTTCTAAGTTGCCCTTATTTTGGTCATTCATCAGATCTAGGCACCCTTACTATCTCATAGCATTGCTGTTATGTAAATACTGCCTAGAAAATGTTATGTAAAATTAGTTAATCTCATCTAAATGCATTTGGTATAGGGCTTTGGTTTGAAGGAATTCTTAAAAGACTGTAGTTTTATAATGTAAGTGACCAATTTTTTCATCTAGGTCTGCTAACCAGTTTGGTTAGAAAATGTAGAGGTCATATGACCCCTAAAACAAATCAGTAATGCAAAGTAATGAGTGGTAGCATGAAGCAGAATAGTTTTGTTTTCTATTGGGAAGAAGAAATTTATGTAGGGCAACAGTTTGAGGCACTCCTAGGGCGTCAGTGGACTGCTGTGGGAGCAGGGGCTGGAGCAGGACCATGGGTGTCACAGCAGCAGTCCTGGGGTCAGGAGATGGGATTTATGGCCCTCAGCCACTACCATGCTTGGGGGTAAGGGCTAGGTGTCAAAAGACTTTAATTAGGCTTCCTGCCAGATTAAAGACTGCTGAATCCCATAGATAATGTCCTCAGTGTGTAAAGAAGAGGGGAAGAATCATCAAGAGGGAGACTACAGACTTACCAGGATGAAAACGTTCTGGTTTCTCAGGTCTTGGTGTATCTGTGGGAATATTCTGTGATCAGTGCCCTATATCTTCTACCTCTCTTTCCTGTTGTACTGATAAGAAATATCTTGGTGCATGTGTGGGAACTGAAGGCCAGCACTTTAGGAGATCAGCAAGGAGGCATCCCTAAAAGCACTGAGCAAGTAAGTCTGTTTGCTCAGGGGAGAGAACCCCAGTATTGGGTGCTAGCTTTCACTGACATGCCTCCTTCTGTTTGGAGAGAGGCTGATGAAGGCAGTTGACCATTCTCACTGTGGGAATGAGAATGGGTCTGCGAGAACATACGTGTGCTAGCGATGCATTCCAGTGAGGCATCCTTCCCGCCATCTGCACTTTGGATGTGAAAGAATTGTCTGGTTCTTGCGTTGGCTTTTTCAGTGATAAGTGTTGAGCATAACAGGCATAGATGCTTGTTTCCTTTTAGCAAAACTGATATCCTGAAGGCTTCTGTTTCCAAAACACAACATAGAAAATTACTCTCTAAACTTTGAAACTGTATGTGTTGTCACTCTCTTTTTAGCAGATTTGAGAAATTGTTATTTCACATCACAAGAGTTGTTATTCTGCTTCTTCAGAAGGAATTTGTCACTGGTAACTATAAAAAGAGACATTTAACAGGACATTTAAGACAGAAAGGCTATTTCTCAGGCCATTTACATTTGTCTCAGGGAAGTTACATGAGGGTCTGTGATGCTTCATCTGAAAGGCTTTGCTTATTGTAGTTGGAGCCATGTGGGTCAAAGAACAAAAGTATTACTCTTTGGTAGCTAAGGAATAGTCTCACTTTAACAAACCATCCATCTGGTGACCTTTCAACCCACACCTGTTAGCAAAGAGGACACTGTTTTATGCTAGCACAAAGCAAAACCATCAGATAACTGCTGTGCTCCTGTTTTGCCCTAGTCAGGCAATTCAAACCCTGCCATCTTTCTCTAATATAATTTATATTGTTTTGTTTACTAGTTATGCTTGCAAACTGCAATGAACGTGATGTGGAAACGACTGTCACTTTCTGAATTTGACATTTGAAAATAGAATACCATTGGCACGGAGACTAGCTCAGACTGTGATGAGAAGAAACTTCTACGTATCTGCTAGGACTGACTTGCATTCAGTTGTGAAGCACAGACATGTTTGTTTTGCTTGTGTCTTACGTGGCTATTCAGATGATTCAGGGAGAAAAAATGGTGCTGGAGGATATCCAAAGACAGTGAAGGGTCTGGAGCACAAGTTTCATGAGGAGCAACTGGGAAAGCTGGAGTTGTTTAGCCTGAAGAAAAGGAGGCTCAGAGGAGACCTTATTGCTCTCCACAACTACCTGAAAGGAGGGTGTAGGATGGTGGGGTCAGTCTCTTGACTGACTGGGGTCGGTCTCTTGATTGCAAATATCTTATAATAATGCGAATGAATTCATAGGCTTTGGAAAGGATTTGTCGAACACAAGAGGCTCAAGAGGAACTTCCTTGACTGACTTGGAAGAAACTGTTGAAAGATGTGTAGTTTTCAGTCTTACTTGGGTACGTTCAATTTTTGGAGAAGGTACCTGTGGGCAAGTGAGAAGGGCCAGGCCCTAAGATCTGGATAACAAAGATACAATTTTCTTCGTGTGTCCAGGCTATTGTGTCTCTGCTCTTGATCTCTTAATGTGAGGTCCCTTCAGCACTGATTACTGCTGATTTGGTATTCTGCACCTCTTCACCATTAGCTGAATTCAAATCAACAGATCTTTTGGGACAGTCTTAAACAGCTATTCTAGAGTAGCACTCTTCTGTCCCTGTCTATATGTGCTAACTAGAGATCAAAAACTCCGCATTTCTTTTCCACCTGAGCCACCTTGTGGGCCCTTTTCCAATAGCAAAAAAATTACTTTTAAGAGAAGAGATACCATTCACAGTGTACATTTCAGGGAACCATAGCGGAAATTGATGAAGAAGACAGCAGCACTGTGGGACTTGACCCATCATTGCTTGATCACCAGACTCTTCAGTGACCTTTTGGAAATAAATTAACTTGTTATGATGTAGTTCCCAGAAGACCAACACCTCAAAAGTCAAGATTGAGCACCTGGACAGGCATGTCCAGATATAGACATGGACATAGACACTGGACATGGGCATGACAACAGGTTTGCTCCCTTGATTAATACTGATCCTGTCAGGACTCTAAAATACATTCAGCCAAGTTCACCAACAGATTTTCTTGACTCTGCTCTCACACCAGAAGGAAAACTGGGAAATCATGAATTTAAGTTTAACATTGCCTTCCAGCCCCTGACAGAGAAGCCTTTCTATCTGTGGGGGTGGGAATCATCTGTTAGGGTGCTCTTCTCCTTATTATACAAAGCATCTTGAATGGTGCCCCAGAGGGCAATAGTGTGGGGGAATCTTAAGCCAGTGAAGATGCAGTGGGTCCATGTGAAATGGTTTTCATAGAATCAGAGAATGGTTTGGCTCAGAAGGGACCCTTGAAGATCACCTAGTTCAACTCCTCTGCTGTGGACAGCAGCTTGCTCAAAGACCTCTCCAACCTGACCTTGAATACTTTTACTGATGGTACTTCCACAACTACTTCAGCAAGTGAAAGGAAGAGTTTAACAGAGGAGGATTTCTGTGCCCTTCGCAGCCAGCCCATAGAGGATTTGTTATATTTTTTTCACAAGCAAAGAGCATTCAGATGCTTCTAGAGTCCATCCTTGGTTTTTTTGAATCACATATGGCAAAAAAAATAGAATAAACAACAATGTCAGCCTTCAGAAGTCAGCATGGTTTGCCCCTCTTTCGGCACAGGACCTTCTGATCTGTGAGAGCCCACATCTCTGGCTCCTCTGGAAAGGAAAATGCAGCAAAGAAGACATTTCTTGGTGATGTTTTCCAGCATATAAGTGGTGGACTGTGGTTCCCAGGACTCCTTCTCAGGTACAGAGTTCTTAGAAGTCCCTGTGGTGCTCCAGAGGCGAGGGAACTCACAAATATGAGCAGGGAGGGTTTAATCACTCAGTTAAAGGGGAGGCCCAATAAAAATACTTTTGCTGTGCTGCATCTGAAGTGTGTCAAAACCCGGCCTTGGCAGACAGCAAAGGGAGGGAGGTCCAAAGGTTTATTTATTAAGTTCCTGGATGGGCTGTTGAGCAGGCAGGCTGGGAACTCTGGGCATTGCTGGCCGTGGAGGTGAGCATGAGGGCAGCACTGCTGCTCAGTATTTTTAGTGATGAGGAGCAAAGTACTCACTGTAACCCCAAGTCAAGGAGCGCAGGGTTAACACTCGACTTGCTGTGTGCGCTTGGGTGGTGAGACCAGCAGCTGTCAAATTTCCAGCCTTTGCTTGAGGAATTTATCAACATGAAAACAAACAACCAACATGTTTCATGTTTCTCTTGCATTTCTCAGGGTTGCTGAGCAGATTTTTCAATTCTTTCAGCTCCACAGCAGAACTAAAGTTTCGGTGTGACGTCATTTTCCTTCTTTTCTTCCTAGCCCTTGTTTTTTCTCTCCAGACCAGAACCACCTGGAGGGCAGCACCTTCATGATGCTCACAGTGCTTGGAGAAAGCCTGGCACAGGCTAGATGATGATTCCTTGGCCTACTAGTCTCAAAACCTATTTATGTGAATGTACACCATCACATAAAAATTTCTTTCTGTATCAGAATGAGAAGGTTTGGTTGTTTTTGGTTGTTTTTGTCCCTTCAGATTAAAGGTAACATAAAAAGTGTTTCATCTGCTCTGGACTGTGCTTTGAGTTTCTGGGTTGTTCCATCAGAATCTGCTGATAGTGCTAAGCCCTGAAATGTGAAAACAGCTACTTTAGCTGTCACATTACCAATGCAATGACCACCTTTGTGATGCCTGCACAACACACAGAGAAAATACATACATAATTTTAAAAGGCTTCTTTATGAGGTTTGTGTTGCAGCAATTCTGAAACAGCATCTTTGCCTGCCCGGCACTGTTGCCTGCCCGTAGCTAAGATCAGGCTTTGCTCCATACCCTGAAAAGATTTGGATTTCAAATTAATTTGTGCCTTTTAAAAAACACAAAGGCCCAAAAATATTCCAGGGAAAACTGGAGACGATTGCCCAGTGAGACAATAAGCTGTAAGTGCTCTGACCTCGCAGTATCGCTAAATTATTATGTTCCTGAACAATACTGTATTGTAGAAACAAGAAGCACTGGCTGCAGCCTTCTGTTATCAATCAGCCAGCAGCACAGCAACAAAGTTATTTAACTCTCACTCTCAGAAACGCACCAGTCAATACCGCTGTGCATGGAGCAGATATGGACAGCCAGGCCGTGATGTTTAATTAATTCTAAATTACTATTAGTTCATAAATGACCAGATTTTAGCTGTGTGAGTGACAGGATATGACCATTGTGAGTATCTGTATTTCGCAAAACCTAAAAGAGACATCTTAGACCACAGCAAGTCAGGGAAAATACACACAGCTGAGCAATTGCAACTGCTCGGTATTTTTAAAAGCAGTTCTCATTTTCTAGCTGATGTCACTAGCTAAAATGAATTGGGTCTGTGCAATGATGGCACATAGTCTTTGTTCCTGAGGCTTGTGTCTCAGCCTTTTAAATTCGTTCGTTTGTGTCTTAAAGTCCTACTGTACTGAGCTGGGGTTGGATTTTAGATATGCTTATTTAATTTGTACTTCTCTTTTTATTTTTGCACAGACACTACTAGTCCTCTAGTTCTCCCCCTTTGCTTTGGGGAAGGATTTTTGCTTTTTGGGTGGTTTTTTTGGTTCTTTTTTTTCCTGCTTGGTTGTGGGTTTTTTTTTCAGTCCTTTTTACGTCGTCGGACTTCGTACTTTTAATTCTGTCATGGGGAAGGAGTGGGAATAACGTGTCTGTGGAGATACTTGTATGCCGAGGGATGTGCGGGCACGTGCACACCTGTGGTGTGGGCACCCACGAGTGTAGGCACTCGCACGTATATGCACACAGGCACATTTATTCCTAATTACAGGCATTAGGAGGATGAAGAGCTCCGCGGGGAATCGGGAGGAGCACCCGGCGCGGGGCCAGCGGCTGCGCGGTCGCGGAGCTCCCCCTGCTGCCCGCCCGCCGCCACGCCGCGCTCCTCCCGCCGACTGAGCAGGGCTGCGCGGGATCCTCGGGAGAGCTCTCACACCTGCCTGTGTGGGAAGCGGGTCCCAGGCACCCACCCGACCAGCTGGAAGTTTCCCATCACCACACCACACACGTTTCTGCTAAAACCTCTGTTGCCTAATATGAGAGGGAAGGCTGGTGAGATGTCCCTACTGCAGGCAGGGATGAGCCATGGACCTTGCAGACAAGGAACTTCTCTGTCCCTCTGGCAGAAGCATCTTTCAGTTTGGACTGAAAATGACCTACGGCCCAGTGTTTCCACCGAACAGGAATTGTGCTTTCTGGCCACCTCTCCAGCCTGACCCGTGCCCCCTTGTTTCAAAAGCAGAGCATATACCCTCCTATTGAACTAAAGAAGTGTGTGACACCGAATACAGCGGCATTGCCCATAATATATAATGATATGAAAGAAGTTCCCTTGTAGGTTCACAGGTTTTCTTGTCATTGCTCTGCCACAGTAAGTGAAAGGGATTTGTAACTGTGCATATTTTGAAAAGGTGAAGTGAAATGAGTCCTGCAGCTGAAGTTATGCCTGTGCAGATCTGAGTGTGGAAGCTGAGACATAATATCCCTACCCTAATAGTCTGGGCGTGAGCGTGTAACAGGCTCGAGCAATCCTGAGCCAAGGCAAGTGGAGATGGCTGAACTGTCCGCATCATCCAGACTAGAAAGAGATCACCACAGATTCTCGCCCACTCTTAAATACACAATTAGTCAGTGGGCAGGATGAAAAGTTTGTGCCATGATTATACAGTGAGATTAATGGAAGGTGTGTGTGTGGGGGGTGTGATGGTGGAAGAGGAGGGGTAGCACTACGGAGGGATATTTTGAGCCCAAGGTGATCTTTTGGCCTTCTGGCCAAAGCAGAAATTTGCTGTATGATGAAGGCAATACTGTGAGCTGGCCTCATTCTAGGATTGCCAAATCATCTGGATTACAAAAAATAACCTCTATTATTTTTGCATTGAAAGTCCTGCATTAAAAATTTATTAGTAATGAAGTTCCTTGGATGTTCACTGCATTCACTGCTTGTCTGACAACCCAAAACCTGCAAGACCAGAGATGCAGCTATTCCACACAAGCAAATAAATAATGTATTTACTGTACAAATTACCCTTCATGCACAATGAGGTCCAACTCACTGGACAAAGGTAACTCATCTATTCCAGATTTTGATAAGCAAAATGTACCAGCCCTACCTAGTGTGTAGCCCTGTGTCTGCAAAAGCAACTATCCCTTCATGGGCTGCTGGCTTATAAATCATGGGGTTTATTTCTTCATTGCAGGAATGTACTGCAGATTTATAAAGCATTTAAGACCCTGTGGTTAATGTTTCATCTGTTCATGAATATCCTGGGGGACAAAACTATTGTTTAATCTTCTTACAAAATTAACAGTGATTTATAAAAAAAGTTGTTTCAAACATATTTCTTTTATTAGCAATACCACTGGATGTCAAAACCAGAACCTAGATTTATCTCCTGTTCATGCTGCCCATATAATATATGCTTTGTGCATTAAGTAAGGAAAAAGTAAATATTGCTCCTGCTGAGTGAAGGTCTACAGATAGATTGCTTCATTTTTAAGGTGATTTGGATCTAGATCAACATTCAGCAACTTTTTGAGTTAATAGGGCACTGAGTGTGCTAGAGGTCTCAAGCACTTCTTGCCTTTAAAGAGGTTTTGCAAGTCAAAGTGAAAAAACCCCCAACCAACCAACCAACCAAAAAATTAGTTTTGTTTGCCCTGTCTGGCTGCCAGAGTGCTGTTTGGATTTCCTCATGTAGTTCAGGTTGAACACTGGGGACACAAAAATCACTAGCTTTTGAAAAATTGGTATAGAAAAACATGATTTAAACTGGGAATCAAAATTAGAGCCTGCTACGGTTGTAGAAGTTCTGAAAAGGTCTGTAAAAATGGGATGACTAAGGACCATCAGGTCTCGCAGACTCCGTTTTCCAGAAGTTACTGCAGAAAACCTTCTTTCTTTTCAGTCTTCAGACTCTGAAGGCAACAAGTCCTTCTGCATCATGTCATGTCTGGTCATTTATAGGCTGAACACAGACCTCAGAGCCACCCTGCACCTAGAACCATCCCAGTCCCACCTGCAAAGCAAGCCCCAGGTCCCCAGGTTAGAGCATTTGAGCCCGAGCTCAAATCATCTTTGCACAGCCCTCAGCACCAAGAAGTAAGAGGGAAAAACTGGGGTTCAACATCAACATCTGGGCTGATGCATACCGTCAAGAAAAGCAGTGATAAATATTTGTATTTAGTCACTTCTCAAGGGGCACATTAAAGGAGGAAGTGTGTTTGTTATTCTCAGTCAGAAACAAAAGTGGGACTTGAGGGCTGAGGTTGAAAGTGCATATCAATAATTCAGTGTAGAATACATTATGGGGATATAGTGTAATTATCAAAAGCAAAACAAAGAAATGAAGAAAAAGTCACTCCAGCTCTCCAATTACCTTTTTTCAGAAAGTGTTTTTCTTTCTATTTTTTTTTACTTTGAGAAACAGAAGGGGAGTCTTTGGTTAGCACCTCTGCACTTTTGGTTTTCAAGTCCATCTGAGAACCTCAGAATTTTCTGGACAGAGAAGGCAAGATGGAAGGAAAAAGAGGAGTCACTGAGCTGGAAACTATTTTCTCTATGAGAACAAGCTCAGTTAATAATCATAAAATGCTCAGAATTTGTTACATTTTAACTAGTGGTGAGATACAATAAGCATCTTAAAACTTCAGAATGTTGTCATTCTCCCCAAGAAACTAGAACTTGCCTTATGGAGGCAGTGTAACAAACATAAAAATTAAACTGAGTATTTTGGTGGTTTTAATCACATTCAAGTAAAAATTCTCTTTGTTTTCTGTTGTATGTTAGTACAGGCAAGTACATAAGTAAAAACCTCACATACCTGAGCCCTACCTGACTTAAGTACATTTTATTTCACTCCCCATTCAAGAGCAACGCTAATTCTTAACATCAGTGAATGAAATTCAAAATGCAATGTTCAAAATTGGTGTGTGCAATTCTCGTAACATCAAGAAGGGTGAAGATGGGCCTTTGGTTTCAAGCCTTTCTTCATCAATACTACGGCTGTGCCATCTGAACAATGGCCTGAGACAAGGAGGGATTGGATCCATGAAGTGAGGAGAAAAATGGAAGAGAGACTCCACTGACATTACCTCATCCAGCTTCCCGGGACCAGCTGGTTTAAGCAGAGAAATAGACTTTGCTTTGTGAAAGATGCCCTTCTGTTTCGCTCTTCCTTGTCAGGAAAGAGAGATTGATGGTGCCAAGCCATCAGCACTTCAAACTTTCCATGGTTTCAGAGTATATTTACCTCCTGCAACAGAGTCTCTGAAAATGAGATCCAAGAACCAACAAAAAACAAAAAAAAAAAAACAAAAACAAAAATAAAATTAAAAAAAAAAAAAAAAAAAAAAAAGCCAAGAAGCTATTACTCTAATCTTGCCCTTGCCCTTACTTTGGTCATCTTGGCAGGACATAAAACAAGGATTGTCTTTTCTCTTTTCCTCTTTCTACTCTTCCCCTACTCCACCCTTAACTTTAAGACTATTATTAGCTATTGATATTGTACCATCATTTGCTGACATAATTAATTATTTGGGCCTTATTTTACTGTAATTCTTGGCAGCTCTCCTTACTAAAACTCTCAGCTGCCAAATGAGGTAAAAACAGACATAAAAATGTTCATTCAATATCCATACATTAAAAAAAAAAAGAAAAAAAGAAAAGAAAAAAATCATTCTAGCAATAAATCACTGTCTTAGTTATGGTTTCTTTTGCCATCTAAATGGCTCTTCTGGCTGAACCACAAATCCTAGCAGCAGAAGATTAGTGGGGAAAGAGCTACTTTCTCTCTAATTTCAATATAGGTATGCAGGATAGCTGTGCTATCAGAAATGCAGGAGTTGTTCAGCAGAACAACTTCTGGTCTTCTTCCCCAAGGGTGAGAGTGGCCTTTCATTAGATAATAACCTTAACATTAGGCATAAGGGACAAAAACTGTAAAAGTCAAGACCTCACCAATATCACAAACACGTTTTAAATCAGGATAGATGAAAATAGATATTCATACTCTCATGAGCTGTTAAAAGCAAAGGACTTCTGAAAAGCAAGTGATACATCACTCTTCCACTGAACCTTCCCCACATGGTTCTCAGGGTCCTTCACATAAAAAAAGCTGGATACCTCTTTTTTTATTCTATATTTTGGAAATCAATGCAGATAAGGTCTTGAAGATATGAGGTTTCAGGATCACACAGGAAATCTCATCAGAAGGGAGCATGGTTCTAAGAAAGTCCCCTCTTCCTCTAACTAGGAATTTGGTGGGACCAGATTTACAGCTCCATTCTCCCGACTCCAGGGCAGCAATCTGGCTGGCACTGCATGGCCTCTTACAAACTCATTCACAGGACAGCAATTCATAGCAATCCAAAATGACCTACAAATATTCTATTGTGATTGAATAGACACCACGTTTCAGTTTGGTTGACTAAAAAGCTATACTTGATAAAAATAAGGTGTTATTCTACCCAAATTTGACTGGTATGATTTGTGGAAGAAAGTGTAATAAACAAAAGATCAAGAAACAAATTTAGCCTTAGTTTATATTTTTTCATTTATTTCAGTGGCTACAAAAGAGCTCCAGTTTTGTCCTTAATAAAAAATCTGTTTTCTAGAGATAATGCACTCAAAACGTATTATGAGACCCCTATAGGTAACAGTGAAAAGAAGAATTTGGACACAAGTAAAAGGTCCAGTACTGAGAAGAAATCTCATTCTGAGTAGAAATCTTTTCACTTGGTTACCACACAATCTAATCCTGACAGTGCACTCCACTTGAAAAATGACATCCCTATCTCTAAGAATTGAAAGGTGGCAGAAAAAGCAGGCACTCGCTGCTTTAGTCTAAAGCAATTATGAGCTCCTCACAAGCTCGAAGACAAGAATTGATTTTCATTTCTAGATTATCAAGAGGTGGGGGCAAGCAGGTCAGGAAATCTGACCCTATCTTGACCTGGTGGATTGGATTGTTCTCAGACCTGTTCAATATTGAAAAGGATTGTTTGGGATGGAAGAGGGGGAGGAAAAGATAAATCCTTTGGCATATTTTGTGCCTACTGATATGTAAGAATCTTTTTTTACCTAATTTCATGATCTTAATAATTCAACATATGGTCAAGTATTTTTAAGTGCTTATTTGAAAGACATTTGCCCATAAATGACCAAATCTGATGAAGACAGCAGAGGAATGCTGAGTGTAAAAGCAATATAGAAGTAAGCACAGTCTGCCTTTAAAGGGGACCTCTAAATCTTTAAATCACTCCTTTGCTATACATGCACCTATAAACCAATCAGACAATCTATATATTTTGCTATATATTTGTGTAACATTATCTATTTCTAAAGACTTCAAACCCCAAACCCTTTCCCCATTACTTGGCTTCCACAGAAATTTTGCCATTTACTGAGGTGAATTATTATTAAGTGAAACACAATGAAACCTTGCTAATTCAAGTGCATAGGGACCATATCATTACTTGGATTAACGAAAACTGGAATTACTATGCGACTTTTTTTTTCCCATTATGAAATAGCATTTGTTATACAGGGAATAATACACAAGTTAAACAATAACTTCTAGGAGCAGGTATGAAAAATAACTTCCAGGAGCAGAAGGAGGTCAGGAACACATCAAACACTAACCTAGTGTTGTGTTTTAACCTGGCAGGCAGCTAAACAGCACACAGTTATTCACCGACTTCTCCTGGCCTCAGGGGGATGGGGGAGAGAACTGGACAAAAAGTAAAATTTTTTGGGTTGAGATAAAGACAGTTTAAAAGGACAGAAAATGAATGGAAAAAATAATAAAAATAACAACTATAAAATAATTGCAATGTACAAAACAAGTGATGCACAATGCTATTGCTCTCCACCCACTGCCCAGACAATTCCTGAGCAGCGTCCCCTGGCCAGCTATCCCTCCAGTTTAGATACTGGGATATATATGTCATATGGTATAAAATATCCCTTTGGCCAGTTTGGATTAGATGTCATGCCTCTGTCTCCTTCCAACTTCTTGTGTTCTCAGCCCACTAGATGGCTGAATATGAGAAGCTGAAGAGTCCTTAGCAACAACTACAACAGCAATGTGTTATCAACATTATTCTCATTTTAACTCCAAAGCACAGCACTGCACCAGATACTGGGGGGAAAATCAACTCTATTCCAGCTGAAACCAGGACACTAGTTGTGTGGGTTATCATGAATCACCTACAGCACGCAGCTGATTTCTTCAGGTACAGGATACCTCTCTCCATGTTGGTCCATTTGCCTGTGTGACATATCATCCTTGAAGGGATATCTTTACATCTGAACAGGAGTCACCTTCAAAGGCTGAGGACTCATGACCCTTTTCCAATCATTTTTTCAATAGCCCCTACCCTAGAAATAAATCCCAGCTGTTTGGCATCCCTACCCTCTAATTCCAGGCTACTGGCCCTGTTGTGAGTAGCCTGTACAAGCCCAGCATTGGAACAGACAAGGGACAATGTGCTCGCTTGGCTGAAATCTTTTCACATATCTCACTGCAAACTCAGAAATAGAGATTGGGTGGTTACTGCCTTGTTTATGAGTTCTTGCGTCTTCCTACTTCTGTTCACTTGGTGGCATTACTTTGCAGTCATCTATGTCATCCACTTCTTCCCTTAGTAAGGGAAGAGTTTCTTTCCTTATTAGATGACTTGACTTCTCCTTCCAGCATTTCTCCTTGTGTATAGGAGTGACTGATAATGACAGAGGCTGGTTCTCCAGTTCTGCCATTGTGCCTGTCATGGGGGTTGGAGTAGCTGCAGTACCCGTCACTCTTGTTAGATTAGGAGACCTTCTCTTCCTCTGAAGGGTACTGAGTAGTGTTGAACAGGGCTCAGCAGGCATGAGCCAGGCCCCAGCACCCTGCAATGATTTATGTCTCTCTGGAACTGGCAGTGTCACGGCCCACTTTTTGCAAATATTTAACTAGTTTTTTGGGGTTCTGCTCTTCTTCAGACGTAAAGTTCAAAACATTGGAGGTATGCACTGTCTCAGGTGCTTGCCCATGCTGTCACACACACTCTGACACTCAAAACTATTGGCCTTGTGGCAGACCTCTTGGGGGTATTTAGTTGTTTAACTTTAAACAAGACCAAGAACACTTTTAGTAATATGAGACATATCAACAGGAACATTCCGGTGTGAACATCCCAAGAATATTCAAAATCTCAAGAGCTATTGTAATTAACCTGGAGAATTAGGAAAAGAGGAAGGAGAAAAGGAGGGTGAAGGAGTGGGAGTCCCCCACTTTTACTCAGCTATATCTTGCCTCTCTAAGGAGAAGACATAAAGAGTGTAATTATTACTGGTTTCTGAGAGATAGCTCCCACAGTATGGAGATGATGACAGCACTGATTACAGATACCAGATCAGTCTCATGACCAGCAATTTTATCATATCATAAGCCAGTATTACAAACCACAACAAAATGATAAACATAAGCCAGACCCCAGAGGTGACAAACACCACAATAAGGAACATACATAGCAAGTAAGGTGCTATATGATGCAACTCTGAGAACAAATAAATCAACATTGTGATCAGTGACCAACTAATATAATGAATGCTTATAAAAAATTTGCTTCAATACACTCTGGTCAGACCTGTCATTATCTTCACATCTGGGCACCATGTTGGGTGTCAGAAAAATGACTGTTGTGGTTTAACCTGGGAGGCAGATAAACACCACACAGCAGCTCACTCACTCCATTCCTCTCTCCCTTCAGCAGGATGGGGGAGAACCAGAAAGAAAGAATAAAGTTTGTGGGATGAGATAAAGATTGTTTAATAGGACAGGAAAGGAAGGGGAGGTGCTTATTATTATTATTATTATTATTATTGCTGTTGTTGTTCTGGTTTTTTAATTTTGATGATGATGATTAGAATATACAAAGGAAGTGATGCACAGTGCTCTTGCTCACCACCCACTGACCATTGCCCAGAGAGTTCCCAGTTCCTGCGCATTGTCCCTTGACCAGTTTCCCCCCCAGTTTCTATACTGAGCATGTTGTCATATGGTATGGAATATTCCTTCGGCCAGTTTGGGTCAGCTGTCCCAGCTGTGTCCCCTCCCAACTTTTTGTGCCCCCAGCCTACTTGCTGGCAGGGCAATATGAGAAGCTGAAGAGTCCTTGACCACTGCTTAGCAACAACTAAAACATGAATGTGTTATTAACATTATTCTCACCTTAACTCCAAAACACAGCACTGCATCAGCTACTGGGAAGAAAATTAACTCTATCCCTGTGGAAACCAGGACACTCAGCCATTCAGATGAATCTGTTCCAGAGCAGTGGGCTCCCACCCTAAAGTCACCACTGAAATATTGCCATTTTTGTCAGAAATGCCACAGCTGCTTAACAGTCCACATCGACAGGAGTCCTCAAAGGAGAGAACGGGAAACAAATACTGAACTCAGCATTTAGCCAACTGTAACTGCAAGACTGCTACAGCAAAATGGAGTTGGTCACTGGGAACTGTGTTACTGAAACCATCTGGTTTTCCAAACCCTCAGGAAAAGGGAGAGTTTTATGAAAGGGTGATGGAAAGAGGCAAGCAAATGGCCAACACATTATAATGCCCAGCATTTTCACTGCAATTTTAAACTGAGGTCTACCTTCAAAGTAAGAATAAACAGGCCACTTTTCTTTTTTTGCTGATGTATTACTGCCCTAAATCAAGCAAAAAAATTAAAATGAAAAGATCTAAGATGTCCCAAAGCAGATCACTTCTTCAATGAGCCTTTTAATTTGAAAATCTAAAGAAAAATTATCTGTAAGCAGACCACATTCAAAATAACAAATGAACATCTAAATGTGATTGTAGTGTCTTGCTTACAGGACTCTCAACCAGGAATCTGAGGCACAATGGCTCTGCATACATAAATGCTATAAAATTAGTGAAGACAGCTGGCAAAGCATTAATTAACAGCAGTAATGATTTCAAACCAGAGCTCTGGGGACTCCACAGGAAATAGGAAGTACACTGATCCTGCTTTCATGTATGTCTCTGACCTGGTTTCTTCACCCTAAATAAGAACAAAAAAACAATCCATGTGTGAGTCAGAATACCACACAAACCACTACCAGCAGTCCTTGAGATAATGCACATTCTGAGAAGCACAGAAAGTATTCTCCAGCATCAGGCAGCTGCAAAAACGAGTCTGGAATACTATGTATACAGTACTAGATAATTAATCACAAAGACTATTCTAAAGAATTCAAAATTAAAAAAAAAAAAAGGTAGTTTTTCCCCCTTTCTATTGTAGCCTAATTTTAACATATTAGATGATTCATATTGTTCCCTGGATTGTCCCCAGGAGTATCGCACAAATAGAAGTGCACATAAATGCTATGCTAATATGTAAATGAGAAATAATCTGAAGATTTATCTATGAACTCCAGCTTCTTTTAGCAAATTAATTCATTGACAGCAGAAGGGTTACTGTCTCTCTTTGAAACATAAGAGGGAAAATGTTGGTTCACAGAAGATTTATTTCCACAATAGACCTAACAGGTCCAATAATTATTATAGTTCACCATGTTGTTCCCGGGTTTGTGCTGAAGATTGCATTCCCTGTTAGCATAAAATATATCTGCAGGGAAAAGACAAGGAGAACAATTTAAAATGCGCAATATTTTCTCCTGAGAATGAACTCTACTAGAGCAGCATCTCCATATGCACAAGATGGAAGTGATAATCTGGAAATTATGTACTAGTAAAGCTCTGGGGAACAGACAAAGAACAGTGATGTTATGGCAATGGAGAAACTGGCTGGCCTCAAATGTGCCATTTGTGCTATCCTTTCTACAGTGAAAAAAAAAAATAAAAAAAGCAATCCTTTCTGCTTTGAGCTGGCAATGCCATGGGTTCTACCATCCCAGAGCCAGCCTGAGCCTTCCTGGCACCCTTGGCTCTGACCTGGGAAGGTGGGAGTGTAAGGGGTGAGCAAATCACCCAGTCTTCACAGGATTGTGGGTTCTACGACTCTCTCTGCAGTTAGCACAGCAGTCCCAGAGCTGTATGCCCCTTGCTGCATCGAAACAGGGAATGACATACGCATGGGGACATCCACTGAAATGGTAAAGCCTGCACTTTTTCTGCCTCCTTAGGAAGAGACTGAATATTACACCTGTCCTTTCTGCATCAGAAATACATCAGCTCCCTGGTGCCTCCTCAACTGCTGTGTGTGCTTGAGCTGGTGCTTGAGCTTTGTTTGTTTTCTTTTGTGTTGATATTGAGCAAGACTTCTTATGATTAAAAAAACATGGAATGAGTATTTTGACTTACTAGTGAGAAAAGGGGCTGAGTAACCAAAACAGGTTGTACAAAACTGGTTAGCATTGTGGGAAAAAAAACAAATCAAACCAACAAAAAAACCCAGACATTTAAGTACTTATATACTTGCATATTTAAACCATAAACCCGACCAAGAGATGCAAAGTCACCTTGTGTTCAGAGCGAGTGCAAACCTGAGCTAATGCAGCTCATGTTTCTCTAAGATGTCATTCATTCCTGTCGCTTCCCTTACTCTGTTTCCCTTTTGTCCGTTGTGGTTTGCTACGATGTGATTCAAACCAAGGGCTGAAGCAGCACTTCGGTGCTACAGTTCAGTGTTCCCGCAGTCCTCCAACCCTCCGGCGGCAGAATAAAGAATTACCTCCGTGCCCTGCTTGCCTGCACGGGCCATAACACAGCCCTCTTGCTCTGAGAGGTGAGAGCTGCAAACCTGCCTTCATTTCTCAGAGCAGCTAGGTAGGACTCCAGAGCTCATGCTGCCACCTGAACACGCCTGAGACCTTGCACAGTAACAGAGTCTTGAGTGTCTAGACACTGTATTACGTGACACTCTGGTCTTTTTATTCTATGGCACAGCAATCTCCAGAATGATGTTCACATTTGTAAGAACTTGGTGTTTGCAAAACTACATGCATACAGATATTTTGTTTGTTTGTTTGTTTTTGGTTTTGTGTGTGTGTGTGGTTTTGGTTTTGTTTTTTTTTTTTTTTCCTAAAAGAAGGCAAGGGACAGTTTCTAGACCCCCTGTGACACGAGGTTCACAGTGAACAGTAAGGATACATGAATGTGATAGACTTTACCATGACCGAATAATTCAAACAGAATTAGAGGGGCAGGTTGGGAACTCACAATTATAATGGTATAAAGTGAAACAAATGGCTTACACCACCAAAGCATAATATAATTCTAGTTCAGCAGAAATTAGGAGGAGGAAGATTTCTGTTGCTGGTTTTCAGAAGCTCATGGCCTGAAAAAAAGCACAAAATATTAAGAAAACCTAAAGCAAACCACATACACACACAAAAATCAGTTTCAAGTGGTCAACTTTTTCAAACTGCAGAGGTTTTAATGTCCCTAAAAATACCCAAGAGAAGAAAAAATTAATTGTTCAGTTACTACAGTGTGCCTTATATATGTGCTTACTTTAAAGTAGATTTAGTTTGTGCTTGGTGTAGGGAAAATCAGTCTTCTGATGCAGCTGTGCATTATCCCTGATATATTTTACTTATATCCACAGTAGGAATGTTTCTGGCATGCAAGAGCTCTGTTATTTCTGTGTTTCTGACACTGTTTCTACACAATGCTTTGTATTTTTAAGTCTTTCAACAGTGACTCTTAGAGCATCACAGACAAGATTCTTAACCTGCTTCAATGCAGCAAACTCTGAGTTTCTGTCTATAGACCTGTAAACTGAGAGAAGGTCACACACCTGGCTGGTCCCGAGGGTAAGAAACAGAAACTAGGAATTACACTCTGCTATTCTGTCCTCATTATCAGGCAATACAGCCTCAGGTGTAAACCACCCTTGAATCTCTACTGCAAAATTTCCACTCACGGACTCCTTGTGTAGTTCACTGCTCCACTCTTTCTTTCTGTGAGTAGCTATCTATATAACTTACCAGGATGGATTAAATAAATGTGGAAGAACAAATCTGTTTCTCTAACATGCATAAAATGGACACAATCTGCAAAATGTGTTATGTAGCAATTGTGCAAACTGCAATAATTGTAATACAGAGAAAAATAGATCTAATTAGATTTCATGCTTATTTATTCTTTGGCATTGCATGAAATATAGTGAAATACAGTGTATGACTCCTTTAGGGCATAATCCAGTGTCTGTCAGAGTCACTGGGAAAAACTCCCACTTATTTTAATGAGCAACAGACTTTGAATGAAGTAGGGAATATGTTAAGATATTCAAAAAGGAAAATACATTTGAGCATTGACAAAAATAAAAGTAGTTTATTTATTTCTGTGTTATTTTCCAGAGAGATATCAGTCCCAGATAATGTGAAGAAAGGGACAACAGGTAACTCCATAGTAAAGAATTACAAAAAAATATGCACCAGGAAACACCATTTCCAACAATGTAAATTTAGTTACTGGTTTACATTATGGTGTATAAGTATTTGTATCCCTTATACATGCCTATATTACCAGTACTTTGCTTTTTATTATCCATACAGCTACATAATCCTTTTAAAAGTCCTACTAAGCTATTTGGATCTGCAGAATTTTCTGCTATTGAGGTCCAGACATCTTGATGAACTCTATCTCAAAAGTAATTTTGAAAGTTAAACTAAAACAGGATTAAAAACACAATAAAAAAAAAGCTGGAACCAATTCTTCAGCGATTGACTGGTTTTGGTTGTTGTTTTGTTTATTTTGCGTGGGCCCGATCCTGTATCTTTATCCATCAAAACTCCCTTTGCAGTCTTGGGTAAATTAAATTCCAGGACCTTAATAGCAAATAAATCTGTCAATATCACAGATTCCCAGCTAGTAGGAAATGTTCCTACCTATGCCAATTTAGGTCAGGCAAAGAATCAAGCTGATGCAGTTGTGTTACCTCCTCCTGCTGTGCTCCTCTGCAGCAGGAATCTGTAATACTATTATATGAGCAGCCAGTAATTTATTTGCATATTTGAAAGTATTTCTAAATAACAAGAAGCAGACAGTGTCTAGAAAAATACACAATTAGGCTAGAAATTAGTCTTGTCATGTAGGTTTAGAACAACAATTCAGTTAGCTTTTACCTCTGTTTTCAGTGGTTTACCATGTAATTCCTGTCAGCAACAATATGGCAAACATGCACAACTCCCTATTGAATTATGCAAGCAATAGAATCACTGGAAAACAGTGCACAAAATTTTTAACTAAAAAAACCCGAAACAAACAAACAAACAAACAAAACCACACAACGCCCCCCCCAAAAATAAAATCCCGAAACAAAGGCATTTCACATATTTTGAAGTAAACACGTATTTTTAATATAAAAATAACTCCCCTGAAGGCACGCTGTCAAGAACAGAAAGATATATATTGTAGACTTGCACTTTCCCCTCTTAGGCACTGCGGGAGCTTCATACACGAAATATACTAACACAGCGAACTTTAGAACGATCAGGTTTTCAATACCACGTCCTACAACCACGTTCTGGGTGTACTTCTAATTTTTTACCCAAGGCTGTTCCCTGACAGTGAGCTATATCCAGCATTTCGTATAGCTTCCTTGATTGTTCATTATGAGATTTATTTTTCATTAGATGGATTTTTCAATCTTCATTTGCTTGATTCTTAAAGCAGGGGTTTGGCCCCTAGTTTCGTAAAATTTACGAACAATTTATCCTAGAAGTCCTGATAAACAGCAAACACTCACTCCATTAGCGGTTACAGGATCAGAGCCCAGACTTGTCTCCCTGCTTGACACCCCGGCTCTCAGGCTGTCAATTAACGAAATACATGGCAGGACTTTTTACTTTGGGCTTAGAACAAGTATTGCAAAAAGCCTTCACGAACAGAGAGCGGTACATTACAAACCACCTCAGGTACCAACCGCAAGGTGCTGTAGAGAAAACTGTTTGCTGCCGTTCTGAGAGATTTCGGCATCATTCATGCATTTGCTTGGCCAGCTCTGCGTTAAGTTCTGAAGGCACAGTTACACCCTTAACTTATGTTGTATTATTTCCCCGAAGTTTTTGTGTCAGCTGTCAATTCGTGTGTATTCAAGAAACACAGTGTAGAACAGCTTGTAAAGTACCGTGTCAAAGGTAAGGAGCAAACTCTAAGAAAACCCCCAAAACCAAAACCCAACAAACTAAATAACGGTGAAAAATTATTATTCTCATATTATATATATGTATATGTACACTTTCAGGCGTTCTTTAGTCTTAAGCTGGTAGCTAAAAATAAAACCTTTAAAACGGTGCCTTTAAGACCTCACAGACAGCCAGGAGATTTTTGTTTTGAAAGCCACTTTGAACGAAAACTTCGAGATGATCGCTTGAGGCAAGACGATCACTTAAATCACTTCAGATAATCACCTAAATCATGGCGAGGTGAAGTTCGGGCGCTTAAAAAGCACGAAGCCGCCTAAAGCGGATAGTTCCAATGCTATTTGCTTCATTTAAAAACCGCAGCGGGAAGACTGGGGGGGAAGGCTTAAATTAGTGCTCAGGCACCACCGCAGCAGCTCGGAGGCGTCGCTCCATTTACCGGCATGTTTTCTATTAACGGCATAGGCGCGATTCGCGCTGTTTTTCTCCGTGGCATGTGAAGCGATGAATAAAAACAGGGGGCCAACAGGGGGCCAGCCCCGCACCCCCCGCTGCACGACGACACGCCTGTTTCAAATCCGGACCTCCTCGCCTTAACCCGCTAGTTCCTCCCCTCTCCCTCCCTCCCTCCATCAGTTTTCCCCGCTCAGACTCCCTTTCCTGCCCCCCTCCCCTTTCGTACCGCGCACCCACCGCCGGCGGCAGCGGAGCACCAGCCCGCCCCCACCGCCCGAGCGACAGCCAGAGGCGGGCGAGGTTGCGGGAGGCGGGGGCTTCGCAGCGCCGGGGCAGGGCCGGGGGCGGGCACAGGGACGGCAGACGGGCGGATCCCGGGGCGGAGCTCGGGGCGGATCCCGGGGCGGATCCCGGGGCGGGGCCGAGGGGGCGGAGCAGGAGGAGCGTGCGGGGCCCCGCCCCAGCCCCGCCCTCCCGCCCGCGCTCGGCCCCGCCCCGCCCCGCCCCCGCGCCCATCCAATCGCGAGCCGTTCCCGCCCCTCCGGGCGGGGCCGCCACGGGCGCCGGCGCCGCGCGGCCAATCGGCGGCGGCGGGACGCGCCCCGCCCCCTGCGCATTTGCATCCGGCGCCGCCGTTGGCTGAGCGGCGCGCGCAGGGGGCGTTCCCCGGGGGAGGAGGAGAGAGCGGGGCGAGCGCTCTGTCGCAACCCGAGACTGCGGCCGCTCTCATTGGAGGATCGTCCTGGAGACGTCACGCTGAGGGCGGGGATATTCAAATGAGGGTCCGGCACCGCCCCCCGCCCCCGCGCGCGCGGCCCGGGGCGGAGCCGGGGCGCTGATTTGCATCGAGAGCCCGCGGTTTGCATATGCAGGAGGGGCGGGGCACGCCCCCTATCCCTGTCCCGCCGTGTTTTATGGCGCCCCAGCCCCGCCGGCTCCCGGGGCCCTTCCGCCCCGCCGCGATAATTGGTGCGATGTGTGGTCCCGGCTCCCCGCTCTCTCCGCTTTCGCCTCGCCTCTGTAACCCAAGCCCGCTCCCTCCCTCGCCGTTTTTAATAACGCCGAAACCTGGCCCAGATGGGAACCATTAGCGGCCCCAGCCCCTCTTGCTGATCTTTATAATCTTATTAGTTTAATGGGTCACGCAGTGCAGGACCTATTTCCTACGGATCAAAGGGAAAGCAAACAGGGTAATATCCCACCGGGCTTCCTCCGCGCTGCCCCCACGGGTGCTGCTGCCGCTGGAAATGTCCCTTCTTATTAGCCCGCACCGGCCGCAGGTTTTAAGAGTCTCCTGGGCTGCTTTCACCCCGGCGGGAGCTCCATCCTGCCCGCACTGCACCGCGGCCGGTCCCAGCCCGGGATTCCCGGCAGCCCCGGACCGGCGTTGGCACCGTCACCGGCCGGGGCTGCGGAAGTTTTCCCGCTTTCTCCCGTTTAATCGGGTACGTTTTCCTGCGCTTCGTTTCCGCGCTCCCCTTTATCAGATACAGGGAAAACATATTGCCCGCCGCATTACTGGGGGATCGCGTTGCAGTACGCCGTGCGAGTTTTTTTGTTGTATTTTTTTTCCTCTAAAAAGCATGAAAGCGGCATCTCATGGGATGGTTGATGGGGCCGAATCGGATACCCTGTGGCTTTGCCCGGCTGACCCAGGGGCGGTGTTTTCCGCTCAGTGGCAAAACGCTTATTTGTAGTCCAAGACCCCCTCCCGCAGCCCCTGCAATAACTTTTAACACAATAAATTAGATGTACACGCACTGTGGTCCATTACGGAGGAGTGTTGTGTGACGGCTTCTGTCAAAGGTTACCGGCCCTCATGTAGCCGCATAAAGCGTATCTCTCGAGGGTAAATATTTAGACTTAATAAAGGGCCTGGAAGCTGTGAGCTACGATAGGGAATAAAGCCCGGGTGCTCCCCGCTCCAGCTGGCTCTCTCGCCTGTGCTGGGGCTACCTCCCTCGGCAGCCCTCCTTCCCCCTTCCCAACACTGCCTCCACCCCACGGCCGCTCCGCGCCCCTCTCTGCACGGTTCCCCGGAGGGAACCATAGCCACCGACCCTGGAGACAGACGTCGAGGGTCTGTCAGGGTCCCACGGAGCCGAGGGTCACATAATTTATCTACATTTCTTGCTAAATGTACACACATATAATATATACACACATGTGAAAAATATTTATCCATAAAGTACATATGGATGCAATACCTAGGGAAAACCAAACCTCTGGATGGAAAGCCCCTAAATCGTATCGTTTAACACCCACCGCTGTCCTTTCACGGGTTTGGAGGAAATCCCTACTCAAAGGGCAGTACGCGCGTGTGTGTGTGTGTGTGGAAGGGTGTGCGCAGAGAGAGAACAAAACGATTTAATGCCCTCGCAAATCTCTGGGATTTTATTTTCCAAACTCTTAACGACTTTTCAAGGGGGAAAAAAAAAGTTGATGGATTTTTCTTTAATATCTCATAGAAAATCCATTATTTCCAGTTGTGTAGTCCGGCTACATATTTGACTTGAAAAGCCCCCACTTGCTGAAATATCGGGGATGATATATTGTTCTCCCAGCTCGGAAATTAGATCTCAATATGTGTACAGGCAAACGCAGACGTGCATTGATTTATCACTGCGTGCTAATGGGTATATGTATATGCCCTCTTTAATACTACCTGCACAGGTTATCTAGCACATTGAGAACTGGACGGTGAGTGTAGCCGTATGCACGCGAACCACACACACACATAGAGACAGTAAACTTTATTTTATTAGAGCCTATTAATACACGAGCCCATAAAAATCTACCCCTATTTAAATTTTATGGCAGTCTAAGCTTTAAGTGAGCCTGCTTGTTCATGGAAAGGGAATTGTGAACATATAATTGAACATAAACCGTGAGCTCGCTTCCCCCCCCCCCACTTTTGTATATGTGTATTGCAAAATACACAAAACAAGAATTATTATAAAACGAGTGATTAAAACGCCTATTGCAAATGTAAACATCCACGTAAGGACGATTTAAGAGATGACAGACGATGCTTCCTCCTATCCATACAGCCAGTAGCCACTATGCCAGGTTTTGACTCTGTGTATGTTTTTTTGCCATATTTTTGCCCTGGAAACAGATGTCTACTTTATTTCAGGCGAGCATTCGGCTCTTTTTTTTTTTCTTTTTTCTTTTTTTTCCCCCCCTCTAACCTGCTAATTCCCTGAGTTTATTCGTGCCATAGACAATAAAGCCATAAAGCTGACTGCAGAAATTTGTTTGCCATAACGACGTGTTATTTGAGTCCCGACTTTCGGGGCTCTGACACTTGGCCAGATCAAAGAGCCCCCTTTAAAACATCGTGTGATTCAGAGCCGGTGTGTGCGTGTGCAGGGAACGGCGGGGCAGCCCTGACGGAAACCAGTAAGGGAAGAGCCCGGGGGCGCCTCCGCGGCTCCCGGCACCGCGGCTGGTCGTCCCCCCCTTCTCCATTCCCGCAGGGACTCCTCGGGCTGCGGTGCCACTTCTCCCCCTTGCCGTTTCCAGCACAGGCTCGCTCTCCCTCTCTCTCACGCTCAGAACAAGAGGGTTTAAGTGTCGTTTCCCCATTCCCTAGCCCCAGGTTCTCCTCCTGGTTTTGGGTATGTGCCCCTTCGGACTGCATCTACCCCGAAGTGGTTTTAAAGCACCACGTCTAATTTCCCGGTATTAGTTTTATTACCAGATATCGGCTCCTGAAAAGTGGATTTAAATTACGTGTTAGAGAAGGGATACTATGGAGCGGCAGAAACCAGAATCCCTCCTCCAACACGTTTATGGGCTCAGTCTGCAAAGATCACAGGCTTCAGGTTTTGCCTTCGGTTTAAAGGCTGTCCCGGCACGGGAAGTCATTTGATAAACCTTTAAGCAGTACTTCATAATCTTTACTGCTTTATGGAGCTTTCCAAATCTTTAACACGCTGTAACCTTTTCAAGACAGATTGCCAGACAACATTTCGGTGTTAGGTTTACCTAATGCAGTTCTTGCGAGGAAGTGAATTTTCACGGTACCCACATTACCACCGGGCACTCCCCCTCTCCCGCCCGCGCGGAGCCGTCGCCTACAAAGATTTATTAAACCTCTTGATTTATAATATCTCCCGCATGAAGTTTGATCCGTCAGATCACAGCCTACGCGGGCTCTGAGGCTGCCGATGGCGAAGGGCGCTTTTGGGACTTATTCCTCCTATTAGCGCGTTCCTGGAGGGGAGGGAAGCTATGATTTATTGCCATGTTCAGTAGTTTAGGAAGCTAAATTACCCCCAGAATAGCTCCATCCCTTTTGAAGTTCACGGTTTGTTTTCCTTACTGTACAGAGCCGGGATCAAAGGCTCGAAACGCCCTCTCGTGTTTACTTTATTTCGCGAGGAGAAAGGGTTAAAAAAGAGTAAGAGAAAAAAAAGAGGGGGAAAACCAGAGCTGCTTCGGCAATTTAAGAGTCAACTCGCCGCCCCCGCGGAAATCCGACACCCGGCGGCAGCCGCGGTGTCGGCGGTGCCGCGGGGGAACCACGACTCCTCGGTACTACCCCCCCGTGACGAAACGGCCCCTCCCTAGCGACGTCAGCCAGACCGTCGTAGGGGCTGCTCCGGCCTCTGTTTCTGAACTAAATAAGGGCAGTGAAACAGTCAGGACGCACCTAGGGCTGGTTTGGTTTGGTTTTGTGTGTGTTTTCTGTAAACATGTCTAAGAAGGCAAAGCCGGCCGCGTTGTACCCCATCGCCGGGGTGCGGCGGGGCGGCCGGGCAGCGCCTCAGCGGCTGCCGAAGCCGCTCCGCTGCGCGGCCCTGCGGAGCGGCCGCTGCTATTTCTGTCCTCCAAAACACCGGGGCGCGCTGGGGGTGCGCGGGCGGACTGGGGGGGAGCTCGGGGCTGGCTGGTCCCCCCGTGTGACCCCCTCGGCCTCCCAGACCAGCCGTAGCGCCTGCGGGTCTTTCTCCCAGTCGCGTCCCGAAGTGCGTAAATCACCGCGCCCTCGCAGCCCGCTCCTGGTTGTGCCGGCCGGCCGTGATGTCGGGGGCCGGCGGGATGACGCGCAGCGCCCGTCGGAGACGCGGGCGGCTCTGGAGGGCAGAGCTGTGGGGGGGCCGGGGCGGCCGCGGACCGAACGCGCCGCTCCCCGCGAATGCAGCGAGGGAAGGGCTGCCGGCTGTTTCCACCCCCGCGTCATGTTTTCTCCCTCTGTAGGAGCCGCGCACGCTGCTACGCTGCCTCTCTCCCTTGAGCGTGTCCTGGGCCTCCCGACTCACATCCCGCGGGGAGACGAGAGGAAGGGAGCCTGTAGTGCAAACGGGCCGACGGCGGCCGGGGCGGTGCAGGGGGACCTGCGGCTTTGCCTCTCCCTCCTGCCGCCGGAGGAGGTGGACACACGGGTACAGCAGCCACGAATACACGCACCCCAAACGCACGCTGCAGATACACCACAAACACACGCGTGTGCGGCTGCCTCAGCGCGGAGTGACTGCGTTTCAGCGCGATGGCCGCAGACGCCGTGCCGTGTCAGGCCGTGTCCTGTCGGGCCGTGCCGGCAGCGCCGCCGCCCGGCACAGTGACACGCGTGGGGCGGCGCCTGCGGCGGCCGCGGGTGTCACGTGCGCTGGCTCTGCGTGACCGCCGGAACCGCCCCCCACTCCCACGGCGGGCGCGCGCGCGCCCGCATGCAAATTAGGCCTGATTGACGTCCCCGCGAGCAGCCAATGGCGGCGCTCCTGGATCGCCATTGGCCGGGAAGCGCTGGCGTCAGAGGTGACGCGCATGATAACGCCGACCAATCCGCACCGCGGATGCAAATAGTGGGGGCGCGGGGGGGCTGTGGTGGTGGCGGGCGCCACCCCGTGGCCGCGCCTGGCGTTGCAGGCGGGACGGGGACGGGGACGGGGACGGGGACGGGGACGGGGACGGGGAAGGGGAAGGGGACGGGAACGGGGACGGGGACGGGGACGGGGACGGGGACGGGGACGGGGACGGGACCGCGGACGGGACCGCACCGCCCCGCGCAGTTGCGCTCGGGGCTGCCCCGCGCTGCTGCTGGGCAAGCCGCAAATACCCACAGGCTGCAGCGGGGAGACCGCGAGGTCAACTGGTTGCGCCGCTTGAATATTTATTTTTTTCAGTCTTTTTCCACATCTGCCCCGGGACATATAAGAAATTCGGGAACTAAGCCCAGGGGCACCCGGGAACTTCACTGTCCTCCCCGAATTCTGTGTAGGGCGAATTTCGTTTCCATGGCCGGGGAAGTGGCATTTACTACTGAAGTTAATTACACAAAGCAAAACAGCTTTGGTTCTCTATCCCCCGGCAAGGGACGGGACAGAAGTGTTTCGGAGGTTGGTTCAGTGGCAGCTCCGAAGCGGCGGCTCACGCTGGAGCCGCCGCTGCCGGGTCCAGCTTTGGGGCTGCCCGGGGCCTCCTCGGCCAGCGGCGAAACCCTCGCCGGGGGCTGAGGGACCGGGGGCACCACCTGGAGCACTGTCCCACGACGGACAGGCAGACACGCACTCAGCGGGCTGACCTGGGTCGGGGCCACCTCCATTAGCACCTGTGCGGGGCAGAGAGCGGCCCCGAGCTCTCCCCGCAGCCCTCCGCGGGGCATAGCCCTCCGCGGCAGCCTGGCGTGTCTGGCTCCTATCGGAGCGCTTCGGGTGCCATCCAGGTCTGCGTGCCCGGGGCCCTGCAAATATGCACATACGGGGATGGGTTTCTATTTTGTACGTGTAATTTTAAGTGTAAACCAAGGAAAGTTATCCTCTAAACAACGTCCCCGAGCCGATGAGCTCACTGGATCTGCTCTTAGCTTCTCCAAGCACCGTGACTGTCACAGCGAGCCCCGTCCCCTTGGCCAGGGCTGGCCGGCGAACTCCCGCGGGTATCCTTCCTCTGGGTCCTGCCCGTCTTCTTATCCCGTTTTCGCGGGGTTTGCATTTTTGTCTTCAGGGGAGCTTGCAGTCCCTTTTCAGCTGTTGTTCAGATTGGTTTAGCAGACAAGGCACTCTGTGGCCACTGCGTAAAATTTGCTATTTAAACAACTTTTAATGGGCTGCGAAACATCATGCTACGCCTCTGCCCGGCGTGGCAATAACGCACAGGGGTACAAGGACACACCGTGTCTGTGTGAGCCTCTCGGAGTCGGGCTGCGACAGCTCGCAAGTGCTTAAGTGAGAGAGGGCTTGAATTCAGTGCTCGACATTTAGAAATAAGCCCACGGAAGAATTAATGTGATGTTTGTATGTAACAAGGAAAGGATTCTTCTCTTGGGGTGGAGGTTAAAGTTAGGGGGGGAGGGAGCATATTCTGCTTTTGTGATTTGAAAAAAAAAAAAAAAATTTTTGCGTGATGCTCCACGACAGTTTATTCTGCAGTGACCCAACACAAGAAAATTATTTCTCTTTTATAAGAGAAGGGTGAAAAGCCACCTTTTTTTTGACGGAGAAATTTTACCAATATCTCTGTATCACGTGGCTGGAAGACAGTGGGCTGTGTGTGTGCAGGAGAGGTTAGCAGGGAGATAAAGGGGCTGTGGGCACTGGGAAAGCAGTGATCTCTGAGAACCCATGTGGAGTTGCTCCCCCCTTCTGCCCTAAAAAATCCTAAACAGACATTCCAAGAAGGAGGAAACAATCTTGATTTGTTTTCATTCGAGGTAGTAAAGCAAGACCCAAACAGAGTTAGAAATATAAACCAACTGAAAGATCTCCCAGCTGTTTAGTTGCTGCTTCTAAACAAGCCTGTTCTCTTTTTCTCTCTCTCCCCTCCCAGATCTCCCTGGCTTGTGATTTCTCTCTAAATAAGGAAGGTTCCCTAGAGAATAACTTGCTGGAATTCACTCCCACAAGAAATGACTGCGTAGTTTGGTGAGAAGTGAAAGGGGCCTTGAGTCGGGGAGAGCTCAGGGAAATAGAGATGACTCCACAGTCGAGGGATATATCTGCTTTGGTATTGAGGAGAAACAAATGCCATACTTCAGTGCACAAGTCTGATTACCCATTGGGCTTGGAAAGAATCTCCTCTCCCACCCCCAAATAATCGGAAATAATTGACCCTGTGCAAAATTGGTCCCCACTCCTCTCTTTTCCCATACTGGTCATTCCCAGGGACTGCACTGGGACTTAAGCATGCCCTGCGGTGAAATGCATGTGTTTCCCGATGAGCTCGTTAGGGTCCCTGCTGAACCGTAGAATTCCCACTCATTTTCTCCCCTGCTTTTACTGAACCTCTGCCCCTAACCCCCTCCCAGTCCTTCTCCAGTATCCCACTTAATTTCTGGCCTGTTCTTGGACAACCATTTCTTTTGGTTTTATTCAGGCCACTTTGCACCTTCAGGGTTTTGAATACAGAGCCTCTGGTTTTCTAATCTGTTTTCATACAAAGTCAGAGAACTGTGACTTTAAAATGCTTTCACTGCACAGTTTTTTTGTTTCTACAGTGCAGGCTGTCTCGTGAAAACCTGAAATTCTCCCCCTCAACCCTCGCCTTTCTCCTTTCCATGAAGTTAGAGCACTGCAGAAGAATGCTGGCCGGAAAACAGCCAGATCCGTGCCGGGGGCGATGAAGCAGGACAAAGTACTACTCGGCATCTTTCCCACAGTGTCGTGTCTGCAAATTCGACAAGGGAAAGTGATTTCCTGGGGGGTGAGGGGGTTGGAGTGTAAAACTAGCACAAACAACAAAGCAATCAAGCAATCAAGAAAAAAAAAGGGGGGAAAAAAAAGGAAAAATAAGGGCTTCAACCCCCCCCCCCCGCCCCGTCTTGGTTTGCAGCTATTGCCGTGACATGGATTATTTCTTTCTACACTGATGTTTTTGCTGGGGCTTGGGAGTCTGTGCGCGTGTTTATCTGGTATTGGGTGTTATCTTTTTGCCCTGATTAGTGAGCGTTATGCAATGTCGTTAAATGCTGTCCCCAAATCTCATGAATTGCGTTCCCAAAGCCATGAGAAGTGCAAGGAGTGGTTTGGGGTCAAGGGAAATTTCTTATTAAGAGACACCCGATGCCATGTATATATATATATGTGTGTGTGGGTGTGTAGTTATATGCATATATAAGTGTACGTATATACGTGTGTATATTTATGTGTGTGCGTATAAATGTGTATACATATAAAAAATATGACACGTGTGTGCGTGCCCGTGTCTCCGCGTGTGCACACGCGTGCACACGCGGGTGTAGCCGGTCCCAGGCAGTGACGGCGAGTGGCCACCGGGGGCCAGCAGACACCGAGCAGCGGACGGGCCAGGCGGGGCGCGGCGCGGCCCCTCCGGCCGCCGCTACCGCAGGTCCCCTTTTCCAGCAGCTTTTCTTCCCCGAGCAAGTCTGCCGGCCGGTTTTCTGCTGAGACAATGGGTTTATTTAATACAGTGGGAAAGCTGGTGAAAATCTGGCTTAGTAGAAGCTGAATTCCTGCGAAGAAAAACTTGAAATATTTTTTCCACACCCATGCCCTGATTCCTTTAGCCTTAGCAAGGGAGTTAATCCCTTTTAAGAAAAAAAACCCCACATTTCTGCAGCTTGAAAAAATATCAAGAGAAACTTTTGAAGTTATTTTAGCTGGCTTGGGAAGATTTTCACATCACTTCCCTCACAGAAAACAGCAAGACAGTGCTGGAAAAGATGAGGGCTGTCTTACTGCCGTCTAAATGTAATTGTGGGGTGTTATGAAATCCTAAGAAAATATGCGCTTTTAATTCAGGAGACAGCTTTTAACACAAAGCAGGCAATGTATACACAGACTGGAGCTGGAATACACAGTGGAGTGTCTTTTCACTTGTGAATTTTCACTTGAACTTTCTACGCAGCCAACTTTGTCCATCTTGATGCTTCTCTGAGTTCTCAGCATTGTCATGTAATGGAGTTTTGAGACCCCAAATGGCTGCAAAAGGCAAATTTTCTCAGTTGCCTTCTTTTGGCACTTTCATCAGCAACCTGCTCATAAGCTCCAGCTAGGGACCACCACCAGGTCACTTACCCAACTGCAAGGAAGTGAGAAGCTTAAGCAGTCAATCCTAGAACAAACAAAACTCACAGAAAAAAGAAAAGATATGTGTCATTTTAACAGTGGTTTGTGTGCCAGAGCAGGTAAAAGAGACAATTATTTTGTCAATGGTTTCACATCGTGCTCTTCCAAAGTGCTCTCGCACAAGTGCTCTTGCAAAACTGCTCACTGAAGAACAGAATAAATTGGTTTAAATTTAAATTGTTTCTTCTAACACTGTAAAAAATGGTCAAATGTTTAGACTTCACGCATGCTGCATAATGTAAGTGCTGTGCTGGACAGGGCAGATGGATTCCCAGTGTTAGACTGCCCGGTCCAAATGATCATGGAGCTCATCGGACTTTGTGAATATGTATTGAGTCCATAACCTGTGGCTGAAGGTCCTGATCCCTCCAAGCCTGCAATAGCTGCTGGTGACATGGTAACCGCAGTTCCTGTCATGTCAGTGATTGGGAGATAAAAGGCTATTGAGCGTGGGGATGCTTGGAGCTGAATAGGAGCACTGCAGCAGTTTCAGAGCGAGAGTCTCTATACATGACATTCAAGACAGATTCTTTCTTCTCTTTTTCAAAACAAAGAAACAAATGAAACAGGAAACACTCGGCAAAGAAGCTCAGATGCTTTCTCATCCTCCTCCTCCGGGCCTTGGTGCACTGCTCTGCGGATGCAGAAGGAGCATGACAAGTGTCACTGTGAGCTTGCAGAGAAGCAGCTGATAACACAGATGATGTGACGTATGGGCAAAGAAAGGCCTCTGCTCCAGAGGTGCTCTGGCCCTACTCCAAACACAGCTGATAAGCAGTTTTGAAAGTTTTGCCTATTGGCAGTAATGTGATCTTTCCAAAGGGTAACGTATTTTAGTTTGGACATTGCAAGCCTCATTGTTGACCAGCCAGATAAAATGACTGTTCTGACATTTTGCCCGTGCTGTCATCTACATGCATAAAATATCATCCTGTAAAGCAGACATTTAGTGTTTCATTACCCAGAAAAATAAGCCAGGTTCCCTGCAGAGGTGTGCCCAGTGTGCCGAAGTAGGCATTTGCATGACTGTATCCCAAACAATTTTTTCCTGACATCCCCACTAATTACTTGCGCTTGAGGAAGCACCAAGATATGGCAGTTTCAGCAAAGATTCCTTTTACAGGAAATACTAATGGGAGTTGCCGACTTTAACTCCTGATCATGGTACCTGTGGCTTAGATATCTCAGGCCAGACTTGCACTACATGAATGGAGTCAAGGGAATGGTGCTTATTCAGCCCATTTGGGAGATCTGTCTCCCTGTGTTCCTTATCTGTTTGCCAGCATAAAGCCTCTCATGGAACCTTATGTACAGTGTTTTGGTAGTTTCTGGATAAACTCTGGGAAAAATTTTCATCTGGTTTTTGATAGCATGGTCCTTTGCTGTATTTTTTTCTATATATAAAGTGAAAAAACAGACCAAGAGGCAGATGCATATTTTTGGAAGGTGGGAAGCCCCTCTCATTTTGACCAACTCTGGGATTGTAAACAGAAATTCACTTGCTGTGAAGATTAGGAGTTGCAGCTCTCAGAGGGTACGTGGGAATGAATGCTGTGGTCGATGCAAAAGCTTTGAACTGCAGGAAGGGGTAGCAGAAGGGTAAACAAAGCGTGTCTGGGGTTTTTGGTTTGAAAAATAACCAAAACCGTGCATCAGGGGAGAACCCAGGAAGTTTTCTTTCTCATGAGCCTGAACTTTAGAAATGATTCTCCCCGGGCATGTGAGAAGCATCCATACAGACTCAGGTAAGACTTAGTCTGGGGAGATACTAAGTATGAAAACCATCTTGCAATTACTCCTGAGAATAGGATACCTCAAATGAGAAAATTTAGCCCCATGCTCTACACCTTTTTCTTGGCAAGGAAATCTTGGTGGCTCAACAGTGAGAATCCTGCAAGTGCAGTGAATGCAAAGAGAAACACTGTGCTTTGCACTTCCACAGGCCGTCCACAGAAATGTATCCTTCATGTGCCCATGAGCCAGGAATAACTAGGATTTGCTTATTGTTATACTCACATCACAAACAAAGCAGCAACAGGAAACTTCAGAGAAGAGCACATTAAAATTGCCTTACATTAGGTGTAAGAAGCATAGTCCAGGGACTGATATCATGGCCGGGGCTAGGACATGTCATGTTTGTGGTTGAGGTGGGGAACTATGCTTTCTCTTGGGACTAGGAGTGCTGGGGAATGTGTCCTCATCATATACCCACGAAGATGAGAGTTGAGGTGCTCTGAATGAAAGGGGGTTGAGAATGTAGCTTTTCCATCCTGGAATGCACTGTCATGGATTTCTAAATGTGCACGGAGGTCAAGACCATCCCGACCTATCTACACACAACCTTGATCTTCTCCTAGATACATAATTGTGAAAGTTGTGGCATTCTTGTGTGTGTGTGCTTTTTTTCCCCAGCTATTTGTCATTTTTGAAGGCTTCAAGGACATGAGTCGCCTGGAATGCCAACTATGTGTCTCCCACAGGAGGGCTGCAAAAGGCCCCTTTGGGCACCTTGCCCAGCACAAGCCACAGAGCCTCAGAAAGGAGGAGGGATGGGGAAGGTGCTGGGGTGAAGAGTTGTGGAGAAGAAAAAGTGATTTACGAAAGAGGTGATTTGAAGATTGCTCTGCCTCAGGATGTTTAGCTGAGTGTGAATGTAATTGATTGATGAATGCCAGATAAGCAAGAAGTCTAGTGGAATTTTGCATAGATATAGGCAATATTTTCCATGTAACTCAGAGAAATTTCCTGTTGCTAGAAAGAAAGATTTGTCTATTTCTTTTTCTTTTCTTCCCTCTTATTCTTTTCCTTCCACAGGTCTGTGAAACTAGTTTTCTGAAAATTAGCTGTTTTTCTCTTTCCTGCTTCCAGAGATGGTGCTTCTGGAAAACAAGGTGGAAGAGCCCATCATGGTGCGCAGAGTGCAGTGATGCTCCAAGGACTGTGGGCAACTCCCATCCTGTGACAGGAGGTTTCCGTGACCCTCTGCTTCCCCAGAAACTGTCCTCCCTGTGGCAGCAGTTTGGGAGCAGCAGACAGAGTCCAAAAGCATTAACAAGAAGCCTTTTTAACCTGTGACTCTCCCCCTTCCCCTGCCTGGCAGGTCTCTGCGTGAAGGATTTACTCTGCCCCTCAGTAATTTTTTTATTCAGGCTGATCATCAAGTGCAGTGATCCCTTGAAGGGTGTTTTATTTCTTAAGCAGGCAATCTTCAGCAGGGTATAACTTCAACAACCCTCTGACATAAACTTTCAGGCCTAATGCAGTGATATATTCACAGGTTTAAGGGCAGAGCAGGAATCCAAATGAGGGGGACAGGTTAAAAAATAATAATAAAAAAAGGCTTTTCCTTTCACATAAGAACTGGCTGATTTGTGGTTTGGACACCCCCATTAGATACTGAACAGAGGGCATGGAAAAGGTTTGTTAGGCTTGAGCTTGACTTTCCCTGCTCTTGTAGCTTTTGGCAGGGCTGCAGTCCAGGCTCGTCCCCTGCTGGCCCCGCTGGCTTGCTCTCTCCAAGGTGTTGACAGAGTTTTTCAGCTGCACCAGAGGCCGCAGATCTGGTGTCAGGCTTTGAGATACACGTCTTGATAAACACATCTGCCTCCAGCAATTGGCAGTGCTCTTTCTGGAAAGGAAAACAAAAAGTGGCTTTATGTAAACAGTCTCAGCAGTGTGTGGGGTGCAGCACAGCATGGCTTGGGAGGCATGGCTGAGCTTTTGCCCCTCCTGCCACTGGGCTTTGATAGGGAAGTGGCCACTTGCTGACAAGGCGTTGGCAGGGGCTGTGTCTTACCGGCCTGTGTCAGCAGCCCCTCTCTACTGGCTGCCCTCTGCCAGGGTAGAAGGTTTGGCCAAGCCACCATGACTGCCCTGACAGAAAATGTGGTTCACCCCACCATCCACCATGGCTGCCCCAGCCAGCCTGTTGTTATAAAAATGTTCTCAGTGGATCTACTTCCATATAACTTGGCCCTTTAGCCACCATCAGTTTGAAATGCTGCCCAGTGGTGACTGTTTACCCTGTCAGTGTTGAGATCACTGATGTTACTCACAGCCCGTGGAAATGGACATATGTAGGTCTTGATGAGAGAGCATGGCTGTCGGGAGGGCAGAAGACACCCTTAGTCTCAAGGAAGTGCCCTCACTGCTTCCAGTGCCCGCTCATCTTTGGGAAAGACCTCTAAGATCGAGTTCAACCATCAACCCAGCACTATCAAGTCCATCACTAAACCGTGTTTCCTTTGAATATTTCCAGGGATGGTGGATCACTTCCCTGGGCAGCCTGTTTTAATGCTTGACCACCCTTTCAGTGGAGAAATTTTTCTTAATATCTAACCTAAACCTTCCTTAGCACAACTAGAGGTCATTTCCTCTGTCCTATAGCTTGTTATTTCGGAGAGGAGAGGGACTCCCACTGAGTGGTCTATGTCTGGAAGATGGCTGGGAGAGGGATCATCTCTTGCTGAACACGAGTGCTTTGTAGAAGTATGAATAATGATGCGAATCTCTGATCTCTTGCATCATGAAAAAAGAGCTGCTAGCTATGACTGTGGCTGAGGGAGAATGGGTTTCTCTTACATAGAAGTAACAAGGTTTGGTCAGCACTATTCCCATCCCAGGAGGATGATTAATTCCCCTATGTGTCTTTTGTAAATGGGACCATTTTTATCAGGCTAATACAGATACTGACTAGTGTTTTTGGACTGATGCTATAGCAGTACAATGAGAGTTGCTAAACTCCCTTGCCTGTTTACTGGGAGAGTACAGAGTGGGGAGTATTTGAAAACCAGCTCAGCTCCTTAGAGCCTATGATCATGACCTTTCCTTCTTCCATCTCCCACCTGATCGCTGTTGCAGATTGCTGTATGAAAGATCTGTTTAAGTTTCTGTTCAGTCACTTCCTGGTGCCCTTGAAGATGACTGTTGGGTGCTTTCAGTGCACCAGACTCCGGCATAAATGCAGTCTGTAAATACTGGGTTCTTCCCACTGCAAATGGTTCTGCCGAAGACTGATGATGCTACTGTTCAACAGGCAGTACCAGGTTTGACAGTTGTTTGTCAGGAAAACAAAGACAGCTAAAGCTCTAGGCACCGGATAAAAACCTTAAAAAAAAAATCAGTGGACTTAAGAAAATAAAAGTCTAGAGCAGATGTTGAAAGTCCCTCCTTTTTATATTTTATCCTCCCTGAGGGGAGAAAGGGAATTAAAAAACCTTCAGCACAAATGCAGCCTAAAGAAGGAAATGACTTCCTGGTGGGAGCCTTCCTTTATATCTTGAAACTCCTGAGGCTGTCTGCTGTTCCCTGGTTAGTTATCAGGATAGACTAGGGCACAGCAACCGTTCTGCAAATGCATTCTCCCCCAGGGCTCAGGGTGTTGAACAGAGCTGCTGGAGACTTTTACCTTCCCAGCTGGGTACACGTGGCAAACTTCACTTTCCAACTGCACATTTGTAAGGTTTCCTCTGGGGCTCATGATTTTCCTGTTTCTGAAGTGACTGGGGAGCACTAAGCTTGAAGGGCAGGGTGTGTTTGGAATATACTGCTCCTTTTGTATATTCTTCCCTTTCTTAAATCAGAGTTTGATTTAAAATGCTGTGGCTTGAACAATTCAGTGCAAGCAAGAAAAATAACACAGTGGGGGGTAAGAACAGAGCATGGTTTCATTCTCAGTCATACTAATCATCTGCCTTTACAACAGACTGCAATATGTTCGAGGGAGTGATTTATCCCTCAGCAGTACAAGGTGACTTTAATAGGAGACTCCATCCTTTCATCCAGAAGCCCTTATCCCTCAAATGTCTTTTATTCCTGTCAAATGTATTTTCTTCCTATAAATTCCCTTGCACAAACTATACTTTTGAAGCAGTGGGATTATGCATCTCGTGCCTTGTAAACCATTGATGGCTTTGGCCGTATTTTGGGATAGGAGTATGCGAAGATCAAGGAAATCTGGGTGCTGTGGAATGTGAAGACTATTCCCCTCTCCCCATCTACACAATTAGCAAGGTCACTGTGCCTTGTAGGTTTACTTCTATAAGTGGAAAAACATGTAAGCTCTATCCTTTTTTTTTTTGCAGACAGCTGGTGTGGCTGTCATGTGTTGTTACCTGTTTGTCAAAAGAACAGCACTGGTGTCGTACGGGAGTCTGGATGCAAATAAGGGAAAAGATGCGTCTCCTGGATTGGTAAATGGAGCCTCTGTGTTTGCTGTGACCTCT
>JAYRBT010000082.1:32483356-32511532 GCA_036023395.1 Myiotriccus ornatus | reverse complement strand
TTCCCTTGCACAAACTATACTTTTGAAGCAGTGGGATTATGCATCTCGTGCCTTGTAAACCATTGATGGCTTTGGCCATATTTTGGGATAGGAGTATGTGAAGATCAAGGAAATCCGGGTGCTGTGGAATGTGAAGACTATTCCCCTCTCCCCATCTACACAATTAGCAAGGTCATTGTGCCTTGTAGGTTTACTTCTATAAGTGGAAAAACATGTAAGCTCTACCCTTTTTTTTTTGCAGAGAGCTGGTGTGGCTGTCATGTGTTGTTACCTGTTTGTCAAAAGAACAGCACTGGTGTCGTACAGGAGTCTGGATGCAAATAAGGGAAAAGATGCGTCTCCTGGATTGGTAAATGGAGCCTCTGTGTTTGCTGTGACCTCTTCTTCCTCTGCTGATTGTGGATCATAACGATCGCTGCCATTTGGACAGGAATAATTAATGAGGTAAGTGTAGGTTAGTGGCTTGTGAGCAGCCAAGGGCAAGGCTGCCTGTCCATTTCAGCTCAGCCTAAACCATGGGGGGCACTTCCTTCCTGAGTCAATAGTGATCCTGTAATGCTAACAAAAGACCCTCATTGATCATTGCCCTCTGGTAATTGCTGCCAGTGTGAGCCTGCCTCTCACAGCTTGTTGACATCTCTGGACAATTTGACTCAGCCCCTTTAAAAGGTCTCTGCAAAAGAAGCAGGTTGAGGTCTGTAACAGTGTAGGTCAGGAATGTAAGGACAAATGAGATTCTTCCCCAAAGATGCCAGAGCAGGGTACACATGGAGTTCTAAGTCAAGACACTTTTATGGTGTTATAGGAGGTCTCCACATCTAGCTTCAGTGCTATTTTACTTCTCATTTACCTCACTGGGAGACCTGGCCAAAAAAGTGACGTTTCTGTTCCACAGGGATTTGTATTATGCATGTGCAGAATACCAGCATTGGCTTGAAACAGACACAAATCAACCCGACATTTTTGAGGGAAATCGTACCCTTCCCCAAGCTGGAAGTTTCCCATATTCAGCACAGTCTTTGTTTGAAGGTGTTCTGAGGAGTTTCACTGTGGATCAGTTGACAGGTTATGAAGAGCTGGTTTGAGCTCTGTGGTATATATTCTTGCCTTGACATTTCTTTTCATGAATTGTCCTGGGCTTGTCTGTACCCTGCTTGTAGACAAACTTTCTGGGCAAGTCTGTAGGTAAAGGCCTTGTATTCCAGGAACATTCTGAGGAATTGAGGCAGAGGTTGCAAAAATCTTGGCTTGGAAGAACATTAGTACAAACTGAGATGCTTCAAATGGAACATCCTGGGTACCAAGAAATTACTCAGCAGCTCTATTGTCTTGGTTCTTTGATGCCATAGAGGCTTCTGTTCCTGGTATATTCTTCAGGAAACCTAAAGAACAGAGTATTATTTCAAGTGAAATTCACCATGGGTTACTGGAAAAAAAGAAGATAGAAAGAAAATAAATCCAATGAGAAGCACCCTAGCGACTCCTGCATAGAAGCAGAATGGGGAGGGCCAACTTAGTACCACTGCTGCTTCATTCCATGGCTCTGGGATGGAGGGGGGTGCCTCAGGGAAGTATGGCCAAGAGAGAATTGGACACTCAGTCTACACTAGATGCTGTCATGAAGTAAGCAGAGGTCCATGACATCATTCCAGCTCAGGGAATGGAAAATTGGTCACAGAGGAAATTAATTTCTTACTCAAAGGTTGAGAGCTGGTTTCTTCATGGAAATTCCACATTTCTGCTTTTTCTTCTAGGTTAGCTGGTAATGCAGTCTTTCAGCAATTGATAGTTGTCTTGCATCTGATGTGCGGGTTTGATGTTCTAGGAACACCAGATGACACTTTACCCTTTACAATATTGTTGAATCGATAAATGCAGACCTTGTTTATTAAGTACAGCTGACACTGTCTTGCCAAGGACTCATGTAAAACAGATCTGGGTAAGACTGAAGTTCAGTAATGACAGCTTATATTAAAAAAGCAGCATAAGTCTTGAGCTTTACCACAGGATATTGGTTTTCTACACATTCTAGTAGAGTAAGATCAGTGTCTCATCTTGCTGATATGGATAAATACAGTAACACTCTATGTGCTGCACGGAGATCTTTTGAAGGACACTGGAAAACTAGGAGTTTTTTTTCAGCTGTCAGAATTCCTGTAGTAATTTTGTGAAGAGATGCCCAAGTACCCATGACCAGCATCTGCCATTCCCTCTATCTTGCACTGTTGCTTTGTGAACTGGTACCATCTATCCACCACATGTAGCCCCTTCAAGTGGTATTTAGAGGAAGGCTTGTTAAGGTGTGAGGTGTCTTGCTGTGTAATATCTGAAGTGAGGTGTTTATCAACACCCAAAAATGGCTGTATGCTGTCCCAGCCCCATTCTGGTTATTCCATTTTTAAATGTCCTGCGTACCGTAACGTGACCTCTCAGTTAAACTCTGCTGTTTACCTGCCTGGCCCACAGTTAGGGCCAGTACTTCACTGTGGTTCAAGAGACCTTCTGGGAGAGATCAGGGTAGACAGAGTAAACAGATGGACCTCAGCCAGACCCTCAAAGGTCTGACTGGTCTGTGAGCCTGTTACAGTGGTCCTCTGTAGTAAGTTGTGCACTGGCAGAGCTGTGGCACACTGACATTCAGGCACAGCCTTCTGAATCAGCCCTCTAATGACTGCTCAGCATGTGAGAACCTTGAAACATATTCACTAGTGAAGAGCAAGAAGATCCTTTTCTTCGCAAATGACAGTCAAAACTGAACATGAGTCATGCACAGACTATGCTGGTCAGGCGTTCAAATATCTGATTCCCAGGTCCAGGAAAAGTGCTGCCATGTAATTATAGCTCCTCATGCCTCTCTGTCATAGTGCTCAAAACGGTGTACCTGAGAGTTTGTAAACGACAAGTGAATCTCCTCCCCTCAAATGCATAACCCCAGAGAAAAAAGACACCTCTGCTTTCTATGTCCTGCCCTGCTATTTCTGCCTTGAGCATTTTCTCTACCTTGTCTGACTGAGTTCTGTCTTTTCACCTCGCTGCCTGACTCAGTTGTGGCACCACAAGAGTGACTAACAAGACTGTTGTTGGAAAGAGATCTTAACTGGAGAAGTAGTTATGGAAACAAACAAGCATTACAAATATTCTTCTGGCTCCTAGTTTCCTTAATGTCTTCAACTTTGAGCCAGTGCAAGGTATTATGAGGTGACTCACTCTCCTTGTGCAACACATCTTTCCAAAAAAGAAATCCCTCTTCAAACACTTTCAGGAATTCTTACCTCCTCTCCAGCCAGAGGTATGGAAAGCTATAATATGTTCCTGACATTTTGTATTACTCCATTCACAGAGACTTCTTTTTTTTTTTTCCAAATATGAAAAGAAAATAGCATTTCTAAAATGAGACATTGCCTGATGACTATTTTAAAGATAAGGTAGCTGGTTCTTCTGGAATACTGTTTTTCTTGGTCTTAGCCTAAACCTCACTGGGGGCTTGGATGCTACAAGCAGACTAGCATTTCCTTAGCAAGCAAATAGGAAAATAGGATGTAGCCTGGAGAGACAAGTACTTTTCATAACCAAAAAATTATCTAGCGTAAAGCATTTTCAACACCAGAATATCACAAGAAGCATGTAAACCTTAGCAAAGAGAGAAAAAGAGTCAATTCACAAAATATACATTAGCCATTCTTGCAGAGAAGCAAGACCTACAAAAAATGACCTGTGAGTGAGAGATGCAGGGTGATGTTTGAATCCTTGCTTGTTCAAAATAAGCTTTTGGCCTGTGAGTCCTTCAGCCCATCTTGGTATGATTTGGACAGCCTGAAATATCACAGCTAAGGGAAAAAATGAGAAGGGAAACAGAAGAGGTAAAACAGGGACAAAGGACTGAATAAGTTTGAAAGTGTGGTTTTGTGTGTATTTGCATTTTGTTCAAGGGGAAGCAATCAGAAAAGATGTAGAGTTACTTTCCTGTTTAGACTCCATCATGGCATGTGCAAAAAATCAGATAGCAAAAAATCAAATAGCTCATGGGCTGACTGGGAATTAACTTCTCTGTAATTTAGATACCTAATTTCTTCAGGTTACTTCAGAAAGCCCAGTCTGTATGTTTGTCAGCTGCCACAGAGTGAGCTGGGGCAGAAATGAAGGTTTGTGGAGCTCAGCTCTCTCCCAAGTGCCTCCACAACCTCTACTCCACAGTTTTCTGTCCCTGTGTGCCATCAGTGATGGATGGGTTGTTGCACAAAACTCTGCTCAGGATCACATTGTTGTGAAAGGCCTCTGAATGTGACCAGTCTTCCAGTGCTTGTGAAGCTTTGCACCTGTTGACAATATGGAAGAAAAGTAGAAAACACTGTAGTGTAAGTGTTGCATTATTAAGTGCGTTTATAAACACTTGTCTTCAAACCACTGAAGGCTAAATCTCCAGAAATTACTGATTTGCTTAAAAAGGCCTGTAATGCGAATGTCATGCAATTGATTTTCGTTGAAGACAATTACCTGGGCAATATTATTTGGGGGATATGTTGGTTCATGGTGCTTGTTATCCAGATGGGACTGGATGTCGTTAACCATCAGGGAGTATGGAAAGGAAAGAGCAGAATATGTATTATTCCCAGCAGGGTAGCTTTTAACCCCTTCATGAAGGGAGCCAGAATTTCCTGAGGCTTAGGAGGCAATTCTGGTGCCAGAGCTAAAGGAGATATGGAGTTCATTTTATTTTGAGAAGGTTTTATGAGTTGATCTCTGGCATTTCACACAGATGGATCCCACCACATTCTCACACGTTCAATAGTTTTTTTCTCCCTGACAAAGGTAAAGCAGAGATATGCAATGTGCATGAAAGCTAAATATATATCCAACCAGGACAACAGACAACTGCTTTCTTCCTTCAAAGTATTTAGTATAGTTCAATATTTTGGTTTTTCTTCCACTTATTTTCTAGGTGCAGTTCATAATGCTGATACATAAAACCTCTTCCAGTTCACATTTTAACTATATTAGAACTCTCTGCATTTTTATGCTAAGCTTTGAGACTACCCAGGAAACTAGAGTTTCCTGTGCCTACTCCCTGTTACCACCTCCATTCACATTCACTTTAAATTGATCGTAGTTTCACAAAAAGCTTCACCTTGGCTCCTGAGACATGCTGAATTGCAGCAAAATGAACTCGACTTTTTGGCTCGGCAATGAAATCTGAAGGCACAGGCATTTTCTCCTGGTTTCAGCTTTCACAGGGACAGTTCCGTGCAGCTTGAGTCCTTTGAGAAGTGCCAGGCTTCTAATGAAAAGGAGGTGGAATTGCTAGTTGAGGTTTCATGAGCAGGTGGGAGGGAAAGAAAAAGTGAAATTCTGCATTACCCAGAGCTTGTGCTGACAGATGAATTAAAATGTAAATCTAGGCTAAGATTTCTAACACCAGGACATAAAGTTAAGCTCCTGGGTTTTTCCTCAGTCTCTTAAATAAATTCTAATTTTAAGAAACCCTCACTGCTCCAGCATTCCCCTGTAGAAAATTTAAACAGGGTTTTAGGAGAATCCAGTTATAAAAGCCTTGGCCCAGTTCTCTGAATATATGCCACTGTAAATCATGAATCACAGTTAAAAAAAGGGAAGGAAACCACAGCTTTAAAATTGAATGAGATGCTGTTATTGTGTTCAAAGTATTAGCAAAGTGTGAAGAAAATATCCAAATCTACACCAAACCAAAAGCGAGACTCAAAACAAAACTAGTCACCAAACCCAGAGTGTGCTGATGTGTTCAAGAGGGAAAAAAAAATCACTCAAAAAATCAACAAAAAATCTCTCAAGAAACAAAGAAAAAAAAAAGTCACTTTTTCTGGAGTAAATCCCTATGTTGAGATTTTTGGGCAAGTCCACTTCTCCATCAGACAAAAGGCAGGAAAAAAGAGTCCTGCTCGAATTTTGTTGCTCTGCAGTGAGGTGTGCTGCTTCTCCTGGCCATCTTTTTGAGAAGTATAAAATATCTGAGAAGTATAAAATGTCCAAGATTTATTTAGTGAACCAATGAAACTGAGTTGAGTAATTCTGCTGAAAAGTGCTGCTGCTCATTTGGTCTCTTTGCTTGGCCTGGAATTGCCCTTGAAAATGTGGTCCCAAATATCAGCTACCTCTGGAAACTTCTGCCTGGCCCATCTCCCATGCCAGTGTGAGGCACACAACAAACAGTGTGAGGGTGCACCTTTGATGAGACCAAAATGTTTCATGGTCACATCTTTTCTGAAACTTGCTGAGATGATTTGCTGAATCAAGACACAAAACCAGTTTGTGATACCTTTTATTTGGCTGACTGAAGCTGATTGAAGCTGACAAGTATATAACAGATTTCTTCTTGCATGTTGCGTGGATATCAATGAGCCCTGTCAAGTGGCTGTGTTGCAGTGGGATTTGCATAACATTTTCTCATCCCTCATTCCACTGGGAGGATTGATCTGCCAGGGTTTGTTTTGGCAGGAGCCTGCCTATCGTGGATTGTAGAGTGCATGGGAGAACTTCCAGTGGCTAGGGGTGGATATGACATTTTTTTAATGAGATATTTTGTTTAAGTATTTTACTTATTCTAAACATCAGAAACTAAGATTCTTTTAAAAACAGAAGAAAATAATGTCAAGAAAATGCATAAATAATTACTTAGATGTCTTTGAGTACGAGGTCTTGTGGCAGCAGAAACATGACATGACACTTTGCAAGAGAAGAGACCATTGTTTTAAAACAATTAGGCCCATTCCAGCCTATAATTTCCAGGGATATTTGCATCTAGAATGACAGTAACTTCATGTATGCAAGGAATACAGTGTTGAGAAAATGAGGTAGCAAAATAATCCTTCCTTTTTATAAAGTCAAGAATGTTTTTAAACCAGGCAATAATCACCCATTCCAGCCACAAATTCTGGAAAAAAATCCATGTTGAGCTCTGAAAAGTCACCAAATTCTTCTTCTTGCGAGGCTGGAAAGAGCTGTAACTATCTGTGCCATGTAATATTTTGGGCTGGGAACTTGACTGTTAGTTTTAATCTGAAACAGCCTTGTGTTTGGTTGCATATGCCAGCTGCTGTAGGCTGCATTAGGCTTTCCTGTGCAGGGATGGGAGGGAAAAAACTGATTTTCTGCTGGGACCACAGGGAGTCTGATGCTGGCCGAGCTGGGCAGATGCTCAGAGAATCAGTGATCTGTAAACAGAGGGTTTGACATGAGCTCTTCAGCCGTGTGTGCAAAGCCAGTCTAGTCACAGCCTTTCCAGGTGAGGTGAACCCTGAACAGGTAGTGTTGTTGGCAAAAACCTTTGCAAGTTGAAAAGGATGTCTTGCTGTCCAAGCCAGGAGGCTGTACTCAGCTGCTCAGGGCTGGAAGCCGCTCACTATCCGCACACAGTGGTACCTTTACGATGGTTGATTTTACAAGATGCAAAAACTGACTCTGCTCATGGGTCATCAGCCAGTATTGGCTAATAAAATCCACACGCTAGCCACAGGCACTGTTGGTCAACGTGCCTCCTTGCTTATGGCTGTATAAAATGATACCATACTGTTTGGCGCAGCTGTACACAGAGGAATTACATTTAAATTTGCCCATAAAAGATCCATTACTTTACAGCAATATTAAAAGAAACCATTTATGAGTGTTAAATTTTTATTTAAATATAATCCTTACCATGTGTTGGGTGGAAAAAGGCAGCAGCCTGTAACATAAAAGATATTCTCCGTATGTGGGGCTTTAGAAGTTCTTCATCTTTAGAAGTAGATTTTTTGGGGGAGAGTGAGTTCTGTTTTGACTGGGGGTAGTCCAATCTCTGCCTGGCCAAACCACGCAAGAAATTGTCTACTTATTTATTTATTTTATCATGCAGAAGCATAATATTTGCCATAATTATGTGTCTGAGCTCTGGCATAGGAAGGAACTGAAGGAGTGAGCTATTCTGCTCCCTACCCCAAATATCACCTAATGCAGGGTATATGGTATGGTCAAACACTGTGCAAGCAGCTGTGCCCTCCCCACATCTCCCTGATCTGTGTTTTCCTGCTCTGTATACCATACTATGTTTACCATACCTGCAACATGGTCTCATTTTCCTCTAGCACCAAAATAACGTAATTTTCTTGTGTTGACAAGTAGTGCTCTTCTCCTAATACTCCGTGATGGATTGTTCCAAAAGCCACCTTAAGCTCTTGTAAACCTCTTGCCAAGCCTGTTAGACAAGGCAAGAGCTCACTGCTGCTTATCCTCAAAAGATTCTTCTCAGGCTGAAATCCCACTGCTAGCAGGGGCAGTGGGAGGCGTGGGGAGAGCACAGCTGGAGCACCTGACGTACAGTCGATGTGGGCAGTGGCCCTAAAGTGGCACACCCTGCCGCTGCCAAGCCCTACACTACTGTTTCAGAAAAACGTTGCCAGCTTCCTCAGCCTTCCTCCACAGTCGCTCTGCCTAGAGCCTCACTGACATTTTTATAAAACTGGTTTTCACCAGGAAACTTGCTTTCGACACCACGTCTGAAAACTTTCCTCTTTTGGGGAGTTGCAACATTTTTGTCAAGAAAGAGAAGAAAAATCAGTCAGGCCAAAACATTTGTGTGAGAAACATAAATTTTTTGAAAGGGAGCAGCTGCTGGATTTTATAGTTTTCTTTTGTTTGAACTTATTTTTTTCCCCTTTTTTTTTAAGGGAAGAACCTGACCTATGTTCTTTTTCCTTTGTGCTTGTCAAAATTTTCCTCAAGAAAAATATTTGATCATCTCTTCTTATGGCTATGAATGTTACTGGAGGCATCTCACAAGGCCTCTACCCAGAGAGACAGAAGAGGGAAGAGGAAGAAAGATCCTTGCAGCCTTTTCCTTTTTAAAGCATTGTTTCAGAAGTGTGCAGAGATTTCCTCAGAACCTGTAATACAAAATAGAGCAGTGGCCATATTTATTTTTTCAAATCTCAAGGACAACTGGGAATATCTTTTTCTATTGACCCAAAGAAATCATATCCTATTAATCTAATTCATACTGAAATGTTGGTGCATCCAACTTATTCTAGTATTTATGTAAATAGTCAACTAAAAATCTGTGTAGAGTAATAGTGTCATTTTTACTTAACAAGACAAATCTTGACAACATACTAACCATTTTTTTTTTCCTCAGCATCTGTGTCTGGAGACATTTTCATTCCTTACAAGAGAATGAAAAAACATGGCATGCAATATGAGGAATAACTTATCCCAGATAAAACACAGGATATAATGCAAAGAAGAACAAAAAATAATTTGTTGTCTGATATTTATTCTTTAGTGATGTGTTTGTGTTATACCATTTTCCACGCTTTTCTTGTAGCATTTTTCTTTTTATTCATACCTTACAAATGTTATAGAAAATGAAGGGAGCATAGCAGAAAGGGTGAATAAAATTTGCTTATCTGTATATATAATTAGAATTGGAGCAGGACATCAACATGGATTAAATAGGCAGAGAAGAGAAAATAGTAAACTTCATTAAGCATTATGTTAGCTAGTACAAAGCATTTCCTAATGTAGCGTTGATAAAAACATTGTTAACTTTTTCTAGGCTAAATTCGCATGCTGGAATAACCATTTATTACACAGTCAGTGTAGGTCAGTGGCAATCTTTGGATTGGGCCTTAAATCCAGGGTGGCTCTGCTGGAATTGGTGCTGGTACTTCAGATTAAGATCACAGTAACTGAGATCAGAATCTGATCCGCAGCCTTAGCTCATATTGTTCCAAGAGGCCTAAATCTTGTTAAGTACATGTGATTTTTTCCCCTGATTTTGTGGGTTCCCTCCAATATTCCAGCTACTCTTCCCTTCACCTCTAGTTGCATGGCAGTTATTCCCATCAACAAGACACAGTGGATTTGCTGTAAAGTCACAGAGTGGAGCAGAGATTAAAATTGCTCTTGCAAATACACCCAGTGCCTTTAGGAAGATTAATCTGAGTGAAGTACCCGAAAAGCTGGAAAAGCCTCCATATACTTTTGAATGCACATATTATTTGGAGCTGATTGCTATTTCTCTGGTGCCCTGTAAATCCTTGAGGAATGCAGCTGAGACCCGGGATCTTCTCCAAAGGGATTTAAAGAGGCTGTGAACAGAAAAAAAGGAGGATTTGTCTTTTATAAATCTGACAGTTTTAATATATTTTTATGAAGAACTTTTTAGTCACACATTTATTAGTAAAACTATGCATCTTCAGAGAATCCTACATGAACCATGCAGTCCTATTAGCCATGGCTGTATTCAGTATTCATAAGTTTTTGCCAGAAAATTTGGATCAATAATTTTCAGGCAAGAGGTTTGCTTATGAGCTTTTCTATTTATTACTTGTGATTGACCACATAGCATGGCTTTGCTTCCTTACTGAGGTAATAAGGATGGGAGAATAGTAAGTACAAACAATGAATAATGAGTTTCTATATTCATGCAGAACCAGTGGCCAAAAATCTTGACAAAAAGGTGTCAGATTGAGATAACGCAGCTCATATTCAAAATGTGCAAGTGGATTTATTTCACTTCATGACTCCTGGTGTCCTACACAAAATAATCTCCTTTGGGTTTTGGTAGAATCGGTTAATTTAATTCTTTTAAATCCCGATGTAGTAGTGAGTGGGATTCAAAGATGAGGGGCAATCCAAATGCTCAGCCTTAAGGACCTTATATATCTTTTAGGTTCCCAGTCTGTGTGAGCTATCCATGTAGGCAGGAGTATTAGCTGAAGAACAGATCATAGACACCTTTAGGGCAAATGTTGTGAATATTCTGAAATTGCTGAGTTAAAATCTTTCTCATTTTTTGATATCAAACCAATTGTTGATGCAGATCTAAGGGCATTTTCTCTGTGGACTGTAGATTCCATGAATTTAATATAGATGCACAAATGACATCTTAGTTAAAACTTCCACTAGAATAGTATTTCTGATACTGTGTATTTATCACTGTTTCTCAGGGGTCAGTTTTCCAATCAGGACAATGAAACAAATCAGTAACTGCTGAGTAACTAATCTCAGACACAAGGAGTCTTGTTTATTGGCGAAGTAGAGTGCATTTTGGGACAGACAGTGACAATTTGCAAATGTGTTCCTCTTTTGGTAAACTATCACATAGAGAGAGACTTCAGATTCAGACCAGAATTTCAGGACAAAACGTGAGAGAGAAACCCAGGTCACTCAGTAATCCAGAGGGCTTTTCTGGCACGTTAGAGGGGTGGGAAATCCCACAGCTCAAGCATTTGGGAAAGAGTGTTTCCTGGTCTCTCCCATGCAGGCAATTCCATTTCATAAAAATCACTGTGGGTGTCCTTAAGCAGGACACTGAATCTGAGATACTGTGATTCCAGAGAGTGTCTGGATCAGTAGTCCATCACAACATTACTGGCAAGCATGGAAAGAGAGAGAAGAGAGGAAGTTATCTTCTGCTTGAAATGGAGTGAGAACATTTTTGAAACTTTGCTTTCTCAGTGTAGGAGGGAAATATTTTTTACCCATTACCAGGACTGGAGAGTGACTATAAAAGCAGTCCAGGGCCTGTAAGCTGACACAAATTCAGGTCACTAGCATACTGGTAGAAAACAAATTAATGGGAGAACTAGTTCTCCTTCTTGCATTGTAATGTACTGCATTGAGACAGTACATACAGGAACTGCTGTTTCTCTGTTCTATGGATTTTCTGCACTGTATTTTGAGGTTTTCTGTATTACAGGCTACCTCTGATTCTTCTTTAGGACAATATAGGTGTTCTGCTGCATTCCTGTCTAGGCTAAGGACAGACCTAAATTCTATGGAGCATTTGACTCTTGTCAGAGGAAAAAACAGTTATTTGTCTTTTCATGACTTGAATGTAGCCTACAGTTTAGGTTTTTTTAGTAGGGCTAAGTGAGAAAAAACTTACTGGTAGAGGTTTTTTATTTAGTGCTCTGTAGAGCTTTGGCTTTTATTTAAAGATTTTTTTTTCCCTGAACTGGATATTTTAAAATTGAGTTTGACTAATGACTTTTCAGAAAAGTCAGGCTGTTTGTCATCTTGCATGAGAGAATGTAGCTGGTTGCAGCCAATTTTATTTAGAGATTTATTTAGAGATTTTTTTGGTTTTTTTTTGTTCCCATGCTGCTTACAGAAACCATTTGAATCTCATTCCCTGGAGGAGAAAACAAGAAACATATTTGTGATCATTTGTTAATATGACTATCTCCCCTAGATGCAGACACAGATACACTTGGTGCATATCTTTGGCCGTGCAGTTTTGTGCCTCCTGTGACAGAATGGAATATGCTCACTCTGCTGACTGCTTGCCAGAGTGAGCCCAAGAAAAAGTCAAGATTTATTGCACAAAGTCATTTGTAGAAATTTTGCCTTTCTATGGAGATGCCCAAGATGTTTTCCTTCTTGTTCTTATGGTTGCAGGTGATTTACATAATTGTTGTTATCACGCCTGCTATACTCCACTGTACATCACTTTGTATGTGTTTTGTGCTATTGAAAAAGTGATGAGGAAATTCTGTGGAGTATTCAAGTTGTTGCACATGTATTATTTGACCTTGGATTACTGTGATTTTTTTAGAAAAGGGCCAGTAAGGCTTGGTATGTAGTGGATAAAGCACTAGCTTTGCTCTTCAAATATTTTTATTAGAAATTTGGATCACGGTTCAAATCACAACTAGAGAACTAAATGAAATGAGTCTGTGTTTTCATCTGAGTCCCCCAGTGGATAATAATCCTGATCATAAAATATACCACTTAAACTTTGGCAGTCCTCTGTTCTCAGGAAGCTTTATTGCTTTGTATTACCTTAACTCAAAGACAGTCCTTACAGGACTCAGTTCAAGCTGAGGTTATTCAAAGAATAAAGTTTGTATTTCTAACTAAATCTGGTCTGTGGATAAATGTAAGTTCTAATAGGTTTACAAAGCAAGCTCACATACCTTTCTGCTGTATCTTAATGAAATTTAGCTGTTTGGCAGGAAGGAGTGTCAAATCATTCCCCCTGTATATCCAAAATGGAGCCAGAATGAGGTGGGGACACCTCAGGAAAATTACCCCTTGAATCCCTAGAGCCAGAAGCCTTCTGACATCATCACTGATGGCTCAGATATTTCAAAGGAATTCAGCTCAATTTGGGATCAGTGGATACAAAAGGTCACAACTGACAGCCTGTATTTTTTGATCCTTACACCTCTCCTTACCTAAGTGTCGGTGGGTCAGAGCGTGGCAGCCTGCCCCGTGCCTGAGGGGTGGCCGCTGCGGTTTGTTCACTCCCTCTTGCCAGCAGAGCAGCCCCCGGGCCTCAGGACCTGTGCTGAGCCCAGCTGCATCGCAGGAATGGGAGCATAAGTGGCTGGAACTCCTCCGGGTTTACGTGATGTAGCTGGAGTCTTCTCACTTTAGGCCTCAGCATCCTGTGCTGGCTGCATTTGATGTCATGAATGTGCGCTATTTTTCATGCTTTGATAATAAAAGTGGTGCCTTACTTCAAAGGAAATCAGGCTTGGAACATCCTGTAGCATCTCAGAGACAAATGTGTTATCAATATAAACACCTTTTCCTAATGATTGATCTAAGACATAGTCATCCTTCCAAAAGAAGAGGCATGGATGCACTGTGAATTAAAACTTGACATCTTTCTATGCACACCAGAAATAAAGGGAAAAGGTTCATGCAAATGTCATGGATTGTGGATGGATCCCATCCAGGTGAAATTCCTTCTGGTTATTTTAAATGTAACAACAACTGACATTAGAAGCATTTTTTTTTTACCTCGAAGGTGAAACACTTTTCATACTGTAGCTTAAGACCAGCTCTCAGTTGCATAAGTGTAAATCTGTGCCAAATAACTCCAGTGAGGCCAGTGGAGTTATTGGGGATTTACACGGGTGTAATTCTGAGTAGAGTTTGACCCTTTGTGGATATAGAAATGCACTCAATTTATTGCACTATTACACCACAAGCAGATCTGCAGGGACATCCACCAGGGAAGGAAAAGTGTAAGTCCTAACTACAGGTCACTTCATATCCTTTTTCTCAGGCTTGCTGTATTTCCAAATCAAAACTCACAGACAGAACAAATCAACTTGAACTACTGGGTAATAACCACTCAAGGCCATTTCACTTTCAGCCCTACACTGAGCAAAGTGGGGTGTCTTTACTCCTACTATCTTCTTTTACACTTTGTCCCTTTCCCCAGCTGTAGTCTTACCTTACGAGGGCTGTGATGGCAGGAACCGGGTAGGTCTTTTTATGCCAGCCTCTCATGGCATCTTGCTATATATACATGCAAGTGTATGACTATAGATGCAGATGCATACACAGGGGGGTATTGTGCTTGTGATGGCACCTTTGATGATCTAAAATAATTTGTGTGCATGTAGCTGTCAGGATGGGTTCCTGCTGAGATAGATACATACAGGGGCCAGAGCTGTAGACCAGGTTTATTGCTTATCATCCGATATTGATTCAAGGTTGTTGCTGCTGAAGTGGCTACATAACAGTAGTTTTAGGAACAAGTGCTTTAAGTGAAATGATGGGATGAAGTGTAGGAAAGTGACATATAATAGGAAAGTAGCATATGGAGACCTAAACTGGAGCTTGACCAGCGTGCCCAGGTAAATATCCCTGGGGCCAGAATGTATGTAAAAAAGCAAATCTTTAATGAGAGTAAGTAATTCTGACTCTGGTTTTATGCTTCCTTTGAAATGATATCTCCAGCAGATTATAGCCTCTTTCTTAAACCATGGGCTTAAATGAAAGCGATATACTTTATGTCCTGTCTCATTATCACTCACGGTCCTGGTCATGCCTCTTCATGGCATATTTGTTGGCTTGGAGTTCATCCTCACTGTCTCTCAACTTTACCTGCTATGTGTTGGGAAGGCTCATAGTCTCACAGTTTCTAAGTCATTGTATTTCTGCCTTGAACAGCCCATAGGCCTCATCCAGCTACAAAAATGGTGAAAAAAATACTTGAAAATTTCTCTTTCCATGACTTCTCTAACCCTGAAATCTCAGCTTGTGTTGCTGAGGCACAACACTGCCCAACAAATCTGATGATGTTTACTTGGGTTAAATCCTTTCCTTGTCTTTGTACCAGTCTGCAGTCATCACTCAGACTCCTCCTTCTTGAGATCAGCACTCTCTGGGGCAGGGATTTAACTTCTCATAATGTTAGATACCATCATAGCTCTCACAGTAAGACATAATCATTGATGATCCAAATGTGAATAATGATTATTCCCCAGATCAGTGCTGGATGGATAGATGTGCAGATGGAGATTAGTTTTGAAACTTGGATCCCCAACAGTTGGGAGTCACCTTTTATGCTTTCTGGTGCTGAGACAAGAACATAATTTACTGCAACAGCTTTTGCTCTGCTGGGGCAACTCAGGATGCTTTGCTCATGAGATGCTGGACAAAGCTTGGAGAGGGCTTTGTGCTCACACTGCTGTCTGGAAACCAGAAGCCTCAAATGAATTCCATGGGAAAGTCAAGGAACATGAAGTTTCCTTCCAAAACAACAGAAAAAACCCAACTTGGTTTGTTTTTTTGTTTCGCTTTGTTTTTTTCCTTTAGTGTAGTTCTTTAATATCTTCTTAGCAAGTTTTAGATTAAAAATCACCTTTTAGGTATTAAAAATCAATTAAAAAATGGAAACATTTTCACATCCGTGCAGAACCATCTTAGCTATTTTTTGTCCCTGTGAGTGAAATATGCAATGCTACTGTCTCCCTGTGTACACAGAGTGGACTACACCAACTGTTTTGTTAGCTCATCAAGTTAAAAGAAGTATTCTGGTGCTCAGGGCAAAAACTGTCCGATTTGCTCACAAATCAGGTCAGTCTTGCACCAGGCTGCTTAAAAATTATCAATCCTCTAAACCAAAATCTTTCCTAATCCAGTTGCAGACAATTTGTTAGTGTCATGAATTATCCAGATCTATTGTTGTTAAACCTTTTTAAAAGGAGAGAGATGCTGTACAAGCTTCTCATAGTCTGGGTTTGAACTAATCGTCTTCTACCAAAAGTGTATATTTTCTATAGATTTAGAGTTAGAACTGGTAATAAAATAGATATGCATTATTTAAAACAGAAAAGACCTTTTTATTTTTTTTGCCAATTGTCAGTTTTCAAAAGTACTAACAAACCAGTTTGAGGTTTACACCTTTCCTACAACTTGGTAAAGTTGTACTTTTTACTTTTGTACTTTTCTATCTCTTGCATTTCCTCTCTTCTGATTTTCAAGAGAAGGTGTGGGGGGAAAAAATAATGAAGGATAGAAAAGTGGAGTTGAAAAATGAGAGAATAAAAGCCAAGTGAAGGCAGAAAGGCAGGCAGGAAGGAAAAAGGGGTGTGGAAGGAAAATAAAAATCAATCTCTTGTGAACATTTATGAAAACTATTTGAAATAAAGTTTAGCTGTTTTTTCTTTTTTCTTTTCCCCCGACATTTTTCTTTCCATTGTGGCATTCTAGGGAAGGAGAGATAGGTTTCTTCCCTGTGATTAGACAACAAGATGAAGGTGATGCTTCTACATGGCTAGTCCCAGCTGAGTGGAACTGAGCTGTCACAGCTGCCAACACATGAGCAGAGTGACTTGGGAAGTGCTATGGACAACCAGGGACTGGGCAAGGACTTTTAATGACTGCTGGCAGGAGGTAGCTAGTATGAAAAACACCTAAGTTTAGAAACTGAGAGGTGTCAGGGTGTTTCATAAAAATTCTGTTGCCCATGCGGAGAGAGGATGGACTTCTGACTGTTTTAGGTCAAAGCAACATATGATACCGATGGCTCAGGTATGTGCATAGTCTTTTCTAGTTCAGACTTGCAAAACTGTATCCCATGTCAAAGGTTAGAGTTTGGCTTACTTTGGAAAACAGTTTTCTCACTATAAGTGCCTGCTCCATGCAGGGCTGCCAAATGCAGTTCAGGGGTTTTTTTTTTGGAATTCCCTGGAACAGCAACAAAATGCAGAAATGATGAAGACAGTGCACAGCATCAGAAAAGCAAAACTGCTGGACCCCTCCATGACCAAGTGAAAGGCAAGGTCCTAAGGCAGAAGGAGGTGGGTGTGTCGTCGGAGAGAGAGCATAAAGGTTGGAAGTGCTCCACTGCTGTGGCTCACTGACACCTTGCTCAGTGCAGCGATGTGTACTTGTCTTCTGTAAATATCTCTCAGGAAGCTCATTTGAAAGCGGCCTGCCAGACCTCAGCTGTTTCATCCCAACACCTTCACCGTGTGGCCAGCATGGGGTTGAAGCTAACACATCAATGACACACATTAACTAATAACCCCATCTGACTTCATGTGTTTGGTTTAAAGGTTTCACTGCAGATTTTATTAGCTTGTGATTCAAATCCCAACCCTGTCACAGTTGCCAGGTTGTCCAGATGCTTGCAAATGATAATAAATTAGAAATATTTAATGCTAAAGATATTTAGCATTATGTGAGGATAGAGACCTCCAAGCTGGAACACTGTGCCATGTGTGCTTTTACCTTGAGCTTGTTGTGGGATGTTTGTTTAAAATTTATTTTTAAGTTTTTTATTTATTTTAACTTACTTTATTTTAGTGGTCTCACAAGCTAGAGAGAGACTCAGAACCTGGAGCATTTCCATTCAGTTCTGCTTGCAGCACTTCATGCTTCTAAGTATAAACTTCAGAAGTTTTGCTAGACCCATTGCACAAGGCAGTAAACTGGGGCTGACCGCAGCAGTCTTCAGAAAGTGAAATGGATTAATCTGTGTGTCTGACAGAGCTTTGCTGCAGCTATGCTTACATGTAGTATATAAACCTCTGCCTAGTTAGGAGAGATTTTTAAGGCTTTTGTTAAATACAAGGCAGACCCTGCACCAGCAGTGTTCAGCCTTGGGCGCGGCATTGCTTGGTACAGCTAAAGGTGCTAAGCAGCTCTGCAGATTTCTCTTGAAAAATATTTCTGTTGAATTTTATGTTCAGAAGGGAATTGTTTACACCACAATCTTCCCCCAGCTGTCGGATTTGTAGAATCAGTCTGTTCCATACCCTCATTTCAGATCCTTGGGTACACAAGAAATAGAGGAAGTGTAAAACTGGGCCTGTAGGTTCATAAAACCAAAAGGGGTTTTATCACCACGTAGTACAGATAGATACCCCACCTCTATTAACAGGGTTTAAAGCTCTGCAAGGCAGGGAAGGGGTTAAGGTATCAGCATCTGGGAAGCAGCTGGTGGGTTGGGATGAAGAGTGCAGAAACAGGACTTAAAGCAAGGCTGCAGGCGTGCCTCTGAAATGTTTGGGGCTGATCCATCAGACTGCAGCCAGCACTGACTGAGGGCAGGTCCTGAATGGAGTGAGGGTGATACTTGCCAGGGCTGAGGTGGGAAATGATGCCCAGGAGGCCAGCTGTGGGGTCTTGGTTAGTGCAGATAAAATGGCAAAGCTGAGGGAGCAGCTGGCAGTGTGAAGATGGCAAAGCTGATGCTTGTTATCAAGCAACACCAGTGGCTGATTTTTAGGCTTGAGACAAAGTGCTAGTACATCTATTAGAGTCAATCCCATTTCAGTGCTGAGGTATAAGACGTTTGGGATTGGACAAAGCAGTTTGAACTTTGTATTCCTATATGCTTGTGAATTGCGTGATCTCTTGGGAAGGACCTGTCTGTTTCCAAGGCACTAATTTCAAAATTTATGTGGCTCTGTTACCACCAGCAATGGCTCCTAAGCTATTTTTTTATGACAGTGATAGTCTTAGCCACTGTCAGGCTGGTGATCCTGCTAAGGTTTGCAGTCCCTTGTCCGCAAGTCTGTTGTCAGGATGAGGACAGAGGCAATCTCTTAGCCTCTCAGAGCCCGTTAGAAGCCACTCAGCAAGATAGATACCCTATAAATACTCCGACTAGCTGTAATTTGAGTTTTTGGGTTGCAGTTCCCTAGCGTGTTTGGCTACCTGCAGCATGTGTGAAGTGACACAAGCTCCAGGACCATTCCTTACAAGGGATGCATCTCTTGTTCTTGGGCAGGTTACTCAGGCTGGAGGGCTTTCTTCAAGTTACTGATTTCTGCCTTCCCCCACTACAGTGACTTTACTCCTATCCAGTAAATAGGTAGTGTGGGACCACTTGTCTTCAGGCCTACTTTTCCGTATTGAAAGCTGACTACTAGGCACTTTGGTAACTTAGTCTCTGTTTTGGAATGTTTCTGGACAAATCTTGCTGCAATGCCTATCCATGTATGCAAAATCTTGTGGTTCAGCCAAAATCTCTGCTCCTTGCTGCTGCTCTATCCTTTCTGGGAGACTTGAGGTGTCTGCAGTGTAAGCACAGAAAGGTGCACAAAGTGGTACACAGTTTGGAAAACATGAGGATTTTCAAAGGAATGGCTTCTGTAGTCTACTTAGAGGTTAGGAAACAGCTGGGCCTGCAATTCTAGTAAATTGCTCTCTGATGTTTCTGGTTTTATTATATATTTATCTATTTTTCAGAAACAGAGGTCTCCCTGAAAGCTTTCAAAGAAGTTCTGTCAATTTGTTGTTTCAAGTCATCAGGTGAGTATGTTTTCTAGTGAGGAGGTTCATAGGGACTGGTCTGGTAAACCCCAGCCCATTTGGAAATGGGCAGGTGAGAAAGCCACATGCAGAACAGTCTGGGATCATGGTGTTCCTCATGGATAACACAGAGCGTTACCTCTGGGACTTCTCACAAAGTTGAGTGCTATAAGGATTGCACTGTTTGGCCACAAATGGCTGATGTTGTGCAGAGCCTCCATTTGAGCTTTAATAAAATGTTTGAGTTTTGTTAAATACAGAATGCTGTCCAAGGAATGCTGAGCGCAGAGGATCTCTTCCAGTCACGCTGGAGACCTGCGCTGGGATGGGATTGGCAGTGCAGAAGACCAGGTGCAAGGACTCGGGGCTCATAAACAACCTTCACCTTCGGACTGCAGGCACATCTCATCAGGAACAGCAAGTACGGAGCCTGGGCTTCAGCCTCGCCATGAGTGGAGGATTTGAATGCAGAGACTGAAGCTGGAAGAAAGGCTATGCCAAGCACTTCTCCGGTACTCAGCAGTAGGAAAATGTTGCTCATACCATTAAGAAGTGTATGTACACTTTCTAAAGGGTTTGGTTGAGAAAGAAACCAGAAGACACCAAACAAGTTTATATAAAACCATTCCCTGAGTTAAGAGATGTCATATATAAATTGTCATTGTTTATACTTCTAAACACAAGAGGAAATAGCCTTTGGTTTAAATTTTTGGCAGGCCAAGTTATATAGCCCGCCCTGACGGATTCTTGCAGCTCCAAGGGAGGAGCTGTTCTTAGGCAGAGAGACTTTTGAGAGGGACATCAGCTGGGCATGGCATGATGCTAACCTGGCTGGCCAGGCTGGACTGCTCTGGACTAGAGCTTGGTGTTGCTGTCATTGTGCTACAGCTGCTGTGGGCACCATTAGGTCTGTGTATTGGTACCTTGACCTCCTGCACAGTCCTTCCTGCCCAGAGGCGTGTGTGGGCAGCAGGCAGCTGCTGGCAGCTCCTCTGTGTGCCCAAGGACAGCAGCCAGACAGGCTGCTGCCGTGCCAGCAGCACACGGCTGAGACCCTGCGACACTGCCCTGGGCTGTGGGCTCACCCCAGGGCAGGGAATGCTGACCAATCCAGTGTGCTGGCATACAGATGGTTACAGCCAAAGAAAATAAAATTAATTAATTAATATAAGCTCCACCAAGGTGCCTACATTCCACTTAGAAAATATTCAAGACACAAATACACTGCAGAAACGCACTTAACCACCTGGATCCCTATGGGGAGGAGGCACTAGGTACTTAAGGTTGCCCCTCTGAAGATACAGTTTCCAGGGCCAGATGGGAGTACCCAGTCTATGTTCAGCGCCTCCTTGCAGCCCTGTTTACTATGCTTCTGATTTAGGCTGTGTTAGAGGTAAAACCAGACTGTCAGTGAACATGCAGTGCTTGTCATACAATCTGTTGCTGGATTTTTTTTTGCAGTCCGGTACAGGAAACAGTGAATTCTTAGGGTGTAATGTGTGGCTTCCTTTTTTTTTTTCTTTCCCCCCCTCCAGGATTTTTCTTGAAATATAACATATTTTGTTGATCCAATTTTTATGTATACCATTTTTATTAGACATGGTTATGAAGATTTTTGTGTTTTGTTTGCTACCCTGTGTTCTCTGGCTCCTCTTTAAAGAAGGGGTGCCCCAACCTGTTCATCTGCTCATCTGCCAGGCCATCTGCAGTATAACTGCTGAACCTGCAGGCCATTTTTAACATCTCTAGACAGAGCAGTAACCATCCCAGACATAACCTTGGAAAACTGATAGATGTGCAAAGATAAAAAAAAAGGTTCCGGGAAGAAAATCCATAGGGTGTGTTCAAACATTTAGTCTTATTTAATGTTCCAGCTCACCAAACCTACACATGTATGGGCTGGTTGGCCACGAGCACCTCATTTGGAGCCAACCATTTGCTCAGGTTTTAGTGAGGGGACAGAGGGGTCAGCTGATGGCACTGCTCCGTAGCGGGAAAGGGAAGGGAACAGGAACAGTGGTGGGGATGAAGTCAAGGACCTGCAGTTACTGCAGAACAGAATGCATGACTGTAGAGAAGCCAGCTTTGTTAATTTTGCCATGTCTTTTTCCATTTTTTCCACAGCAAAAACTGGTGTGTTGTGGGGGGAAAGGACTGTAGGAGTAAGACAAGAAAAATTATCAACACAGAGTTGAAGCAGTCACTAATTTTTATCTCTAGAGGTAAGAAAAGGTGCCAAAATGAAGATTCTGCTCGATGCTGAACAGTCACTTTTCTGTGAATGAATAAAAATTTAATTAGGTCTTGTAGAAGCTTTGGTACTGATGAAGAGCAATGGGAAAACATAAGACATAAACCAAGAATATTTGTAAAAATGATATTAAAGATTTCTCTTTTCAAGAAGTGACAGATTAACTAACAAAATAATCAATTTTATTGGACAAATTGGTTAGAAAAATGTGTTGTCTGGCTTATCTCCAACACCAATAATACTATTAAGAGCAGACATGGAATTGATGCCAAATTAAAAGAAGAACAGTCTGAACTCTGAGTGACAGAAGTGGCCTTCTGCCAGGAAAGGCAAGTATGAATGCACAAGGAACATTTTCTTTTTGTTTTTGTATTTATGTTTGGCATTAAGAAACCACCAAAGGGCTGTTAACATCTGAGGTGGTATAAATCTAAATAGGTAAAGGACAGAACAGATTTTAAAAGCATTTCCCAGCAATTAATCTTGAACACACAGCTACCAAGTATTCTCACTCTTTGAGTGCAGCACCACAAAATAAATTACCGTTTCACATTTTTATTAGCATTTCATTAGAAATAAAATCCAAAATGTTTGACAAACCATATTTTTAAAAGTTTCTGAGGGTAGGTTTCAGGCAAGAGAGATATTTTTGCGTAGTTTGTAGTAGGGTTAGGATTTGAGACCTCTGAGGCATTTGCTTTTTTAGCACTGAAGAGCCTGCTCTCCTCCTGTTGGGCCCTTTTTTTATTTTCCGTGTGTACCTGAGATCTCAGTAAGGCTCTTCCTTGAGGAGGGTGCTAGTCACCCTGAGGAAAGGGGTTGAAATCCATCCATGAATAATAAATGTTTGGGAAACATTTTTGCCTGATGGTTGAAACTTCACCAGTGTACTTAACACCACAGGTCAGACCTTAGCTGCCTAAGTCGCCTTCTGTGAAGCTACTTTACTTCACACTAGCTGAGGATCTGGCCCCATGGGTTTGATTTAATGGCAGCTCCAGTTCAGTCTGAGAGCAAATTATGATGTGTACTGAATGGCTGCTTTCCAGAGGTTAGCTGGACCAGTCCAACAGGAGAGGCCCAGACTGTCTCTGATCTCACTTATCCAAACTAAAGACTGTGAAAGTTGTCATGGATGTGGGAAATGATTACATTGTGAAGCATGTATATACTTCCAATCCCCAATAGCCTCTGCTTGTCATTTCACTATAAATACATTTTCTGGAGTGACCATTCTTGCAAGGAAAATTCTGAATATAGTTCATGATTTTGATATTGAATGATTTATTTTTTTTCCCCCAGAGGCAGTGTTTTTGTTCCCTACTTTCTACTTTCATTAGACTGTCTGTAAGAGAAAACTGTAGAAGAAGCTCATTTCAGGTAGGTACTGCTCTAAATATAGTTCTTCAAAGAAGTTTGTTAAGTGCCTGTCCAGTCATCCAGTTTATTTAATGAATAATTTTTTTCCTGATTGATAAAAGTTCATGATGTAATCCTATTCTACATGTAGAAATAGTAGAAACTTGTGAACAAGGGTAATGAAGATTGGTTCTGGTAAAACAAGAACTCTTAGGATATGTTGCTTAAAAGGTTAGGATCCAGGTTCACTTTAAAAATACTGGTGCAGGTCCTGTAATGAGATGAACTGAAGCCCAATCCTGCTCACAGATCAGGCCAGATCTGCAAGCTCCTAGGGAAGAGTCTTTCACTGCTATGTGCAGTCACTTTTATGGACTAGTCAAAATGTTTCCATTTCAGATGTTGACAAAAATGTTGTTGAAATCATAGTACTGACATCCCAACCCCCATCAAAATATGTGACTTTTTTTTGTGAAGACGAGTTGCTCAAAATGCTCAGTTGGAGGCATATGGAACACCATCAATACCAATGGGACAACAGAGCAGTGGTCATTGTTTCTACCCTAAAGCCCAGAAGCAAATTCAGCCTGTAACAAAACCAACCAACCAACCAAATCAACTCTGAAATCTGTTTAACTCTAGCAAGTCCTTTAACTAAACCCTACTAAATAAGTGGGCAACTCTGCCCTCAATATGTTCTTGTTCTGAGCACAGTCAGAGGTGTCAGTACCAGAAGTCAACATATCTTGAGTGTGGGGTTTTTTTTGACTGTATCCGAGCACAGGAAGTGTGAAGTGTGATACAGGAGAGCTTTCCTTGCGCTTTCCAGCCTTCTTGGGTGGAAGGATCAGAAAGTTTGGATAGGATCTGGGTTATACTGGAACTCACAAACGCTTTTCTAGCCCAATTCTGGTCTTCAAACCATCTGAGGTTTACCCATTTCTAATATGTTTAATCTTATCTAATCTGTTTTTTATTTAAACAGGGATTAATTGCATTTCTTTGTTCTTTGGTGACTTGATGCTAATCACATGCAGCACACTCAGGATCAGTTACATGAATGCCTGAATTGCTACCTTAGATGATGAAAAACATCTGTGAGAGGAAGTGTAGCAAAGGGGAAAGGGGAAAAGAGGCAGATGGCTGTATTTGGGGCCTTAGTTGTTGTGGCAGGAGCACTTTTCAAATGGCTCAGTAGGTTCCTCATTCTGATTAGGATTTCTAAGTGTTTTTTTTTTTTTCTACCTTATTCCTTCAGTTCTGGTGTTGCAAAATTCTTGAAAACCTAAAATGACCCAAGACTGTCTTTATCAAGCTAAACTTGTATAGCTGGCCAATATACTCTCAAACCATATTAATTCTGTTGCAGAAGGTTTCTTGCATATCTTAGCACTGACAAAATCCCTAAGATGTGCAGTGGGCTTGTGACATTGTAAGATGAAGGTAAATCCAGAAAAAGAAAGTTAGACAGACTGTAGCTTTAGCATAAGCAGTATGGAAATTGGGGGCAAGATAATGCTGTGACGCCCATCAAGAAACATATGTGACATATGTGCTGTTAAACATAGAAGCAGAGTGTCCACCAAGTTGGGACATCCACAGACTGGACCACAGTTCAGACATATATATATATCTATAAGAAACAGGCCTTTGTTGTTGCCAAGAGACCTCAATATAGCCCCAAACTGAGCAGTGCTGACATGACTTCAGTTTTTTATTGAACCTAGCTTTCTCAGTGGCTAAGGGAAATGGCTTTCAAAGTTTTTCTCGATATGGATCTGTAATGGTTTTCTAGGGTGTCCTCAGAGAGAATTAAAAACCATGCGTGACAGATTGGCTTTTCGTATGCTGCCTTAGAAGTGGTCCCTCTGTGCCCAAGGGTCCACTGACTGTCAAGAATACCTTTGGTCTAGGGGAAGTCTCAGTCCTAGTAAAGCCGATGGCAAAATTACGAGTTTCATAGTAGTCAGAAATGAAACCTCAGCAACTCTTGTGGTGTTCAAGAAAAAAAGAAAACATTTCATTTCATGACTGGATGGAAGGCTCAGTAATGTCGACAGTTTGTCTTGCAGCAATGCCAAAAATATCACCTGTGTTTTACAGGAATAAGTAAAGGGACTTCAACAGCCCCGTCTCTGAAGAGCGGTGTATCAGTCCAGGGGTTAAACTTATATAAGCTCCACAAAAATGCACAGCATCAGCTCAACTGACTGTGTATGGCCTTCTTTAAAGGGATCTTGTGGGGAAATCAAAGTACCTTTCACACAACTGTCAGTTAAAGGGCTAACAAAATGTCCAACACTGCCCAGTGTCTAAAATCTAAACCAGAATTGATCAGCTTTCATGGTATTTAAAATGAATGTTATAATTACGTCCAGAGTCTACCTTACTTGCAAGTCTATTGGCTGTCTTACAAAGCCTGAAACAGTCCGGTTGACATGTCTTATTTCATGTATGCCCTTGAGTATGCAACATATTTAAATCACACTGGGCATAGTTAAGTATGTTTTTCCATATGTTACTTTAGTGGAAAACTAAACTGGGGCTTACCTGTGAGAAGCAGCATTCCAGCATGTCAGCATATTCATACTGACTGTAACTCTTGTATAAGTCAGCAGGAATGAGCACTTAGAAAAACTCTCTTAAGGTAAGCTCTGGTATAAAGTATGAACAACAACATTTATTTAACTCCCACAGGAGTTTATGAGGCTTAATTAATGCCAGCAAATTGGTTTAAGATCTTTTTTGTGAAAGATGATTTAAAACTGAATTCTTGCTAGTGTTTCAGAGCTGAGATCTCCTCAGGCTTTGCGTTGAGCTGTGGAACACAGCAAAGCACAGACATGCAGGTGTATTTGAGCAGGTAAAAACTCACGACCTGTGCTCTCTGCTCATGCTGCAGGTTGTCCTTCAGACTCAAGTCTGATACACTCCGCTAAGGAGATGAAGGCACTGGTCCTACAAGTCCCAGTATGCCTGCATGAAAGAGATCTGTTCCAGATACCTTTGCAGCTTGGGTTGATGTTGGCATTTTTGGACTTCTGAGAAAACATAAGTGTGGTCTGGAGGACTAGCCTAGACTGCTTTGCTCAGCTGGGAAGACCTGCCCGCCCCGGTTACCCAGTATAGCTGGCTCTGAAGAAGCAGCAGGGATGGGAGATACAGCAAGAGATGCTTTTGTCCTGAGCACCCAGGGAGAATTTTGCTTCCATTTTCCTTGCCTTTGGTACTCCAGAGGGCAGTGAAGCTTCACACAACCCATTTGTTCCATCATTGCTGCATGTGAATGACAATAGAGCACACCCAACAGAAATACCACATCAAATGTGCAAGAGGACAGTAATCCATGAACTTTGAGGTATTTTACAATGAATCAGATCCAGTGCATATGCTCTACTTAAAAGCCAAACAAAGCTAAAAGTTTAGTTCAGACTGGCCAGAGGAAGGGAAAACATCATAAGCAAATAGCTGCAAATGTGAAGTTGCTTATGTTGGAGCTTCTCTGTTTTTTTGTCTGAGACTTGTCAAGTAAAATTGCAAATTCTTTCTCAGGTATCTTCCTGAAGCATTGCTTTGCAAAGCTTGGACTACCCAGGGTTGATAGACTTACTAGTTCTTTTACAAGTGAAAGCTTGGAGTAGATTTGAAAATAAGTTAGTATCTGGTTTAAAACACCAGCAACCATCCTCATCAACTCTGAGTACTCTTAAATGACTGAGAAATTTAGATGGCAGGATAGATGATTGAGAAATGCCACCTGAACCAGTATTTTTCAACCCATGAAAAACAAGGCAGGAAGTGCCTTATCTGAAAACCTAGATGGTGCTGCGAGATTTTGGAACTAAGTAAGGAGCTGGTTTTGGCTTATAGTGTCAGGCATTGCATATGAGTGCTTTATAAAACCCATTAAGGACCCTCTACCTCAAGATGTCTCTGAAGGCAGACACAATGATAGTGCTCGAGAAGATTGTGATATTTGACTGAATTTCCATTAAGATAAATTGCATATAAAATGATAATTGATTATGTATCCTCCCTGGAAATATTTGGGCTCCTGTAGGCAGAATGATGGGTCATTGGAATATCAGACTGAAATAAACCTTCTAAACGTACCCATGGGTTTAATTCTGTGAATTAGCAAATCCGAAACTAATGGCCTGTGAAGGTTATCCATTTACAGTAGCCACAGATCCAACAGTATCAGAGGCAGACCTGAAGGTGTTCCTTGTTCCTATGGACAAGTAGTCAAGGCCCAGATATCTCTTTCTTTGGGAACTTCAAACACATGCCTCTTTCAGAGAATTGTTTGCATTTCTACAGAACATGAAATTAGCTGAAGATCTCTGATCACCATTTTTTTTAACCACCATGTAAACAGGAAAGGTCCCTTTATTAGGGGTACGATAGGTGGGGGCAGAGAATTTTGCTGTCTAATAAAGTTTCTGAATCCTCAAACTGATACTTGATCAGTCCTGGTGGATTTTAAACTTTGAATTTATAGGATATGCTTCTCTTTACCAAAATCTCATAAAACAGGCACCAAGGGGAACATGAAAAGTAACCTAGTTATAAATACTTGAACTATATTGTAAATTGTACAGTAGAGGCAAGAAAGAAGGAACTCCCCAATTCAAGAGACAAGTTAGTAAATGTGGAGGACTGTGTGATACCAGAATACTTTTCTCCCATTCCATGTCCAGTGGGACTGAGATAACAATCGCTTCAAAAAAAGCCCACGCCCTGTCACTGTCTCTTCAGCTCTACTCATCACATTAAAACAATTAAGGAATCGTTATTTTGAAATTCCAACTCAAACATTTTATTTGGGTTTTCACTTTATTTTAAAAATATCTATACTTCTTAGCTTCACTCATGTCAAAGTATTGGCTGTGAGGAATTATAAGCTGATAAATCTAGGAGAATACGAAGCTTTGTTTTTGGAATTTTTTGGAAATTAATGTGACATCTTTTCCAATAGAGAAGAACAAATACTAGTGCCTTGCTCCTGATTATGGTGTATTTTCCTATAATAAAAAACAGTTTTCCTGTGAAGC
>JAYRBT010000082.1:32445275-32483256 GCA_036023395.1 Myiotriccus ornatus | reverse complement strand
GAGAAGAACAAATACTAGTGCCTTGCTCCTGATTATGGTGTATTTTCCTATAATAAAAAACAGTTTTCCTGTGAAGCTGTGTTAATCAATGAAAACCACTATTTGGGATTACCTGCAGTGTTGAAAGACTGGTTCTCATTCTCCAGAAATCTGGGCAGCATTTGAGGGGCTGTGTCAAGCGTCAGAGGAGGCAGGATTTTCTCTATTAGTGCAATGGGAGGCTGTTTTGAAAGTCTTTAGGAGGTTACTTTGGTGTGTCGTGTCTTTTCTTGAGGCCTGATCTAGCTTCCCATACACTCAGTGGAGAGACTCTCTTTAATTTTCAAGTGGAAGACCAAATCAACTTTCTTAAAGACAAGGAAACCATTAAACAAATACACTAAAGCAAAATAAATTAGTTCAGCCAGGAAAATAGTACACAATTTATGTCCTTTGTAATGTTGATGACGAATGTCTTGTTCTTAACTTCCCTTATGGCCTTTTATTTTGAATTAACAGCCTGGTTAACTTAGAGATGATGTAGGTTTCCATACTATTTAGGACATATTTTCTATGTCATATATGGAATTTTTGGACGTTTTGCCTAATGAATGTGAAGTTGCTGTCACTTCCTTGGTTTCAGTCTGGTCATAGTTAGAATTTTTCAGACCACACACACAGGCCAACTTCTTACTTTTGGCAAGAAAAAAACCCAACTGGGCTCATAAATTATATTCATAAATATTTAGTGTACTCATATGTGTGGCTTTCTAAATAAAGAGTAGGAAAACCAAGACCTGAGGAAACCTGGTAATTCTGGGGAAGAATAATCTATTTTGTTGGGACGAAAAACCTTCTACAAAATCCGTAGAACTATAATTTACTCCTGACATTTGAAATAAATCATGTTTTTGTAGAGGTATAATGCAAATGAAACTACTTCCAGAAAATCAGTATGGGCTTTGACCAGCAGAAGTACTTGAAATATTGAACACTGCAAGTATTCAGCAATAGTGAACAGCATAGGAAAACATGATTTATTATGCCAGGAGAAAGACTCTCTAATCACATGGATACCATCCTCCAGAGTGGGCAGTGGTCTTTTTCTGCTCATGACCCTTCTCTGGTAAAAGAAAAAATGGAACGCTGTAGAAGGGTCGGTGGCTTGAAGCTGGCAAGAGTAGCAGGAAGAAACCTTCCCAGGCTCCTCCCTTGAGCTCAGCCTGTCTTGTCACCTGCAGAAAACACAATTAATATAACTTCTTTTGTTGGGGGGGTGGCGGGGTGGAGGTGGGGGGTGGTGGTGCGGGATGGTGTTTACTTTTTTAAGTTTCATCTTGTATTGATAAAAAGATGGGGTTTAGGGTCTTTTTCTTTTTTTTTTTGGTGCATGCAGAAACAGTCTTGAGTTAACACACTTCTGCAGCTTTGCAGAAATTATTATTGCAGTAATAATAATAATCATCATCATCATAATATGAGCAACACAGCAATACACTGTGTTTGGACCAACCTAGCTCCTGAAAAATGCCAAGTGTAATCTAAGAAATATATAATATCTTCAGATAATCATAGAACGGTTTGGGTTGGAAAGGATCTTTAAAGATCATCTAGTCCCTCTTCCACTGTAATATTGCTCAGAGCTCCATCCAAACTGACCTTCTGTTGCTCTTGACCTCAGGTCTGGCCCTGGTTTGGCCTTCTGTGAGAAGGTTTATATCACCTACTCAGAAGGATTAAGCTCTCTACAGTGCTGGTTGTTCAATTCATACTATTTGGTTGCCTTTGTGGCATACTGCAAAATTTTACATATTGGAGACAGGAATGACAATTATACCCACGACAAGATTGTTGCCTACAGTTTGAGCATCATCTTGGTTTTAAATTCAACACAGTTTTCATAAGGCTTACAAAGAAATCTCTCCTCTCATTGTCTTGTTAAAATTCCCCCCTTTCTTAGTAGAATTATATTACATTTCCTTTTTTTTTTTTTTTTTACACAAGGCTAACCCAAACTACCCTAAATTGTTTGGTCACCCTCTATCACTTGGGTAAAAAATTTGTGAGGCAAGCTAAAAAGGGTCAGGGGAGATGTTTGTGTGCAAGACCCTATCAAATTGCATCAGTGAGAGTTCAGAAGACATATGTGACCAATTTTCATGGGTAGCTGATAGGAGAACAGTTGCCTGGGGTAAGAGCTGAAACTCATGCATCAGTGAAAATTATCACCCCCTGAATCTGTGTCCAGATGTGCACCCCTCATCTGATCTTGTATTATTTTCAGGTGTCCATGTCTTTGCCCAGGTATAGGAATGGACCCTTTGAGGTATGTGTTTGGAATATATTTCAGAGTCAGACATTTGATAGGGCTATGAGAGACCTTTTTCTCTTCACTCATGCTGTAGTGCTGATCGTTGATAAACCATGTACAGAACAGGCAAAATAACCGCTCACCTAATTTACAGTAGTGTAAACAAGAATAGGGCAGCCTGCTCTGTCACTACAAAGCTGAGGGCTAAGGTATGAGAACCGTGAATAATGCTGTTAACATACCTTTAAGTTACTCCACATTAGTCCTGAAGGCTCCTTGTTTTACAGATACAGCCATAGGACAAATATTTCTTCTGCAGAAGAAATGACAAAATCTTTACATGCTTTTTTTCAGCCCCATTCAAGAGATGGCTATGCCTGTCTATAGGGCCCTGGGGTAATACTTTGAAAAGTTTGGCTGGGTGGTCAGAGAGGGCAAGGGTACATAGTTTTCATGCTCTGTCCCTGTTTGTTATAACAATGGCCATTTCAAGCAATGCTTATGAACTTGTGTCGTGTGATGGGCTAGTAATTAGCCTGGTGGGTCACAGGGCTGAGGGAAAGCCTCAGCTCCTGAACAGTACCCTTATGACACACACTTGAAATGTGGTGTAAGAATGCAAGTGAAATAATATTTGAAGGCTTAGAGTGAAAAAAGCTCTCCAGACATCCCCGTGAGGAAGGGAATCTGGGGAACAACTCAAAAGAGGATTTTCTATTGGAAGGTACAGCACTGTGGCAAGATCAGAGGGAAGAGATGTTACCTACATGTAAATTCTACTCAGGCAGAACTGAAACGGGTCCAAACTTTATAGTAGTTATGTGTTCTGAAGCGCGTAGCACTTAGAAAACTTAAATGGAGACTTAAGATGTTTGTGGTAGATGGAGAAGTACATTTCTCACCCAAAGTACTTGTAAAAAGCATAAGAGAGTGCAGAATTCAGCTTCATTTGTATGTACCTGTTTGGTTTTTGTTGGAATATTGCTACATGAGTTTTCATCAACTCCCAAGAAGCCTCTTGGATCCCTATTCCCTGGCTTCTAAGCTCAGGCTTAGGTGATTTTTTTGACAATGTTTAAAAGTGACCAGTGGTACTAGTCAAGAATACGATATCCTCATATCATGTTACCCTACGCTGTACTTACTATGTTTATTTTAAAAAAACACCCTCTACTGGACTTTAAAACACTAGACTAGAAAGATCAAGACCATGTTTTGGAGTTTCAAATGATACATAATGTTGATTAATAGTGACCTAGAGGGTCAACTGAAATTTAGGGCTAGAGTTTCTAGTAATGGAGGAGAAAATTACTGAAAAGCAAAAATCCTAGTTTTCCTCCTTTAGGCACAATAATAGCCATTGTCAAATTTCAGAAATATAATCCTGTGGAGCTGTCTACTGAAGGAAGCTGCTGAAAGCCCTATTAGTAAAGTCACAGGGAACAGGACTGAACAAATTTGGGGAAGGGACCCTGGGGAAAATTCAGGAGGGCGGTGAGATGATCTGAGGGCTCTTTTGATCTCTGCTATTTATGATTTTAAACCTTGGTATTATTGCCATATTACTCCATAGCCAGTAGTGAAACAGGAGAGAAGGAGCAAAATAGTGGGATGTATTGAAAAAGACAACCAGATTTCTGCTGATGTGAGAAATAAAGTCAAATATCAGCAGGCATTTGGAGTGGAATAGTGAATTTTTGCTGTACACTTGTGGGAATACTATCTTTAGGGGTGAATAATTGCCCAAAGGCCCAGGACATAGGCAGAGGGTCATACCACACTAAACTGGGTTGTGCTGAATGTCATCTAATATAAGGGAAAGGAGAAGGGCCCAAACTTTAACCTCTTCCTGAGGTCCCTGTAAATCTGATGCTGACTGTGCCTGAGAATGCCAGAGATGAGAGGAGATGGGTAGAGGGCAAGCCTTGTCACACCTGCAACCCTTATTTCATTCCTGTCACAGCTGCAGCTCCTGTCTCTTGAGGACTGACACAGTTCTTCTCGTTTCATACCCCAGGATGAGGTTGCAGATCGGGTAACCAATACTGGAGGACACCTTGGGGTGGGGCAGAGCGCTGGAAATTAACCTCACTGTATTTTCATTTTCTTTGTATATTCTGTGAGTGAGCCAGCACGGCTTAACTGGCAAGGCCCACAGAAAGAATAAATCAACATAGTGGGAATGGAGCTGCCATGATTTATACAGCCGAAATCCTTGTGTCCATATTTTCAGTTTGCTTCTGTAATTTATTGACTTTTTGTCCTTACGGTTTGACTCTGCCTTCCTCCAGGGGTATCACACTGCCATTCCCACTTCATAGTATTTCATCACGAAACAGAAACCCACTTACTCTTCGGGGGTTATTTGATGTCTGAGAACTCTTTCATCTCCATGATGCTATTTTAGGATAAGAACCGAGGCATTCTGGATGATATTACAACTTAAAGAACACTTGTAAATATTTCATTATCAAGAATGACCTGTTCTCAAGTTCTCCCACATGGGAGTTTTAGATCACAAGGAAGTAACTGATGGCAGTCTTTCCCTGGTGAAGGAAAAATAATAACTTCAGAAGATGAGGTCCTCAAAGACCTAAAAATGGAAATTGATTCCACAAATAGGAACTGGTTACAGTTAGGATTTTTGTGAATTTACAATACTTATGAAAATGCTTCTGTCTTCTGACTGAACTACGTGGTATGGCTGTGCATGTTAATAGGCAGTCAGGTAAGACTCTTCTCTTTGACATAAGTATTTGTGGAAACATCAAAAAGATAGGTGTTCCATCTGAAATTGAATCCAGAAAGATAAACTGGGATAGGCATGTGACACAAGCATGATTTTTACCCAAGTATGGCAGGACGAAATAACCTGTCACTATATCATATTATGATATGATATGATTGCTCATGCTCATTTTTTTCATCCTATGTGGAGGTAGATACATGAAAGGGACAAGACAGATAGGAAAGATATTTCAGATAGACTCTGCAGACAAGAGAGACAGAAGAAGAGTGACTGGGAAAGCATGAGAGAGATGCAATTACTTTTGAAGATGATTAGACAGGTTCAAGTTCCACTTCGTATTAGTGTTAATTTTTAAGAGTTCCCTTGGGCTCACAAGATGCTCTTTCAGTGTTTATGTTGGGCAACTATAGGTAAGCTCACTGTTTCATATAAATGTCATCCCATGGAAATAAAAGTGGAGTTTAACTGAGTTTGATAGTCACTATTACTCACATGGTTTTTAATATTAAAAAAATATAATTTCAAAGAATAAATAAGTAATCTCTGAGTTTAGTCCAGTAATGCAATCTGCATGTCATTGATTCCTCATTCAGTAATTAACATGAGACCAATCAGGAATATCTATGTTACTGTTAACAACTAGAACTGGGCTTGATGGCTACCTGCATTTGTATCTTACTGTCTGCCCGCCTTTGTAATTGAAGAAATAGTCCCAATGAGATTAATAATCTGTTTATTGTTAACAGTTGTGGGGAAGTGGTCTGCAATGAGATGAACATTTTAAAGTAGCATTACCACTACTGTTGTCTGTTCATGAAACAATCATAATATTTAATGATTTTTTTTTTGTCTCACAGACGTTAGTTGCCACCATCTTCATATTTAAATTTACTTCCTATATATAGGAAGAAAATAGTACACAAAATTTTCCTGGTGTCAGGTTACCATCTATCACTTGAATTATTAGATGAAAACTTGAAGTGCCTTTGTAAGCTTCCATGGCTGTTATACAAGAAAATACATTGGGCAGCTTGAGATTTTTCATGGCTTCCTCAATGTTCCTCCACCCATGCATGGCTAAAAGAACTGGCAAAACACCCTTTTCAGCTGCTGCAAAGATGTTTCACGTACTACTTATAGAAACAGTGATTTCAATTAACAGTCTTCTCATGAATAAATGTTGGAAATATTTTGAAACCAAAGCTCATGCGGGCTGAAGAAACTGATAGGTTGCAACTGCCTAGTTGGTGATGCCGACTGATACCATCAGGAAACCATTTCTCATTATTATTACCATTTATAAAGACCAAGATCACTGCTAATATTGTAGATGTTATTAATCTAAACAAATGTTAAGGGAAACAATTCTGTTTTAATGTAGGCATAGTACTGTTACATTATTGCATCACTTAAACCCCAGTGCCTTATATTCTATGATTTCATCTCTCTATTCTGGGTTGTCACATATTTCCTGGTGCTCAGGCAGATGGTTTAGTTAACCATGAGTTTGGTAGCTTCTCCTGATTCTTAGCTACAGCAGTAAAATGTTAGGAACAATCCCGCTTGTCAAATGTTTTAAACACCAAACTATTTTAAAGTGGCTTACTTTATATTAAGATGTTTGTCAAGTCACAGAAGCAGGGAACGTATGTGATCCATTTCACAAGAGTGAAATCTAAGGATTTACCTAAAGACACAGGAATGTTGTGAGGTAATATTTATAAATGTCACAGGTGTTGTGGCAATTGCAAATTGGCAGCCTTACGTCATCCTTCTCTAATTGGCTTTGAATTTCAGTCTCTGCACAGTTATTTGAATGTCAGTAATTTCATATAATGCTTGAAAGCAGAGTGAAACAACTCTTAACCGGGGAAAAACAACCCTAGTGATTGTCTCTGGTGCATTCCACTGCCATTTGGAGTTGAGAGCCGGGAGGGTAGTGCTGGGATTCTGGGGGCACCCAGTTTCCATATGGGTGATGTTGGGTTGTGATGCATCACCGTGTATTTCCACTGATGGCAAAATTACCTAAACTCCCGCAAGAAGTAAAAACCCAAAGAACATACAAAAGTTACCTTCTTCAATGAGTAAATAAATCATGTATATAACATCCAGCTGTTGTATACTCAGAGGAAAAATTAACTCCTTATATTAATTAGAGTGTGTGATTTAAAAATTCACAGATGACAAGAAATGCAAAGTTCAGGCTCCTGTTAAGTCAGTTGTAACTGTCCCATACATCTGTGCTATAAAGGGGCATGGGAAAAAGGGAAGTGAATATGTAAGTTATAGATAAGTAGAAATGACATTTAAAATCCAATTCCAGAAATCACATAAATGCATATTTATCTTTAAGTCTGTGATTTACCCTCTCTGAGCCTAATAAAGTGAATGGAACTGCTCATATGTGTAAAAGTTAAACACATACTTAGGGCTTTTACTGGACCTAGGATTCTCTGTCCTTTGAGATTTGTGCTCTTAAATATGAAAGAAAATTCTGTGTCTATTTGTCAGAAGCAGACCTATCTACATTATTTTCTAGATTTTGGAAACCTTTAAACCTTTATACTTTCAATATTCTGGTTGAATAATTCTTTTCAATGTTAATAAAATAATATCAGGAAATGTGCTTGCACATCTTAGTTCATTAATTTCTTGGACATGTTCCTTTACATTCCCCCTTCAAGTCAACAGAAGTGCCCACATAAGCAAGATTTATGCTTTTATTATTAATAGAGACATAAAAATACTACTTTCATTTAGAAAATTCAGATTATACAAACCAGTGAGTGGTTGCCTTTGTGACAAGGCTAATATTGTTTACAGCTATCAAGCTATTAAATAGCATGTGGCACACTGGGCTTTGTAACATGTAGCCAGGAGTAGATAAGAACTTAGGCTCTTCCTGCAAGCAGCAGTATCTGAAAACACTAAGTAAATTTAAAATGAACAATTATGTTCTCCATAATTTTATTAAATATGTTCAGCTGAAAAATTAATAGAGGTCAAACTTCACTTGTCATTGCACATCTTATTGTAAGGAAGGTCAGTTCCTTCAAGTTGCATTTATTAGGCTTTAATATTAGGAAAAATCTGGATATTGAGAAAATCAAATCAGTGTCACTTCAGCAACTGTGTATAATTAACTTTCCATGAAAAAGAGCTTTTTATGTCTGTTCATCTATTATTCTTTCTATCTCAAAGGGGATAAGTTAGGAGGAAAATCAAAAAGAGCAATTAACACTCAGAACAATGACTGCTATCTTGCTATCTTAGGAACCAACCCAAAAGTTGCTAAAATGATAGTTGGGGATCTATCTGTGATAAAAGTGGTAGTCAGAGCAGGAAGGAAAAAAGTGCCTCCTACCATACACTTATACATATTTAAAAATTGAAAGGTCTAATTTGATATGGCATATAGTATAATTTAGATGTGTCATAATAAAGAAGCTGAGTGAAGATCTAAATACAGATACAGAACCACGAACATATCATAGTTAGACCAATGAACTTAGATTTTGTGGATTTAGCTAGAAAGAAATATTAAACTTCTTACTTCATATTACTGGCAAGTGAGTAGCGGATATCACTGACTTAGAGCATATTATAGAGAGGGAATATTCATGTACAACTGAAAGATCCAGTTAGCATGTCTGAGATCTCACATCCCCAGGAACCTGGGCATTGATGCCATTAGTTGCTGTAGAAAAGCCATGTAGACCTTAAAACAATGAACACACCTGAAATCTGGGAATTTAATGCAGGAAAGTAACAATTATTACAGTTTGCCTGTAAATGCTCAGCACAGGAATATGTGACTAGGCTGCAAGCACAGTGGTCCCACAAGTGTGGGAATTTGGGGCTTCCCTGCAGTGAGTTGGTATGTCCCTCTGGCACACTGTACAGCACAGAACTTGCTGTTGTCCTCTAACTATTTGCTGTTCTGTGTCATTTGCCTGTCCGTGGGCAACTAGAGGCTTCTTCTTTGTGTTTTGAGTTCCTTGGCTCAAGGGCTGTCTTTCTGATCACACATTTGCATTTCAGTCATACAGCACATGGGGTTCCTATCACACATCCCTAGTGTCTATTGGTGTTGTGGCAATACAATTAGTGTGGTTCCCCATAACTTTATTCATTGTGCTAGATGTGTTCCCAAGTTAAAAAACAAAACAAAAAAAAACCAAAACAAAACAAGCTGATTTCACAGTTGTCTGCGGTTTAGGAATGGTATTCCCCAGTTCAGTGCTCCCACCAAAACCGTGCTGGAACTTGCTTCCCCTCTCTCTACAGCTGGAAGCACAGGAGGCAAAGATTGCGGGTTGAGGTAAGAAAAATTTAATGGAAACAGCAATGATATAAGAACACAAACAGTAACAGCAACAATATTAATGACAAAAATGTACAAAGAGAGGGTGATTTACATGCAAAATGTTTACCAAGCCCGGGACAATGAAAAATAATGGTGGATGGGTTCCCTACCCTGCCACGCTTTATACCACCACAAGGCACACTCTTCTTTCTGGAAGCCAGAATGCATTGTCTCTGCCCCTGTGATGATGAAGTGAGGTGGTATACAATAACAGCCTAGACATGCCCAGAAGGCTCCAGGCTCTGCCCCCTCACAGCTGCTGGAAAAAAAAATTAACTCTGTCCTGGCCGAAACCAGGACAACAATGACTAAAATATCAGACGTGTTTTTCTAATGAAACAGATTTGTTTACAGCATGTAAAAGTAAATAAAGACATCCAAACCATTTAGCTCCCTGGGTTTCCAAGGGCTTGGGTACATGTCAGTGAGAGTTTAATGTTACTGCTAAAAAGTAAAGAGTCTTCTGTGATAGTTTAATTGCATAAGGTTGCTTGCAAATATTAAATAATTGATAGAGATTCACATCTGAAGTAAATAGGAACTGACATTATTTACTTGAAGTTTTCTTCCATCCCTTAGAAAAGTAATGCCTATTCCCCAATGTATCTGGGAGAAGAATGTAAATTTGTTGCTTTTGCATCCCTTTCTTCCTTTCTTAGTTACATCTTCTGTTCTCCTTAAAATGCTTACCACAGCCGCTGGCTTTCCATTTTAAGAACAGTATCAGGACTAACATGGGTGACAAAGTACAACTCCTCCTTGCCCTTACGTTGGCCTTGTTCTTAAAACCATGCTGAAATTTCGGAATTAAAGGAGTAATCTCTGTTCTCAGAATTTATCATTTTGGTTTTAAGGAGATTTTTTGCATGATACAGGAGGGAGAGAATGAACAAATGGATCCAAAAGGCAGAAGAAGGAGATGAGAAGCTGTGAAAACCAGGCAGTTGTGGGTAGGCCAGGTATTCATCGACTCTCAGACCACAAGTCTTTTGCTTGTTCATCGCTTCCTGCTCATCAATTAGAAATACATCCCATTCTTGGCTGTATTTGCAATTTGATATCTTCAGGTTTAGAAGTGGAGGCCAACTGAATGCAGGAAGCATGTTCTGGTGTGGTTCACTGGGACTCTCATCTTCTCAGGAGTGTGTCTCCTGGCTGATGCTGGTATTTTCATTGTGAAGATAAATACAGAAGGCAACACTCAGAGGCCATTCCCCAGCTGGCTGCATTTAATACAGAAATGAATTAGCAAAAAATGAAGCAAATGTGATTGCACTTTATGTTGGTTTTCTTCCTAATAACTTTTGAGTCCACAGGCCAATTTCAACTCAGTTTGACAGAAGGTAAAAGGCTTTAGGATTATTACCTTCCTACAAAGCTGGAGAAAATAAGCATCTGGATAGAGGAGATAAGGCCAAATGAGTGCCCTGCAGATGGAAAAGTAAACAGATTCATTCAGCCTGACAGCAGCCTGCTGGCCACCAAGCACAGGCTACCCATGTCACTGCCTTTTCCTCGGTGAATATACGTGGAGACAGAGTAATCCTGAACAGTGAAGGAATGCTTATCCAGTATATAAAACATATTCATATATTTATGGTCAGGAAAGATTTGGTATAGAAGGAAGCTCTGGAATCCATTATTTTTTGGGAATAATAAATAAAAACGGCAGTCCTGAGAAAGCACTGATGTTTGGTTGTGGACCATGCTATCCTAAAGTTGTCCCTGTGTCTGAAACTCAGATTAGCGTAGGTGAAATGATGAAAAGTAGGATAAAACCAGGATACAGGTAAAGTCTAGTATTTTGAATTACTTATAGACAATTATCTAAATCTATACATCAGTTTAATTTCTTATGACCTGATTTCCCTGGTTCTGAACAACTGAAGCACTCAGCAGTTTATCATAGGTGCTCACATTTGAGTCAGTTCTCTTTAGGTGGCTAGATAAATGTAGATTGAAATGAATAATTCTAGATACTTGAATTTGGTTTTGTGATCTGATTTTCAGAGATGATGAAAATCAGAAACTCCCATCTGAAGCCCCGGGCAACTGATCTTTGCAAAAATAATTGAAAAAGTACCAAATTTCTCGTTGAAAGTTTCCTCTAGGTCTTCATTTTGGAGGGGAAGTAATTAAAATATTGAGTTTTATTGTGGGAGGATATCAAATGGAGAGCATTTGTGAGAAAGAGTGTAATCTCTTGTTCCAATGGAAATTTGCCTTCAAGTCTGGCATTAGAATAAGAGAAAAACTATTTTTCTTTAAGGATTGTTATGGACTGAGACTATGTGGAGGTCCTCACCTTAAGTCTCACATATAAAGTTTGAACAAAAGAAAAACTAAACTGCTGTAAAAGCTGTAAGCTCCTGTTATCCATAGAAACAAGAAGGCTGAGTATTTTTGGCAGAGGATTTGCTAAAAGCATTCCAGAACAATCTGAAAATGAAATGCACTGTATAAAGCCTTTTTGTAAACTAGAAGTGGACACATTTAAAGCGTACTTAGAACAAAAGAAGTATTGAAACAGCAACTTTGTTGTTTACCTCAGGGACACTGGCAAAGGAGTAAGGTCTGTCCCACTATGAATTTAGTATTAAAAAATAAGATAGGGTTTTTTTTAAGTAGCCTATTATAGCAGACTATCAAAAGACTTCTACCACACCCTTATTTGGAATCAAGGTTTAGCTACTAAGATTCTGGCCTGCAAAGGCATTTAAATACCATTTTTCTATTTCCTGAATGCCAATTAGTTGTCTGTGCAAGAGATACACCTTTGAGAATCTAGACCTAGATTTCTATCCTATTTGGATTGGTAAGAAAGCTGAATGCAGTAATGGATATATGGAGTCTTTCTCCTTTGGTGTATCTCTATTCACATCAGATCTCAAAGCAGAAAGAGGCTTGATACAAGGGAATCTCTCCACATTTTCAGTGTGAGAAAGACTCGTGTGTCTCAGGGCAGTGAGCAACCTCTTCCATTCCACTGAGAGTTGAAATATAGATGGACAATTTAGTAAAGTTCTCCACCACTTCTAATGATCCGCTCTATGTAGAGCGTTGTCCAATGATTTTATGCAGTATTGTCTCTGTTTTTCCATGCCATTCTGGTTCATTCTTCTCTACATAAAAATGCAGAGTCACAAGAAGACAGGGTTCTCTGATGTCTCCGGACTTCTGTGATACCTCTTGGTGTCCACAGAAATAGTATAATCACAAAAATAGTATATGCTGCTCTTCAACCCTAACAGAGAGTTAATTCTTTGTCAGTTTTTGTGCCGTATTAGTTAAAAATGTGCATGTTGAAATACCTTAGAGGCAAACTTAACAGATCTGGAGATCTTCTCACAAAGGATTTACTAGTGCTTCCCACTGCACCAGCACCACCTTCTTGGTATGAGTGCCAGAAGAGTATTTATCTTTCTCACTGTAAAGAAAAGGGCACAGAAAACAGGGAAGCCTGAGTGATCACTGACCCTCTCCCCTTGCATGCTTCTCATGTTAAAATCCGGCAAGCTCTGGTTTCCATGGGTTTGTGTGTGTGTGTGTGCTTGGAGACTGTCTTAATTTGCATGGTTCACTGCCAGGTGAGAAAGAGTAATGCTTGAATGTGCAGAGCAAACATAGCTGGAGTATCAGACTACATCTTGCTGGAACAAATTGAAATGGTAGCTGCTCAAGACTTGCAGTCCTTTGGCAGGGCTGTAAAAATACAAATAATACTAAAAGAAGGGAGACATTCTGACCCTAGCAGCAGCAGGACGCCTTTGTGTGCAAGTTCATCCAGGATCTGACTAACTGTCTTGTAAGGTCCATGTGGAATGTGTGAAGATTTGCAGTAATCCCTTAGTGAAACAAGACAGAGGACTTAGCAGCTGAAAATGTCTCATGTAGCAGGACCTTGGCAGGGGAGCAGCTCTGTGCACAGTTCCATATGGAGCTGAGCTATTATACTTTCGTGCAGCTTGGCCTTAATGCTAATGCTTGAACTAATGCCTTCCTAAGACCAACAGACCAAAAAACTGACCAGCCAGCCAAGGGAAGGAAGAGAAAAGAGCTGTGACCGTTCAACAGAGCTGGACAGTCCCATAACTATTCCTCAAGACTGAATTTTGGCTGCGATGCTCCAGCCCTGCCCCAGGCTCGATGTAAGACCCAGAGGCATCATTCTCAGGCTCTCCCTCCCTCTCTCATTTCATACTTTGTTTTCCATTCCTTTGATGTTCCCTCTTTAGCAGGCTGGTCTCCCAGCACTGGGGAAGGAGTCAGCCAGTTGAGTTAAACCCTTGAAGTGTGAGGACAATGTCTATGAGCATCACAGAGGGGACGAGTCTCCAGCATCTTGCTTGTGTCAGCACTGCCAGGCAGGAGCAGTCTATATCATGGTTTGTAGGCAGAGATTAGTCAGGCAAAATTATTTTAGCTCCCTGGGATTTTTGCTCAAGTAAGCACAGTATACTGTAACTTCATTAATTAATTTAGTTTCAGGTCAACTGTACTAAGGTTATTTATATTACTCTTACAGATAAGGATTTGGAAGACCAGAAAGACTAAAGTTTTCCAGTGTTGGTCCTGCCCCACCAAAGCCTGTCAGTTCTTGCTGGTCTGTGACGGGATGGAGGGGACAACTCAGGCAGTGTGTCCTGACTGCAATGTGTCCCAGCCCTGCTTACTGCCTGACTTCACACTTACACCTGGTAGCTTGTTTGTGTTTCACACTTTACTTCTTTCCCACTACCATCAGTATTAATGATTTCTTTCTGCAGCACTTTGTCTAGTGAATGCAGCCCCAGCTTCTGCACCAGCCATGTAAATACAGGCAGAACCTGGCTTCCGTGTGCATGCATTTGTGTGTCTGCACGCACACGTGTGTGTAAGAATAACAATCCTATGAAAATTTTAATGTTTATAGCAAAAGCAGAGACACTTAAGTGAGACGATTTCAGATGAAGAAAGAGAAGTGTTTGTCACTGATATTTAATGTGGATTATTTTTTAGAGTAAAACCCAGTTTACAACTGAAAATAATCAAGGGGCAATGCAACTGTGGCGTGACATTTTCTAAGCAGAAAAAGATCAGTTTGAAGCCATGCAGCCCTCGCTCTTTGGCACTGAGTTAGCTCTCTTGCAAATACAGCCGCACAACCAAGACCACATTTCCTTTTGTAAAGAAATTTCATTTTGGGGGGCAAAAGGAAAACATGAATACTGCTCTGGAGCAGCACTCCTGGACTCAGTCTCATATAATAGTCCTAGAAAAACAGGGCAGATGATGTCATGGCAGCTGCTGATTGTCTGACAGACAGTTTCCGCAGCGCAACATGAGGCCCTTTGGTCTCCCTGTCAGGGAGATTGGCAGCTGAATGGCACCAATGAGCGCTGGACTGTATTCCCTCTGGGAATGCTGCCCTCACTGATGGACAGAAAGCAAAGGGAAAGATTGTCTTTGAACCTGAAAAGAATCCCCTTTTTTTCTTCCTAAAGCTCCTACCCCCACTCTCCACAGCTCTTTTTTCATCCCCCTTTTTAAAGGTGTTTTGTTCTACAGCAGTTACTGAGCTTAATGGAACTGAATGACTTTTCCCCTTCACAATCTGTCAGTCAAAACCTCAACTCCAGAGCTGTTAAATGAAGTCCTTTCAGAGTCAGACAGAGGAAGAATGTGTCAGTCATCCAACAGACCCCGTTGTGTTTTAATCTGTCAGAGCGGTGATAGGGAGAGCAGCCGGGCTCGGCAGGGGCACGTTCTCAGCAGCAGCTAAGAGGCCCTGACAAATCCAGGTGCTGGAGCCAAAAAGTCAACAGGTCATAAACACGACAAGGTATGGTGCTCTGAGCCCCCAGACGCTCTGCTTTGCAGTGGACTGTGAGATGTTTGGGCAAACTTTCAGCAAAGGTTTCGCTGTAAGCATTTCTAGCAGAAAGCCAGGCTTTAAGCACAGAGTGGGTCTGTGTAAGGCATGGCTTTTGAATTAATATAACTCTTAACTAAAACACTAGAGACAGTAATCCTCCGGATGAAATGCATTTAGATGGACTATGATTCCAAGCTATTTCTGCCGAATTACCTTAATTTTTTGAGTTTCCCCCATTATATGACATTCCATTAATCTTACCTATTAGGTTAAGACTGATGTGCAATTTGTTCTGGGGTTGAACAGTTGGTCCTATTCACTCAAGCACCAGTGTTTCACTATACATTATGAGAAGTGCCCACTGTTGCTCTAATAAGAATAATGACCCTTTACTTACATTTCAAGGGTTTGCTATTTCATCTTTTTTTTTTTTTTTTTTTTTTTTGTCAAGGGAGTAGATTTAAACAAACAGCTCCTGTTCTTATCAGATCTCATAGGAAATGTCTTTTGCCTGTTTTTACAGAGATGGCAAACTGTGGTTCAGCACACAATGTAGTTCTGTGTTACTGTGGCAGCTGGAGTTCTGATGCACTCGAATATGCAAGCTTTCCATCTGTAAGAAAGTGGGTTTACAATGTGGGTTTATGTGCCCTGCAGGCCTGTTGCACTTTCCTTCTAGTTTTGTGTACCTGTGCTCTGATGCCAGGCCCAGTAGAGTTGGCGGAAGGGATTCCCTGACGGGGTAGAATGCTGCATGGGATAGCATCTTGCTTTCCAACCTGTCTGTTCAATTGTCTGCAAAGTCAGGGAAAACCAGTGGCCTCACAGCTTGTCATTCACTAGGTTTAGACAGTCCATCATGCCAGTATCTGCTTAAAAGCTGCAGCAAAATTCATTCTCTCAGCCTCCTCTTGCTATGTCCTAAAAAATTTCTGTTGTATTTGCTCAGAGCAATGAAGCTCTATCTGCCTGTTGGACTGTGACCAGCGCCCTTGGCAAGGACTGTTTTGGAGTTTCACCTGCTTCTAGAAACCTGCCTTTCATGAATGCTGATAACTGTGGCTATAGAAAGTGTCATTGCTGTAGAAAACTGCCTATTCTGGTTATCTAACAGGTTAAACTCAGAGATATACAGCTTGCTTGGACAGAGTCCTAAAAACTGCACTTGACTGATACAGTGACAGAAGAGGTTTACAGTGTTGGCAACTCTTACCATAAATTTTCAAGTCAGTGGGTATGGCCTAGGATAAACAGAGTGCTTTCCTTTCACTGAACTAGAACAATGACCAGACCTAACAGCCAGTGGTGTACAGAGCCCTGGCAGGGACCAAAGGTCTGTAAGGAGTCACCTCTGCCTGGTCTTGGCTTGTTTCCTGTCTCAGTCAAAGGAAGAGATCAGAGAAAGATAATTTTTTTGAAAACTGCCTAGGTTTCCCTGTATAATTTAGTTAAGAATTTCTGTAGGTGGAGAATAATCTGAGTTATTCTCATCCTGCTAAGCCACACAGGAGTCCTGAAAAGGATGAAAAGTTGAAGTTGTTTGCATTTGGCTGCAGAAAGCTGCCTGTATTTGTTTAAATTGACTAATGTTCTCTAGGAACCAAGCTTGTTTACCGAGTAACTGAATTAGTAGGGTATCTGCTCTGTATCTGCTCTGCCCCAAAAGAAAAATATTGCAGTGTGGCTGGGATGGCTAACACAAGTCCATAAGAGGGGAGCCTGTTTCATCTGCCTGGACTCTTGCTCCTTCTGTCACTCAAGGCTAAGCTTCAGGCTGAGGGAGGTGTGGGAGGGCATGAGTGAATGGAGTCTGTTGTCATGTAGATTATTTATCCTCAATGTGGAGGAGTAATTAGGCCCAGAGGGCAGTCCATCACTGTCCTCAGGCTGGATTAGTGGAGACGCACTGGCTCCTCTTCCAGCATGCTTAGAAAAAAACTGTGCCGCACACTGGGCCCCATGTGGAGCACATGGTGATGGTGCATCTTGATGTGGTCAGAAAGGTCATCGTCCCCACTGAAAGGCAAGAGAAGCCCAAGGAGCATTGGCTGACAAAGGCGGTGGCCTCTTGTCTGCGCATGGACAGGAATGTAATTGCTGAACATAAGCTGTCCTTGTTTCACAGAGAAGGATCAGACAGCCCCGTCGGAGTTCAGCTGATCTAAGGGAAAGCATGGTCCTTTATGTGTATTGAAAACCTCTCTGTAAAGAAAGTTTCCTTTAACAGTTCCTTAACTGATAGCTGAAACAAAAACCTAGCCACACTGCCTGGGCTAGCCTGCAACATGGGCTGCAAAATGTGGGAAAGAGAATTTCTGCATTCTCAGAATGCACTGAGATCTTCCCAGGCTGGTTGATGTCCTTGGTCTTTTTATTGTTGGTTTGGTTGTGTGGTGTTTGTAGTGCTTTTTTTTGGTTTTGTTTAGGTTTTTTGTTTCTTTTTTTTTTTCTTTTTTCTTTTTTTCCCTTCTTTGGTTTGGTTTTGTTTTTCTCAGATCCCTAACTTACAATGAACTAAACAAATTTCCTTTAAGTGTAAGTCTGGCTGTTCTATGTTTTTAAGTATGTATAGTATGATCCCATGCACATACAGGCAAGCAAAATATAATTCCATTGATAGGAATGAATGATGTATCAGTTTGGATGTCTATCTATCCTGCCTGCATGCTCAGCCATGGAAAATCTTTGGGCTCTAGTAGCTTGTCACTCACTCAGCTAAATAAGTTTTGAGCCATCTCAACATCTGCTTAAAAGTGGCCAGACTACCACTGAATAGCAAAGGCTCAATTCAACCCATATAAATGGAAATTTTTACTGCTGGCATAAAAGCATTTACAAGCTGAGACGTATATTATGATGGGAATGAAAATAAACTCTTAAAAAAATCTGCACCCCATTTGTTCAGGCTGTGCCTGAATGTTCCCATGCTGAGAAGAACTTCTTGCTATTTATTAACTGTGACTTTAACTAGAAAGTGAAGCTGTTCATTCAAATAAAGTACATTCCTGGGTCTCCTACTGGAATAGCTGTCATTTTGCTGAAGGGCTGTATCTCACTGATACATATGCCAGCAGTAATGGCTGCCCGATGGTGCCATGTCCTTATACATCCAGTATTCCCCACTCCTTGTACTGATCCTGAGAGCAAGCCCTTCCCTGTGAGTTTCCCCCCTGTTCCAAGAGAGACAATAAAATATTTTTAACAAGGTGTTACTACTTATTTTTAAATATTTGTGTACTGAATTTTCTTAATGAAAATCTGTGAACCTGGACAATTAAATAGTCATAGTCACGCGCAAACACACACACACACACACACACACACACTTTTAAACACAGTTGGCCCTGTCTTCACCCAGCACAATCTGCAGCTGCAGAACCAATTAGTGATATGTGGGTGGGTGGATGTATTTTAGGGAGAAGTTGTTCAGAATTTGTACTTTTATGCCCAGAAGGGTTTCTATGTGTGTGTGCCCCTGCTAACTGGATAGGGAAAAAAGTGCAGGTGTTCCTGTTTGCGAAAGAAAGCCTACAAAATCAGAGACCAGGTCAAGAGCCCAATGAACAGGAGATCCTTCCTTCATTCATTTCCTTAAGTTAAGCCCTAATGTGCTACAAACTTCTTCTGGTTATTGTTTAAGGGGAATGGAAAGTTTCAAAAAATCTCCCTTGTAAAAAGCTTATATTACCCCTAAAAAGAAATGGGGGGTGGGGGGAGGAAAGACCCTCATCTGTGGTATGGTGATTTCAAGCAGTGAGCTTGAAAGTCCTGCTTTTAATCCAGGCATTTAATTTTAACCAGGTGCTGCTGTCTGTCCTGCTCGGGACCTGGGAGGTGAATCCCCATTGGTGGATTCAAGATCCTGGTTGCTCCAGGGAAAACACTGTGCAGCTTTTCCTGCTGCTTGAAGGTGGCAGCTTCACATTCCCTGTGGGTGAACGAGGAGGTTGGAGCTTGGTGCAATGGTGAGAAGAGTCAGAAGGCTGGGGCCCACGGGCCAGGGCTGGGTTTCAGTGTTGGGTAACGTGAGAGTTGCAAGCCCAATGCTGTAGGTAGACCATTCTTGCTTTTGGGTGGGAGTCGAAAGATTAATTTTTTTGTTTTGCTGACATTTCCCACCTGGGGGTCTTACAGACCATGAAGTGGCATCTTCTTCTCGCTAGTGATTTACACTACCCCTACATGAGGTCCTTGAGCTGCTCCTGGACCTGCACAGCCATATTCTTTCAAGATGTTTAAGCTTCTTTTCATTAAGTTTGCCCCAGTTCTTCCGATGCTGCTTTTCACCCTTCCTGTTGAGTGTTATAGCAGGATATTAAACTGGCACCCTCTGTTACACGTTAAGAAAACAGCCACGAAACCTGAGAACTTGGCGGACACACCTTCTGCAGCCTCTCAGTGAGAGCATCCTTTGAACACTGGACCCCCCTCCACCCGGCTGAGTAAAGTCGGATGCAGTGGTCAGCCCCTACAGTGACAGCCCCATTGCCTTCCCACGGGCTGGTGGGTTTGCCTTTGGGATGAGTGGCAGCTGTACCTCAGGGGCATTGCCCTCATGAGGGCAGTGGGAACTATGGGGTTTCCAAATGCTCTGCTGGGGCCTGGGAGCTGGTCTGGCCCACCAAGGGCTCTTTGTTCCTCCTCCTTTCTTGTGTGCAAATAATTATACGTGCAATTTAAGTGACCTCAGTGTCTAACTACTTGATTTGAAGGCACAATTAAGTACCTAGACATATAAATAGCCTAAATTGGACCTTTCAGTTAATGATTAGAACAGCAATAGCAGCCAGGTTAGGAAACTTTGACCTTGTACCTGAAAATTAGCTATACTGTACATTTAAACTGCCTAACTTGTTGAAATCTTATAGACCCTGGCTTCTAGTCAAACCTCTAAATGTCATCTTTGTTGACTAGGAGTACATGTCCTCTGGGGACTGTTTATTGTGCAACAATGCCCTTCTAGAAGAATTAATATCATCCTGTCTTTTTACCCGTTCAGTCAAAAGGAGCAAAATGTGGAAGGAATGCTCCTTTCCCATGAACTCAGTGTTGTGGGATTATTTGGAAGGTACAATACCTTGCTAGGTGTGCTATGAGTTCCAGTGGTGCCAGTCATAAACCTTCTGGAGATGTGGATGAGGCAGTTCTTGCTCAAGAGGTCCTGTTAAGGTTTGCAAGATAATTTGAGTAAATAATTGAGACCAGAGTGTATCCTTGCCCGAGTTGCATGGAAATGCAAAGTTCTCCACTAGTACAGTAGATCAGACTCTTCTTAGAAGAATCTTTTATGCAGAGAGTAAAAAAAAATAAAATAAGTATTTGAGCTGTTCAACAGCCTGTTGACACAACACTCCTGAATTCTGTGGGATCAAAAAGGGTCCTTCAGCTGTGCCTGTGAAATGAACAATTTCTTGTTCTGGCAAAATCCAAAATGCATTGTGAACCTTTGAACTCAGCAACAATCCACAACAATGCTTCCTGGAAACTGCTGTTATTATGAATAGATGTAGCCATCTGGATACGTCTAGCTATTGTTAAACATGATGTTTATGTGATGTCATATGCACCTATGTGTCTATAAGGAAAGAAATGCAGTTTTCTGCACCAATGATTTTTTGTTTTGAAAGCTAACACAGTAATTTTCCACCCTTTTATGATTAATGTATCCTTTCTCAACCATTCTTCATCAAAATTGTGAACTCTTAAAAAAAATCTGCATCTGTAGATCACTATCTAATATTTATGAACTTACTTTCTTTTATCATCTTCCCTGGACCTGGAATCTCCCAGGGGTCCTCAGATCACAGACTGAAAAACAGTGGGTAGGATATACCTTTTTCACCACCTGGAACAAATGATGATGTGAAGCTCTTAATATTCCTTTTGAAGGGATCATCAGGCCACACTTTCGTCATTTGCAGGGAGCTGGTGGAGCGCAGGAGTAGGGGCAGCATCTGCTCTGTGTTCCCACTGCAGAGTCCTTTCCTTATGCGTCAGCTGTGCCACAGTAACAAAGGACCAGGCACGACGTGGGTCTGTTTTAGACTTAATGTGGTCAGATCCATTAATAAAAAAAAGCTCAGTAACCATTTTGCAACATGGGTTGTGCTTCCTGCTCTTTTCATCAGCCCTGGGGGTACTTAGATGCTAGCTGTGAAATAACCTCCATCAGTGGGCTTCAGCCTACAAGTTGGTACTTGCTTTTGTTACTGTACACACACAGTGCTCAAGGCACGTGTGTCCCTGACATGGGCTTGCAGGTTACTGATTAGTAAGATGCAATGCCCAGGCAGGTCTTGATGTCTGCCAGGACTTGGTGAGCGTCTTGGCTTTTCAGAAGAACAGTTTGGGAGTGATATTGGGCTGTGTGGCATCACAAGACAGCCTGCACTGTGGGCATGGTTTTAATTTGACTCCAACATGCAGGGGCAGATTTGATGGCCTCCTCAGCTCCTTGCTGTTCAGTCCATGAAGTCACTCTTCCTTTGCAAAGACCTGTTCTTGCCTCAATAAATAGAGCTTTCCACTGCCATTGTTTATTTTACTGGGAGGGAACTCTTCATGTCACCTTTCCCTTTTTTAATTTTGGCCTCTTATGGACTACATGCTGGTTTGCTAAACCTGCCAATCTGAATGAGTAGCCCAGGGAATACAAGTTCCTATGGGATAAATGCTCTAACTTATGACTCATGGACTAGAATAGTAAAAGCTGATGCATAAAGGGCCCTGGGCACTAGCATACCACTGATGTTTTAAATTTATCTTCTTCAAATGAGAAAGATGTTTTTCTTCAAGACATACAAAAATATACCAGCTCAGTGCAATCTAAATGAAGTTATGTGGGAACACTGCTCTGCAGTGTATTGCCAATCTTCTGTGTTTATGTATAATTTTCCATGGGGCATTCCTGTCTGTAAAACTACTCAGAGCGCTTTCCTGTGGACTCCTTTTGACTGGCAGGAATACTAGCAGCCCTAAGTGTCATGTTGTTCATTTGTGCACAGTGTTTTTACAGCTATTCAATAGCATCTGTGAGTCATTTGCCTGCTGAGCCGTAGCTCTTTGGCGTGTGTCAGGTAGAGGTCTTGGGCGAGCAGGGAGAAGGAAGGAGGGCTTCAGGACCAGGGCTGGGCTCTGAGAGAAGAGGTGCCCAGCTGGCAGATGTGATCCAAAGGGAGAGTGGATGCTGTGGTCAGCTGCCCTGTCTGCATGGTTTTGAGGCCAGGGAAGGTGTCAAAGCGATTGGCCCGTAAGTTCCTCCAGGACAAATTAAGCAGAAGAGGACTGTGGACAGCTGGATCTCTAGTTATGCCTTGCCACTGCAAGACTTGCTTAGAGAAGGGGCTTCCTTCCCAAAAAGAGGGTAGGTGACTTCTCTCCCAGAGCAAAGTGAAGGAAAGACTGACGGCCAGTTGCATGTGGATATCCAGTCCGTCTGGTTACTGGGTCCGACTGGGAGGTGAGCCTTGCCTATGTCTGCAGACCCACACATCATTTTGCACAAATTTATTTCCAAGGCTTGTGCCTTGACTTCCACACAGGATTTGCTAGGAAGGCACCATGTTTTGAAGCCACCCCACTGATTCCAGTGCAGTTATTTCAGTGTCACAACTGAACATCTTGGCTATACTTTGAGGAAAAGACTGCCCTTGGCTTTAAGTGAGATCCAGCCTGTGTTTCCTGGCAGTGAGGTCCTGCAGAGGGAGTGAAAATGAGGAAAGTGAAATGAGGAAAAAGCAGAAAAGTGCAAGACTGTGCCATGCTGGGCATTAATGTTTCTGTAGAAAGGGTAACAAAAAGCACATTTTTTCGAGTAATTTGCATCTAATCCTTGCACAAAATTGCTCTGCATGACTCACTCATTCTTCTGTTTTCCTTGTCATACTGAGTTCAGTGTCACATAGGCTTCTAAGAATAACCCTTCTGTAGATTTTGGGCAATATATAGAAAGGACAAAGAGGTGCAAAAGGAATAAAAGGATTTTATAAAAAGGCACAGACTACAAAAAAAGGCAGAACCTCTGCATCATCAAAAGTATTCTAAAAATTTCCTGAAGGCCAATGTCTGCTTCCTCAGCCACTCTTTCTTATGAGATTTCATCTGCAAAAAAAATAAAATTACTATCCAAGTTGGTTTTGGATTCAGTTTATAGAACTGGTATCTGTGGCATATGCAGAACTGAATGTTGAATGTGATAATATCTTAGATTTCAAGTTCCCGTTTTCATGATCTGTACTTGTAAGATTAATTGAAGTGTTTCAATTTTACAATTAAAGGTATTAGAAAAATACTGTCATTTTTCATGTTTAAGATCACAGCTGATGTGAATCCTATATTGGTCTTGAAACTGTAGTGAAAAGCTCAAAAAAGAGCAAAAGGAAATGATGAAAAGTTCTTATGTTTTCAATTATTTATTCACTGTTTTTTCCCCTTCGTTTTCACTCCAGGGATAGTAATGAGTTTTACGAATGTAAGGTGTCAGCTATAGGCTTTTCTGTTGAAACCTCTAAATTTATGGCTCCTCGGGGCATTACAGGCACGGATAATGCATAATTTACAAACAGACTTGAAACTTTCATCTTCCTTTTCCCACTCCTTTTCAGAGCTTTTTGTTCAAGGAGTGATTTGTTTTGCTGTAGTGGAAACCATATGCTCTTCTAAATCTCAGCGGAGTGTAGAAATTCTGCAATGTTGCCAGATGTTGCGAAAGAAACTTCACCTGACAGAGAGTTACACACTCTTCTCTCCTTCAATCAAAAATGTCTTTCTAAGGGGGCATTTTTGCCTGCTATTTGGTAGTGGGTGAGAGGAGATCAAATCACAGCCAGCTTCTGTAGGCACAGGCTCGACATCAGATTCTTGAGGTCTATGCCCTATTTCTGATGGGGCAGGAGCTGGAAGCTTTAGTGATCCACCTCACAAGAACATGGGTCAATAGCTCTTAAATGGGAATCCTGCTTCTGGCATTGACTCTTCTTTGTCACCAAGGACCTACCATATTGGATAAAACCAGTCTAGCTGAGAGTCGACGTGACCATGGCCACACACTCTGTGTGTGCTGCAGAGAAGGTGGAAGAAATATCACAGTGGATCAGATAAGAGCTACTTTGACTGAGCTGTCTGTTATTTAGCAGTTAGCATGTGACTTGAAACAAAAGGCTTTGTGTTCTCCCTTTTTTGTACTCTAACAGAGGATAAAACATTGGATGCTCTTTTTATTCTAAAAATTCCCTAATTCATAAGTGTGTCTCCATGAGTGGCAGTATATCAGTGTGTGTAGGTCCTCTGGGTACAAGAGCAGGGGAGGATCAACTCTTCTCTTCACTGAAAAGTGCAAAGTTGTGAGGACAGCATCCAAGCCCAAGGATGCTGAAGGAAGACTGGCTGAGCAGAGCTGCACAGAGAGGTGTGGATCCTTATACAACCAATTTATTCCCAAAGTGAGTAGGGCTTGAGTTTCTTTGGTACCTTTGTGGACTACTTAGCTGCAGGTTGTGAATCCCTAGAAGCCTGGTAAAATCCAGTGGTTTGGTAAATACTCCAGTGACTGCCATTTAGGCTACACCTAAAGTGAGGTGTCAGTAACCTGAGAATCGTGTTAACAACGTGGTTTTGCCTCCACTCCCAGTGTGATTAAAAAGTTATTTAATCTCAGAGTCTAACTGGGAGCTGTCTTGAATGTTCGTGTGACCATGGGGAGTCGTGAATATCCCAGCTGCATTACCAGTGGAGTTAGGCCTTCCTATACCATCTTTGGGACAAATGGGTTCTGAGACCTGGACATGGGTCTTGTCACAGTGTTAAGGATGTCCCCCTCTACCTCCCACTGATGGATTATGACTGTGTGGCAAAGCTGTCCATCTGGTGAATCTCAAACTGCTTTAAAACTGACACTGAGGCTGTACTTGCTTCATTTTAGTGCCTCTTCCTGCATTGCTTGGACACTGGCACTGTGCCTCTTACTTCCACCCAAGCATCTGAAACAGCTATGAACACGCTCTTCTGGTTTACACCATGTCTTAAACATAATCATTCCCAGCCCTTGTGATCATATTGCCTACAGCATAGTTATCTCTATTAGGGAGCAGGCGACACCAGATAGGGAAAACAAATGCAGATTTTCGTCACTATTCTAATATCTCGTGGATATTTCTCAGGATATTTGAGAGAAACATGGCAGAAAACTTTCTGAAGGCAGTTCCCAGCTCATTCATCCTTTGGGGCACCACTGGTCTCCTTGTGCAGTGTTTCCCTTCATTTCCCAGGTACTGACAGGATACTATAAACTGCTGATAATGACTTAAGACTTTGTATTGCCCCAGCCCATCAGTAAGTCCAGTCAGATTCCCACTGGTGCCTTTGTGTAGCCTTCCTTACTCTTCTTCTGCTTCACGTGCTCCTCATGTCTTTTTGCAAACAAGATGCTTCTCCCGGGTATCAGGTAGCCCATTGATCCAAGCTACATCCTTTTCAGCATTTTTCACTGAGATTTGCTGGATAACTGCACTTACTGGTCTGATAATGTGGATCTTTGTGGCAGAGCCTCGTGCATTCCCTAGCAACAACTCTCAGCTCCGTGTTGTGACTGGTATTCACTGTCAAAACTGAAAAAAGTTTAGTTTTCTATGTATTTCATTTACACTTACCTATGTGCTGAACCCCATCTGCTAAGCTGGAGCTCCCCTTACTGTACACGATGGTGTGATAAACTGTGATTTGGGCTACTCTGTTGTTTGGTTTGTTCTGCACTGTTGTGTTACACATCATTCAAAACCCAAGATTTCCAGCATAAGTGAAATGCAATGCTCAGACAATATACCGTGAGGTTAAATGGAATGGTTCAAGTACATAAAATCACACATTATAAATCGATCCCTAAACATTATAGAAAATTATAATTCATATTGAAGTTGTGTCTTTTTTTAACTGTAACACCTAGTTCTCATAAGGAATCTTTCTGACACGTAGAATTGTTTGTTATTCTTTTTACTTACACACAGGATGAAGTTTGATAGCTTTATTCAGCGGGGCACTGTGGAAATACAGCAAATCAGCACAAATGCACGGCCTGTCACAGTCATTCTTGTATAAAATATGACTCACAGTTTTGAAACATATGGTTACACGAGTTTTAATTTAAGTGGCATCTTCTTTAGTCAGCAAAATGAGGTCTGGCTTGCCTGCGGGAAGTGGAGTCAGCACCTTCACCTGCTGAAGTGAAAAGGCTCCCCCAGTGACCGGTGTTGGTTTCCACTGACGGTGTGTATGGCTGAACAAAAACGTGAACCTTTGCACTTGATGCACACAGGGAAAACCCAAGGGTCTTCCCATTCATTATCTGCAAGCTGCTAGAAATGCAGCTTATCACATACCTTGTGGTCACACAGCCTGTGATCCTGCTGCCTGAAACCTCCCACGTGGATAACCAGATGCACCCCCATACCAGAAGCACTAAACTTTGCCACGAACACTTGTTTTCGATTTTGCCTCTCAACCTCAATAGGGAGAGCCCCATACCATTCCATCTTGCCAAATATCTATATCTATATCTATATATCTTGTCACAGCTTATTTTACTGATGCATTGGATAGATTTAAAAGCTTCCCTCGGTCCTAGAAAGGAAATGATAATTAGCACCTACTCTCACAATAGGGAACTATCATCTCTTCTGGAGGAAAGGAATAGGGCTTGTCCTCCCACTCCTGACAGCTGCTGCTGGGAGACATTTCTGGGCTGTCAGAGCCTCTTTATGAGCAGATTCTTTTGTAAGTCTTCTAGTTCTACACTTGGCATCTGTTTTTCCCTGTGATTTTTTTTTTCCCCACCTTTCTCAATCCTTTCCCTATCTAACTCATTCTCTACTGCCTCTTCCTTCTGGTAGGTTGTTTTTTTTTTTTCACTTGGTCTTTATTTAATGATGAAAAATATTTGGGGGCAAATGAAATGTAAATTGAATCTAGATTTTGTATCAGGCTTTTCTGGAATTTTGACAAAGGGTGAGTTTCCTTTTGACTGGGTAGAAGAGTTGACCAAAGGAGGAAAATTAGATTGCCTCTGAAAAGACAAATATTTTGCTGTAGAGATCTAACTGCAGAGCAGTTCATTTACAAATGTTACACGTTTACAAATGTGAGGAGAAATTATCTACAAAGAGTTTGCTCAGGCTTTCCCAGCACTCTGAAATACAGAGTCATCTGACTTTGTTTAAACTTTTTTGATCCAAAGAGCAGGAGAACTTTTAGCTCATAAAGAGTATCTAAACGTGCGTTTGAACCTTTGACACTGAAACTGAGGAAATTAAACCAGGTGCTACCAGTTTCTCTGGAGCCAGAAAGATGTAAAGCTTACAGAAAAACAAAATGATCTTTTTTCCTCATATTGTCACTTTCTACAATGAAAGAAAGAAAAAAAAAAAAGATAAAAAAGATATTTTTGGAAAGGGAAAAAATATCTATGTTTGCATTTCTGACTGTAATACAATGTGTGGCTGATAAGAGGGTTATGGTTTATATTGTTATGGTAGGGAATGTGATGACAGAATGTGATGAAGTCAGAGCAAGGCTGGAATGAGGCTGACTCCTTCTGCTGCCTTTGTCCTGTCCTGAGCTGTGCCCTGCCAGTGAATTGCACAGTATCTTAAAGTGACCTTTCATTTAGGCTGTATGGAGGTAGTTTTAGTCAACTGGTAGGAGCAAGTGACCCTTGACCTTCTCATATTCACTGAGTGCATGGAGGCATTTTCTGCTGCTGATGGGTGGTCCCAGTAGACAGTGGCCACAGATGTCTGCTCCTGATAAATCCAGTGTTCAGCTAATGGGAGGGGACCTGTCACTGACTTCACTGGAGAGTGAAATATGTAAGCTATAGTCAAGTGTTTCTGCTGGCTTTTAAACTCCATCACTGGCTGATGAAGACTGAAAACTCTTGATGGTGTCTTGCACTGCTTCTGGATAGGTTTCAGTGCCCCCTTTAAGTTCTTCCACAGCTGTTCTGCTCCTGTGGTGGGGACCCAGCTGCACCACATGCAGACACCTCTGAGCTCCCCTCACCCTGATAGCTGGGAAGCAGGGTCAGTTGCTGGTCAATTTTTTACTTTTTGTTCTGGATGTTGCTTTGTGCATCTGGCAGAAAGCAAACTTGACAGTGTTCGTCTTAGAGTGAGTTAGCCTGTAATTAGGGCTTTGTGCACTGGAAACCTTCAGCTCAGACCCCGTTCTCAGTGAAATTTCTGCATCTTTGGTCACAGCACCTTTTCAGAGAGGTTAGCCAAATCCACTATTGCCACTGATTGGAACAGCTTACTCTTCAACCACTCCTCTTGCCCATCCCCTTCTTGCTCACCTCCTTTCTTCTGCTGCCAGCAATTTCTAAAAACTATTGTATGCTGCTCAGTGGCAATAAATATTAATAAAGGTATGTCACTTTACTGCTGGAAGAGTGGGAGAGGAGGTGAGCGATGTATGTTTTACTTCAGAGGCTTGGCTCCCTTTGGCATGCCTTTTCCTCCCAGAAGAATTGCCAAATTATACTCTAGTTTCCCTTCCCAGATGAATTACATCCTCACATCTGTCTGGCTCTGCTCCAAGCTGCTCCAAGTCAGTAGGAGCTGGGAGAAAAGTTTAACATGCAAATTGAAAATGTCAAATTTTGGCTTTGTTTATTGCTAGTTTTGTGGAAAGGAGGAAGTAGAAAGTCTTTCTGTCAGAACAGCTCACTGTTACTGTTTTGCTTTTAGTAAATGAACCTCCGAATTGCAGTACAATGAGTGTCTGGGGTGCTAAGAGACACCAAAAGGACAGTTCTGTAAAGCAATCTTGGATGTGCTGGAAGAGTGTGGTGCTGGAAAGTGTGTGACATTGTGAGTGTGCCTTTAAACAGTTGGACTTTTTGACACTGGAAAGCAGTGAGGAGAGACAACTGCACAATTGATTTGTTGTTGTACTGAAGCAGTGTGGTGAGACTTTTGAGCCCAGTGCTGAGACCTTTCCATATGAGTGCTATATACTGCACAGACCCACTATTTCACTCTTTAATTACATCATTTCTGTTTGAAAGACACAATTCCGTGATCACACATTCCATTAAAACTGAGAACATTTGTTTATGCAAATTTAACACATCCTTTGGGAAACACAATTTCCACGAAGGGCTCTTGGGGTGGTCAAGGTGCTCTGCTGAGAATGCAATGCATTTTAATGACACAGAGCAAGAGTTTTTTACAGAGATAATGTTTTCATCTGTGACAAACTAGAAGAAGACCAGAAATGGTGGTGTAAATTTGAGTAATAAATATTGACAATTCTGCACAAGAGAATAAATGTACCTGGAAGTGAAATAAACCGAACAAAGTATGTGATTGTGGTAGGACTGATGCTGTCACACGTATTTGTGCTCCTCTGGCACAGAAAGGAATTGATATGAAGGCCCCAAGCAATGGGCAAGTTGTTCATGGGAACAGACATTGGTTGAAACAGATATTAGCTGAATTTGAGAAATGGAGGAGGTAATGAAAAGATCCTGAGTTGAGGTAGGATACTAGTAAATATGATAGGAATTTATCCATAGCTGCTCCTACTGTGTTTATTTGGCTAGTTTTCTTCTGGATGTGTCGTAATCCTGGAGATGAACTTTCTTAACACAGCAGCAAAGAAAAAAATGCCACATGCAGCCTAAAATTGAGTGTTAATGTATGGACAGAGAATAAGGCCATGGGCTTAGCTTGGTGGTGTAAAGAAGTTCATGTCCTTATTTATGGAAGCTGAAATGTTATCTTAAGTGGACCATAAATCACTTGCTACCATTGCCAGATTGGGACTGTCCAGCACTCTGCCTAGAACAGAGACAGGTTTTAGCTGCAGAGATGTGATTCGTATATCTAATGCAAACCTGATGGAGAGGTGTTAATAGCAGCCACACAGCGGAGCATTCCATGGAAGTCCCCAAGTATGTGTCACTTAAAAGATACCTTACAGTTTTAATTAGAATATGAATTTTGAAACCTGTGATGATTCCATGATGAAAACCTGTATGAAGTCATTACCAGAACAGTATTCTCCTAGCTTCCCTCCCCCATTCAGAGAAGCAGTTCATCATAATAGAGGGGATTTTCTCTAAGACAGCAAAAAAGTGATTCATAAGGAGTTGAAGAAAAATTGTTGAAAAAGATAGATGAAGGCTACTTAGGGACAGAACAAGAGATGGGCTAAAGATTCACAGTGAGTAATGATACTGAGAAAGTTGTCTAGGCTTTTTGCATATGTCAAAAATACAGACCACACTGAGTGGAATAGTCTTATATTGGTGTTCCAGGGAAAAAATAAGCACTTTGCCATCCAAAAGTACCTACTAGACTTGTGAAAAACTGAAATATATTTCGAAATATATTTCAAAATATAAAACATGAAAATGTGAAACTGAATGTATTTGGGCAAAGTTACTTTTTAATTGATACTTTAACAAGACATTCTATTATTCTTTCAATGTCTTTGATATTTTGCCCATTTTTTTGTTCTTGAATTTTCACATTAAATTAAAGTGGAGACTGCTTTTAAAGATTACTTATGAACATCCAATTTAAAAATAAGTTTAAACAACACTGATACAAATGGGACTAGAAAGACAGGTTACCCTATGGTTATCTGGTTGCTGGTACTGTCCTTTTAGTTAAAGTGGAACCCCTAGTTACAGAGTAGTTCCTCTATTGCCCTTCTCTGTGGGGCAAGGTCTATTGAGTTAATCACTGCACTTGACTAAATCTGGATTTGAAATAACTGGGGAAGAGTATAATTCTATACTTCTGATTCTGAAGTCCTTACCCATGAAAGAAGTGTGAGTTAAATCAATGAGACTATTCACATGGATGAGCATTAATCATATGAGTAATGAGAAAAGGTTGAAGGGTCATTCTTAAAGTTGCTAAGAAACTTTGCAGCTGCTTTGTATGACCCAACTATCATTACATTTCCCTAGTTACTTCTTCTAATGCAGTAGTGATTAATTAAACTAGGGTGATATTGACCCCAAGACAGTTTGTTCCCCATTCAATCTCCCTCTAAATGGTGTCTTGAGGACTGAAGTGGGCGTGAGAGGTGTGCAGGCCAAAGCCTACATCAGTGCCTCTGCATGAAGTGCATTCCATCCTCTGCCGGTTTCAGATTTCCTTTCTCAAGAAAATTGTCTTGGCACCTGAAATGGAATTTCCAGCACCCATCCCCCTCTTGACATCCCTGTCTGAACATATCAGTTGTCATCTCATGCTATGACATACAGAGCTTAGAAGTATTTATAGCTGGCCACAGCCATGAGGAGAGATTTGCAGTATCTCTTCAGTTGTTCCACATACACCTGTATTAATTGCTTCCTTTCTTTGCAAAAGTAAAACCGCATCTTCCAAAACAGCAGCTGCCTTGAGGCCAAATATTCTCCCAGGTGTTTTATTCCCTCAGCATTCACAGACATCAGGATGTCATTTCTGCTAAGTCTGGCTGCCCAGGAACTGTCCCTATTTATCCATAATACCATTACCAGAAATCTCCATCAGCCTTGAAGTTGAATGATCCAGCAACCCCTTGCTTCACTTTTGAATTTGCCTTCTGAAGGGACAGTCATGGCCGTATCAAGACCATCTGCTTTTGTCATATTGAGGAGAACAGCATAGTGTATTGTGTGGTTTGTATTAATGGCGGAATTTTCAGCAGCATAGGAAAATATTTCCAAGCCTCCAGTTTTTTTTGAGTTACTGTTATCCTTGCTTCATATATGGCTGCAGTGCCACATAAGAAGCACCTTATTCTATTTATTCACTCTTTCAGGAGGAAACTGTCAGTCCTTTGTCTTGGTTATTTCCTTTCTCTTATAAATTTATTTTTGATTCATTATTGTCTTGGTTCACCTTAAGAAGAGCCTTGAGAGGAATGAGACATTTTGGTTTTGGAGTTTTTAATTTTCTACTGAAACATATGGCCATTTCTGGAGACCCAGTACATAGTGATTTTCTGCATCAAGGTGTCTGAGTTCTTAAATGTCTTCATAAAACCAGAAGAAAAAAATTAAAAAAAAAAATACACTGATAATAGACATTATCACAGGCAGTAAAGTATAATGCCCTGTACAACTTGTTATGCTTTTAGCAATGAAAATACTCATGTCAGAAGAAAAAAAAAAAAAAAAGAAAAAGGAAACTCAAGAAATGGTGTGTGAGATTCCCACACGTGATTCGCACTTAGTACCTCAGAAGAAGGTAGACCTCTGCCAGCATGCCAAGGGAAAACATTATTTCTAATTCCAAATGAGTTATTTCTTACCCAAATATACACTTATTCTTTCTTTTCTGCTCCTTTATGCACTTTGCTTTTGCATTTTTAATGAATAAGCTAGTATTGCACTCAATAAGTTAGCTGTTTCCAACAAAGAAATAGGGAAACAAGAAAACTTCCCTTCATAGGAAAGAACTTTTTAAAGAAAGGCCGACATCACTGGCTTAAATCAACAGAAGAAAGTGTGTTCATTTAGCTACCCAGAAAGTCCTAATATGTCATCATGTCATGTACAGCATTCGGCTGCTTTAATAGTGTTATCCTTTTCTCTTTTTAGAAAGGAGTTCATTTCAGTAAGCTTGTAAAGTACAATATACTGTATTAGAGGTTTCATTATTCACAGGGACCAAAAGAAAAAAGAAAGATCTTTCCACACATGATTAATACCTCAGCTGAATACCACGTGCTGGATGTGGGCCATCCATCAGCAATTTAACATCTGTAATCTGGCCATGGTGAGTCACTATTAACATCATGAACAAATCATGGATGCTCTGTGGTCTTATGGTTTATGGGCCTTGTATGAATTGAATGTGTGTTCAGCCTGGGAATGAAATGTGGATGGTCTAAATTAGAGGCAAAGGAAGTTATGAAAAGGAGCCTTTCCATTTATTTATTTATTAAGTAGATGTATATGAGGTCTGTTTGTAAAAGTCTGGCTTTCAGCCCTTCTCTAACATGGAAAGGTTAGAGGATGGGAACCAGTGGGATTTAACAGAAAATCTGTGATAAGGAATAATAAAACAAAGGGAGGTGATCAAATCCAACACACAGGCACATCCTTTAACCTGTAAAAGCACGCACAGTGTTTGATGGTAAGTCTGGTTTCGTTTAGTTGCACCCAGTGCCATGAGCTGTGGGCACCTGCACACCAGTATGGTGGTCAGTGTGGGGCCTTCCCCTCTCCACTGTCTCCCTTCCTGAGAACAGATGGCCTTTTTGCACTGTGCTTGCTCAGTGTTTTGACTCTGCCAGCTCTAACTTGAACAGGGAGCTTACAAATGACTGAGGGAAGAAGAAACTGCCCAGGGAATAACCTGATGGTATTCATCTCCTTCATAGGCTGATGTTCATCTCTAGCTGGACCCATTATTATTGTCAGCAAGGAAACCACTCCCCTGGCTAGACAAATTTCCTTGTGCCATGATCGTTTTCATTCTGGGCATGCTGACAGCAAGTGGCACGTCTCTGTGATGACTCAGGTCCTGCCATTACCCTTGCCCTCTGCCCTGTTCCACCACAGAGATACTCATGCTGAAGGTCTTCTGATTTGCGCTCCTGGGGGTGCCAGGAACAACATGCTCAGGGAAAGCACTCGCCCCTGGGATACTCTGCCTTCCTGAGTCTGACAGGCAGAGTTTGTTGCCCATGAAGGAGCACTATAGAGTTTGGCTAGTCATTCAGGCATTTTCAAAAAAAAAAGGAAGGTGAGTTTGGATTGGGAGAATCTTTTCCTTTCTTTGGCTTGCTGAGTTTTATAGTGGCTGCTGTCAGCTTAGATCTATTCTGTAATAAATGCTTAAACATACTGATCGCTTCTGCAACTTGATTACATGATATTTGCTTTGGTAATACAAATAAATAAATAAATTGGGACATGCCTTGTGCTTCTTGGGGCTGCAGAGCTGTATAATTCATAATTTTCAGTCTTCTCCATTCATGAAGAATAAATCTGATCCGATCCAGACTTCTGTTACAGTTTTGTCTCTGCCTTCACAGAAAAGCAGTGCAGGGTAAACCAGTCAGGATCACTTTCTAAAAGTTCAGTTCGGTGGCAGGTTCTAGAGGGGAACATGAGCAATTTCTGTAAATTGCCTTCAAAAGTAGCACAGGATCTTTCAGTCAATTCTAAAAGAACTGTTTACTGTTGCATATGGCAGTCATTATTTGGAATAATAAACCCACTGAGAATCTGAACATGCATGGGCCAACAGATGGGTCATCTTGCTTCGCAATTTAAGCAAGTAATTTATTTCAATCAATAGGACAAAGCACATGAAGATTATTAATTCCCTTCCAAGACTCATGCAACAAAGTCCCACAACTTTCTGAATCTTGTAGCCATTATGGAAATGTACACCTCTTTGGGATTTGGGACCATTTATGCTTGCTTGCAGCAGTTTGTTTCATATTTCTTACTGATAAACCCCATTTTCTGATTCAAATTAGAGAAGGTAAAAAATTAATAACTATAAAGTTATAATACAATGCAAGGTCATCTGTGTTTGGCAAGTACTATACAAAAGCTGTGCACTGAGCAACAAAACCAGGGAATCACTTATTTTTAGCAATAATTATGCATCCTATCTTCCTCCAAAGTGATTAGAGCTTTTATCAGTCAGGAAAAATATGTAAATATATGATTCAGTTGTCTCTGATAGCAAAAAACCAGAATTTTCTACCTTGTGGTTATCCAATTGTGTTAATTATGAAAGTCTCCTTTTCTTTCCCTTTGAAAGTAGATGTTCAGCTCCCAAAAACGACTGAAGTGATGACTGAGAATTTAAAAATTTGCTGTCATCCCAATGGATCAGGCAGTGCAGACAGCACAAGGACCTTGGTACCATTGTGTGAATATGTTTCCACTGTGATTTGGGGCTGTTGTCATCAGGGTGATTCCAAATCCATGGAGTGTCCCAGAGTGTTTTTTGTGACCGATAGGAGGGTGCAACTCCACTTACCAATGGCAATGGCTTGTGTAACATTTGCTCACCCGCCCAGTTTGAAAATTTGCCGTGGGCTACCCTGGATCTCTGCTAGAGAAGTACAGCATCACTGTTAGAGAACTGAATGTTATCCCAAGCTCTGGTACCTCCAGGTGGGTCAAAGTTTGCTGGCATGCAGGAATTCTGCAAGAGAAACAGAGCTGCTTTGGGCACAAACTGTCTTTGCAAAAAAAACCCCACTCCATGGGGCTTTATAGCGTTAGCATGCCGGATAATTTGCAATTGTAAAACAATACAACCAGAAGGGGACATGAAACTACATAAGTGGTTTTCGCACCAGGTGCCAGAGCTGCTGCACACGAGTTCCGTGAAAACCTTCCCACAGGTCTCTTCCACGTGTGCGTCACAGTGCACCCGGAGCTCTCTGACGGCAGCACCGTGTAGTTGCTCTGATCCAGGTCGTGCTCAGCCCTGTGAACGATGAGGTAAGAAAAATTAGCTGCTTCTTGAAGAGCCTAGTGGGCTGCAGTGGGAGCTGAGGCATGCAGTGAGCATGGTGGGTTGGCAGGCAGTGATTGTGGTGGGTGCCCATGAGGCAGAACTGCTCTACCTCTCCTTGCAAGTGGCAAATGCAGTCAGATACGTTTATTTAAACCAGAGTTCATTTAAACCTCCTGTCAGACATCAAGGAGCTCATTAAACCTATGTTACTGGATTGTGTGCCTGATTTTTAACAAATAGCAAGCTTTTGTAAATATATAGCATGTTTACCTAAATGTCTGCAGTATGGTCAATGTTGTCATATAAAATTTAGCAACTGATATTTAATTTTGAGCCATAAATGTCGAATGAATTTTTAAAATAGATTCTAAAGTTGAAATATTTACTCATTAGCCAATGCCCCATGTGAGCAGAAATAAAACTTGTCACCACTACATTGTCCTAGGCATTAAAAAATTGTGAGGGAGTTGTGAAGGGAAGCTCCTTTCTCTGTTGAGAAATCTGTGGTTGTTTTTGAGAAAGCTTTTGGAATGCTAAATGCCCTTATAAAGCAGTAAGTACCACCCAAAGATGGAATGAGAGAAAAATTTTAGCCATTAGATAAGCAAAATAACAATCCATGTCCCATGCATACTCATCCCATAGGCTACTTCTCCTCAGAATAAAAAATTACTGCCAAGCTTTTAAAACTCAAAATATTTTGCTTTGACATTTTCAAAAGGAATACTTCTGAATTTATAACTTCACAATAATTGTTTCATCAAAAAACAATTGAATTGAAAAAGCTTGGACACCCTTTTTTTTCCCCCAAACCAGAATGAATTTGTTTGTCTTTCACCACAAATGATGAGACGTTACTAGTTTTGGATCTGAAACCCATTCCCTTTGAAATTGTTCTGCTTTCTTTTCCCTCTCTGCCAAGTCCCCAGGGCATCTGAGCCTTTCACCAGTCTCCTGACCTCCATTCTTTGCCTCGTGCCCCCAGAACAACCACGTTTCTTGGGCAAATGCCATCAGGCAGGGAAAGCAGTGGGGACTGGCTCTAGCCTGTGACCTCACCAAGCCCCTTCAAAACTGAAATGGAAATTCCTGTTGTGAGCCAGCTGGTTTTGGACGCATTAGTGGTTTAGCAGTACTTTCCCTTTTATCTCTACGATTTCAACAACATTGCTGTGGTTTCTAAACTCTTTGGTTACAGCACACACTGCATGTCCTGCCCATCGCCTTCAGAGCCTGCTAATGCCTTCAGTCCGTTTGAAGAGCAAAGCCTTAATGAACTTGGAGAAGAAAAAGTTCCAGATGTTTTGTGAACTATCAAAATACACTGGATTTTCTTTTTGTAAGGAACTTTTCACAACTCGATAAAAGCCTATTTTCTCAGCAAACAGATTATATGTCAGCCAGAGGTGTGAAACCTTAATAGAAAAGAACCATGTGCCAGTTCAGGAGAGAAAAAAAAGCAGTCTCCAATCTTCTCTACATGCTTTCTAATTCTCTTTAAAAAAGAATCAGTATCTAAGAAGAAAATTAAAATGAAGTGTGTAAAATAAAGGCAAAATATATTGACAGAGTTTTATTACTTTTTTTTTTTTTTACTTTAGACAGAAAAATATGCAAAAAAAATAAAAAACTACGGGGTTTTTAAAACTAAGTGAATCTTTACAGGGAGTGGATGAACTGGGCTTCATTTGCTGAAGTGGTGAATCTAAATCCCATTCAGGGACCAAAACTCTGAGCTATGGGAGTACATTGCCTGCATCTTGCATTACATATGTTGAAAGGCTGGCAAACTGACTCAGCAGAAAAATTACCTGTGTGAACATTATGTTTTGTGTCATGATGGACAGAGAGTGTTTCATGGAAACGACACCTGATGAAGTACTTTTCATCAGCAAAGCTCAGAGTGCTCTAGGGAGAAGATAACAGACACCTTGATTTACAGGTAGGACAATAAAGATATAGCAGCTTCCAAGAGCAGAGCTGCAAAGGACAGGAAGGAATCTCCTTAGGAATGAGCCTTTACTATAGCTACCATACATTGCTGAAAGGGAATACAGGCACTGGAGAGGTGCTTCCAGACACCTTCTTTCTCTCTCCTCCAATGGCCCTGCGCAGGGCTTTCAGGATTTCAGTAAAGATTTCCATGCTGTCTCTCACAGGATCCTTCTGGGCAAACTGTCCAGCCCATAGCTGGATAAACACATCATGTGGTGGGCGAGCACTTGGCTCACAAGTC
>JAYRBT010000082.1:32408714-32436227 GCA_036023395.1 Myiotriccus ornatus | reverse complement strand
TAAGTTTTGATTAAGAAAATTATTAGGAAGCTAAAAACTGATTCAAATGGTCCCAGTTAGTCTGGGGGTTTGAAGTTTGGCTTCTCCTGTGAAATAAAGAAAGAGGAATTGTGTGAATATAAAACATAGCCAGTAAATTGTGTGGCTGGCATCAGCACTCCAGCAGCACTGCCTTTCAGATGCAAAACATTTCAGCAAGTGAATAATGCCTCAGCTGAAGCCTGGAACTTTGAATGATGTTGCTCTGTGTAAAAGGTAGCTCTGACTTATGAAATGTCTTTTCAGTACATACAGTTATTAAAAAAAGTGGCATCTTGATTAGGGCCCAATGTTATTAATTACTAAAAAGCTGGTGTGATTCCTTGAGGGCTGCCCAGAGGCCACAGCTATTTCCATACTCTGGGTTGTTTTGCTGTACCTTAGAGCATGAGGCTACAGCACCTTTCAGTCCGAGACACCTCATACATGCCACGAGCACTGCTCTGCCTACATAGAAATGACACTGTGGCGGCTGCAGAACAGTGCAAAACGTTGTCAATGCTTGTTCTTAGACCAAGGCATGACATGCCCTCATGCAGCTTGGGCTCCCTAACAATCATGTGACAGACAGTGCAAGTGCTAGTCTTAAAAAAAATGGGTTTAAGTAGCCTTTTAAAACTTTCTTAAGTATATAGTGTAACAAAGAGGTGTTTTTATATATGCTCCTTCTAAACAGACAGTTCCTTCAAAAAACAAAAAACTAGGACTACTCTCCTGCTTTGTGTCCTCAGCAAGGACCAAATGCTACCTTTTCATTCACAAACATTTGACTCTAGGTCAGGAAGGAAAAACAATTTTAAAATCTCTTGAGGAGAAAGGAAAAGAGCATAGATTTTAGTTTCATTACTGTTAAACCTTTTATGCCCCAAACTGAAATATTTGAGGGTCCATAGAGCTCCATGTTTGATGATCTTTATTGGATGCATATATCTCTGTTTACAGAAACATCGTTTAATGGTTCAAACATTGAATTGCAAAAATTTTTCATTTTTGAGCAATCAAAATATACCATTCTCCATTCTAATAAAATATTGAGTACCAGCTATAATATAGATTATAGTAGTAATGCCTCTGGTAGGGTCTGACAGTCCAAACTTGTTTTCATTAAAGTCCTGAAGTCAAGGTTAATGCACCAAAGAGCTGTTACTCATCAGTGTGTAACACCAGCTGATATGGTACAATAATCCTGCTGCCACAGCACAGGGCAGCAGAGATTGCTCTTCTAAGCTGTGGACCTGGGCTGTACTTCACAGGATGCTTATCTACATACAAGTCTAGCTTCCAATCAACGAGTGAAAAAAAAAAAAAAATAGGTATGACTAAAACAAAAAAATCTTTCCTGAGAATAATTAACAGTAAAACCAAAGCTATAACTCTTCATATTTAAATTCCTAAAGAAACTGAAAGTCTATAACTGGAGCCTTTTCTTCCCCATCTGTAATATCCCTCTTCTTGCAACTCCCGTCCCAAGCTTGACATCGTCTGACAGCTGCATTCATTACTATCAGAGTTATACTTGCAACAGGTTTAGGAGCACCCTTCACAATTAGCAGTAGGATTCACTCTCATTTTATTTGGCATACCTTGACAAAGGTCTTGGATTTTTATCTTTTCACCTTTTTAATAAAAGGAGTTATTTATCTTTAGGCCTATGCAGATGTAAAGACAAGTTTCTTTCTCTGAAGAGGTCAGCTACAAAAATGGCAACTCTAATAACATACTTTCCCAAATTACTCTTCTATTTTCAGCCCAATGTTATTTCCTTGATTTTATTTATCTGATGCCCTTCTCTGTAGCGACAGAGCTATCCACAGGATAAAACATTTGTCATCCCAGTAAGAAAGAGAAAGTCTACACTTTCTTGACGCCCCTCACCTAGGACATAAAACCAGCTGGCTGTAAGAGTTCATACAAAAGAGTGGCATTTTGCAAAAACCCTTCTTAAAAGTGGCCAATTTTGCCTTTTCTCATGTTTCACAAGGAATCAATTGAGAAAATTTGGAGCCACCACCAAGAAAATTCTTCCTGTCAACCAGACTCTGAAGTCCTGAACATGTGAAATTCAATGAGCACATGCAGCTGACTGGGTTCCTCTTTTCTGGTGTAAGGAGTCCCATCTTCCTTGCCTTAAAGCTGACAGGAGGGTTTCTGTGCCTTGTCATATGCCAAATTCATTACAGGATTGAGAATTTCAGGAAAATACAGCCTTCAACAGAAAGAACAGTCATTTCAGCATGACAGGGAAAGTAACAAGTGTCCAGAACAAACTTTGTGGTTTTAAGACCAGATAAGAAATACAAAATTTTGTTGGAGTTCTCTTTTTAAGAAGTAAATACATTTGGCAGAATCAACTTTAGCATGGTTAAGTCAGGAGGATATCTTCAGTTCCCTTCTAACAGTTAGGATGCCTGTCCTAAAAGTTCACCGTTTCCTCCAGATGTCCAACGCTGTTTTGAGAAGAGTCAGAATGGTTGAAAAAAAGAGTCTGTTCTCCAAGTCTTAAGTCTTGTTCTATTTTAAAACTGAAAAGGCTATTAAAAAAAATTTTTTCCTAAATTTCCTCAGCTGAACTGTTTGCTTTTTATCTATCACTAACCACTGAAGTTGTCTGCGAAACTGCCATTAAAACAAAATTTTGATAATAGTTTGGAGAAGATAGGATGTTTTTTTCCCTTATTCCAACTCATTTTTGCAGGCAGCAGAGTTTATGGATAGATAGGTGATTTGCAAGTATAGCTTCTGTTATTTGGAGAATAACAAAAACTTAGCAGCATCCTACATACAGAACAGGAAGTAAGATTTTGCCTGGTTTGTTTACAGATTAACTCCCCAAAAACAGAACTGGAGGGGATTCCCAGTAGATAACTGGGAGAAAAGTTTATATGGAAGGAGTCCTTACCTGCTCCTCCTCTTCCTCACTGCAGATCCACCTTTACAGCACACTTGGCAGGGCAGCATTTGCTGTCTGCATCAAATAGCTCTACAGGGTTACAATTTAGTGTGGAAAAAACTAATATGGATAGAACTAGCGTGGAAAGGTGTCAGCTATCTTCAAGAAGCTTGCTTACCACAGAGCTCTTTGATCAACCTTCACAGTCCTTACCTATTTACAAGTTAATTACTCCTAATAAATACTAACAAAACAGGACAAGAAATGCTTACTGGCATACTTGTGTCACCACCCAGCACTTGATATTGCCATGTCACCAGCAACTGCTTTGTTACCATCTAGAAAAGCAAGGAAGGAGAGCTTGCACAGTGTCCCAGCCTAAGAGAAAATGGCCACTGCACTGGTTATAGTAGACTGTTCCAGATGGAAGAATGGTTAATTTAATAGCCGGTATCTGGAGGAAACCTGAGGAACAGAGATGTTAATTATTGCTAAACGTAGTACCACAAACCAAAGTGAAAACATTTGCAGTCATTCAAATTCAGCAGTAATCAGTTTAGTCCAGGAACAGGATATTATATGCAAGTAACTCTTTCAGTGGCATGAAAGTTGTGCCAATAAATGTGTAGCTGTGGCCATAGCAATGAAAGAAAGGCAAAAACACCAGCCGGCAGCACTGCCTGTAGATGATTGGCAGGGATCCCTCACAGACCAGCACACATCTTGTTGTAGGATTGGAAACTATCCATGCCCCTGCTTGTATGTTTTCTAAACCATGACATTAATAAATGCAAGGCAAGAGGATAAGTTAGATATGGGTCAAACTCTGCTTCTTAAAAGATTCTTGACTCTGGTACTTTCATCTTTGTTCTTTTTGTGTGACTGTGAGATGCCAGAGAAGTATTTGATACCAAAATTGAAGAAGTTTCTTCTGACCTCTTTAAATGCTTTCTTCATCTCCTCTTGCTTCAGTTTACAGTATGTGAAACTTCTTTTGCCAGTGGTCAGGTTCAGCAAATGCAAAGGTGAATGTGAGTGTTGCTTCCTTCAGCTGCCTATTCAGCACTCAGATATTTCTGCAGCTTCCAGCTTCCATTTCAGTTTCTCTTTGACTTGCTTTGGATGCATCATGAGAGTGCAGTCGTCTCTTCAGTTGTGAGCATTTTGGGGAGCACATGGAGGCTTCCTCAGTCTTTGTACAGCACCACCAGAGGAGCCCACTCTGATTGGATGCCCTGGTTCTTACAGCACTGCAAACAAAATAACAAGAAATACCTTTACAAATGCCCCTAAGTAAACCTCCTAATGACAAGAACTCGAACCCTCCATCCTTTCCATCTCTATCTTAGCTTTCTCTGTATCTTCACTGTCAGTTCAAGAGAAGATCCAAGAGCTTGGAAATCGGGAAACGACGTCTGCCTCAAGTCAGTAAAATGCACTATTCCCTTTGCTCACCAGTGAACATAATGGGCAGGTGGGGATGGAAACTCCAGCATCAGAAAATCTGCCAGGGCAAAACTTGCCTGTCAGCTGTCAGCAAGCTAGCGAGAGTCAGAGCATTTGAGAGACCCTTTTCGGTTTCTGTCCTAGCACAGCCTCCAGACTGAATTTTGCTTTGTCTTCACAACCAGAATATTTATTTCAGGAAACAGTAAAAGGATTGAGGCTGCACACGAAAATTTACATTTTTTGCCAAGAAGTAGAAAATTGTTGCAGTCCTTTTGGTGATTTAACCTGCCTGGGACACACCAATAAATCACAGGAGGATGAATCAAAAAGCAACCTCTTCCCTGGCATTTTTGAAAAGCTGAAATTAACATTGCCCCATGGCAGCCCGTCTGTGCTCATCATCTACTGACTGACCTAGAGCCAGTTACCCACACCCCATGTTTCCACAAGGCCCATCTCTAGAGAGACCTTGTGCTGTACCAGAGGAGCATCTGGTGAGACAGACTTTGCTTGCAGTTTGAGGGGCACACAAAGAAAGAGATAACAACTTCTCGCAACATTTTTCTCTCACAAAGGGTAAGAAGGGGTGGGCCTGAATTTGCCAAGCAGCAACTTTTAAAGCTAAATAAAACCTACAGAACTCCACTGCCTGAAAGCCGTGGGAACTGCAGCACTATGAATCACCTAGTAAACATATGAGCTATCAGAGTCAATGAATGGTAAGAAATAAGTGAAGTCTGTGCAGGCTGATGAACCAAACTTTTTAATGCATGCCTATTAAGATGAAAAAACTGGTTTATTTCTGGTGCCTGCTCATGATATTGACTTTGTCAAAGAAAACACATAAAATGTTGCCGCCATAAATCTTGACAAATCCACAGGACAATCTAATAATACACCTAACCAAATGAAGATTAGAAAAATGTGGCTATCAAAGCTCACACTGGAATCATAGACTTCATGCTGTCACAATTGGAAATGTCAGAAATGTTGGTCTTCAGACAACTAGAGATCAATAATAACAGCAGATCATAATCTATGCATACTAAACTTAGCCTCTTCACATCAATGCAGCATTAACTTATTTTTATCCTTTTTCTAACCAATGAAACATCCCTTTCCCTACTGCAGGGTGTGTTATCATGTGGATGATGCATTCTTTACTAGGTTGCTGTTTAAAGTGTTGCCTTCTGATGGTTAATTTTAGCTTCAAGACTCCAAAAATGTTTAACTCACAGCTAGTTATTAAGGTTGGAGGTTTTTGTTATTCAAACCCTAAATCTGTATCTAGCATAAGTTTCATTGCAAGTATTCACTGAAGAAGAGTACAAAATATATTGGGCTATTTTAACTTCAAGGCATTTCTGTGTGTAATGGATTAGGAGGGATCTTCATCCAATTCAGGACACATAAACCACTGAGGAATTTCTCAAGATAGAACAAATATGTTTGGGTATTTTTTTCTCAGAGAGAAATCCTATTAGTAAGGGCATCTACTAAGTCCTTCTATAAGATTCCATTCAATGACCTCAATAAATTATAACCAGTTAAGCTGAAATTCTCTGTGCCAGGTTTACATCCAGATTTCTGTTTATGCTTCATCTACAACGGTTTGGCCACTCTGCAAATGAAGTAATTGAAAAGAGCCCATACAAGAATATTAAAAACCTTTGAAAACCTTCCCATGAGAAGCTATTGTCCACCTAACTTTGGAGAAGAAGACTTAGGCATGTTAAGTCTGTCCTCCCTATAAGGATGTGCCTTCTGAACATGCTGTGAAAATTTCTGCAAATTTGGTTGGACTTTGTGTCTCACCATATTATGAGAGCTTAAGTGGTAGCCAATCATGTCTGCTCAGGAGACAGATGGAGACCAGTGGCAAAAACTGCAGAAAACTTACGCCCTTGCTAAAGTTGCTGCATTCCTCCAGAGCCAGCCAGGAAGGGTGAGCAGAGGTGGACTGGTCCCACTGAGGGCTGTGGGACTGAGCAGTGGCAGTAGCTGGAGGAAGGGGAGCCAGGGCCATGGCAGGCACCAAGCCTGGCACACACACCTCAAAAGCAGGGAGCAAAGGATCAGGAAAGATGAATCAAAACAAGGAGTAGCACACCAGACACAGAGAGGAGTGTCAGTACCTTAGCTCAGGAGGCAATGGATGGATAGGGTCAGCTCCCACTGGAGCTGAATTGTATTTAGGAGTCCTCCACCTCTTCATTCCTCTGTTGTCAGCAAATACTCACCATTAGCAAAGCGTACTTTTCTCAGGGACTTCCTAACTTTTAAGTAATTGAATTTGCCACTTTAATATTCTTTCAGTATATCTATGGAGTGCAACCCATGCTAACATAGCCTGTAACCCACCCACGCATGACATACACATGCAAGGTACAGATGCACATACATACATTCTATATTTGAAATGCCACAAAAGCATAAAGAAAGGCTGTAGCTATCTAAACTATGTACTTATGTGTCTCTGATCACATGGACATTTTTAGGAAGACTAGAACTTCAGAACAAAGTAAGGACAAATAAAATTAAATTTTTTCGTTTCTGTACGAAGATGTAACATTTTTTAAAAGCATCAGGGCACAATTATAGGAGTCCTTCTCAGAGCCCAGCTTATCAATCTTCCAGTGATACAGATCTCAGAAGAGGCCTTTTATAGTCCATCACCTCCAAGAAATAACTGTCGAATATAAAAGACTCCTGGCTCTGCAGCCCAGGCTTCTGTATTTCCAAAGACTGAGGGATGCAGGGGATTAATTTTAAAATAAAAGCCATGGATGAGTAGGTCCAGCCATTCATAGAAAGACAAGCAATGCACTACCTTCCTAAATCAAACATATGGCTAGAACAAACAAACCCCAGAAAAAATGGCAGTTATTTTCTTAACTTAAGATATGCTCTTACTGGCCAGCTCGCAAAGGGCAGTTTTAAAGGATAGAAATTTAGATTTTGCTCAGAAATAGGTTTATGGAACAGAAAGATCAACAGAAGAACTTTAGAAGTTAATTTGAAACTTAAAATTAATATCATATTTATCAGATAAAGATACTCCTAAGAGAAAATGTCTATGTACAAATCTTAATGCCATCAGACCCTCTTAATAACTAGAGCTGAAATGGTAACAGTGCACAACTCTTATTACTTGTCAGGTAACTCTTGATCCAAGGATATTTTCTAATCTGTATAAACCTCAAGGGTACTTTATTCCAGGCCCCAAATGAAAGAGTAATTTTTGTGCATGTGGGTGGCCAGAGTCACTGGAAGCATCTGACTGCCCACTGAAAGCAGGCAAAAACCTGCAGACACAGGAATCAGGACCGACTTACTGGACTTCTGTGGTGGCCACTGTGATGGTGGAGCAGATGCTGCTGAGTATCTTGGTATTGGGCAGGGGTTGGGAAGCCCATCCCTCAGGCACCTCATCCCCATTTCGCAAGAATCCCAGTGAGTTCCTGCAGCTGGGTAAGCAGCAGCATCTACGGATGTATAATGCCTCCAATGAATTTAACCTGGGTTTCTGATGGAGGCTGCTCAGGTTTTTAATTCAACATCACAGCTAACAGACTTTGCTTGGGTTTTTATCTTCAGTTCAAGTACAGTTTCTGACAAATACAATAATATTTTGCTACATGATTTCTGGAATGTGAGCTGTATTGATCAATCATTCCTAGTCCTAATTAAACAATTCGTTTGCCGGATCAGATAGATGAGTTTAATTCACATTACAAGGAGGCATAACTGTGAGCCTGACTATTTCAGAGAAAGCAACCCGCTAAAACAAATTTCCAATTAACAGGATTATAGCATTTTAGAGCATTTTAAATCTTTTTTTTTTTGGATGTCATAGCACTTCCCTTCAGCAACATACCTAAAACTGTTAAAGCTGCTGTAAAATTTATTAGCTGGGAACAGAGTATAAATGTATTCTTTCCCTTACTATGTATGACCCTTCTACTCCTTGTGCTTGTTAATAAACAGTGTCCAACCCCACATAAAATGTGCTTGATACATTATTGCATTGCTGACTGTAATTTTTGTCAGCACTTTAGTGACTGGCATTGCATTATCACTTGTGCGTCTGGTTCCTAGCTGAGAAGAATGCAGTCAGATCAGCGCATGTTTTATTTAATTGCCTCTGTACCTGGGTCCTGCTAAATGGCTTGAGGAAACCTGATCTATTGATGTCTCATCCCCTATAAAATCCATCACTTCCGATGCAGATGGTTGAGCATGTGAACTTACTTCATTTGCCATCAGTTATGCTGGGGGCAAAATGTCGTTGGCAGAAAACAAATGCCAAAAGAATATAAATGCAGCTAGAGCAATTTCTGTGTAAAGTCTGAATGCATCTTCATGAGAAATTTTTGTACTGCTCACACAGGGGTAATTAATAATTCCAATAAAAAGGCTTATATTTAGAAACATCAAGCCCTTGGTTAAAAGCTAAAAATAGATGGCAGTCCTTTTATATTTTATTTGATTCAATCAGTTGCTGAATCTTCATTTTAAAATGCTTAGGACAGGAGATAGTGATCCAATCACAGCTCATTACTGCCCAGGCACAGTCATTGGGGTTACAGTCCACCAGTGATCTGGAAGCAGACGTATAGGGAACACTTCAAGTACTCAAGGGTACGTTGTGGAAAATAGTTTAAGTCTTACAGAATAGTCTAAACCAATATTCAATAATTTCTGTCAGCTTCTAAAAACAATCCTGAGTAAAAATAGAAAATTCTGCAGAATTGCAAGAATGTCTTTAATAATGACCTATAACTTTGTAAGTGCTGTATTACATTACATTTATGGAAAAATAAGTGTCTGAGGCTTATTTAAAGAATCTTACTGAGAGTGAAGGAAGAAAGCAATTGCTTAAGACCCTGAAAAGAAAAAATATAACATCCTGGTTATTACCTACTAAATTATTGTAATAACATGAGACAGAGAAAGATTTTTTTGTCTGCTCATAAACATTTTTATCCCTGAACTTGCACACTGTTTTCTTCACCACTGTAGAAGATCACAATTTGAATTAACCCCTTACAAATATCTTTCCTCTATTCTCAATCTGCCTAGATTTCATAAAAACAAATCAAACAAAAAATTCACAACAAACTCTTGAAGATTCTTGTTAGTTATCTTAGCAGCTCTGAAAATAGAGACAAAGATTTTTAACAAGCACATAGCGAAAATAAAATAGAGTACAAATCTGCTTTCATCAGAATGTTATGGCAACTCTTCCATAACCTTTCCAGACCAACTAGATCCATTTAAAAATCTTCTGTTCTGTTTCAAATCCTGTTTCCTTCTCCAGCAGTGAACCTTGATCCTTTTTCAACTACTTCTAAAGAAAAGAATGCATCTAATTTTTAAAGGCATAGATGGCTTCTGCTAGGAATTTTCAAAATGACTAGCCAGTTGTGTATCCATCTTCAGATAATGCAGACAGTCTCTTAAAATAAAGAGGATGAAGAGGCAACGAAGCTTTCTATGAAAAGACACACACTCTGTTTTCTACTGTCAGGTCACAGGCTCTGTGAAGAGCCTTCCCAGTAAAACTTGAAAAGCAACCCCAAATTTTCTAGGCAGAAATCCATCATTGAAGACTGGCAGAGTCACTTGTAACCATGATGAATAGAAGTATTTTTAACATCTGGAGTATTTGAAATGATTTCTATCAAAATATTTCAGTTCACTAGAATTGCACAACAAGAAATCAAGTGCTTTTTGATGGTAGAAAAATTATAGCATTCCTTTCCACAATTCAGCTCAAATTTCAGATTCCTTTTAAGAAAAAAAGTTAATTTGGGTCCAGCTGTGGTATATCCATATGAATGGTTTATTGTGTACAATAATCTGTGCCATCTGCTTTGGCTATTGGAAAATTTGATAGTAATTGTCAGCTTGTCTTCTTGGGCAATGTCTCGGCTTTGCCAGTGTAAAACCACAGAATCTGGCTTTTTTGTTGTTCTACTGCAGATGAAAACATCAAAATATTTGGCAATGGCATTTCCAGAATCACAAAACCGTCTTATAAAATATTAGTTTTTAAAACCCATGAATGGACTTATGTCTGCTGATTTGTATAGCAGCTTCTAGCTTATGAGTGACTTCGTGTATTCCTCAGAGTGAAGAATGTTTGCCAGAAACTTAGCATTATGAACAAGTTTGTCATGAAATTTTAACCAAGTGTTGCTAATGATCACCTTGAGTATATAAACGGATTTACTGGATTTTACAGTCCCGCATACTTTTTTTCTTCTTTTCATCATGAATATCACAGTTCTTTTTCACTTCTCTGCTCTGTTCCTGGTAACCACAGGACACCACTCTGCTGTGTAGAACTAGGTGTCTTGAGCAAATATTGAAAGCTAATGTGTGATGACTGAAATTAAAAACAGGGATGTATCAAGTATCCTAAAGGAAATTCCTGGGTCATTTCTGGGATGTTCTGTGAAAAGAAAAGGAAAGGAAAAAATATCATCTTCTTAGAAATTAGGTACCACAATTTAAACATCTATCTACTGGAGACAAGGAAATGGAACAGGAGAACTTGCAGAAAAAATAATGACACAAAATCATGCCACAATTCTTGGCTGAGAGTTAATGCAAGGAACAGTTGCTAATATGATATCCATAAGTGAAAGGTAAGAAAAAAAACCATGCTCATATTGAGTTAAAAGGTAACTAGCAGATCCAGTTTTGAAGAACCATTTTCTGACTCTACATCAAGCAGCCTTCCCTTCTCTACTATCTTCTCTTTCATCCTAATGCATTCAATGAGAAGACCAGCTTTCCATATCAAGTCTTACTTTCTTATTATTTCCTAATGTTTCCCTGTGGTGTTGCCTGATGTTCGTATCCACACAAAGTATCCCCCTAGGCTTTCTTGGTAAGAATTCTTCTAGCAGGAGCTTGAAGAATGTCACAGTTTCAGGTAGGTCTAAGATACTCAGCTGCTGGAGACCACTGATCAGGACAGAATGGACCTGTCATAGAGCAGCACTTGCTGAAAGGCAAGTGAGCACACACAGACAGAACCTATGAAAGCAAAACAAGCACAACAGAGCTCCTTGTCTCCTGTTGAAGGTACAGTAAACTGACAGAAGCACAGTCTCTCAGAAACCATTTCACTCATCCAGCATACCTGCCTGTTCAGGATCGTTATAATTCACCGTTTGAAAGCCCACACCACTTAACTAGCAGCTTCACCTCCATCTCCTTATACCCTCCCTTCAGGTATTTATATACATTGATATGATTCTGAGTTAGCAGGGCTGCTCATACTAGTCCATGCCAGACATGATAGAAAATAAAGGCAGATTTGTAAGTGTACAACATCGACTGTGATTAGTAATGCCCCATTATCTTCTGCACTACCATGTGTCCAGGCGGATCTCCTCTGAGGGAGCTGCAGCGCTTTTAGGCTCCAGAAAGATCACCTATAATTTGTTGTGCCCTTGATATGGAAGTGAGTGGGGATATCTTAGTTTTTAAGTTCTCATCAGAAAGCTTCAGAGGTAGGGTTTCTGTAACTCCTGCATTATCTCCAGGACACTTACATATTTTCTGTCAATCCCCTGGCCCTGTGGTATTGGATTGTTCCTTCAAATAGTCAATTAAGACATGCATTTTTCTGCACAATTCATAACCTCTGTAACATCTTTTTACCTACTCAGAAGCTGTGTTTGTGATGGTCACAGTCTTAGTGTGATTGCTCAGGATATTGCACCCTGTTTCCTGCTTTCTCATGTATGCTATTTCCATTATATGCTGGTGGTGTTTGTTTAACTTTTGTCTAACAGATGTGGCTCAATCCAGAGTTGCTAGGAGCCTCTGATTGTGTTTTGCTCCCAAAACCCAAGTGTCATCTAAGATAGACTCTAGTAACCTCCAGACCACCACTAATCTGTTGTGTTTCCTGGTGAGTTGTCATAGATGCCAAGGAAAACCCAACCAGTAGGCAGGGGAAATGGGTTTTTTTGCACATATAAGGTGTTAAATCTGAACAAACGTATTCTGTGTTTCTCCTAAGGAGAGTTCCAGAACCCTGCTGATGCATCACATGTAAAAAAATATTTGGTTTCAGTAAGGCCTCCACTCAAAAGTAATGGAATATGATCCTTTTACACATTGAATTTCTTCCATTTGGCTTATATTTAAGCAAGGGGATGTGACCTTTTTGCACCTTGAGTGTCTGGGGGTTTTGTTTATGTCTGTGTGATCAAAAGCCAACCCATCTCTTCTGCAGTGCAAAATGAACTTTTCTTCAGAATTGAGTTGTAGAAAGTTTGTCTTCTTCTAGCTCCTCTTTCTGTTTTTCTGCCATCTTTAAAAGTTGGGCTTCACCTTTTCCTCAGAAAATAGGGTTTCTGCCTTTACAGAAGACTGGGCTTTTTTTCGCTGAGATCAAAAACTACGTATGTTTTTACCCATTGATGGATGCATCTTACTGTGTTATAATTAAGCATATTGTAGGTATCTTTTCCTCCTTTTTGTGGCATATCAGCACACTCAGCCAATATACTGCCACTCCACATAGAAAAGTGACTGCTCTAACTCCTATATTCTACTTTCAGCTGGCTTCAGTTGGTGCCAAAAAAGCACCATCTTTGTGGTAGTAATCACTCTTTCTAGCACCAAGCCAGATCATGTTCCTGTGGCCAGCTCGAACTAAACAAGATGACCTTTCGTTTGCACTTGATGGTCCATATATTTTCTGTTATGATACTGTACCCAAGGCAGTAACCCTGCTGTCACTTGGTTTCGTATGCACACTCCTTACAACCTATTGCAAAATGAGGTCATCTTCCCCCATGCTTTGCCTCATTCTATTTAATGCATCTCATGTAGATCAGCATGCCCTCTGTGTAACTCTGCTTGATTTACTTACGCTTTTCCACTTCAAATCTTATCTCTTACTCAATTCTCAATTCTTTATCCTCTCCAGAGTTCGCACACTTCCTGCTCCTCATAAGCCTCATTTTAGACCCAGGAGCGGTTTTGTCTGTTGTACACATAACTTATCTCCAAAGCTCACAAGGAAGTGTGCATGGAAAAGAGACTGCAAGTGCTTAGCACTCCTCATTGATGATGTGAACCAGCCAGATGCCTCTTCACTGTGACTTACTAGTCCTTTAGCTTTTCCTTGTCACTGCCCTGGTCTGAGGGAAGTGCACAAGGGGCACAGATAGCCCTTGAAGGGGATTTGACAGGGAGGAGAAAGTAAATATTCCTCCTGGCTCTACACCTGCAGTACACTTCACTATGTGCATGAGCAGAGGCAGGAGGGGAGAGGTGAGCAAGGCAGCACAGATGGCAGATGTCAGCATCAGCAAAACTCCCTGAATCTTCTCTGATGTTCAGTTTCCAAAGGGTGAGCTGCTGTTCTACCCTAAAGTTGAAGAGCTCTTTACTGTTTGTTACTTAGGTGGTGGTGAGTGGGTCTGACTGCACTCATACTGTTTTTCAGTACACACATTTTTAAGTTTAATATAGCCCTACACTGGTGTAACTGCCTACTGGTGCTGACCCCAGCGGAAGGACAGAGGAACTCACAATCATGACAAAACTGTATTGAAATATATATATGAAAAGCCATAACGAACAAACTCGTTAAAGGTAAATGCATGGCTTAAAATTAACAAGAAAAATTTGCAAAACTGGTATTTAAATAGACAAAAAGAGATCAGTGTCTACTAGCTCTTTTTTAGGGACCATTATCCCACATATGTCAGTAGACAAATTCAAATGCAACAGGTGACTTTAATCCCTGTAACATGGCAAAACAATGCATACCAAGGAATTTGGCCACTGGCAGAGCCTTGCTATTAGCAGACTAGTCATCCATGTGCGAATGATATCCATCAGCACGTGTGGTCTGTAAGTGTCTCTATTCATTATTCCCCTAATTCCTATTGGGTGTCCTTTCATGGGAGCTGTGTTTGCTGGGTTCATTCCCAACTGCGAATTGGTGAGCATTATAGTATGTCCACACTTTGCTAAAACCAGCCTCTTGCCTTGCAGACTGTGCAAGGAGAGAGACCACACAAGCAGCCAGTGTTTGTAATATGGCACCCAGCAATTTTGGAGCCAATGTTGTCTGGCTTTCAGCTTTCCAAGAGTGCACTCCATCTCCAACCCACAGCAACTGGCCCAGCAAGGGCTTTCGCCAAACCTGCAAATCTTTCATATCCCTGCAAAAGCACAGAAACAAGTGTTGTCTGGGGCAGCACAAAGTTTCCACCAGGGGAAGAATTCAGAATCATAGAATCACAGAATATGACGAGTTGGAAGGGACCCACAAGGATCATCAAGTCCAACCCTTAGCCCTGCACAGGCCCATCCCTAAGAGTCACACCATGTGCCTGACACTATCATCCAGACACTTCTCAAGCTCTGCCAGGCTTGATGCTGTGACTACTTTCCTGAGGAGCCTGCTCCAGTGCCCAGCCACCCTCTGGGTGAAGAACCTTTTTCTAGTAATAACCTAAGCCTCCCCTGACAAAACTTCCCTTGGGCTCTGTCACTGGTCACCACAGAGAAGAGGTCAGTGCCTGCCCCTCCTCTTCCTCTCACAAGGAAGTTGTAACTGCAATAAGGTCTCCCCTCAGTCTCCTCTTCTCCGGGCTGAACAGACCAAGTGAATTCGGCTGCTCCTCATACGGCTTCCCCTCAAGGCCCTTCACCATCTTCGTTGCCCTCCTCTGGACACTCTCAAAGAGCTGAATATCTTTCTTATAGTGCATGTCCAAACCTGCACACAATGTTCAAGGTAAGGCCCCACCAGTGCAGAGCAGAGTGGGACAATCCCCTCCTTCAACCGGCTGGTGATGCTTTGCCTGATGCCCCCCAGGACACAGCTGGCCCTCCTGGCTGCCAGGGCACTGCTGACTCACATTCAACTTGCCATTGATCAGGACCCCCAGGTCCTTTTCCACAGCACTGCTTCCCAGCATCTCATTCCCCAGTCTGTTCTTATGTCCAGGTTGCCCCAACCTGGGATCAGAATCCAGCTCTTTCCCTTGTTGAACTTTATATGGTTGGTGATTGCCAAGTCCTCTAATTTGTCAAGGTCTCTCTGCAGGGCCTCCCTGCCTTCAAGGGAGTCAACAGCTCCTCCCAGTTTTGTGTCATCTGAAAACTTGCTTAGTATCCCTTCCAGTCCTGCATCCAAGTCATTCATGAAGATGCTGAAGAGCACAGGGCGTAAGGTGAAGCCCTGTGGAACCCCACTAGTGACAGGTCTCCAGTCTGATATCACCTCATTCACTATTACCCTCTGTGCTTGACTTGTGAGCCAAGTGCTCGCCCACCACATGATGTGTTTATCCAGCTATGGGCTGGACAGTTTGCCCAGAAGGATCTTGTGAGACAGTATGGAAAGCTTTACTGAAATCCAAAAAGATGACATCAGCTGGCTTCCCTTGATCAGCTAGGTGGGTTACCTTGCCATAAAGGAAATCAGGTTTGATAAGCAGGACTTTCCTCTCATGAGGCTGTGCTGGCTGTGACCAATAACTCTGTTGTCTTTCAGGTGTTTTTCAATACCTTCCAGAATAATCTCCATAACTTTACCAGGCACTGAAGTAAGACTGACAGACCTGTAGTTTCCCAGGTCCTCCTTCTTGCCCTTCCTGAAAACTGGGACAATGTTCACCACTTCCAGTCAGCAGGGACCTCTCCAGATTCCCAAGATTGCTTAAAAATGATAGAGAGGTTTTATGATGACATAAGCCAACTCTTGGAGGATTCTTGGATGAATCCCATCAGGCCCCATAGATTTGTAGGGATCCAGCTTGACCAGTAGCTCCCACACGATTTCAGGGTTGGCTGGGAGTTGATCATTCTTGCAGTCATGGTCCTCCAGCTCAGGGCACTGAGACCCCCTTGGTCCATCATCCCTGTTGAAGACACAAGCAAAGAAAGCATTAAACACCTCTGTACCCATTTGTGAGGTGACCATCCTCATCCTGTAACGAGCCAATGATATTTCTATACGCCTATTGCCATTATTGTATTTGAAAAAACTCTTTATATTGTCCCCCACATTTCTGGCAGCTTCAACTCCAGCTGAGCTTTGCCTGCATGAATTTTCTGTCTACAGTGGCAAGCAGAATCCTCGTTATTGCATCTGTGCAGAAATGTGGGAGTGGACTTTGCAGTGGGAATGCCATTTAATACAGCACATAGTGGGTCTTGGAGCACTGCAAGGAGAGCAGGGACTCTTCCCCAGGACTTGCATCAGACCCCAATAGTCACTAGCAAATTCTGGCCTTTCTACTTGTCTCTGAATTATCCTATTAATGGTTTGATGGATTAACTGGTTTAAGGGGGCATATTATGTAATTAGGGGGAACGTTATATCGTAGGCTTCTGTTGTGCCATTCCCTAAAGCACAAAAGCTCCAAGCCAAGTACAAGTCAGGGATCTGTGGAATGACCCAGATCCAAGACATTCATTTCCCCATCGAGGATGGGGAGGTGAGAGGGAGCTTTTGCCAGCACCTCACACATATCTTGCTCATGGCTTCAGGGTCTTGTCATGGCTGCCTACCCTGCATTTGAGTTAGAGAGAGCAAAGGTGTGATTGTGTACAAAGCCCTGTCTTACCACCGTCAAGGGAAGACCATGTTTATAATCTCTTAAATCCTGGTGCCACAGAAGTTTCGGTGGGAATTTCAGATGCTGCACCTTTTGCAAGGATTGGTCCCATGGTAGCCAGTGTGCATGTGGGCTGGAAATTCCACTATAAAATTACCTTCAATCAGGTGATTATCAAGTGACATAGTTTCCAGTAGGTTCAGCAGAAGCTCAGGTTCAGCTCAATCTTTCTGGTTTGCAGTTGCTTACAGTTAAATTTGATAAGTGCCCATCCAAGTGTCAGGTTTTCTGGGAGATGGGGCACAATGACTGTCATCCACAGACATTTTCCAAGAAAGTTGTTCACTCATTGCTAATACACTTAGTGGCCCTGGTGCCTGCATTTGTAGATAATAGTGGAGACATTTTCCAAACTGTTCTTAAAATAAAAATACTGTTCTTGACTTTTGTCTGTGAAATAAGGGAGCTAACATTGTAGCTAATCAGAATGGTGTGGAAAAACCTTCTAGTGTGGTTAGAGATGTACCTTAAGATTTCTGCAAATCTTTGGATTTATTTGTGTAGGTCTCACAGAACAATGATCATATTCAATGTATCTTGAAGATGTTCCATAGCTGCTAAGGTAGACGCTTAGCTTGACCAACTCTGTTGGTGCCTCAGCTTTGACCATTACCACTGACTCTCTCTGATGCCTTAGTAACCTCATTGCAAAATATGACTGGACAGACAAACACAGTTTTACCATAATTCTTATTTTACTTTTATTGGTCCTTGATATTGGCAGTCCTTTCACTCTGGTGCCTTTTCCCCCTTGATATGAAAGAACCAAACATTCACCTAAGTCTTATTTCTTTCTCTTTTGGGATAATGAGAAACAATTTATCATGCTGAGCATCTATCTCTGACAGCCCACTAACAGAAACATGCCCACACCTCTGTAGCTGCCAGTGTCAATAGCGTATTTGTCACAGCTCTACTTCAAAAGCCTTCAGTGGGATACAGATGTTCTAGGAAAAAACATTGTTCCTGCGAAGTATCTATGGGTTCGAAAGCAGAGTTTGATAGGAAAACAAAGCAGTATAACATCGTGACACGGCTCCCAGGATTTCGTCTGTCTTTCCTGCATTCTGTGGCAGGCTAGGGGAGAAGCACAGAGCCAGATAAAACTAGGGAAACAAGTCATCTTCCTGGGCCATAGTCTGCTTTTTCCTGCATTTCTCACTTTTCCTGGAGTGTTGCCTGTGGTGACTGCAGTTACTAGAGTCAGAGTTTTGTCAGCAGCGCTGCAGTTGCATCTTCTACACCTTAAATTCCCGTTGCATGTGTAAAGCCATGAAATGTCCATTTAGGAGATTGTACTGACACAGAAACTGCTGTCAATCACTTCACTGGAAAATATTCTGGCATTGCGTAGAGGATGAGTAGGATCTGTAAACTAACGTGGAACAGTCCTTAGAGTGATTTTATTAAACTCCACAGGACGTCTTTGAAAATGGTGTAGAAAAGGTTTTCAAAAATTTTCTATAAAAATGGAATTATTTAGCATGAGTAAATACCAGGAGAGGTTACACAGAGACCTCTGAAACTTCAGAATAAATCCAACAATTCGAAAGACAGTAGTCTATGCGGTTTTGTTTGCTCAGAACCAATTGCCTCTTTTGCGCTTACAGAACGGACACTGTGAGGCAAATTGAGGCTCTACAGGTGGCATTATCTAGCACCCAGTTATCAAATAATGCCATCTTCAGAAATCTGGGGATCTGTTTGTAACTGCCTTTGAAGACCTCTGCACAACTTTGAAGATCACCTGCACAAACCCACTGTGTATCAGCACAACTGAACTGCACAAAGCACATTATCTAACATACATAAGCTGTTTGCTCTTCCTGAGCATCCGATGAGATCAAGTTTTATAAAGAAAACTACGTAAAATATAATTCACACGCACAAGAATATTTTATTTGATTTTCCTCCCCTCAATCTATTACTCTTTCCCCCTTTTTTCTCTCAAGTAAAAATCTCACTAATTAGGTGTGAATAGATTTTATTTTTAAAGAAACCCTCAAAGTGTAGCTAAAGAGCCTCAATAAAAAGATTTTGTCAGCTTTGTTACGCTAAAAACAGCTTGTGATTTGGCCTTTAAATACCAGAGCTGAGTTTTAGACATTTAGGAAATTGTGCATAGACAGTCTGCACAATGCTGTGTAACACGAAGAAGAGAGGACTTCTGTGGTTCACTGCAAAAATCACAGTTAACAATCGCACTCCATGTCTCTAGTGTGTTATGACCATGTGAAAGATGTGCAGATACACAGAAAACCAAGATCTGAACTTCCACCTACACATCTATATACATGCATGCAGCACGTAGACAATGAATGGCTTAATCCTGCCTAGGTGAGCAGTTTATATTTGGCTGGATTTGAAATACTATTTAAGGTATGGGACTGGTGCCAGGAGTTATGTGTAGGTGCTTTCAAACCCTTCGCAGAGCAGAAAATAGCAACCAAAATAACCTACGCTCATTACAGAGAAGGGGCCATGCGGCAACATTCTGTCTGCTTGTGGTTAAATCTGCCGCTGCTGTTACTATTGTTATTATTTTTCAGAAAGGCTGAGCAGGACTAAAAGCTGTGTGTCAAAAAGTTAAAATGTGTAAGGGCCAATTATGCAATGATCCTTTTGGCCAGAAAAAAACCCAAGTAAACTACCTCTAAGGTTTTTGGAGATTTGAGGTGGTATTTTTTTGGGTTTTGTTTGTTTTTTTTTCCTGTGAAATTTTTAAGCAACGGAAATATCCTTCTAATTATTTGATTTACCTTGAGGCATTTGACTTTTCATTATATGATGGGGTCACAGGCTTTTCCTTAAAAAAAAAAAATAAAAAATTAAATGGTGAGCGGTTGAGAAAAGAAGACTTTGTGTACAGTCCATTAAATTCTTTGGGTGCTGAACATACACCCATTCTCCTTATACAAACAGAACAACTTTTATGTTCTATCAGAGTGACCTAGCCTAGAATTTGCAACAACAGTGGGTCTTTCAAACACTTGTGTGACTTTAATGTAAAACTGCCTTTAAAAAAAAACACACTTTCTCCCTCCCTTTTCCTTCTCGGCATTTGAACCGTTCTGCCCCTTTTCTACATTTCACCACTTGTGCTGTTATGCATCCCACCTCCCACCAGCAACACCACCCCCTCCATGCAAGTGACTAATGAAAATCCCAGACTCCTTCCTTAGTGGTTATCAGGTTCATATTTCTTTGGGTTAGACTATTATTCTAAACTTAAAAATTCAGTGTCAAGCTTTGCTTCTGGGTTTTTTGCTGGCAGTTTTATTGCTTGACCAAACTTGACGTTGGATAGTGTTTTGGTTGGCTGCCATATTGATCCTGGCTGTTAATCAGGATTTTTGTTGTTTTGGAGTAAGGGCAAGGTGGAAGGAGTGGTTATGGCTTCTCTCTGTTAGCAGAAGTGGCCATGCTTACTGTCAGGAGCAAGTGTCTGTACTTTGTAACTACAAATTCCTTAATGACGTGTTGCATTTCAAAGTGGAGTTGGACTTGGGGGTGAAACCTAAACTGATAAACAAGAACAGCCAACTCCGCCCTCACTTCTAGTCTCTCACAAACTATTTTTAATGATGCCATTATTTATTCCCAAACAATGTTTTTCTATGCTTTTAGTAATAAAGTGGAAAACCCCATTTTTACGTCTTTTCTATATGTGTGGGTTTCTAACTAGTTGTAGACTGGAGCAATTCCAGGTCTACATTGATTAGTCAATGAAGGATGCAATGGCATCGATTTAAAGAGAAACACTCCTACCAAACATAAATATGTGTTTTTGAAGGGAATAGGGAAAGCCTTTTCTAAATTTCCTGTTCTGTAGTTACCTTCTTCCCTGTGACTTCTGTGAAGTAGCACTGCATGCGCTTTCTCCTCCAGGTATTAGTTGAATTATATATATGTATTTGATTAATCACACTGCTTTCTTTCTTCTGACCCCAAGGAAGGCCACCTTGCCTCTGTCTTTCATTTCCCAGACTTTTCTCCTGCACCTTCTGTGGTGTGGAACAAGGATCTTCACTGTGTCAGGGACTTCCAGTGTCAGGGGAAGAGGCAGAGAAACCAAAATGGCCAAACATGGAGCACCTGTCACCAGGGAGCCATCTTGAAGCTAGTCTGAGAAAACCATCCAGCTGACAACCACCACATGCACAGGCAGGGGTGGTTCTTGCCCTGCCAGTCCCATGAGGTTGGCCACAGCTCCTGCAGGTGCTCCCAGGTCAGTAGAATTTCCTGGTCATGCTGAGCTGAGCCTCTTCCTACAGCTGGAAAGGAAGCCAACCAGTGGCATAGGGCAGTGAAGGGAAAGAGGGCTCTGTGAGGAGGTGCTCTGGTGAAACCCAGGGGATTTTGCCATGTGGTTGAGCAGGATCGCTATTTCACTTCTGCCCTCATTGCCGGTTTGCTTTTGTGTCACGTGGTGAAACACAGACTCTTGCCTGGCCTGCTCATTTGTAAGAGCCCAATAACTGGCACACACCACGATTCTCTCCTTTCCAGACTTCAGTCAAGCAACATCCCTTTTTAATGATTAATTTAGTGCCTGTGAGTGAACCCTAAGCCTGACCCAAGCTGACCACCCACTTTCAAGGTGTTTATATTTTCAACCCTCGGCATCTTAGTAATAGCTCTCTGGCAGGCTGTAGCTTGCTTTGGAGGGGCTGCTCTTGACATAGGATTGGGCAAATGATGAACCACCATCAGTGATGTCCATTTTCATTCAAGTAATTTAATCACAAATGACTCAGCTTCCATCTGTTCAAGCTAGATAATGGCAAAAGCCTGAGACATAAACTCCCTTCTCCTTCCTTCTTACCAGAATTATTCCTAAAAGTGACTTAATGTTTTAGTAAAGGAAACATTTCTCTTGATTGGTAGAATTTGTTTTTTAATACGAATTCCCAAAATAATTAGGAAGACTCACTAACTTAGATAAAATGTATTTTTCATTTATTATCTGTACCAATTACTAAGGCAATAAAATATCAACTGAAGAAAAAAAAGAAATGTTTAATTTTGTAGTTAACTGCAGACAAATATTTATATAAAATCTGTGAAACATCAGTTATGTCATAATGAGACTAGTATTGCTTGCACAGCTTGCAAATTCCAGAGCTTCATCCCTTCACTGCAACAAAAAATCCTGGATTTTAGTAGTGTTTTCCAGGGGATATTTTTAATTTGTGTTTTCTTGTTACAGTAGAATTAAAAATCTCATTTATGCACTATTATACTTGAAGTCAATTGTTATATTAGGAATCAACTCCCAAGATAGGAAGTACTTTCTCTTAAGTGACATTTAGAGAAGGGCAGATATCCAGAAATGCAATGTTATCCTTCTGAACTCATCCTGCTAACTTTATAGGGAATTTTGCCTTTGACTCTTTGGGACTCAATGGGGCCTTTCACTCACCAGAGTCAAGGACTGACATGAGATCAGGCAGAGAGATAAGAAACCAAACCTTCTTGTCACCCTTCCCTGTGCAAATTTCATGCAACTCCACGAAAAATTATGAGGTTGCTGATAACATTCACATTCTGACTCCTAATGAAACCCTGACTCTCCACTTTATTTTAATTATTCTTGATCTCTTAAATGTAAAATCCCCTTTCCAAATGTTCACTTAAGTGGCTACTATTAAGTCTTTATCAGTTCTGAGCATTTCAGCCTCTTGTTCGCAGAAATTTCTCAATCTGACAGAATAAGAAATGCATTTACATGGCCTAAGCTCTTAAATTGTCCCTTTCAATTAATGCCCCATCATGGAGCAATCTGGAAACCATTACTCAGTAACTCTTCATTATAATTGCTTGCAGCTGAATATCCAGGCCTTGGTAATATAAGAATAAAAGAAAACTCAGTTAGTAACAAGTGCAATTGATTCCATTCAGAATCCCCCTGGTGCTTTGCCATGTTTGGCCTGCATGAGAGGAAACAAGAGGATTTTTCTCTCTCACTCTCCATTTTTTTTTTTTTTTTTTTACATTCAGGGCCAGGAAATGAATTGGCAGACATAAGATGGTCTGTGTGCTGCTTGCCTTCATTTTTCAGCTGGTCCTTGTTAAAAATGAGACGGTGGGGCTCCTACTTTTTTTTTTTTTTTTTTAAAAGTAGAGGGCTTTTCTGCTAACAGATAAAACTACAATACTTCAATTTGCTGCAAGCTAACAGCAACCAGAATGCTCACCTCCTGTGCATTTCATAATCAGACCTGAAGCTTTTTTCAGTTAACTCCAGGATTCTTCACTAGAGGAATTTTTTTTCTCCATGATCCCAACTTTATGAATACTCAAGCAACTCTGAAGGTGAAACTCTGCTGTCTTCGTCTCCTTGAGCAATCTGCCAACGCCCAAACAGAAACATGGGGGTCAGCTGGGCCTAAATATACGCTCACCTTATCCCCTCACAGAGGTGAGACTAGGGGCCATAAATCAGGAGTGATTGAAACTTCACACTAGGAAGCATTCACCCCTGGAAGACATCAAGCGGTTCCCTTCCGATAACATCCCGGCTTTCAGAAATGCCGTACTGACGTTTCGCAGAGTGTGCGCTCCCAGGGTGGTTTGTTTCCCGGATGCTTATCGGAGTGCATCCGGGCTTCTGCGAGCATCCAGACCCTGCACTTCCTCAGCCCCATAGTTAGCCCAGAGATATCAAATCCTAGCAGCCGGAGCAGTGCCAGATATGAAGAAGACAGAGTAGCTTTCTAAATATGGGAAAGAGTGAAGGGGATTAGTAACATTTCTTGAGTCTCCAGGCCGTAGTGAAGGGGTTTAACAGCTGTGCAGCATGGTACAGTAATTCAGCTCTGCTGTTTCACTTTTGTTTGACAGTGATGCTTCAGGCCTAGTTGGGACTAAAAATTTCCGGCAACACCTCCACAAACCTGTTTTCCCTGCAGGGCCAGTAGCAGCCAGAAATGATGACAGGGGTGCTGGTAGGAGATCCCACCTACTGCTCCAAGCAGAAAAACTCCTGGCATTTGGAGCACCTCATCCCCAAGACTGCTTTTTTGTTTCGGGAGCTACTTCTTCCATGATCACCTCACATGACAAGTATTGGTACTGGGCTGGTTCTGGTCTATCTGAGAGGTGTGGATTTCCCAAATGGACCTCTCAGAGGTGGCCCCTACCGAGTGACGGTGACATGCCTGGAGCAGACACCACACACACACACTGGCCAGCCGGTGTGACGGCTGATGTGCAGCAGTGCAGCAATAGCAGCTCTAGAGCACAGGGAAAGGCTGACAGTGCTGCGTGGTGAGACTGGGTGCTGTGGTTCCACCCAGCAGCAAACAGTGCTAACAAATGGACTTTGCCCTTGCACTGGAAGCTGCCAGAACTGTTTTAGGGATGGGGGCAGCATCAACGGTAAAGCAAAGCAGCCAAATGGTCTCCAGCTGACTCCTCAAGTAGCCACCAAAGAGATGTCTGTAGCTACAAATTCTCACCTCTGGTAAAGCAGATGGAAAATATAATTTTTACAGTTTTTCATTTAAAAAAAGTCTGAACAATAATTTTACCTGTTCTCTTTAAAATGCTTGTGGAAAACCAAAGGGAATTTATTCAGAGCAGGGAAACGGCCGTTTCATTCTGGAAAGCTGTTTCTGCTAAGAAGTTGGCAAAATTGTAAAATACAGATTTTCTTTCTCTTCCCCACCCCCCCCCCCCTCTTCTTTGCTTTGAAAAGATGCATGGAAATTAATGATTTTCCTCGAAAAGTAAAAGTATTATTTTTTTCCTTTGTGGACTTTCTTGTTTCTGTAGGCCTGACTGCAGTCAGTATCGTGATTCACATAGGTTTTCTGGATGCTTCTTTAAGAGTGTTGACAGTTAGGTAGATGGGCTGATTTGGGAATGGACTTCCCTGGAAATCCTTTGGAATCTGTGAGTCTCAAAGCTCACCTCAGAAGCTTCCCATTTACACAGCAGGATCTAAAGCTTATTACTCCTTATAGGTATGTTGTGCTTCTCAGGACTTCACTGGAGTGGGGTAGGTATGTAGGTCTGTACCTGGAAAAAACCCTGGCACCTGAGTGGGGAGGGTGTGAATCCAACACCATGACATTACACAGAATATACTCGATTTTGTGCCCTCTTCTCATTTCATTTTGGTGGTACGGCTGTGGTTAATCTGTCTCACTCACTTTAATTTCAAAGTACTCACAGCTGCAAAAAGATTTCACTATTTCCATTTTTAAGGAGAGGCTGTAAGATCAACACCCTGATGTGTAAGAGTTAGTCAGAAGAATCAATCTGTTCATGCAGGGAGTTTTCCAAGCAAAAGGTTTTGATACCTAAAGATGCACAAATGTCAGAGACGGTAGGTGAGTCTGACAGATTACCTGGTCATATACACTAGCTCAAAAATGTCTCATTTCCTTCGTGAATTTCACGGGGAAACTAAGAATTACGCACCTGAGCAATATTTGTAGGACTGGTTTATAATGAAGTGTAAATCAAACCCATGTCACCCTCTGTACCATAAAAGCTGTAGCCTGATAATTTTTGTTTCCATAAAAGCCATACAAGATAAGATTACTCTAGAAATAGCATCTATAAACAAAAGCAATGTTAGGGTTAACCATAAACATCAAATCACTCCCAAAACATCACTGACTGTAATCTTTGCTGGTTTCATACATCATCTAGAGCCATGCTGGAATATAATATTCTCCCTCAGAGCCAGTTTATTATCTGCTCCAGGTGTAGGTTGCACAGTCTGCCCTTCATGTACTTGCTTCTTTACACCAAACCTCTATCTTGTAATCATTGCTACTGGGAATTAATAAGGTATTTTTCACCACTGCTCTACAGAGGTGGTTGGTCTTCCTGAGAGCAAAGAGCATCACTTCCTGGGCAAAACCCTTTACAGCAAGCTGTGGCTGCTCACAGACACACTAGTGATACCTCTGATCATGTAATGCTACACTATACATCTTCTTCTGGCTCCTCACTCAGTTCACCCCATGTAACTGCTACAACTGTGGCTTTTCCATCCTACCCACTGTCTTGAGCAGGAGGCTTGCTTGGATGGTCTCAAACCCCATTTTTGGTTGTCTTTTTTTCTCAGCATTGCACTTATCTATTTATCTGTCATTGTCTTGGGAGAACTGTAAGAAAGAAATCTAAATACATTCAGCTGGGGACGAGTTTGAAGCTACACTCTTAAGTATCGCAGTCTGGGACAAAGGAAAGTCTTTGAAGCTTTCCTGTTGTTTTTATCACCACTTTATTTATGCTGTGTTCTCATTGCCTCCTAGGTCTTCAATTTTTTTGATTCAGCATAGGTCTTCTGAAGGGATTTTGAAGCTCCACTGAATACCACCAGCTGAATGTTGGCCAGAATATCTGAAACCTCTGTATGACTAGGAGGTCTTTGGTGGGAGTGGTGGACTTATCAACAGGACATTACTTCTTTGCAACAAAGGAGAGAGGCTATGACTTTGGGTGCCTTGGAAGAAAATCAGTCCTGTTATTCTTCAGTGATGGTCCTCAGCAGTTTACAGTCAGGAGACCTGTAGCAGCAAATCCCAAATTCCCCAAAGGAATTTTCCAGGCAGAAGAGTTAAAATTTCAGGAAGGATAAAATGTTTTGTGTGAAAATCCGGAGAAAGGAGTCAAACTCTTGTTTCAAAGTGTTTATTTAAAAAAAAAAAAAAAACTGAACAGCTCTTTCTAATGAGATTTAAAAAAAATAGTACTTTTTAGATTCCTCTCCTAGTTTTATTATTAACAAGACCTGAATAGGAAATATCCCTAACATTTCAACTCATCCATTTCATTGGCAAACTATCCAAAAGCTCAAATTTGTATTGTAATCTGAAGCGACCCAACTCACCTCTCTTGAGACTGGAAAACTGGATCAGATGTCTTGGAGAGGTCAGAATCCTTATACACAACAAATACAAATGTACAACATAGATGTCTATATGACTATTTTTTAGGTCAAAGCCAATAAAAATACCTTTTCTCTTGTTATTTGCACAGCTCTATTGATCTCAGTCAGAAGCAGCCAGTGCAGAAACGTCTGTTTATTAGATTGGCCTATTGGTTTTGATCCTGTCCCCTTCCAGTGACAAGCCCTAACCACAGTAATGGTGCCATGGAAGAGCTCTATCAACTCAGGTCATCAAAGTTTGAACTTTCCAACAACAGCCTGTCCCACTCCCCTCTTGCTGCAGTACCTGTGAGAGTTTGGATACTGCTAATTTTTTACATAAGAATGATGAATGGTTTGTTTTACATTTTGCTTGGAAAGCTTCAGTACAGGCTCTGAGCAGAAGCTCAGATATATCTTGTCTTTCCACTCCCTCCATCTGTCCCCAGTGGTTGCAACTTAGAATATGAGAGGCCATGGCTCAAAATCTTCCTCTTGTACTTGTATAAATTATCTTGAAAAGCAACTCAGCTTTTATGGATGTGCTTAAGAGAGATCAGGTAGTTCAGCATTTATCC
>JAYRBT010000082.1:32380345-32408614 GCA_036023395.1 Myiotriccus ornatus | reverse complement strand
TTGTATAAATTATCTTGAAAAGCAACTCAGCTTTTATGGATGTGCTTAAGAGAGATCAGGTAGTTCAGCATTTATCCTTCTTTCCTGAGTCCTAAACAGGCAACTGTTGCCCTGAATGGTATGTTCCTATATTTTGCGTGAGTCTTATCCACAGTTACTGCATGTAAATAGACTACCTACGACTTTCTGCCCAATTCTGAAAATGTCACTGAAATCTCTTCATGAAGCTAGATCTTCTTTTCTGAATTCCCTCTTCTTTTACTAAAAAAAGCCTGAAAGAAATATTTTCTCAGATGCAAAACATTTTCTGATTAGTTGAGGAAAGAAATATTTTTCATTCTGGGTCTCAAAGAAACAAATTCTCTCTTTACAGTTCAGCTACCAAATTAAAAACAATTGATGATTTGCACAGTTCTTGTGAAAACCATGCCCTCTGCAGCAGCTTGTGACAATTTCCATGACAATACTGTACATTAATATGCTTTATGGGTACAGACTCACACTGCAGTGTAGGACACTTTTACAATGATCCCTGACAACATCACATGTGGCTGTAGCAAACAATGAATCTAATGCTGCACTTGTAAAAGATTTATGATTCAGAGAGCAGAAGACAAATGATTCCAGTCCCTGGATGCTTTAAGAGCGAGTTCCTTTAGCTCATATGGTTAAAATTGATCTTTCCATTGTCTCTTGTATGGAATGACCAAAACTAATGATGTTAGGTAATCAATATGAAAAACTGTGCATAAAGAATTAAAGCAAGAAATAATGGATTGCTGTGTCAAAGGCCTCCAGACAGTAAGAAATCAGTGCTGACTGGACACGTCAAAAAGACATCCAGACCTTTGGGTGTTTCACTTCATTCTGTGCCTACACCTGGAACAATGGAACCCCTTCTATTCAGAAACAAAAACATGAAGGAGACCAAGCGAAAAATAACACTGCATTATCAGACACATGGCCTCCCTGTAACCTGCAACCTTTGAGAGTTATCAGTACTCAGATAACCTGCGAAAGAGCAGAGGGAGGACTTGAAGGCCAAGAGGGAATGGAAAGGGAGCTAGAATGAAAATCTTCTGTACATTATCTGCAGTCCTGCAGTCTGCTCAGTGCCTCAATCTGTCCAGGAGTTCTTAATTTATTTTGTAAAGTCTCTTTGGAATATACATGTGAAAATAAAGCACTAAAATTCTAAATAGTAAGATCCATGAAACCTAGTTTTCAGTGGCTCTGTAGTTTGCGTTTGGAGTCTTTGCTGTCCAAGAAGCTATGAGGCTTTTCTCTAGCTATGGCTGGGCAATTCATAGTAGTGTTCTCCTTGATATGCTAGTATCTAGTACCTGTGAGTTTGCATGGCCTAGCTCACTTGGCAGCCTTTTTGCCAGCATGGGAACCACTGGGATCTGTACACACTGGTTGCTGCTACATAGCTCTTGCTATTTATTCTGCCTAAGTTTTTCATATACCATGTCACTTTCAGGACTTTCATCTGTCTTTTCTTTCTTTCTTTTCTTTCTTTCTTTTCTTTCCTATCTTTCTTTCCTTTCCTTCTTTCTTTCTTTTTCTTTTTCTCCTCTCCCTTTCTTTCTTTTATTCTTACTTGTTCTTTCAAGAGGAAGATGGGAAAAAAGAGAAAATCTGGAATGTAGAATAATTTTGAAAATGTTTCTTTGCTCTTTTGAGTATTAGAGTGAGAAAAAGTTTTAGTTACCACTTGAATATTCCAGGCAGGATTTACACTGATGCCTCCCATGAGCCTCATCAGTTCCTAACATCCAGACATAACAGGTATAAGCAGAGGCTTGGAGATGAGCTGGCACAGTCTCTTCTACCAGAAGGAATATGCATTTCTGTGGATAACAATTTGGATTCATGCATGCTAAAGAATATATCACTCTGTTCCCGAAGTGTTACACCAAGGAGAGAGGCTGAGCCCAGTACCTGGCCCCTAGGATCTGTAATCCCATCTGCCACTGAAAGCTCCATATATCCCTAAAATTCAAAGCCTCACAGCTTGCAAGAGTTTAGCTTTGCTTTTCAGATTGTGAATTCCCAGAATTCGAATCACTCAAGGCCGTTCTGGAAGATGGAGTAACTACCTTCTAGGGGATTTCAACTCAAAGAACTTCACCTAGGGACCCTGGGAATGGCAAGCTCAGCACCTAATGTTCACTCCTACTTCTAGTAGTTGATGTGCAGCTAACCTTCAGATATGTCTTAAAAACTTGGAGGTGGGGAATAAGCATGTTGCAGAAGTTGTACTTCAATGAGGACTATTTTGCACACTGGGATGCACGTGTGCACTAAAAGGAGACTGCCTCTGGAGTCTGGTACCTGCGGACTACCTCAACAGCTGGTGAGGAGGAACCTTGGGATTCCCCCAGATGAATGTCCTGTGCCAGCAGAACATCTTTTCTTCCCTGTGAATAACCAAGGGATGCCCACTGGGGACAGAGAGAATAATCCCACCCCAGTGGCAGAAGAAAAGGGAGGAGCAACATCTCTGAGGTGTCAGCACAAAGTAAAGACTGAAAAAACAAGGTATTTTGTCCTTTAGCTTGGATGCTACGGACTGTGATGGTCCCTCTGAGGTCCTGGGTTTTGCTGCCTGCAAGTTGTACCCCTGTCCCCCCATGTCCCAAATCGATCCCTCATGCATTCATCAGAAAGGACTTCAATTCTTTATCTTCTTCCTCAGTGTTTTTTTCCTCAGTCCCTATACCCCATTACATTGGTTTTAGCCCCAGTCTTGCTCTATTTAACCCAGTGTTAGAGGTCCAGACCTTAAATATTTATTCACTTAATGTAGCCGAATGCAGCCAATAGCAATTAAAGGCCTGACCTCTAACACCCTCTTGAAGCAGCCGGCCCAAGTTAGAGGCTCATCATTGCATGAGAAATCTGAGGTAATTAGACCCCCTTCAGCCCCTGTTTCCCTCCCCCTGCTCCCTGCCCCAAATATTCTGTAAAATAATACCATGGCACTAAATTAGACCTCATTACCTACTGAGTCACTCGATCCAGACCTTCCTTACATAGTAATGAGTACTGATTTATTGTGATCATTATTTGGGCATTACAGGTCACTAAATAACATGCTCTGCCCACACATGTCTTCTGAGCTAATAAATATCCTTATAGGAAATATTTTTGAGTGAACTAGCCTTCAGGTTGGTTCAGTAACTTAAGTCACATTAATTTTCTTAATACATGTAGTGTTTTGATAGGAAAGCCACAGGGATGGAGGCAGAAAAGGAGGCACAGAAAAATCCCCAAACACAACTTTTCTCAAGCTGGGGTTTCTGGATGGAAACTGGGGAACTGGTGCAGAGCAAGGTCAGTGAGAAAGATCAGAAACAACCTTAGAAAATGTATATTTAAAATCAACCAACCCCCCAAGGCTCGATCTAAAACTCAGTGAAGTAATGGAAAGATTCCCATTGAGCTTAATGGACCTTGGACCACATCCAGGTGTGCCTGAAAGTACAAGGGTGTATGCATCACTTGTGCACACACATACACTACATGTTTCTTAAAAACTTCAGAGCAAATTAAAATAGTTTAAAAATTTGTTCTGGGAACCAAGCAACATGGAGTTTTTGGAATTTTACACCATCTCCCTTACTAGTGTAGCTATGATACAAAACTGGGGAAGATTCAAGTTTGGTAGAGTTGAAATGATATTGTTTGTTCTATTTGTCTAGGTAAAATCTTCAAAGGACCCATTGATTTCAGTTAGAAAGTGAACAAAGCGGGTCCATGGATATTTCTATAATATGTTGGTATATATTTCCAAAAGAGACAATCGAAGATTAAAAAAGGAGGGAAAAAAAAAAAAAGGAATAAAAGAAGATTCAGAAGATTCATGATTCAAGAAAGATGAAGAAGAAAAGGATTAAAACCCCACTCGGTTAGCCATCACACAGAATGTTTTATTGCCTTACTCTTAGCAAATCCTATAATACATTTTCATTATTTATAGAAATAATACTGGATTAGTTTGCCATAAAAAAGTTGGGCTGGACTCTTTTAAAAATTACAGAAATTAGATGAAATCAGGCTCTCTGAATTATCCATGAGCATTGGGTTAATATAATCAATACTTCAGCCATTACAGGTTGATGTTACATCTCGAGACAATTTTCTAACTTAATAAGATTAGAAATAATAAACTGGCATTATTTCTTTGTGAATTGGGGCCTCTGACCTAGTAATTTAATGGCTTCATTATTACAGCCATGGAATGTAGAAAGACCCAGCATGCTCCCTATTATCCCAACTGTGCTTTGTCCAAATTATGTGACTTTTAAAAAAAGCAAAATAAAAACTTGCCAAACAATTTCAAAGGGCTGCAGTGGACATTTTCGAGTAGACATAGTATGATATGTCAAATCATGCTTGTGATTTCATTTTCGGTCCATTGCACTGTAATAATACAGTATGGATGCTTTTACATTTAAAAAAAATGAAAAAGAGCTTCCTTGACATATTTTTGGAAAGACAATAGTAGCAAAGCTTTCAGTGCTTTGTGCTCCTGCTGGTTTTTTGGTGTTTGCTACTCCAACATGCTTACTTCACAATAGCGAAGGAAAAATAGTCCCTTGGTCACAGAGAAAGGGCCCAAGTCTGGCTTTTCCACAGACCTCTTCACCTCCACAGTTGAACGCAAGCTCTGTAGAGGTCAGGGAGGACAACTCTTCTGGTGCTGGGACATCCAGGATTTCACTGTTCCATCAGTTTCTGATCTGGAGAGTGGGAACTTGGTGGGGAATTTCCTTTCCCCTGCTATGTGACTATTTTGTCTGTTAATATCTCGGGTTCAGAATGGAGATTTCCATTTGCCACATGCAGCTTTGAGCACCAGAGACTACTGATCCCAGCTGGGATGCAAATAAGAGCTGTGTCAAGCCTCATACAGTGATGCATGGGAAAAATGCACCCTGAGTGCCTTTTGCTTCCTGTCATTGTGCAGTTTAGATGAAAACACCAATATTTCAGCAGGCTGATAGGAAATGTGTAGGAGACCCACGCACATGGTGGTGCGCACAAGGGAAATAGCACCCCAGAGGGCACAAAGTCTTCAAAGACTAACCCATGTTGGGAATCTGGGCACTCACAGGGGCTAAAGCTGGTTTTGAGAATTCAGGGCATACAGCAGGGTGTAATTCTTCCTCAGCAACACCATTCAGAAGATGAAATCCTTATTTTTCCTTCCCAGTTCTTCTCCCTGGGCAAGACACACTTCAATCCTACCTGATAGAAAATAGTCCTGCTTTAGCATACATCTGCAGTGCAGAGATGCAGGCAAACAGCATTTGTTTTGCTCCTTATCTTCTCTCTGCACCATTTCTAACTCACAGCAGTTTAGAAAAATAGAAGGGCTTATTCAGAAGGATGCTAATTCAGTTATCTCTACCTGTAAGAGATCCCTGTGTGGTCATTTCCAAATCTCTGGGCTAAGCTCATTCAGATACACACATCTGTTATAGCAAATGCTTTCTGTAAGCCTTAAAGGAAACGATCACCTCTCCTCTCTGAATTTCTGCTTGAGAGGTGGCTGGTGTTAGATGCACTCTCACTTCTTTGCCTTTGCATCCATCTTTAATTGGCAAGTTTGCAAGAGCAAGGGAGCGAGAACGAGGATGCACTGAACACAGTGCTTCCAACACGGTTTAAGAATGAGGAAACTTCTCTGAACTCCTCTTTGGAAGGGAAGGGAAAGAAAACTAGGGCAAAGTCACCTGTCTTTCAGAATTAAGGATGTAGCTTATTAGTATTTTGTACTGAAACAATCTAATTTGGCTTAATTTTAAGATACTAGCCACAAAATGTAGTAGTGGATCCAGTGTGCTCCCAAATCACTGCGTTATCCTAATTCCACAAATCAGAAAAATAAGTCCTGGTGGGGTTTGCTGAGGAACCCCTGAGACTGCGGCTGTTGGGGGAGCAGAGAAATGCATCATTCCTGCATCTCAGCAGGAAGAGAGGGTGCACATGCTTCACATTTCATACTGTGCAATCGCAGGCCAGCTGGTCTTTGATGTCCTTCACTAAGGAAAGGTATCATGGGTCAGGAGGGGCTAGTGGTTTCAGATATGTAATGAGAAGATCTTGACTGACGTTGCTTTAACTCAGCTATATAATCACTTGACTACTTTTTCTCTTTGCTTTCAACAGAGAAAAATTATTTCGTTGTTGCAATAAAGAACACTTTGATGGTGAAAACACTTTTTTCAGTAGCCAGAAAATCATAAGATATATGTGTGTATAAATACATTTTTATACATAGAAAAAATATGTGCTTTCAGCATGGAATTAACCCTAAGATAGGAGGCATTTATACGACCTGTGGTACCACTGTTAGCTTTGTGGAAACACTATTTTCTGTCTCCCACAAATGTGTTGGCATTTTTTATGACACTGTATATTTCCAATCACCCTGCATGCATAACCTGTGCCCATTTAGAAACATGGTGCTGGAATAAAAAGCCACAGATGCTGCAAGCTCAAAGCAGTGATGGGGTATTTTGCCTGCGACACATGCTTTGGGCAGCACATACAATGCCTCCTCCTTGAGCAACCACAACCAGCCTCTGGTTAATGTCTCCAAAACAGCCTGTTAAGACTGTTACTACAAATTAGAGTCTGGATCATTCTAAAACGAAAATAGACTTCTTTCATCTTCCAGATGGCTGTCTGATTGGGAACTGGGCAGGATCACATTTCAGGTTGTGACTTAATGATTCAGGACAATATTTATGGTTATTACCTGACAGAGGGCAGTGAGGAAAATTAAAGCACAGACCCATGCTTCATTTATGACAAAAAACAAATTCATGACAGTTCTGTATATTAGAGGTGGCATCGTTTGCTCGGGGCAAAGTCCGAGCATAGCTCTGCATCTGAGCCAGAGCTGCCGGGGGCTGCTGCGAGAGCCTGGCTAGGACAGCGTCTCCATCCCCACTTTGATATATGTGCTATCATCAGAAACAATCTGGTGCTTCCCTTGAAGAAGGTCTTAGGCAGTCAAGATACAAATATGAGTGAGAGCTTTCAGAGGGGAAAAATAACATAATTACACAGCGTATTTGCTTGATGGCTGCCGCTGTCTGAAATATTATTCTTTGGGGCATGTTTTTGACATAATTATTGCCACAGGATAATCCCTTCTGGAGAAAACATGGAGTAATTATGCATGCTAGTTGTAGATATGATTCTGCATATGATTTTCCCTGCAAATGATGCTCCTTGTGATACCAGCTGGTGGGGGTGCAGAGTATTTTGAAGAAATGGGCAATGGTGTTCGGCTAAATCAAATTTAAGTCGCAGCTCTGCTGGCTCTTTCCTCAAGAAAAGAAATTTATTAGTGTTCCTCTCCTGTTTAATCCTTTGCTTTGCATATGAAACAGACTGGAACTTTTTTTTTTATTGTCAGCTGCTAAAAAAATAAATAGCCCTTATGAAAATGCTGCAACCCACAGATTTGGGCTTCCTGTAAACCAGCTTTGGACTGCAGGATTTTTTAATTAAAAAAAAACATGATTCTGCGAGATGAGAGGTAGCTGTTGAAAAAAATTTGGGAAGATGGCTATCTTTCCCTTTGCTTAAGCTTATTTTATCCCTAAGCTAAAATAAGCTCTTTGAATTTGCAGATAGTGATACAAGGAATATTGTTTCAGTTAAGAATATCTTATTTTAGGGAAGGATATTCTGTCCACATCTGTTAAGCATTACTGCAAATCAATCAAAATATTTATTATTTAAGAAATATTTTTCCCGGGGGAGTGTTGCTTCTCAGCTATTCTTCGAGCCGGACCTTTCTTCTCCCTTTTTGGCTCCCTTCTGCTGTGCCCTTACCCTGACAAACGCCACATTCATCAGCACCCAGCCACACCACATCACACCAGAAAACGTCCCCGGCTGCCCCCTTCCCTAGCCCAGCTCTGATCCTCCCTGTGGCAGTGCTTTAGCAGACCACCAAGCAAATCTGCTTATTGATGCTTGCCGCTAGCTATTTTGATTTATGCTGGGATTTGCAAAGCTGCCCCAGGGAGAGGAAACCATGGGGTGTGAGGTATTCAAATCCTTTGCATAGCACAGAAATACTAGTCACAACCTTCCAGAAAAAAGGCCAAATTGTGAATGTCGTTTTCTCCAGTAGAAGGAGATGATTTTTTTATCCCATTAAAGAAATCAAAATAGCTTGAGCATTTAGACAATGAAGGCAGTTTATCTGTTTCCCTCTGAATCTTCAACTGCTTCTGCAGTCATGTACCCGTATGGTCGGCTCTCAGCTTTTACCTGCATTTCAACTGGATCAGGCTTATTGTGAGAGGATCTGAGCAAGGTCCTTGCCAAAACCCTCAAGCTCAGCCCAAATCAGCAAGACCCTCCTAAAAGCTGTATGCCGTGTCTCTCCAGTACAGAACCTCCCATGGATGCACACTGCCTGGTGGCTTTGTGACAAGGGCTGGTCTCTGCCCCTCCTTCACATCTCCTTTTCATTCTTGGCGCCCCCACCTCAGTACTGCACAATCACCCCAGCCACACTCAGGCTGCACCTCCGGCTCTGCATCTCGCTCCAGCACAGCATCTCCGGCAGGGGCTGCTCATGCTTGCAATCCTTTCCACATCAAGCATCTAACAGCAGCCAGGCACTTTAAACACTTTCTTAATTATGTAGTGGTGAGCACCTCACTAAAAATGGAGTTGTGGTATACAATTAAAGGAGAAATGTATAAACTATCTGATGTTGTCAGTATCTGTAGCTCAGCATGAAATTACACTAGGAACAGGAGACTCTTGCCTGAAAAATCCATTTTCTTGTCATTTTTATGGCTCTGTTAGATAATAAAATCAAGAGAAAGATGACTAGAATAACAATAGTATCTCTTCCTGGGTGAAAAGATAGGGGAAGGAGGAGGAATATAGAGATGGAGGTATGAAAATCTCTTGTCTAAGTGAACAATCTACACACATTTGCATTTGTGTGTAATCATTGATATAAAATGTTGTCTTCATTAATATTAGGAGATGGAGATGTATGTTACCTCCCCATCCCTGACTTAGCTGCCTACTCTGAAATAAGGACTAGTGGCTCTTAAACCCATCAAGCAGACTTAATTCTCCTCATCTGACTGTATTAAGTACCTTAAGATTTACTGAGGAGCAGCTGACCATAATGAGAACTGAACATCCAGATCCAGAGAATAAGCCCAATGTAGGTTTCATTGGAATAAATAAGGGATGGGTCACCATAGACTAAGACAAAAAAGCAGAAGGATCTTAAGAAAAAACTGAGAGGGGTGAAACATCTATGGGTCATATTCTGCCCAGTCCTGCCACGGTGTGGAGTTTACCCAGCCTGACCCTTCATCCATAACTGACATTGAATGAGCAGGGTGAGTTTTGAATTGGTCTGCCACAAGAGAGAGGCCCAAAGACGCCAACTAAACATTGATTTAATCTCCATTTCTCACACAAAGCTGCAGATCTGTCAGTTTTGGGGATGGTTAAGATTGTCAGTTTTGCACCCAGCTTCTACTTCCAACACAGGTGTTCCCCAGGAGACTGGTGTGATAACAGTACCCTTTATGCTTTGTAATATATTAAGCATAGCTGATAATTAGCTACAAAGTTACAAAAAAGAAGTTCTTGTGGAGATTTCACTAATTTTTCTGTTAAAATACAATGTAAAGGGGTCATCTCATATATCTCTGTGAAACAAACAAAAAACAAGCATCCCAACATCACCTAATGCTTTGTTTCAAAATTTGTAACATTTACAAATGAGTGGTGCAGCCAGTCCAGTAAATTCTGCTGCTCTTCCCACAAGGCTTTTTGTATTGTAAAGTGAACTGGTCTGATGCCAGATATTCCACAGTATTTCAAACCAGCATTTTTAGCTCCTTAATTAAAAAGAAAAAAAAAGAGAAATTATTTGAATGCAAGGTTCTGAACGGCTATACAGCTTTGTAGAATGACTGTGGTAATGAGGCGTCTGCAGGAGTCAATCAGGGCAGACGACTTTCACAGCAAATCTCAATGCCTTTCAGATTTTCAAAGAAAAATAAGCCAATGACAAAAGCATAGCAGCTGTGAGCACACGAAGGAAATTAGTTATAGCAGACTTGTAATTAAGCATTGGAAACTGATCAAAACCATTATCCTGTTAGTTTATACCACAGCTTCTATCTACTACAAAATCAATTACACAAAAAATAAACTACACTCTCTGAAGTTTTTTCGTATGAACGCGTCCTATCCAGCCTTTGGACTGCAAAGTATGTTTGTTTTCTCAATAAAATATGCAAAGCATAGAGCAGGGAAAAACTGAGATGAAAAGGGAAACAGAAAAATTGGAAGAGAATGTTGGCAGAATAATTGACTCTATCAGGCCCGCACTTTCCTAAAGCAACAATATTTGTGCAATGAGATAAGCGCCCAGGGTTCCCTTTTGGTATATGCATTTTTCCATTTTCCTTTGCTGAGAGCATTGAATAAACAGGACAAATTGACATTAAATGATAGAAATCATTTAACAACAATAAAGCAAAAGAATGCAACAAAAATCTATAGATTTGAGGGAAATGTATACACAGGAAAAGTTGGGCAAAAGTTTGTCTTTTAAAAATCACATGTTATTCCCATTAACTGTAACATGAGATGGATGGCTGAATAAAATAGGGGTTATGTGAGCTGGGATTTTCTTAGAAGATTTGGGCCTGGTTTAGCACATGTTTTATACCAACAGAGCTGTTTCAATTAAGAAAACAAAAATAAACCCTGTCAGGTTACAGACACCCATCCTTTCCTGGTATGAGCAGCACACTCCCCACCTCCCCACGCTGATTCCACTGCCCCTCTGCAGACCATTCCTGCTTGGGCCGCATCAGTGGGGCAGCAAGTGCCACTGCTGTGGGAAGTTGTTGCTCACTCTGTCTTTATTGATGGGATGTTAAGGAGAGCTGTAGGATTTATGTGATCAAAAAAGGCATATTTCATAGCAGGGGTGAGAGTAATACATTTCAAGTAGGTAAGCAAACATTTTTTGTCGGTATTAGATGCTCTACACAAAAGATTTGGGTGGTAATAATGTGCTTGAACATGAGACAAGTGTTTGGAAGCCCCTAAAAATACCAGGTCTGATGTGTGAATTTTCCAAAGCACTCGATGAAGGTTGCCTAACCAAACTGGGTGTTAGGCATGGTTGCCTGCCCTCTGTTCCCTGCTGTGGCTGCCATCAGCAACTGCTGCCCCTCACTGACACCCATCAATTTGGTCAAAACTTGTACGTACTCAGATGAACTGGTGCAGTGATGCAGAAGCCACCACAGACACAAAACCTTCACAGGCAATGTTAGACATCAGCGAGCTGAGCCTTTATCCTGGTGATAAGTGCCCTGAGCAGGGGTATTGCAAACCACCAATTCTGTTTGAAGCCAGCACCTCCAAAATTTGGGTTGCAATTTAAGGGCCTCAGTGTGAATACAAAAACCTAACTTCAGGCTCTTCACTTTATAACTCTTGGCACAGGATCCTGAAACAAAAAGCCGAGCAGAAGCAAAGAGTATTACTGCTATTACTGTGCCATGTGCACCAGAAAAATATATCAATATGTGAATACGCAGAAACAAGAGAAGGGAGACAGAGATGATGTGCTTTTAATATATCCGAAGCACCAGAAAATCTTTCATGAGCAGGAACAAGGCAGAGTTCACGAAAAGGTAAACCCCAGAATAAATTATGAAGCTCATGCCATTAAAGGTATATATTAAATACCATATGTAGGTATAGGGTTGGTTTTCTTTTCTTTTTTCCAATTTTTTTTTCTTCAGAAATCATTTTGCTAGTAGCAGATATCTCTTCCTTCTAGGTTATATTCTCTCATGTCACGTTTATTGAGGTGAAAGGTATATGCCTTGAAAAACTTTTTTTTTTTTTTTTAATTATATGAAACAGATATACTGGATTGATTCAGTGTAGGGGTAACTTGAGTGAAGCCAGTGAAGTTACACCAACAAATAGCTTGTCTCACTATTTTTATTAACGCATATGTTTGTATTGTATTTAGCCATTACTATACCACAAAGGCAAACACATGCACATTCATGTCTATACAGTGTAAGCCCACTAACCTAAACAATTGGGATTGTATCACTATTTGGATAAGCAAACATGTTTTTATTACAGTGTGGCAGTTGTTAATTTATGTGCGAATTGTACTTCTTCCTTGAAAATTAGTATTTAGGGCTGAAGACAGAAAAAAAATGTATTTTTCAAGTTATGCATAATAAATAGAAAGAGTCTTGTGCAGGCAATGAAATGAGCAAGAAGCAGCAGTAGGACTGCATGTAGGTAACCATCGTCAGAGAATCCCATCTCGCAGACTGGGTTTGCATGGTTGGATAACACAATCCAAACTCTTCAGAAAAGACTTATATTAAACACTGAAAACCTGTGTCCCACTCGGTTTCTCTCACTCTCTAACTTGCCTTTCTGGGCAATCACTGGGACAAAACAAAATGATCCAGTGTTGTATTCCAAATTAGGGAACAACTGCTGCTCTGTGTGATGGACGCCTTTTGAGCAACAGCTGGTATGAGGTGTACTGAAGCGTACAGAGAAGAGGTACAAAACAGGTTGGTGGGTGGAGTTGTGACCTAAAAGGAGGTGATTAACCCTGAGCCTTTCCTGGATGTGCCAAGGAGAAGCTGAAACTTTATAAAACTAAAAGACGTGGTGGGATTTTTTGGTGAGGTGTCTCTAAATCCTTGCTACTGCAGGCAGACCCATCACATGGCTTTTGTAAGCTTCCCAAGAGAAGAAGGAAAAGAAGACCTGGATGTTAAATAGTGGCCTAAACTAGGATGGTGGTTCAGCCTCAGGTGATGGACTCAGTGAGGAGAATGGGAGAGAACAATAAAGCAGAAAGATGGAAGGTGTTTAAATATAATGAAAACCTTGGGAAATGGGAGTAATCATTTTTCCTCTTTTCATAAAACCTCTCACCTCTTAACATCCAGGGCCAATTGTAGGGCAAGGGACAAATATCTCTGACATTTGCCACTGAAGCTGACCAATGTGCCAGCTGTGTTTTCCACAGCTCCTCCGTGCTTCTTGGTAATCACATACAAAAGTAAGAAGGGCCTTGGGAGTGCATTAAGCAGTTCTGGCCTTGTGTTTTCTCATACCACCCCATGTGCAGTAGATCCATGCTGGACATTCCCCATGGAATGCCACACTCGGCACATCCCTTCAAAGGCAGAAAGAGCAGCAGACAGCAAAGTCCAGAAGTCCTAGGAGTGATACATCGCTGACAACTCCCCCTAGTTGCAGGCATATTTTATGCCTGCCAAATTTCCCTGGTTCCAGCCTCTTGCTCTGTGCAATATCAGAAAAGTCACGAAAGGTCATGAAAATGTTCCCAAATCACGTGGAAGTGAGGAATTTAGAGTGAGACAGATGGAAGAAGAGTTTCTCTGATTTATTATGGACTGCTGGGCAGATAAGAGTGCACAAGAGATAAGGTGGGGGAGAGCTCTTAACCCCTCATCTGCCTTTTGGCATAGAATATATTTCAAGGTAGATAGGTGGCCTCTAAAATGTTAAGTTTTTGTCAACAGCTGCCACATCCAACACAATCTTTCCACATGCCTCCGTGCTCTCATCATTTGGGAATAGGAAACAAATGTTGCTTCAGGGAGGTAAATGGTAGTGTTAATCATCCAGAGATCATTCAATAGAGAAACATCCAGTCAAGAATTTGCCCCTCGGTAATAGCAACTGCAATCCAAATTCCCAGGTAAGCTGGAAAGCTTTTTGGTGTGGGCAAGTGTGAATACGGACTTTTGTGTGAGAGGATATCTTGCAGCTCTAAGCATTTGGAAAGCATGCCTAGTAATTTGTTTTATTTTTTGTGTTTATAAACACACATCTGTTATTTGACTTTCCACTTTTGGGTGAATTTATGATTATAGTCCATCTGCAAGAGCTCTGGGGCTTTTTTTTTTTTTTTCTTGTGGCAATATTGCCTTTAGGGTTTCAAGAAGTCACTGGTGATTGCAGCATAAATATTAACCAGGTTGCATCTGCCAGAGGCATCACACAATGTGCAGTGATGTGACTCGCAGAATTTTGCTGTCTGATAAAGCTTCTGGAAAATTCCCTCAGTAGATTTATTTATGGCAGCAGATTAAACCAGACTCCAAGCAGACTGCACTCTGAAGGTTCGAGGAAGAATGTCTAATTTATTAGAGATCTCTTTGCTTTTTGCTATCACATTTCAGTCACATTTTCACTCTTGATAAGCAATTGGTTCCTTCCTTGGGGATCATGGGGAGGTAATTCCTGCCTTGAAATTCTTGGAAAGACAGAAAAATCACTTGAGTCTGAGTTTTTTAAAAGCAGTGTCCTGTAAATAGTACAGGCACAATGCACAAGTTTTAAAGTTTTTTCCGCTCTCTGCTGCTGGAAATATGGAATATAATTTGAGTTTCTTGCAATTTTCTTCTGTCTCATGTGATGGCTGTTAAGAGCTCTCTTGCTTCCTGCTCAGTACTATCACCATCAGCACGGAGAAGGCTCCAGGTCTTGGGGGATGCGGCAAACAAAGTTTCTTGGAGATGTGATGGGGAAAGACAGTGTCAGACCTCCTGTCATCGGGGCCTGCTTGCATTCCTGCTGTCGTCCAGAGCAAAGTTAGTGCAATATTTTGCTGAGATCCAGCTATGGGGAAAGGCACTAGCAAAGAGTGAAAGATTCATTGCCAATGAACAAGGAGGTCAACATATTTTTAATTTTTTTTTTATTCTTTTCTTTTTTCTAATTCATCTTTGAGGGAGGAAAATATGATTGTTTAAAGAATTTCTTTGCAAAGGTGGAAAGTGCTGAAACACAACTGCAAGGAACCCCTCTGAGAAGAGATATTGGTTTTATATCGAGCTGCCAGTTGAGATTATCTGGAGTGGACGTCCTGAGAGACCAGCAGGAATTCGTTTCCACCAAAGACTGATGGAGGCTTCCCATTCAAATGTTTTAAAAGCTGTAGAGAATTAAAAATAGAAGTCCTACTTAAGGGGGAGAGACTCCTTTGGGGGGGTACTTTGTTTGCTTTGGTTTATATCTCCCTGGGTTGGAATGCAGTAAAAAACTGAAGAAATTAGAGTCTTGCAAAGAAATGTAACCTCATACAAAACTGAAGGGCAAGGAGATCAGTTTGCTTTCTGGTTTTATAATCAGTTCTGTTTATAGTAGGAAAGAAATATCCCCTTCTTGAATTCAGTGTGTGCAGCATTTTTTAGCTGTTCCCTCTTTAGGTAAACATTAAAAGAAATATGTCTTCAATAATTTATTATTAAGACAGCAACTAATGTTAAATGCAGGTGTATACCATGAGCATGGTGGTGTTATATACACCAACATATATAACAGAGTGGCAATTTTCTCATGGAGTTTTATCCTGATAGCAGCATTAAAACAAGCGAAGCCTCGCAGGAACAGCACTCAGAGCCAGGGAGAGACATGGGGGGTGCTTCAAAACCCTGAGCAGCCTCATTGCATTAGATTATTTTGACACCCTTATGTGGCATCTGGAGATACTGTATATTTCCTTGGAAGGGAGATTACATGGTAATAGGGCTTTTAATTACATTGGACAGAAATATTTCATATTTATTTTATGCTTATGTTGCCTGTAATTCTTCAAGGCCACAGTCTGCAGCTAATGGACAGCGGGCTAGAGACATCTAAAACACCTACCCTTAGCTCTGACATATATGCCCTATGTTTAAGACAATATTTCCTATATTTTAAATATAGAAGGAATAGGGATCTACTTGATCTTTCTCTTCCTTCTAAGTTTAATTCTTCTGTGTGATTAGAGGCAAGGTGGGTATTTTCTGTGCATCTATGGATTGATTTTCTAATCTCCAGGGCCAAATTTTCCTGCCATGAAGATGAAATTTGTAGATATACCTCAGAAGTAATTTCTTCCACACTGCAACCCAGCAGAGGTGCAGGTGAGCAGAGGTGAGGCAAGGTATTCATCTGCATTTGAGATTCATTGTTCCAAATATTAGTTTACACAACAACTTACTGTTGTTCTGTATATTTTATAAAATACAAGTAGTTTATTATTAAGCCATTGGGATTCTTTTCAGCTCCATGTTATGTTTCCAGAAGTACTCTACTTTGACAAGGCAATGAAATAAGGCTGTTGGCGTGCTCCTTCTGCAGTCTTTCTTTGCCTGAAACCACTGGTGGTGTTCCCCTGTTTCATCACCATGATGCTCCCGAGCACAAGGTGCTGTGGCAAGGAGAGATGTCCAGTTGCGTGAACACATGGACATCTGGGAGTGGGGAGGAAGAAGCAGAACCAGAGCTGAGACTGTGTGCTCATTATTTTAGTTTGTGATGGATTGTGCTCTCCTTGGTTTCTCCAGATGGGAGCTCCAAGCAGCCTTGCATGTGGGGCTTTCCAGGGATACCTTGGGTAGGATGAGGCAGAGCCCAAGAGTACAAGGTGTATAACAGTGACATTGGCATTTACAGAGCAGCCATAGGGACCCCCCTCAGCTACACAAATGTGCAGATGGTTCTTACGGGTCATCAACCAAACCCAAGTGAAAAAGGGAGATGTGAATAGTACTGCAGTGTTTAATCTATGCAGGCAACCCCTTTCAGCTCTAACAGGAAGAAGAATGGCTCTAGCTACAGACACCCACTACAGTGGCAAATTGCTCACACCTGCTTATCGTGTGTGTAAGATTCTGGAGAGGCAACATGCTATATAATTGCTGGGCATCATCATAATTAATAATTTCCTGCATGGAAACTAAAATATGGTAAATATATTGGTTGCAACTGAATATTATCACCTGATGCAGGCACAGTTCATCTCCCTTTGCTTGTTATGCCAACAAAGACACATGATAGCACAACCGCCTTTTCCTCAGCTGGTATATGAGGAGCCTGCATCTTTATTTCTGTGCTCCCATGATGTTTTCTTCCTCAAAATCACTCTGGACTAGATTTTGTCCTGGCTCAACACACCCAATCCTAGCTGAGTTCAGTGGTAGTGGAAACATTTAGTTTGTTTCTTCATTTTCCGAATGTTCAAGTGAAAGTATTTAGCTTCAGCTGGTATTTTTCCAAGAGGTAGTCAGGCTGCTAAATATTTGCTCATGTGCATCACCATTTGGTGATCCCTCTGGCAAGCAGAATGTACTGTTCTGACTGCAGCCCAGGACTGGATCTTTCAAATTTTAAGCTGTCAAGACTGTGTTAATGCCACAACTTTCACAACACCTCCTTGCAATGCAATCAGTGAATATATATGTAAAAACCTATATAATATACATTAGATATCTAAATATTGTATTATGTTGTGTTATATATCAGTGAAGTCACTGGTATATGTTGGTCTAGACCTGGGTTCAAATCTGCAGTTTGTCCTTATATTCATTTGGCTCTTTTTGCAGTCTAAGAAAGATTCTAAGCAATATTCTCCTGAAAACTTTGAGAATCAGTTCTACAGTATGACTCCCACCTTGTGTAAGGAAAATGGGGGAGTCTTCTTAAAAGGGCAATATAGAGGGGTTTTTTTAAGCTTTTTAAGGTGGTCTACATTATGCAGAGACGTGAGGATTCTGCTTTCAGAATCAGACCTGGTTTTTGCTGCTTCACATGTGTGTCATCACCTCTGCAGACAAGTTATACTGGTACAAGTACAGCCCCGATATCCTTATCCAGATATAATTAGGTATATGGGTACACAAGGGAAAAGCAATGGAGGATTAGACTTCCCAACCCAGTGGCTTGGTAACAATTTTGTGGTTATTCAGAGTTTTTACATCAATTTATCCAGTCAGTCAAAGAAATTTTGCCCCTCAGATGACAACATTTGCAATGTTTTCATGAAGGAGTAACTCCATCACACACAAAACAGCATTACTTTAGCTACACTGATACATTTACAGCAGCAATAATTTGATGAATGAGCTCAACTACACAAATTCTCTTAAACAACACCTGACTGACTAGTTAGTATGACCCCTGGTTTATCACTTCATTCTCAGTTTAGGATTTTCCTGCTCTTTTATCATGTGCTCCTCCTGGAAACTGCACCCCACTGTAATCCAAATCCTGAGCCATGCTTATGCAGCTTGCCAGCATCCAGCCGAGGGGTGAAAATAACCACTGCAGACAGACAAAAGGAATTATAATTGTACAGCATTTTTTATCATTTGTGCTTACAAGGCAGTATCAGCAACCCTGGTTAGCACTGTAACCACTTTGCCAGCAAAAGCAGCAAAGCCCCCCTGTGGAGATACAGCTTATACTGGCAAAAGGGGGTTTTTTTGCTTGCATAGTAAGAATACCTCTTGGGATGACTTAATTTACACTGGCAAAAGGCAGCATTATGCTGGCTTCATTATTTACCACATTTTTTTAGGTGGGTTTTTCTCCCTCTTTTTTTGCCAACATAGCTAAATCATTTAGGGGTAAAGAGTTCTCCTCTGGTATCTGCACAGTCAAAATGTTTTTTTTACAGGCCTGACCTTACTAATTAGGACTTGTGTTTCTGGGATATGAGGGAAGATGGATAATATATTTTCAGATTTTCTACAGGGTCTTCAGCATGCACAAAGCTGTATCCTGTCTGGATTACTGCAGGATTACCCAACTCTAATTAAGAAATTTTTACCTTTAGAAAAAACACGTACATTCATTTTCCAGAGCTAGTTCTTATTGTTAGCAGTATATGGAGTTCTCAAAATGTAGGACAAGTAACACACTTAAGGCAGGATACTCACAGGCAGATGTGCTATCTGCAGTCATCTGCAGGAGCACAGGGAGGAGGTTGTGATTGTGTTTAAACCATACTGAAACAAAACCAATTTGATTTCAATAAACTTCAGCTAAGGCCTTTGCTGGATGAAAGAGAAAAACTCCAGATCACTCTGCATGGTCCTGCTGTGCTAATCCTCCAGGGAGTTCACAGGAGGAGAGCTGCTCAAAAGCTCTTCTACATTTTATTTTTCCTTCAGTTACTCTGTAGAGCTCAGTGAAACTCAGCCAAATGCTGAAAGGATTTTTACTGAACAGAATAACCTCAGGATGTGGCATTTCACACTGCTCTACTACCTGCTGTATGAGAATCCCTTACAGGGATGGTGATGAGCTGCTGGTAGACATGAACCTTTTAAATTTAGGAAGACTGTGACGTAACTGATGGATAATACAGGAATTTTTAAAACTTCCTGCAGTACCATATATCCTATTTTGCTTGTTGAATTTCTCTGTATTTACTCTCCCTGTTCCTATCCTCCTGCCTGTCCTGTGAAGGTGTAGAAACGTGCCCTTTTTAATTTTTCCCACTGAAGAGCAGGAACAGAAAAGAACAGGAGCAGCAACAGGCTAGTCTGTAAAACAAGACAACATCTCCAGAGGTGCTTCAGAAGCTAAGAATGTTATTGAATGTTACCGAGATAATTAGCAACTTTGTTGCCTTTCTGCACAACACAAATATATATATACAATTGAATCCTATAAATCCTATTTTCTGGAAGCAGTATTTATTTCTATCTTCCACACAGATATGTATGTTATCCCCTATGCTGTCTGTTATCACAGCAAGCTGATATCCAAGTCACAGTTGTACATTTACAGCTAATGGTGTCTTTTGAAATTGTTTTTCCACAGTTTCCAACTGTTGGTGAGGGGATACATTAAGGCCCAGAGGAAAGGAAGGTCAGTGTACTGCAGACCTTAGTGCATCCTGGCAGAGTTGATGTGCTCAGCAGTGTTCTCCGAGTCTGCGAACTGGGAAGAAACTTGGAGATCTTTTGCCTTCCAGAGAAAGGTGACTACATTTAAGCTGCCTTTTTGGAATGGTCCCAGATCTGAGCTCAGGAACTGCATCTGAAAGTGATCTTTGGATGGAGATTATATTAATTTACTAATATAGGCATTTACTAATACAGGCAGTGGTGTTTCATGACCAGCGCCATCAACCAGATATTGCCTGCAAGTCCTCAGTGGGTTTAGGTATCCTAAGGGGCCAGAATTATCCCCATTTCTCTGGAGGGGGTGTTATAGTGAGCCACTGTCTCCTGAAAAGTCCTGTTCTGCCTGCCCATCTGATGAGCAGCATCAGGATAGACTAGCTTACCCAAGAATAAGAAACATCATAGACAAATATAAGGAGTGTGTGCGCCTGAGCTGGATCAGAAAGGGCTTTTTAGAAATCTTACTTTTTTCTGATATTCTTTGTTCTTGGGGACAGCTGGGAAGCCAGGAGAAGTGAATTAGTACAATCTCAGCTAAGGATTTTTTCGGGGAAAAAGGAGCATCACAGAGCTGCACTGAGACTGTCAGCTCCGGTTGTTCAGCCCCAAATGCTTGCTGTGGTACCTGAGGTGAGCAGCCTGGCCAGAAGTCTCAGACCAAAAAAATCAACAGAGAGAAGGAGCTGCATCTAAGGTCACAATTGCAGATAGTTTTAATGCAGCCAGCATAGCAAGACAGGAGTTAACTGAGATTAAAACTGGGGGAAAAAAGAAAACTTTCATAGAATAAATATAGGAAGCATACATACAAAATAGAAAATGTTAAGATGTCAGAGGCATGTGCTTGGCATTGAGTGCATTTTCGACTTCTTTGCAAAAATGGTGACAGAAATCATGTGAATAAACAGTTATAATTCAATGATAAGGGCTTTGGTGGTTTGAGTTTTTTTTAATGAAGGACACATTGTGCCATCCTACAACGTTGCATGCCATACAGCATCACAAAGGGCAATTTTTCTTTAAAGAGGCAATATTCAATGCTTTTAAGGTGCAGAATAATATTTAATTCTAAACATTTCAGGGTAGATGGATCTGTGGTGATAGTTTCCAAAAAAACCCAGCTGCAGAATCTAGCTCAGTTAAATAATATAGCTGTACTCTGTATATGTTTATAAATACATGCATACATGCACACACATTCATATAAATGCATATATGAAAATATAAACATATATGATACTCCTTCTCTTGTCTACCCACATAGACGAAGCCCAGGGGTAGCTGTGTTTGGGCAGGAAGCATAACACCCTGGCTAGATCGTGGAAGTGCCACCCTTTGCCCTTCCAATAGCCTCACCCCATTGTGAGACAGACTCCTTTGTTCCCAGCCTACTTGAAGAGACTTTCTATATGGTCCTGCTGATGAAACTGGGATAAATTCCCTATTTTTTCGTGTTTCTCTTCACTTGATTATCTCACGTTTAAATTTTAAATAGCAAACTTGTCAGATCTGGTCCCTTAAAATAATTTATCCTGAGTCAGTCAGTATATCTGGATGCTCTGTAAATACTCTTCTATAATAATGAATACGAAACACTGCTGGAGCCTAATGTATTAGACTAGAGTTTGCTCCCTTCCCGTTTAGCAATTGAAATAAGCTCTTTCTTGTTTAAACAATATCTGATGTTGTTTTGAGAGGATTGTTTCTTGGTTTGTTTGAGATTTTTTAGCATAGGGTGGCTATAAGACTTTGAGGATTAAAGCTGTTGCTGGATACAATATGGGTCTTTTGGGAGGTATGCTGAAAAGAATAAAAAAGGCAGGCTAGGAGGAAAGCTTGGGGGTCCACCCGACATAAAGATGGGCAGAGCCTTTGGAGAGCCAGAGTAACTCAGTGGTTCACTGGGGGTAGCATGAAAGGAATTTATGCATCAAAGTTCTTTGGTACCCAGGCCTTGGGAAAGCTACACAGTTATCTCTTTCCCATGTCCTCCTTAAAAGTACATATAGCAGTGACGACATCAGCAATGTGATAAAGTGTTAGAATAGCAGAATAAAAGAGCTAAAGAGACAGTGGAGTCAGACAGAGGGGTCATGGCCCGTGACTCTGCTTTTACCCTAACTCTACCTCCGTAAGACTGACAGTGTTCTCCAAGCCGCATCATGCCTATGGGTACCATTTCCCTAACCTGCACAGATAATATTTACCTGCTTTTGTAACTACGCCAGAAAAAAGGCTGTTCTTGGGCCCTTGTCCTAAGCTGTAGGCAACTGAGTGTCACACTCTTTCCAGCCCAAGTTTAGCCATGAGCACGAGCTCCCAGAAAGCAACCTAATTAAAGATGTCACTTGCAGCCATATTGTAAATTACTCATTTGTATGTGGCAGAGGGAAGAGCTTTCACAAGTGTCTACTGTGTGTTTCTTAGTAAGGTATTAGCAAAGTCTGGCAACTACCCACTTAGATGTAATTTTAATGTAATTATCTGCTGCAATGAAAATCCCTAAAAAAAATCATGGTAACAGCTCAAACCAGTTAAACACTATTGTAAGCTGTAGGATTCAGAATCATTATTGCAGTATCATTTTTTAAAAGATATTAAGTTTCCTCTGTGGGATTTTCAGGTTCAAATTAAGTTTATAATAGGTATTAGCCATGACTATTTCCTTGCACCCATTTATCGAATTACCTCAGACATCCCAGCTGCCAGCTCCACCTTTGCTCAGCTCAGAACAATAGGCTGCGTGTTATTTAAGAGAGTGAGAGATTTTTGGAAAATGATGCTGCACCTCACAGCAATATTTAAGGTGCATACCTTTGCAGGAGGCATGGATGTGTTTCCCAGCTGCTTTTCTCCTTTCAGAATTCCTCCTGGCTGAGAAAGATTTAAAGCCCAGCAGATTCGTCCTGCTTAAGCAGGGAGGGGAGGAGGGAGAGAGGGAGGCAGTGTGTGGAGATACCATCACAATTGAATCAGAAAGCCCTTCTGCACAGCAAACTCTCTTCTTTCCTGGACTGAAAATGGAGCAACACGTTTTGCAAAGAGTATAGCTATTCAGTTTTGTGGCCATTTCACCTCTGCAGACTTGTGATGTCTTTCAATTTTTTTTTTTTTTTTGGTGAAATACTGTGTCAGAATCACTGCTGACTTTGTCATCTTGTTTTCCACATATCAACAGAAGTGTTTTCCCTTGTGAAGAGGTTATGTGATTTTTCAAATAGTTTTGATTAAGCAATAGATAAGATTCTCATTACAGTTGTTACAAGTATGGGAAAACTGAAATATGTGAATGTCAGGGAAAGTCTTCTTTTTGACAATTTTGTTTGGATTAAAAAAAAAAAATAAGAAAGCCATTTTAATTAAAAAATTCTGGTGGACAGAAGACTGTGAGAGATTTTTCCTGCAGCAGTTCTGTGTAGGGAAAGGCGGTAGGAATAAAATGTGGGCAGAAGCATCGTGTAGTGATTGATCTGTGGTACATGGCTGCAAGTGTCCTGAGAAGCACCCAGTTCAGTCATTCTGAAGCTGTCAGGAAGTTACTCAAGCATTTGGACAGCCCAGAAAGAAAAGAATACAGCCTCAGAACTTGTATATTCCAGTAATCTGGGAGGCATCACTGCCAATAGCAAATGCTGTAAGGATGCTTCTTTTCACCTACCATACGCATAGGTGAGTTACTCAGCTTTGGGTTTATACTGTTTTTCCCCGTGGAGCTAATGAGACAATACTCTCTTACCACTGGGAATACCCATGAAAATATGTTTCAATTGATGTAATGGTCCATCTGCCAGTAAAAGAAGCGATATAAAAACACAGAGGTCAGGGGCAGATCTATTATGGAAGGACAGCATATGGCAACAGAACAATTAGATGAGCATCTCATACTCTTGAGAATGCTTTAGGACTGACAAGGGGTTAAGGCAAATATTGGTTCATTGCTAAATTCAAGACTCAAAATGAAAGAATGCAAATGTCTTTTATGATACTTTTTTTTAAATAACACTTTTAAACAGCCATAGGGACTCTCTGCAATAGAGATTGAAAAGTTTTGAATAATGCATGCAAGATAATTTCCAAAATCACCCTTTAACTAGTACCACATTCTTTTCACTGTCTCCATATTCATGATTCACCTTTTGCTAATCCTGATGCATAAGGAATGAAGATAGCCCCTGTGGATAAGACCTAATGGACACCATCTTGGAATAATATACAGAACTCAACATCCAGACATGTGTCTTCAATTTAAAATAATTCAGCAATCATGTTCAACCAGAACCTGATTACACAAAATGGGACTTTTTAACTCCCAGACTTGGATCAAATTTTAAGGCCAGAAGAAAAAAAAAAAGTGCTATGTTTATACATTCCAGATACTGTGGTTGAGTTATCTGCACACAAATTTAACTGTTTCTTTGAGCCTCTTATCAGCTCATCTGCAACTATTTTAAATGCTTTACTTTACCTGCCCTTTGTAGTTCCTCAGTGAGTTTTCCAGCATTCCAGAATTGTGATGAATGGATTTCCTGGATCTGGAACTTAATTAAAAATGAAGCTGAGTGACCATACTCCATTACATTAAATTGCAGCTTTTTTAAACAGCAAATTCTACATTTTGGCTCTTTTCTGTTTCTCTCTAAGGCTGAAGAGACAAAGGACCCTCACTCAAAAGCAATAACAACAAGCCTCAGCAAACTGCCAAATAACAGCTCCCTTTACAAAAGCAGTGGCTTTACTTTTTCCTGTGGTTCCATACTTTCTCTGTCAGCTACTCTTCATTCCAGCACATGGAAAGCTATCAGCATCTCTTCTCTGGTCTATAATAGAAAGGGAAGGAAGATCTGGTCCTTTAGACTGAGATGGCCCTGAGATGGCCTCAAAGAGGGTCACAGGCTAGCAAATTTTTTCTTGAACAGAAATAAGATTTGGGTGCTGGTTAAATGCCTGTGAGATTTTTTTGTGTTAATCCTGTAAGTCAGCTTTATTGAAGAAGAGAATCATGCTCTGGTCTAGTGTTTATGTAAGGAACGCCACTAGAATTATCAAGGATCCAATAAGGGTCTCTACAGCTCTGGTTTCTTACGGCTGAAGATTAAATGGCTGAGATAAGGCAGGTTTTCAGAGGTTCCTGGCTTGCCTTGTTCCCTGTTCTTTCACAGTTTGATTAGAGCTGAGTGAACTTTTCTTCCACTCTCCCATGGCAAAACTCAGAGCAAACACCTGGCTTGATATTCACCGGCATGACACATTTTTCACTGACATCAGACCTACTCTGGTCAAAAACTTCCTTGTCATACTTTTAAAAAACAAGCAAGATGGGATGTGAGAAAGAGCTGGGGACACTGCTCTTGCAAGGGAAATGCTCTGTTGCAGGTCTCATCACTCTTCCATCTTCAAGTGTGGGTGCCTTTGGGAGATGCCCTAAGATACCATCTTTCAGAAGGCTGCCTGATGGTGTGGGTTAGTTTTCAGAGGAATGTTCAATGCCTAAATGAAAGCTACTGCTAAAGAGTAGTTCATATGGAGGTCCCCTCTCCCCCATGTTCCCCTGGGAGTGTGCCTGTGCAGTTCTATCTGCTTGTGCTCTGTGAGTTCCTGTAATTACCCTCCATGAGACTCTCAGCTTTCATGTGCAAATAGATAAATTTCTGGTGCTGGCAGGAGTATTAAAAAGCTTGAAAATAGTCATGTAATTCAGAAAATAATCAAGAAGGCAAGTTAAGTATTTTTTTTTCCTATAATTTGAAATCCAGTTTCATGATATCTGAAGATGTAAGTCACAGAGAGGTTGAAAGTCAAAGGTCACTTTCACTCTTTATTTTGGAGTCTCTGACTTGAAGCATGTCTTGGGAATGTATTTGCTCTGTAAGTGTAAAAACATCATTAACAATATGATGAGAGGTGCTTTTCGCTCTATCTCAAACTGCTTTGCAACATGGTGAACCCAGCTCAAGGGCAGGAAAGCCTAATTAACAATCTGTTGGCATCTGAAGAGTTAGATCATAGAGCTGCATGGGAAAATGTTCTCCTCAGTTCCTGTGAAAATACTCACAGGGATTCTGACATTTTTTCTTGCTCTTCCTAAATCAGGATTAAAAATCAAAACCAGTAAAAGAGTTCTGCAACACAATTATAGATAGAAAAGATACTTCTTTAATTAAGATGGATTAATAAAACCCATGTTTGTTTACTTCCAAATAATTAATTTTGATGTTAATATTCTTTAAGATAAACTTCTTTTTTCAGTACCATCCATTTTCCAAACAATAAATATTCTTTTGAAGTAGAAAATGAATTTACAGTTCAGAAATCACAGGCGTGGGATACTTAAACCATTTCAAAACATTTTCTTTTCCTTCCTCCTTCCCAAAAAACACTTTTCAGCCATGAGACTTATCCAAATGGATAATTGTTCCAGGTGTGAGATGTGTTTTTTTCAGATCAACCCTTTTGTCAAAAAAACCCAGGGAGGATAAAGCCAGTGGTAGAATGTGGATGGTACAGTCTGTTTTGGAAGGGTTTTCTATAAAATCCTCTCAAAAATGGCTTAGGCTACCAGTCCACTCCACCCTGTTGGTACGTGGAGCCCTGAGGATTCCACTTGATTGCTGAACACCAGGCACGTGGCCTGGTGACAGAGCTGTACCACATGTTCTCCACATACTGTAATGTTACCCCAGGAAGTTTTGTTCCCACCACATGAGATGAAGCCAGAGAGTATATATTTTAAAACAAAAGTAAAGAATTAAGAACTACAGCTTTCTTACTTTCTTTGTCCTGTCTCTCTCCCCACGTGAATATTCTGGCCAGAGTAACCGTCTCATTGATTTCATAGATGTAAAAGGACAAACAAAGCACCCCATGTTCTTTACCCTCCTCTTCATCCCAGCTGCCAAACACTGACCCAGCCAGCCCCATTCTTGCATTAGTTCACAGAAATAGCTGATAAAAACATTTCTGATGCTAAACTCCTCCAAGCTGACTGCTTCTCTCTCAAGCCAACTTCAACTTAACGCTTCATCACAGGAGCACAGGGCAGCAGTCAGCAACGAATGTCATCATGGTCTTTCTGGGCTGGACAAGAGCCTAATGGGTACACAGCGGTGAGATCATGAGCGAGGGAGGGGGTTGTTTTGACAGTTGAAAATCTCTGGCAAATACATCCCATTGAAAAAACAAATTACTTGCTTCTAGGAAGATATACACATCACTGAACCATCTGCGAAAGCACAGGTAGTGTTGTTAGTTATTGCCAGGGAACTGAAATTGTGTGGTGAGTGTTGCTAGGAAATTAAGTACCAGAACAAAGTGTTACTGATGCAATATGTTATTTGGGCATGTAAAATTCTAGCTCTTCTTTTTTTTTTTTTGCAAGTCACTTCTTTATGTCCCTAGGTGTTGCTTGCTGCTACGCTCCCTTACAGACCCTATGACTCTGCTGGGCTAGATCACTGAAGTAGTGTCTCATTTTGTCATAGCTAAGGAGTGATGGCGATGATGATGATACCAACATCTCTCCCAGGTATGCTGCCTTTTACTGTGGATGAACTTCTGCATCAGCCTCTGAACCAACCTCCAACCTTTGCACTGTTTCTTTTAAAGGCCTATACGTATCTAGTGGTGACGTAAATTGCTTTGGGATTTAGGACTAAAACCTCTTGTTGATATTTTAATCACTTTTGCTTGGAGGAGATGCGCATGCCTCAGACATCCTCAGAATGACTTCTTCTAGGTTTGGCCTGAGACAGAGTGTGTTTTTAAGGTGTTCCTGAGTTGCTCTTACTGCGAAGAACAGAGTGATTCCCGCTGGCACTGGCCCTGTTTGCTGTGCATGGTAGTGGCTGTGCCCCTCTGTGCAGATTCCCATGGAGATTGGGCACTCTGCAAGAAATCTGGGGCTGGAGTTGCAGCATGGAAAAGTACTAACTTGCTTAAATAGTCCTCTATGTATCATTATAGTATCAAGGAAGACTTCTACAGGAGTTGGGCACAGACAGAATACAAGCCCTCAGGGAGTAATCCAAGTCATCCTCTTTTGAATGAAGTTGCATTCAGAAAGAAAAAAGAAATAAAATATTACTTCATGACAAGAAATAGGAATCACTGGCCCCACTGTTTTGTTTCATCTTGGATGGGATTGATATTGTTGCTATGTGTTCATTGTTACCTCATTAATAATAACCAGACCATTTAATAGTACAATTGTGTAGAAAAGATACAGTTATTGTCCAGATTGTTGTAGTGATAGAGGCTGCATAAACACTAAACAAAATAATGGTCCCTGTCTCAAAGAGCTTACAGCGCTGGCACCAACTTCTTCATTTATGCCAAGGTCTATTTACAACCTCAGAAAATAGGTGGACTTCTCAGGGCCCATGGAGAAGTCTCATCACCTATCTCTACTTCCCTCTCCCTGGGCACTGCTGTGGTTCCACACCATGCTGTCCCAAAGAGGGAGGCAGGGCTGAAAGCCCCT
>JAYRBT010000082.1:32252767-32370217 GCA_036023395.1 Myiotriccus ornatus | reverse complement strand
CGCGCCCCCCCGTGACCGGCCGGGCCGGGCCGCGCCGCCACCGGGGGGCGCTGGAGCGGCGCGGCCGCCGCCGGGACACGGCCGGCCGCCAGGTGGCAGCACCGGCCCGCGGGGTCACCGGGACCGGGGGTCCCTCTGCCCCGGGGGGTCCCCGTGCCGCGGGATCACCCTTCCCCGGGGTCACACTGACGTGGGGTCCCTCCGATCCGGGGTCCTTCTGCCCCGGGGGTTCCTCTGCTCCGGGGTTAACCTGATGTGAGAGTCCCTCCGCCGAGGGGTCACCCTGCTGCGGGGTCCCTCTGTCCCACGGGTCCCTCTGCTCCAGCGTCACACTGACTTGGGGGTTTCTCCGTCCCGGGGTCCCTCTACCCCAGGGTCCCTATGCTCAAGGGGTCCCTCTCTCCCGAGGTCACCCTGCTGTCTCTCGAGGCTGCCATGGTGTGCTCTGCCCTCCACACAGCAGAGCTGCCAGCCCCAGAGGTATTTGTTATTATTTTTATTAATTATCTTAATCTCTGTGGCTCCGGGTTTCTGAAAGTGGCAGCAACGAGACTTCGGTTTTAATTTGAGCTGAAGTTAAAAAGCGCTGTCATTCTGTCTGCGGAGCATGGCTTTGTATTAAATTAAATGGGATTGCTGTCACTTTAATTATGGGGAATGAGAGAAGCAAATACGTTTGCAAACAGGGAAAAAGTAAAATCTATGGAGTTAAAGCTAGAACAGCCTCAAGAGATCATAGGTGTGGCTCAGACATAGAATCATTATAGAATCATAGAATAGTTTGGGTTGGAAGGAACCTTAAAGATCATCTAGTTAGAACTTTCTTGCCGTGGGCAGGGACACCTTGCACTAGACCAGGGTACTCAAAGCCCCATCCAATCTGGCCTTGAATACTTCCAGGTATGGCGCATCCACAGCTATGCTGGGCAACCTGTTCCAGTGCCTCACCACCCTCACAGTGAAGAATTTCTTCCCAGTATCTAATCCAAATCTACCCTTTTTCAGTCCTCATGCTGCAAAGGGTGATGAGCAATTAAAAAGTGTAAGTGAAAGGTAAGAACAGGAAGTCAGCAAGATACAGTTGCCAGAAGCTAAGCCTGGGTAAGGAAGAGTTGATGTCCACTTTGACCGTGGGCAGAGTAGCTGGAGAGGCCCTGCTTTCATGTGAGGGCAGGAGGGCTGAGGGAGTGGGTGTGTGCAGGGCTCAAACTCTGGCTTGCCACTTTTACATTAGAAAGTCCCTGTTTAGAGATACCATTTCTTAGACAACCTGTCTACATGTTATTTCTGCAGTAGAAATATCTGGTCTTTTAGAAGGATTTCCCACAATTAGAGGGCAGCTTTTCTACTCAGAGAACGGAACAAAACCTCTGCTAAAGTACTTTCCTTCCCTGACCGGCAGACATAAAAGCTGCATTCAGGGAGAAAAGGAGACACTACCCAGGGTCTGGGGAGTGAAACCAGACCCTCAGTTCACTGTTTGGACACCAGGTGGATGTACAGCCTCACCACAGCAGGATGGAGACCAACCTGGCACAGCAAAGGACTGTCCTATGTGAGGTGAGAGAAGCAGGACCATTTTGTACTCCTGGGCAGCTCTTCTTCCAGAAAATAAAAAGGCAGTGACTCAGGCAGCAACAAGACAGACAACAAGATATCCGCTACAGAGGAGGAGTTCTGCACTGTGATTTTCATGGGAGAGAACAGACAGGGGAAAGGGCTGCCCACCATTCAGCTCGCACAAGCTCAGAGTTCACTTGGGTGCCAGCTCGATCAGGATCAGCTGCGATGTTATATTGGCTCCTCTGGAGAGAAGGAACCATTACATCCATGAGATGTTGGATGTGCTCATCCTAATGCACAGAGCATGACAATGAAATAAATCCTCTGACCAGTCCTGTCTGGTCACAGGAAACTAATTCAGCTTGCTCTACCCATGGCAGGTAGTGCGCACAAACAGGACTCTAGTAGGTCTGGCATCATCTGTCTTTCATGGATGAAAATCATACCACTGGAGAAATGGAAACCTGAGCAAGAGGCAAGCAAGATTCATGGTACCAAGCTATGGCAGCTGCTAAGGGGTGTGAGACCGACCACAGACTACACGCGGCAGAGGAGAATGAGGCCAGCTCATCTGGGCATCTGGCAATCTCTGCTGAGCTCCATCCTCCTTCTGAGACACACTCAGACTCATTCAGGAAATGCCTTCATCAGTGGAAATGTCCAGATGCTGTGCACATGTAGCAGAGTACTGCTAAGCAGTAAGGCAGCTGCCACATGGTGGAGTTAAATCAGAAGCCCCAGGTGGGCACTGGAAAGCATAAAGATAGTTTAAGCCAGGCACATACCATAAAACATTGCTATTCTGTGCAGCAACATGAGGTAAAGGGTGATACTGGGAAAGGAAATCTAGCAGCATCATTACTCTGAAGCCATCAGCCTGTAGCATTTGTAAGTAGAGATCATGTGAACACGGAAAGGAGAAATGTCTGGGCTGAGAATGGCCCATTCCCTGTGCTTCTTTGATGGGAAAATTTTTGCCAGTTTGCCTTTGGCTGTTTGTGAAATATGCCTTCTGACAACAAGCAGTGTGGTGAATAAGCCATTGTGGACTGCACTCAACATTAGACTGGAATGAGAGAAAATGGCATTGCTCATTTTCTCTAGTGAGCCTTCACAAATCTTTTATGCAATAAAAGAGAGTTTACCATCCTGTCTAAAAGTCCTTCTCAAAGATAGTGCTAGGCAGTCAAAGCAGGGATCAAACACAATGGGGTACTGAAGCCACTAAAATGTTCAGTAGGTTTGGACTGGGACAACCAACAGCTGCAAATGCAGCAGCAGATGAGTTGGCCACATCTGCTGAGGGATGAGAACACAGGATGAAGGTTTTTTTAAAAGTGCTAAGCAACTTAGGAGCTAGTGTCATGGAGGGATCATGTCACTGAATTCCGCATAGAGACACCAGGTTCCATTTTAGGCACTGAAGAAGTAGTCAATATTATCAGTGGACTGTAGGTCATTATTTGCTTTATTTTAACTTTTCTAAACCAGCTGGATATGTTTGAAGATTATTTCTTTCCATTGTCTCTGCAAGGATCTGCAAGGGACGGGTTCATCTATTTAGACCTGCACTGCAGTTGTCTGAATGTCAGAGAAAGGGCCTTCTCCTATGTGGTGTGTCCATAGTTCTCACACAGGACAAAACCAGACAGATGAAATGTCATGGCATGACTCCACAAAAAAGAGTAGATTTGTGACTGTGCAGAGTGTGCAGAGTGAAGAGGAGAAAAGGAGCCACTTGACTGCCTCATGAGATATAAACCTGATCCTGAATAATCCTCATCCTATTAGCCATACTAATTTTTTACTTAATTTCTAAGCAAGAATGATGCTGTGTGAAGGACATACAGGCAAGGACTGAGAATAAGACATTGCAATACCCTTGGCAAGGTCTGGCTTTCATGACTCTGTACTTAGACAACAGATCACAGATTTCATCAACAGAGCTCAAAACGAGTTCAGCGTTTATTGGGAATTTGGGTACAGAGTACCCGCAAAGCAATGGGAAGCCGGGAGTCAGAAGAGGCAAGAGGTTGTTAATCAGTGCAAAAGAAGCAAGAAAGCAGCTCTGCCTGACAGTGTGGGAACACTGCAGTGGAGCCCCTGGAGATCAGGTAGCAACTGAGCGTAAAGATAGATGGGTTTGAGAACCTCAGATATTTCCCTGAAGAGAAAGTCAATGTGGTCCAGCTGTATAATGCCAGACAGTGCACAGAAGTGCTTAGGAAATGCTTGCACAGAGATACTAAGAGCCACAATTTAGTCTTACACATGAGTAACTAGGGCAAGATCAAACAATCAAGTAAGGACACAAAAGAATGGCCACGGCCTATGCTGAAGTATCAATGGTGATTTTCACAGGCTTAGAGTAATGTGAGAAGCAAACCAAGAAAGCAGTAAATAATAGGACAAGATGGCCAGCACAGTGGGGCTTATGTGCCAAAGCCAGACTGAGGAGTAATAAGTACTGCCCTTTACTGCTGCCCATTGAGGCTTAGAAAGATGACACACAGCAAGGGACAACGGGATGCTGCTCAGCAGCCCACCAGTATGCAGCAGAGACATACGGTTACAGCCTTGAGCTGCAAGTTGAGGCAATTGCACTTCATGTTTTTAAGTGCTGGTTTGATCCATTATGTATCAGACAAAAGCAAAGGCTATGTCCACCTTGTTTGAGACAGCTGATGTTCCTGGCCAAAGCACACGGAAGCAGTCTGTGCTGCCCAAAAGGATTTATGTTTCTGCAAACACACTATGGCTCTATATATCCCTTCTCCATTACACATTTATATATCTTGGCTGAAACACAAGTGTTTCTTCTATAAAAATATGGTCGTTTGGTCAGAATTCACATCTTTAGTTGGAAAAATGCTGAAAGTGCTGATCCTGATCTTCAGTTCTCTGCATGTCTCACTGATGACAGTAATATGTCAGCATCAGTTCAAAAGACAGACAAGTCCAGAGAAAGATTCTCACCTATGGAAGACAAGAGGCCTTTGTCCTTTTCTATCCATTTCCTTCTGCCTGTCTTCCTCCCTTGACCATGCCATTCCACCCCTCTGTCACACAGGTTTTAGTGTGATGATCATCAACACCAGCCCATGGCAAGTGATAGGATCACATGCCCAAGAATGGGACCAGCAAGAAAGAAAAGTGCAATTCTCTGTTGGCCAAAGTGAGTTCTGTTAGCTTGTCCTCAGGTGTGCATAGCCCTAATACAGACTGGCTGGCCAAAGTCCAGAGTAGCAAAATACATAAATCTAAGCACAGGAATCATTCTTCTTCCCTTCAGAGCTTCTATGCTTGAAGTTCAGCATGAAAACTCTGTTGGATAAGGAATTAAATTAGCAAAGCATGGGGTTTGGATTACTAGTCTCGGTAGCAGCAGAGGGCTCAGTGCCACAAGGGATCATTCAGCACACTATTCTTCTGAGATGCTCCCAATTCAGGCTTTGATGTGTAAAGTCCTTTTGTAGAGAGATCCTTCTGTGGGTGTGAGATATATTGTGGTCTGTAAAGACCTTTGGGTTCCTCTTAAAACACTGTGAGACAATCTGTGAATTCCTTTACCTCCATTTGTGTGCAGTTACTCAAGTCCATAGACCCACTATGATTGAAGGCTTGCTAATACTAGTGTGGGATTTACAGTCCTGAGCCCTTTATGAAGGTTGCAAAATGTTAAACATTCTCAGCAGTTCTGGGGAAAAATCATTTTTTATGAGATTATCAAGTGTAATTACGAGAAAACCATGAGTTCTTCACTGCAAAATGCCTGTCCGTTTCTTTTGCTGCAGATTGATCTGTACTCAAGAGAAGAAGACTGTCCTTCACTATCATCAGTTTCCAAAATGAACACTCCAAAGGTGAAAATCAGCAGTATGCACAGTGCTAACTTTAGCCTAGGAAGGCTGTTGGATTAAGCGGTGGAAGCAGACAAAAAACTCCTTAGAAATGCTGTGGGTGACAATTGTCTGTAGTCAGTTCATTCATCCCGGGGTGGTACTGTATGTGGGAAGTGTGTGCCGGCTAACAATGCCACAGCTGCTTTCCCAACCCACATGCTGGTCATTTGTAGGTCCTCTTCAGCACAATAAAGAAGTGGGCTGCAGCATTAGCTGCCTTTCACTCCACCGAAAATGGCTACAAAGCGTTAAAGCTGAGTGAGTAGGGCTGAGTGAGAAGGCTCACCAAAGTCAGTGTGAGTGTTTAAAGTAACTGATTGGGTAGACGAAAGGTATTTGCAGATTGTTCTCTATTCAAAAGGGCAACATTAATAGTGTTGCATAATCAAAACCGTGTCTGTGCAGTTCATGTTGAGAATGAGTGACTGAGAGGTTTATTTAATGCATGATTCAGTGCTTAAGCTATTACTACAATTTTACTATTTATGCCTTGTTCTTTGTGCTTTTACATATGCATTTTATTAAAGTTCCAAGAATTATTTCTGCAATTTCTTTTGGAGGAATTCTTGAGGGCTTCCTATAGTTATGATCAAATACCAGGGAACTTACTCTTCTTCTCCTGTTTAAGTTGATTATAGGAGAGTGAGTTGAATCTTCATGCATGTCTGAAAGAGCAGCATTTGATACTACATATACATACACACCAACATACATATAACCATATGTACATAGACCCAGTTTCTGCAGATGCATGTGCAAGCTCTCACTAAATGAAAGCTCCCTGGAGTAAAAAATTACTTTCTTCTCTGTTTGCCAGTGATATCGTATGTTTAGTGATATTTCACTGTAAATTCTTATTCTGAATAGTGCCAACTTGCAGTGAAAATAGCATGCTAATAATGAAAAAGAGCACTGGTATCACAAAGGGAACATAAGATCACATCCACACTTTCCTGCGTTGTTTCTGATATGTAGCATTGGGTCTATTGTTGGCCCATTCTCATATAAGAGTCAAGTTCTATTTTCAGGGATATTTTGTACACATTCTGCTGCAATCTGAGGCTTGCTGCTTAGGGATATTTTGATGAGCACAATGGTACTGCCACACAAAGAAGATCTCTCCCAGATTGACTTCATGGCTATTTTCCCTCCTATACACTGTGAGCTCTAAGAATAAGAATAAATGGACTTCCCAGTTTCCAAAGTCAAAGACAGTGTGAACTGATATTACCCACCCAAATGCAGTGAGACTAAATCAATAACATCTGCAATAAGGCATAATGAAGACAAAATTATATCTCAGCTTTCCCAAACAGCTGCGAATCTATTTTTAATGATCCTCATTTTTGGCAGTCAGCTAAACAACTTTTAAAATGTCCTCGAAAATGGATTGTTAAGTAGATCAGCAATGCAGAACACTGAAATGCCATTAATTGCAGCTTCTTCTGTGTGGTCTGTAGTACTTGGCACGAAAACACCCTCACTCTATAGCTAGACTTGAAAACATATGCGGCACCCTAGGGTAGTTTGAAAAAAAATAAGTGACTTTAAATAGGTGACTTAAAGAATAACGCAGTGTGAATGCGGCCACTGATTTGCTTTTTTTTTTTTTTTTTAGGTAGGGATTTTAGGGAAACTTTATCTGTTTTCACAGCCATGCCCTATCATTCAGTGGTCCTGCCCTGCATGATGACAGCTTTGTACACTGATAACAAAGCTCCTGGGCTTGGCCTCTCAGGCTTTCAGCATAGCTTCTCAGTCTGAAAGAGTCAGCTTTCTTCCAGCACCGATGGAGTTCATCACAGCAAGGTACAACATGGCATTTTAAACCTCAGCATGATGTGTATTTTTCTTAAAATGCTGAGTATACAGTGACAGTGGAGGTGGTGAAAGAGAGTCGTGGAGCGAGAGGTGTATTTGGTTATTCTTTATACTCAGACACATAGGTCAAGCTCATCTAGGGTGAACAATGTCTCCTGGCAAGGCAGAAAACAGGGGAAAAAGGGCTTCCCTTGGGATCTGCTCATGGTGATGCTATGCAGTGTGAATCAATGAGGTTACTATGGACTGTGATTATTGCTCATCTCACACGGTGATTTGAACAACACTGACCTTCCAATTTGCTTTCCTCTTCCTCATACCTAGCAATGAAACTGAGTTCTTTTGTACCAGTTTTCTCTGGTACAAAAATGAATCAGTATTACTGTGCACACTTCATCCTGTTGCTCCACATGCTTCATGCTTCTTCCCTGCTGAATGTACAGTCCAGATGCAGGTCTCCATGCTGCTCTTGGGAAGCCTTTAGGTGACTTCTTGGGACAAATATGGTTTCTTCAGTTTGCTCCATTCCCTGGGAAAGGCTGCTGGTAAGGGCTGATACTACACCACACTCAAAGCAGCAGGGTTGGTACGATGGATTATGTTTATTTCAAAATAAACATATAAATGGTCACCAGAACCATTCAGCAGAACCTCACTTGACTGTATCTACTGGTGATCTGGCCCCCTGTTTTAAAATATTTGGTGGACAGTGGAAATTCCCATGCAATCTCTAACTTCTTTCACCTAGATTTGGGAGTTGTCCTTGTGGCATTCATATTTACCCTTCTCCTCTACTCAGTTGTCCCAGCACATCTGCTGAGAAATTCTGGTGCATCCCTTGCCCTGGTGTGCTACTAAGCACTTTTGTTGTTGATGCCAGTTCCATATTCAGTTGATCATAGTTACCTTTGGGTCTTCTTATTTTCCCTGGATGAATGGTGTTTAGTTTCAGATTGTTGAAGCCAAAAGCCTGGTTAGCAGGTCATCTACTTGTACTTTCAGTGTGCTTCCTTTTCACCAGAGAATGAGTCTGATCCTGATTTTCATCTGTTTCCCATTCCACACCACTCCAGTGTCATTCTGCTCACACTTTGAGAAGTGCTTTTCATGGCCCAGGGAATGCAGTGCTCCTGAAATGGTTCCTCAGTGGAAAAAGCTCTGTGTGTCTGTCTTCCACACTTACCTTAGAGATCACAGCAGAATGAAAGTACTCTGCAAAGTGGGAAGGAACATTAATCTCTGCAGCCTGTTACTCTGAATCCTTGATTCCTCTGTCTATCTCTAGATATCTAAGAGCTCTATTTATATGTTTGGAAAGCAGTTGCTATGGTCTACGCTGACTAAGCCTGTTAAGGAGAGACCACACAGTGCTGTGATATGAAGATTTTATATTTGTTGATTTTAAATGCAAGTTTTCCACTCTTTGACTAAGCAAAGCACAAGCTTATATAGCTATTGTTTCTGAGTGGCAAAACTTCACAGCTTCCCACAGGTGGTGTATTTTTAATAGACATTTAACAACTGATCTGATTATCCAGCAACTGAGCCCCTCTGTCCTCCTCAGGCATTCCTTCAGAACAACTAGATGGGATAATTTTTTTGTTCTGTGGAGTATGCAAATGCTCTTCCATGCCCCCTCAACTCACCTTCATGTCAGCCTGAATCCCAGTTTGGTTTTGCATTTTATTTTTCTGTTTACTAGTAGCAGGCTTTTCTTCAAATCTTTCACTGTGTCTCTCCATTTCACAATGAGTAAACGTGATTCTGCAATTTGTGATAACTTTAGTCTTTTAATAAAAAAATTAAAAACACTCTCTGAAATCCCTACACCAACATGCCACTGTCTAACTGGAAGGAGAGCATGTTATGTGTCAGGAGAATGGTAACTCGAGTATCTAGAAGGAGAGGAAAACAAAACTATTTAAAGACATCAGGCTGCATACATGATCTCTCACAGAGGAGCGCTGTAAGTTATAGTCCATGAATTAGAGGAGAATACCATTGGCACTGGGGAATTTTAATGAAGAGAATGAAATTCTCATCATGTCTAAGCCAGAAATTAACATGCATTAACATTTTTCTTCCCGTGGCTCTTACTGCCAGCTTCAGCTATTTTGAAATATTTGAGGCCAAAGCAGGAGCAAATCTCTAGAGGGAAGAAAGCTATTAACATCGCCAATAGTTCACAACACAGCTTTGTTTCTTGAAAGGCACAGACACGGCAGGAGGTGCTTCGTGCAGCTACATGATGGCTGTACAACTTTGAAATAATGGCCCCTGGGGCCCTGAGCCTACAAACCATTTCTCATGTGACTGAGAAACCCCTGGGCTGTGTCAGAGCTCCCTGTGAGGGGCAGGGATTGCCGAGCACCATCCTCCTCCTTGGTGGGGTCAGTAGGAAGCCTCAGTGACCCAACCTGAATCCAGACCAGGCTGAGAAAAAAAAAAAATTTACTAGATGGGCTACATAGTCCAAGTGGCCTTTTACTCATGGCTAGGCCTGTGGTCATGGTATCTGGCAAAGAAATGTGGTCCTTTGTTATTTTTTGGCAAAATGACTTCAACAGACACTTCCCTGCTGCACCCGTCTTCAGTGCAGCTGAAAAGATACAGGGGTTTTAGTGAAATGCAAGATCATGTGATGATAAAGAAAGGGTGGGTCAAACAGGAACTCTCTCATTTCGTTTTTTTTCAAAAATTTCCTACCAACCTTATGAACAAATCTGAGGCGATGCAGGGGAGCATTAGGCCCAGTATAGTTAGCTATTTAATATCAGGCTGGCAAATCGTCTCCAGTAATGCATGCATTCTACCTTGACATACCAGACCAGATGATTTCCACAGGGCAAATAGTTATAATGGTCACAGTTTAGGGGTATACCTTATTCTTATGTTAACTGTTGTGAGTTTTCCCCCAGATTTGCCCTTGTGAGCGAAACATGCAGATGTCCTGTTCATCAGGTCAAAATCAACAATGATGTCCTGCTGGCTGCAAGCTGGTAAACCAAGGAAAGTCAGACATTTGACATGGACATTGCACATGGAAATTGATGTGTAAATAGTTCATAAAAAATGCCTAATTAGGTTTTGTTCAGGAATATATATCAAATTGCAGGATCACACTGTTCTGTGTGGAAAATGGCTTCCTTTGTGTGTTTCTATGCCATACCCTTACATAGAGGAGGCTCATTCAGTTCCTATTTTCTACATAGTGGTATAATCTCATACCATACTCCCAAAAACAAAAATAAAAAAAAAAAAAAACCCCGGCGGGGGGGGGAGGCTACTTTCAATTAAGGCTTTACTTTAGCTTAAAAGTCAATTCAGATTCCACACCTGCTCTTCAGTCCAGCTTCCAATTTTGGTTATTCCCTGTAATTATTTCCTTCATTTTTTAAAATATTTCCTTTTTCTGCATAAGAGAACCACATAATCAGTAAGGAAAACTTACTGGATATAGGGGCAAGAAAAAATAATTACAGGTAAAGTGGTTTCAAGTTAAAATGGTGCAAGTGGAATTACAGATACCCTCTGTTCAGCTGTAGTAGAAATACAATTGTGTGTGGTGGGCTACAAATTTCCACTCTGTTCAACAAAATGTGATTTTTTTAATCTAGTGTTGTTTTTAATTTAGTGAACTCAAAATATGCCTTATGGGACTGTAAGCCAGCCTTTGAATTAATTGTGTTTACCAATAATCCTAATCAAAAAAATCAAATACTTGGGTTTGCTTTCAGTGCGAATCTGTGCTGGCAAACAGGACACATTTGTCTTTTTACGGTGGTTTAATTTAAGACAACCATTGAGACTACATGTCAAAATAACATGCTAGTAACATATCACAATACCTGGTGAGGCTGGAATGGCCATGTAATCAAACACTTAATGATTTAAAACAAAATTAATATAAAATAATTGATGCTTAATACTGCGAAGAGGAAGGTTAAATATGATCTACCTAAAAGTTTGTGTGTTGCTAAATAAGAATAATAATTAAAAAGCAGTCCAGGATACCTGTGTTCCCTCTTGTTTCTATTGGTAACCCTGTGGTTAAGTCAAGTAATGATTGATTTTGAGAGAATTATAGGTATTATAAACTGTAATCATCAAAGGATGAGAATAATTATGCAGAGAAAGGGGAAAAAAGCTGAAACATAGCTGAGCAATATTCTGATTGATGGCAAAGTCATTTCCTGGCTGTTAATGACTGATTTTTCAACAGTCAGCATAAGCGCTAAACCTGTGGGGGAAAAGAGAAAGGAATGGTCGTGTTATATAGAAAACTACTGTCCTCCACTTATCATTTTCATTAGGAATAGATGAACAGGCTGCTGATCACTGATCAAGACCATCTCTGTGTGACAAGACTACAGCTTTGGGTAAGCATGTTTGGAAGTGCTGTTAGTTGTGCTTTTGGTTTGCTCCATGAGTGCCCAGCGAGCCTCCATCCCCTTCGAGGTCCTGCATCTCTAAACCCCAACCAAAGCACCCTGGAGAGGGCTGGTTTTGGGATATTACAGGGATATTACAGCAGAGCAGAACAGCACATACACCAGAAATCCTGTCTCAGTGAGTCATTTGGATAGCCTATGTGATCTGAAAAGTTTTCTGTTGATAAAAGTTCAGTTGTATTTGGCTCTCTGGTGTTCTCAGATGAAGTGAGTACCAGCATCTCCAGCTGGTCAGATGCTACCCCTCATGTCCTGTCTGCGAGCTTCCCTCCGTGATAGCTTACATCTGCTCTCCTCCTGCCCTCAGACCTCTCTTATTTTGCTCTCAGGAGAAAGGCATGTCCCCTCCAGAAAGGCTAATTACCTGCCCCTTGCCACATTTCTGCGTGCGTGCACATGTGCTGGCGATATGCACACAGGCCACAGCGAGCGAGCACTGTGGGGGGTGGGATGCTGAACAAAAAAACAATCGCTCTGATCTTACACGAGTCTCTGAAAGAATGTCTGCATGTGTGTTTTCAAGTCCTAAAATAATTCTAATTTCTATTTTATGCTACATGAGGTCATGGAGTGGACAAGCCTACAGAACAGTGGTCTCTGGTTGACAGTTGTGTGCTCTTTAAACTGTGACACTTTCAAAAAAGAGACTAATTTATCTTATCAACCACAACCATAAAATAGGGTAAGGGATGGAAATAGATTAGAACCCATAAAACTGAGGGAAGCAAGACAGCCTCCATCTATGCAGGGACAGACACTGCCCTGTGAGGTCCTGCTGACTTTGAAGAAACTTGTGGATTGTTCACTGCTGGCTTTGTGAAGTGTCTCCTGTCGTGGGAACTCTCCCATCAAGTTTTAGCATCCAGAGAAGCTCCAGAAACATGTTTTTACAGAAACTGTCCCCCCCCCGCCCTTTCTCTCGTAGTGCAAAGGTGATGTAGGTGCTGGATTTTGAGAGCTGGCTGTATACCGAAGGGTACTGCTTGCCAGCAAACCTGCACCAAATTCTTGTATAGGCAGTCTTCCATCTCTTCACGAAATTACGTCTGTATAATGCTTAGTACTTTCAGAAGATTTTGAAGTGCCACAGAAAAACTTGGGTGGTAGATTGTCAGTTATTTACAGAAATCCAAATTGTCCAGAGTTTTTAGTCCTGATTCTAAACTCTGTAATACCAGCTTGATATGAGTGCTGTCTCACTGATTTTAGTGGATTTATACCAACTGACGAACACAGATGGAGTGAAGAATGCAGTCAGCAGCTGTATCTCCTCCCAGCAGCAGGTCAAACACATCTCAGCAGCCAAAAGTACAACAAAAGAGGGGAGATCAGCAGAATAAATGTTAGAAACATAAAATGTCTGTAATTTAGACTTGATAGCCTTGGGATTCTTCATTAGGGACAGTAAAAGACACAAATAAACAGAGGGAGAAAGATGAACTACTTACAAGCAGTGCATACAGTGGAATAATAAATCTTTCTACTGTCTCTCTATGAGGCTGTGAAGAGACTGTTGCTTGTCTTTTCCATAGCTCCTCAGGCTGTGCCTCTGCTGTGCCACAGCCCCTACAGAACATTGCCCAAAGACAGGAAAGGAGATCCTCTATTTTTCTCCAAGCCAATTTACTAGTGACTTAAATTTCTGTTTAACAAACTCTCCTCTTTGAAGATGCTGGTAAAGATTTTGATGAATGCAGTGGGATGCAGACTTCCTTTCCTTTCTTTTCCTTTTTTTTTCTTTCTTTTTTTTTTTTTTTCTTGTGCTCATTTTGTGGATGTGATCTCAGGATAAAATACTTAACTATGTGTGGGTCACAGACAACTTATTGAAGCCTGTGCTTTGAATAACTCTTTTTCAGTAGGCAGGAGGAAGCATGCTGGTTAGGATTAATGTGCAGCAGTTTGCCTCCTTCTTGTATATTGTTACAGACATTTTCTTTTCTACTGTGAAGCACATTTGCAGTAGAGACTTGGAAAAAATCATGCCTAACTGGAAGCACATGGACAGCCCAATTGGCTTCAGTTACTGTGTTTAGTAATGAATATGTGCTTAAATTTCGTGTTGAAGCTGAGGAGTCAGGAAGGGTGAAGGGTGTTGGGCTGATACTGTTGTCGATTGCAGTTTTCTGGTGACAGGGAAGACTAGGCAACAAGAGTGCCCATTTTCCAATTCATACCTGGTGGCTGCAGCATAGGATGGGTTCAACTTGTCCCCTCACTTCACATGGTCAAGGTACAGTCATTTCTAATCAGCATTTCCATGTCACACCAGTGAAATCAGTATGCTGATGTGGTCTGTGCATCGTGCACCTGCGTACCCGCAGTTAGACTGAGATGACTAAAACCATCGTGCTTTGCTGCCCTTCCCCTCATGAACAGTGATGTCTCTCAAACTTTCCTCATTGTGCCCCTGCTGAGACATGAGCAGAGTCACATCACAGAGATGAGGAAGTGAAAAGAGGGCAGAATGGGAAGAGGAACGAGGTTTCAGTGGTTTTGTGGAGGGACACTGCTCTAAGCCCACTGCCTTTCAGTGAAGGCCTTGGGACAGCTGACAACTACCATGGTAAGTGCTGGCAGGAGGTGATTTCTACCAGGTCCTCTGCTTCCTGCCTCAGCAGGAGTTTTCTTAGTCATAATCCATTCCCTGTTTTTGGCCTGAACTAGCCACCTTTCCCAAGTCACATTTGTTATCTTATTTCCAGGAGACAGCCAGCAAGACATCTGCCTATCAGCTTCAGCCACCTCCAGATGCCTGGATTAACAGGTGGCCTTCTTTGGAATGAACAGGTCTCACTGGATCTGGAAGCATGGTCAGTTCTGTCCATTCAGAAATACTCTACTCAGACATCCAACCAAGGCCACAGGAACTTGAGTTTAGACCTCTTCTTTCTCCCTTCCTGCTTTGAAAACAGTGGCTTCATGTTGGCAAAGTTTTAGGTAAGCTTTGGATGGAAAATGTTTTACAAAACAGCTCCATGGACTATTTTGAGCAAAAGATGCCCCTGGAAGCCAGAGGGTAGCTGATGTTGCCAGTAAAGCTGCCAGGAAGTGCCAGCCGCCATGTTTTGTTATCCAGCTGTTTGTTGACTGAAAACTGGATCAAGAGTTATGCGTGAAAGATGTACCTCTTTCCTGGGAAAGGGCAACTTAGTGCTTGCACATCAAGTACAAGAGCAACCAGCTTGCTGAGGTTTGTTTTCCTTTTCTCCTTCCTTTTGAAAGGAAATTGTGAGTCATGGCCCCAGCAACCTGAAGCATAACAACACTGATGGCCAGATCGACAAACGGGCCAGCAGAAGGCCATGTGCAGCGGGGGTGAACCACTAGCCAAGTGCCCTTGCCTGAGCAAATACAACTAGTGAACCTTTGTCACCCAACCTCTTGGATGCCAAACACATTCACTGAGTAAATAAGGTGGCTGGGTTGTTCCTTTCCAGGAAATGGCACAGGAGAAAGATTCCTACAGGAGGTGACAGGCAGTGAAACTGTCATGAGTAAATGTACTGCAGCTCTTGCTGAAGCCCAGCTTGCCAGAGATTTAACTTCAGCCCATGTATTCCACTCCTGCTTGGATGTTACTCCAACTTGACCTGCTCTTCTCTTGCTCTCTGAGCAAGTTTCTTGCCAAGATTTTCTCAAGAGTGCTCTCAGACAGCAAACATCAGGTTTTTTCTCTTATACAAGGCCTTTCTCACCCCTAAAAAGCTTTTTATGTCACAAATGCAGCTTCCCACTGGCACCGCACTTCAAGAAAAGACACAGAAAAATGAAGTCAGGAGATAACACACAACGTAGCGTAATGGGGGCACCAGTGTGGAGATATTTCTGCTTTCTTTTTTTTTTTAAAAAAACCTTCAAATAAATTCTGTTCCATAAAAGTGACAAGAAGCCACTTTAAAGAGAAGGGAAGAAAGTTCCAGCATGAGTCACTGCTCTATAAGTTCTGTAAACTGAAAAATAAAGCAAAAAAAAAGCAGCCCCTCCAAAGCTGTATCCTCTTGGCAGCAGCACAGAGGTTAGTAAGCAGTCTACAGCCCAGGCTGGGAGACAAGTTACCCATCTCTTGTTTAGGGCAAGTGCTAATGCAGTAGACAAAATACTAATGTCAGCTATAGGGCCAGCGGAATCATGAGCACACATCCCATCCCATCCCATCCCATCGCATCCCATCCTTCTGCTGTACTGGAAATTTGTTGTCTCATCTGCCATGCCAGTCAAGGTTTTAGCCTAGCTTTCTCATGATCTAGAACATCTCACGGGAGGTAGCCCACCTTTGTCTGTTTGACCACAAGAAATAGGCACAAGCCCAGCAACAATTCATGAGTCCAAAGGAAGCCCCAGTGAGTGCCCTGCTCATGGGATTTCACTTCATCTTTAAGCCTTCATCCCTCAGCAATCATAGAAGGTTTTAAAAATACTATACTAAAAAGAAGCTTGGGTCTGATGTATTAAGGTCTCTGGTGAATTTGCTTTTCCTCATATCCTTTAGTTACAGAGAAGTGCCATGTTTGTAGTTTTACTTTTGGATGGCCAATGGCAGGATTGTTAAAAAAATATTTCTAACAGGTATGTTTGCACAATGAAAGCTTCTAATACAGCCAAAAGAAGCACGGAAACCACTCCTTTGTACAGCTTTGTAGTTCTTTCTTTCTTTATGTTGAAGTGACAAAACACATAATAAGTTACATCTGACTTGGTGAAATTTTGCATGTACGAGAGTTGGCTGGGAAATGCACTTTATCTGAACTTTGTGGCCAATGGCCAAGCTAAATAAACCCAATTAATATTAATTTCCCTTACCCCTTCCATCCCTTCCCTGGTAAATAGAACCACCTCTGGGATTTCTAATGGTAAGTTACCCTTGCAGCATCTGGTTTAACTTGGCTACTATATCGACAAGATGTTTTTCCACTTTCAGTCTATTTTCTCTTTTTTTTTTTGTAAACTTATAAAGCCTCAGAAACCTTACTGCATCCCTGTAGCTTTTCTTTTGTAAGAGTATTTTGGTCTTTTTTAGTTCATGCCTAGGCATAAAAGCAATATAATCCAGCTTGGGAGACGTGACTTAAACCATAAATATTTGTTATGTTTAAGAGCTTTGGGGTGGTATGTGACTTGAATGGAGATGAAGATATTTAGCAAATATATCTATGTTCTAAAGTAGAAAGAATAATTTATTACCCCTGCAACACAAAAAATTAAGCCATGCTGCAGCCACATCTCAGCATTAGCTCTGCCACCTTCTGAGAGTGTTCTTACCAAAGAGAATTCAAATTTTAGGTTTTTTTATGAAAATATGTTTTCTAGGATTGTTTCTATGAAGATGAGCTGAAGTTTATATTCATTATATTCTGTGTGAGGTTCACTACCAAAATAGTTGAGCAAACAGTCACAGATATGAACTCCCTGTGCTATTCCCTGTTTTTCTCATAGAAATATTGTATCCTGAGACTCTTTGCACTGGGAACAGGATCTGGCTTGCCTAATTTTGAAAGCACCTTATGCCTTAGCAAATGTGCTTTCAGGATAGAGTTAGCATTTTAGTAACTCTTCAGGTCTAGCTGAGGTTGGAACCCATGGGGTTTCAGTGCCTATGACATCCGCCTCTGGGGCCACTTTGCCAAGGCTGTTCACTCTGTTACCACAGCTGAGGGCAGAGCACAGTGTGAAAGAGAATATTCTTGATGTTAATGCAAGATGTTAATGAAACATTCTTGATGTAATGAAAAAAAAGAGAGATGAAGAGGCAAAGCTGACGAGAGAGGAGAGAGGAGGAACTCGTTCAGAAACCTTTCAACCTTGTTGATTTGTGTGACCTGGGAAGCTAAGACATACAGGCATGCTGTGACAGGCATATGCTAGCATAGTGATGTGCTCTGAATAAACTTAGTTCCCATCAGGACACAGGAATGGTTGCAAAGTCATGCCAAAATCTGCCCTGTCTGGGGGTCTGCGTCTGAGCATGGCCAAGAGCCTCATGTGAGGACAGGGTGGACAAAACACTGGCCTCTGGAGAGCACAGCCCAGACTGCTGTCTGCAGACAAGATGAAACTTTTGTTTTTCCCCTGTAGCTGCTTTTTCTAGACTGTTAGTTCGTGGAATTGTCATACAGTAGACTGTGGGTCTGATCAGTTTTCTTGTTAAGGGGAGACACTGGTGACTTTGTTTAGCCTTGTTGTAAGTGGTTGAAATAACAAACCCAGTGAAACCACAAACCCACTTCATGTGCCAGAGCCCTGTGGTAAAATGTCTGCAGAGCTTTAAAAATGCAACACAGAAACTGGAAAGCTTCTGCCACATACAGAGCACTCACTCAAGCCACTGACTGTTCTGTATCAAGTTAGAGGTATATTTCATGCATAAAAGGGAGAACTAGATTGCTATAGAGAATGACTGCATTTTCCATGGAGGGAATTTGTGCTTTATCTAATAGCTGTGCCATGAAACTCTTTTGCAAACCACCCTGTCCAAACACTGAAGGGCTTTTTTTTTGCAGAAGGACAGAGCATCTGCAGAAGCTGTCAAGAATTGATGTCCCTTTGCCTCAAGTCAAAGAGTAATATATTGACTTTCAGTGTGATTAGGATGGACTTTTGCCCAGAACAGGAAAATTGGTTCTGAATAAAAACTGCTCTTCAGAAGTGGCTTTTTGTTAATGATGTTATTATTATTTTATTTTAATATAATTAGTGTTATGTTCTTAAATCATAATTGTCATTGTTATACTTCCCTTAAGTCAGCATAGCATTACATTTAGTGATCTTAGTAATGATGCAAAGAGGTTGTGAATCTCAGCTGCCATGGATAGAGCCTTCTGTTTCTACGTAATTTGGTTGTGCTTGGAACAGAAATTGTCCTTGAGGTGCCTCAGAAAGATACTGCCTTGATCATAACAATTACCTGAGCCTGAAAAGCCATCTGGTTAAAATCAGGTCTTCTTATGTGCTCTATGTACCGTCTTTGAAGGATATTCCTCCTTCCCTCCTGAAAAATTAGAACAACTGACCTGTTTAAGCATTTTCCTAGTCATACTATTTAACAAATTGATTTTTAATGGCTGCACTGGGCGAAGAACTATTTGAGTTGAGCCTGTGGTGACCATTTTACTGCAGCATTGGGGTGTTGGATAATGAATCGCTCTGTTCCTAGGACCTTGGGAGCCAGGGAAGGGTTCACTAGACAGGCCCAGAGGGTACAATTTCTAGGTGTATTTTAATGTCTTGAAGGAGAGCAGCATAGCAGGATGCTGTGGAAAAGCTGACCTTCCTGTCTTGAGAAATAAGTATGCCATAAGTGATAAAAGAAAAACCCCTCTGTGTTCCCTCTCCCTCTCAAGTAATGAAGTAACACTGCAAGGAACAGCCTAGCCTTCAATGTGATTTCAGTCACTCATGCATTTTTTACCCATGACATCACCCTGAAGTGATTAGGAAATTATAACCAGGATGTGAACTCAAGCCCAAGCTTAGGGACTTTTAACTGTGTCACAAGGAACAAGAAATGAGGTGACTCATGCTATTTTTCAACAGGTCTCCCGCTGGGTATTTGTGTCCCATGCTGCACTTGGGCCAGTCATCTTTCAAGCTGCTCCATGTCAGATCAAGTAGAAAGGAGACCACAACCAGCACATGAGAGGCAGTCTGCCAGGGGAAGTGGGTAAAGGGAAGACATGTTTGAGTGACAAGATCAGCAAGGTGTCATAGCAGCCCAGGTGAGCAAGCATTAATGATGAATTGACCTGCAATGAAATCAGCTTGTGTATAACTCCACCCTTACCTCTCAATTCAAAAATATGACCACTAGCCTTGTTTCAAAGTAAAAGAAAATCAAAAACCATTTTAAATTTCCCAGAGAAAAAAAGATTAGGAAAAAAATCTGAATTCTCACACTTCTGTGCTGTATAACATCTGTGCTTCCCACTACAGGTTTGAAGATTGGCTTTCTGAGTGTGGCTCTGTCAGCAGACGATGCCAGCCACTTTGAGAAATGCCTAGTCAGGTTTCTATCATAACTCACTGTCTTGTAAATATGTTTAATTTCTGTTTTAGCAGAGACTGTCTTCTAGCAGAAATACAGATATTTGTGCATTTATCCTTCACAGAAGTCATAATGCTTCTGGAGATTACAGACAGGCATTACAAATACCTCCCTCCAAGCCTCACTCTCTGCGAAGTTCAGTGTCATCTGGCAGGAGAAGACATCAATCACTACAGAGAAGAACAGGCTAATGTTTCTAAGCCAGACAGGGCTGCTATCTGCTTCCCAAATAGCTTACCCTATCAGTTCTTTTTATTGAGATTGATTCCCCATATTTTGTTAGTTTGAGGATATTCTCCATTTATATTTATCTTGTACAGTGAAACTAATAATCCACATTGTTACTGTAGTTGTTTTATGAGCCAATTTCTTAGTACTCAAGGGTGTTTTTATTAGTCCCCTTTTGGCCTTTCCTTCAGAGTACTGAAAGTGTACAGCACAGGTGGAAGAAGTGTTGTACACACTTTGTAACAAAATTCATTGGCTGATTATTTCTTTTTTTTTTAATATCTTTCTCTTATGGCTTTTGGCTCTCTAGTTCTACCTAGAAAACTAACCATCCATGGAGGTTGGAGGCTAGCCTGAAGGCAGCTCTAGTTTAATTTCATGTTCTCCATATCCCCTGTACAAAACAGAGAATAGTCAAGATACCCTGTCCCACTGATATTTGATGATAGGTACATTACACAGATTATTATGAGGGAGCACGGCTGGCCACTGCAGCCACTCTCATCCTGCTAAGGATATTTCCTATGCTGCAAATATTTCCTTGAGAAAAGTTACTCCCGGTGGAATGAAGTAAACATGGCAATAGAGAACTGGATGGGGAAGGATTAGAAGATACTCTGTGTCTCACCCTCTGCATTCAATTTAACATCACCTTATGCCTGCAGAACATTATATCTGAAATTATCTATCAGAGAACTTAGTGAATTTTCTGTCAGGCTGAATCTTGCATAGATATATATGAGCATTTGTACCTTCAATTTCTTATGAAGGATGACTTATTTACAGAAGGAAATTTTCATCCAGAAAATTAGGAACTGAACATGAGGCAAAACAACATAAAGTTGGACTCATTTCGTTTTTGACAGTGAGTCTATAGGCTGATGACATCCATACTGCTATGATTACTCTGAAGTTGTCTTAAAACACGTGATCTAGTGGAGACTACACATACCTTCATTATTGTCAATTAGTGCAGAATAGTGTAAAAGATGAGGCAACTGCCTAGGCCCAGAGGCTTCTCCAGTAAGTGAATTGATTGTGCCAGTCAGAAGAGACTCCAGATTTCAGGGCCAGGAGGGGCCACTAGATCACTGGGTCTGACTCCTTAAATAATACAGGCCATAATTTTTACTCTGTTACTTGTATCTTCATAACATCCTCTTTTCTTACAGATGGATGATGAGGCAAGGAGATGGTAAAAGAAAGGGAAAGACATCTGTCTTCAAAGATATGAAACAGCCTTGTGTATCCTGACACAGAAGCACACCGACACTTGCTGATCCCCTTCTATCAGCCTCAAAGCCCGGTGGAGCAGGACAGGTGGTAAGTCTATCTAGATCTCTTTAATTCTCGAACAGACACTGTCAGTCTGGGATGAAAATAGCCCATCTGGGGAGTACTGAAAACCTGTCAATGCTGAAGTGTCAATACGTCTGTCAGTGTTGGCATTTTGGAGGCAGCATCTTCTGGGTGTGAAATTGGTCCCAGTCTGAGAACAGGACCTGGGAGAAGGTTCCCTCTTTAGCCTGTGATAACTTAGTAGACCTATACATGTACCATGTATGGATTCTCATTGCTATTTATTTTAAAAAAAAGTTAATTTCTTGAGAATAATACTTGTATAGTTCCTTATATTTTGTTGCATTCAAGACAAGGGAATGATTGTCACAGATGTCCTTCACAAGACTGTGTCTCAGTCTCTTGAATGGCTGTGAGTATCTGTGGGACAGCACTGTAAACCAGCGTCCCCAGGAGTGGAGCTGGGAAACCAGCCTTCAGCTGCACGTTGGGTTGTTAGTGGCTAAGCCAAAGCCTTCCACTATTCAGACAAAAGATTAGACAGAAAAGGAGTGAGCCTCATAGCTTTCTAGGGACACTCTGAGCCTAAACAGACCAAAGAGGAACTGGAGGACTTGTGGATCCAGCCTTATATCCAGTAGATGAGCTTGATCAGATTGGACATTGTCTTTTTCATCTCATGATGAAGCTCTATACTGGGAAATTTTGATTCTGTTATCCTTTCCAGTAAATGACTGTCTTTGATGAGATTTCATCTGGAGTCACTCACCCCTTAAAGACACAAAATCCAACTAAATTAAATTTAAAACATGACCATTTCTTTCTTTAACACATCTGTATTTATCAGTTTATAAATTTTCTCCAACTATTTTTTCCTAGACAAGGACCTAAAACTAACTTTAATGAGGGCACTTCTTGAAGTGCCAAAAATAAGTATTTTCCTTCAGGTCTAATTTAGGCTCTGGGAAAATAATTTTTTTCTTAGTGTAGTTTTAAATTACTTAACTTCTTCAGTGGCTTTAAATTATTCTGCAATAAACAGTACATAATCTGTAGTCTCACCTAAAAGGAGGCCTTTTATTCTCAGTGTCATAATCTGGATTCTCATTTTTTTCCAAAGCTATCAGTAAGAAGAAAGAAATGTTTTAGAGTATCTGAGTCAGAATATCCTGATGGTAGATGCCCATCTTTTAGTGGCTTTATAGAAGACAACTTTTCTCACCTGTAGTTTAGGCACAGGCTGTAAATCCTAGGCAATAGAATAACATATTTTCCAGGGGAATCACACTCTTTCCATTTGTATCCTGCAATAAAATCACCAAGTTTTTCCCTGTGGGTTTTGTTGTGTCTCAACAACCACACCATCAGCATGTGATATAAGTTGCTGACAAGAGGAGAACATTGCCAACTCAGCTAATTTGCTGAAGCATGAATGCCCAGGGCCATTTGAAATGCCCAGGGCAGAATTGGATGTCCACACAGGGCTGAAACGTACAACACAGGACCTGAGGGAGAACTGCGGTCTCCTTGAGGATAGGTTGGATACCCCAGGGTGTCTTAAATGAAATAAGTTGCCCATATTTAGGCAACGTACTGAAGTTCGAATAAAACCTAGAGCCATCTCCTTCCCCTCTCTAGACACTTGGTCACAGTCCCATGAGGGTACAAAACCTCTTGAATACGAAGAAGACCATACTAGTGGAGTTCATCAGCTTCACCTCATGATGGCATTTTTAACATCTGGATCTATAACTGCAAATGACTAGTGAGAAGGAGACAACGGCTAAGCATAATATCAACATTTTGTTAACCGTGTTTGCAAAACCAACCAGCCCCCTTCACCCCTTGCCCTCACTGCTGGAGCAGGAACTCCCCGGCGGCTGCAGCAGCCTGCGTGGAGTGGGGAAATGGCCTCACCATGGGGGGATCTCTGCATCAGACTCCACCCCCCAGCTCCCCGAGGGCAACCCGGGGTCAAGCAGGGCCTCCCGGGCTCCCACTGCTTGTGCGGTTGCCGCTGCTCTCCCCCAGCCGCTCGCTGAAGCAGCGAGTGCAGACACGGTTTGGGAAGCACCGAGGTCTGCAAATTCCTCCCTCCTGCCCTGACATTCCCTGTTCATGTTTTCACTGACCAGTGCTGATGGTCACAAAGAATCCGTGCTATTTCTGAGCAGAGGATTTTCTGTTGGTATCAATGAGAGCAAGAAATGTGATACTTGGATGGGGCGATCCATGATATGCTCTCCCAAAGGCACCAAGCTGTTACGGTTAGCAGTTGCCCCAGCACCATGTCATTCCTGCAGGAAAATTATTTTCTTTTTTCTTTTTTTTTTCTTTTTTCTTTTTTTTTCTTTTTTTTTTTTTTTTTAATGTCTTCACAGGAGCATTTTAGTGTCCCCACATTTGTCCTGTGCAGGGGAATTTCACAAACTTTCATTCTAGCCTGTCCACGGCCATGGCAAGTTCAGCTGTCTCAAAAGATGGTGATTCAGGATATTGTTTATTTCTCAGTCTGCTAGAGGTCTAACATGCAAAATCCAGTGCCAGAAGAGACTTTCCTGTGTTGGCATCAACTGATCAGGACAGGCCAGAGAGACAGGAGAGGATGCAGCCATTCCGGGGAGGATGCTGTGCAGCTATTTAACTGCTACATGTGATGATGGAGCACACTGGCTTGTGCTCTTTACCCTGCCTTTCTCTCGGATAGACCACACTCTATGCATGTATGTACAGGTGCACATTTGCTGGGTACATTAGAGGACTGTGAAAATAAGATTAACTAGCATGTAACAGGAATAACGGGGAAAGTATTAAAACTTGCTAATATGGTCCTAGATTTTCTTCAGTTAAAGTTTACACTTTCACCTTTTCTAGTCAGCCAAATTGCTGTGGTAATTAATATACTGAAAAAACATTTGGGTTTGATGTAATGCTGTGATTTTAGCCTTAATGCATACTCTTGGCTTATCTAACTACTTGTCTGGGGTCTTGAGAACCTCTGTAGCAAATTGATGTGTCTTCAAAGCCATCTGGAAGAAGATCTACCCACTCTTTTTTTTCCCCCTCTCTTTTAATTGGAGCTGCCGGCTGGCCCTGTGTATCAGAGCAGTACAAAGGCTGAGAAAACAGAGAGGTCTTACACTAAACTATTCGAAAGGGCAGCAGGAGACGTCATCCATTTTGTGTATAGATATGTTTAGATAGATGTGGTAAACCATGAGAAGTGGATGCCTTGACAGGTTACTTTTCAAAGACTGCTGATTTGCAGTGACCTCTGACTGCTCTCAAAACAGCTGAATTCTGCAGACTCTGGTAATCTGAGATAGAAACTGTTTTGAAGTCGGCTGGGTGTAAAGAGCCTATTGCTGCCCTGCATCTCTCAATACCACAGGAAAAGTAGGGCAGGGGGAAAAAAAGATGCTGTAGCTGGAAACTCACTTGTCTGATTTTGTATGGGACAGCTTGCTCTGTTTGCAGGATAATACCTGGATGAAAACCACACACCTATATGCTCAGAAGTTGTCGGTCCCCCCAAGCCAGCCATTGCCTCTGGAATGGGTGTAAAAATACTCTGTTCTTCGCTACATGATGCTTCTCTATTCTGTGGGAACCTCATATTTCAAATGCACAGCATGTTATATACTATACATATGTAGTATGTTAATATATAATTAGATAGAAGATATTCCCCCTTCTAAAAAAGTTCTGGACTACCATGTATTTTTTATTCTGGGCCCACAGGGCTGCCTGATGCTGAGGACACTCAGAAAGGAGCTGCTCTTACATCTCTGACCAGCCTGCTCGGTGTCCATCCCGGTTTACCCCCCAGCAGAGACAGAGTGTGTGCATACAGGCCTCAGTCTGCCTTGGAACACCTCCTTGTAAGATCCCAGTTGCCCTCTCCCTCTGCCATAAACATCCAGTTTTAAGAGATCCTAAACATCTGCTTCCAAATGTTCATGTGGAGATTACATGTAAACCCCTTGAATTTAATGTATTTTTACTTTCTTAAAAACACAACATATTTTTATTTATATATACTCACAGCAGGCACAGGACTAGGGGGAACAGACTGTCAGTCCTTTGGTACAAGGCTAAAGAAAAGGAGGGGCAGGATGACGGGGTCCACTGAGCACAGCCGCCACAGCTGTGGCAGGTTAAGGAATACCCCCAGACACCTTGAATCCCAACCAAGTGACTCAAACGCAAGAGTAGTTACTCCCCCTTGCATGTGTGGAGAAGTACCATTGAAACACCCAAGGAGAGCTTTTATACTCATGACAGCCCTTTTCCAGCAGAGTTTGCTTTGCAGCAACCGGATGAAGGACGGCAAATGTGGCAAAAGGAAGGATGTGCAGTGACGGAAAGGGTACACATGTGGTGTGTCTGCCAAACCTAAGGAGTCTGCACTGAACACACGTAGAGCAAGATTTTTTTCAAAGGCTTGATAAATTGGGCAGATTTGGGCAGATTGGAAAAAATGTTTGTCTGTGAAATGGCAGGTCTCAACCTCTCGGTCCAGGGAGTCATCCTGCCAAAACTTCTCAGCTGAGTGCCTGAATGGTTTCCTTTTTTAATATGGGCAAAAATTATGTTTTGTATTAGCCTCTCTCTTGTGTAGGCTTCTGGACCATTTTGATGTGATTTCCAAGAAGAAAAATCACTTGGACATACCAAGCCACAGTAGAAAATTTCTTCAGAATTGAACTGATTTGTTTAGTTCAAAGCTCCACGTTTATTGAAGTTAAAGTAGTAAATTATCTAGGCTAATTTTCTTATGGTATCTCTAACACATCCATTTTAATAAAAACCTCACATACACTTAAAGCTTGAAGCTTAATTCCTAGACTTGCTAAAGTAATTTTTGATGTTGAATGATGAAGGAGAGAAAACATTGCCGTGTTTTTCGATGAGCAAGCTTTACTTATCCTTTACGATGCCTTTTGTGAGCATGGCTGGTGCCCTTCTCCATGATAACAATAATTTGCCAGTGTTCTTTTCATATTCAACAACCTTGTCATAGAACTCAATCAAACTGACTAGGGGCATCTACAAGCAATTATTGTCAACATATGCTGGTTTTCCTCTTAATTATCATGGTCTTGGAAGGATCTGTTTGGGGATAGTAGACTTCATTATGGAAAAAAAAAAAAAAACAAAGAAAAAAACCTTTCTAAACCTTAATTTTAAAAAAACAAAAAAAAAAAAAAAAAAAAAAAAAAAAAAAAAAAAAAAAAAAAAAAAAAAAAGAAAGAGAGAGAGAGAAAAAAGAGAAAATTGAATGTCCTGTTAAGCCCCAGAAACAAGATGAAAAATTAAAGAAATGGAAAAATTATCCAAGGGGTTTTATACAGTTTCATAACTTCTAAAGCCATCTCATAAGTATGATAATCTTAATATTGCCTTCTGCTTGATTTGTACTGGGCCTTCTTCAGTATATTAATTTCATATGTTAACAGTTTTATAGAAATATGCCAAGTGCCTAAAAGCACCAAGCAAGATTAATGGTTGCTAACAAAACACCCTAAATGGGTTTCATATGATTAAAGCCCCCCCTTGCAACTGGGAAAATGTTATCTCTGCAATTGTCACTGGTGTCTGGCTCAAGTAAACAATCTCCTCCCCACCCCAACGCTGTTCAGATGCAGATCCCAAACTGGTGTAAGTCAATACAATCTCATTAACTTTTTCAGCTATTGTGAGCTGTAATTCTGACATATATAATCCACATTTTTAGATATAGATATGTCTTTTCTTCTGCTATAAGAGCCATGTTTCCACAATACTTTGATCTTGAATTGAAAATTGAAATTGAATTGAATTGAATGTAAATACAAATTGAATTGACTGTGAAATCCTGGTAAAGTGTATTATTATTGTTTTGCTCTCGTTAGTATAGAAATTATATCAATATTAAGTTTAAACTTAAAGCAAAGCTAATTTAGACAACAAAATAACTATACCAGAAATTTTATTTGGTTTTTGTATGTTCACAGCTAATTTAGGGCAAAATGCTTTTTTCAATACCGCTTTTTACACCTTAAATATAGACCTGATTTTAGTATTCTGCATATTTATTGAGAATTTTGTTCAAAGATTTGAGTGGATTTACAGCTGAATTGCCAAAGTCCTCTATATGCATATGTACATAAATACACGGGTTATATCCAAGAAAAAAAGGAGCTTTATTCAGAATAAAGGTCACTTTCATTCTGGTTTTTACACTAATTTTTTTTTTAATTGTTAGAAACAAAAATACATTCATTACTGACCTTCTAAGAGTGATTTCATTAAGCTTATGGGGATTATCTGCATTTTGAAAGCAGTTGTTTTTCTGAGGAGTGTACATGAAACACTGAGATTAAGCTGCTTTCTGTAGGAAAAAAAGCAAAAAAAGCAAACAAACCCTGAAGAAACAACACCCCCCACACACACCTCTTCCCTTCTAGCTTGTAAAATATTTCTTTTTTTCTTGCAGTGATTTATCATATTATAAAAGTATCATCAACTTATAATTCTCATATTCTCAAGTGCATAACAAACATACACTTTTGTTACTATGGACTGAATGAACACATACTTTCAGAACCATGATGTTCCACATAAAGAAACATATGGAGATAGGCAGGACTTGTTAATTTGTTCTCAAAAGGATATAGATAAAAGCAGATGCTAAGGGGCAATAAATTACTCTTTTTTTGGTACATTTTCTTCTGTCTTTTTTTTTGACCCTCCTAGTTGACACAGAATTTCCTTTGCAGTATTATTTATTGCCAGCAATGTTGCTAGGCTGCCTGAGAGGGTAAAATGGAAAACTTTGTGTACTTGGAGACTGTTCTTTTAAACCAGATGATTTGTGAGTAAGTCTTGGAGAGTTGGGAGTATATTTTAGATATGTTAGCTGTCTTGTAGTGGCCTTTTAAAGACTGAATGAAAGACTCTGGAAAATGTTGCTTAAATAGGGAATGTTTACCAAGATGTATTTGAGTTTCTCACCAGTATGTGGGCTATAATCTTCTCAGCATAAAGTAAGATCTTCCGTTTCTCCACTTGAAGGCTCTGTAAATGTTGGAAAGTTATATTTTAGAAAATGACTGTTGATTTGGGTTTGCCTCTTAAAGAATTTTAACTACTAGAGAGTGCCATCACCATTCTTCAGAAAACTAGTTTTTTACAACGTGTTTCAAGCCACACACCAAAATGTTGGAGGTGTCAGAAACAATTAGTCACTTCTGAAAATTTTAGAGCTTGACTGGCCTGACATGTCCTTTGGCTTTTTAGAATGGCTTTAGTGGGAACTTTGCTTAACTTGGGTCTGGTATAAAACAATATATATATATATATAATTATATATATAAAAAAGTAAAAAACAACAACTGCCAAAGATGCTCAGAACTCATAAGAGCAAATAGTTATATCATGAGCACACCTACATGTTATGTACGTATGTTACATATATTTCTGTATGGACATGTTTGAATGCAGGGACACATGGAGGAGGATTAGCTTCCAGATCTGTGAGATCCCATGAGTGAGTGCAAGGAGACAGCTGGGAAGGGCTGGGGGAGGGATGCTTCCTGAGGATTGTGCATGGCACTGCTGCCCAAACCATGCACTCCTCCTCCTCCTCCTGCCGCTACCCAGGTGGAGGAGAGATGAGGGAGGTGACATGGGAAGCCTGGGGCAGGGGGCAGCAGGAAGACTGGAGGCAGGGACTAAGACCAGAAGCTCAAACTCCAGCCTTGGGAATGTAATCTGTGCAGAAATGCCACTGAGAGACTGAGCTACCAGGTGAGCTGTGGAACATGGGAAATGGCTCCTGTTGGTTCAGTAACTGTGCTTCACACCTTATGCCCAGAGATTTGCCTACAGCACTGGAGTAAATATGTTTCAGAATCAGACCTGCTTGGGAAAGATCCAAAGCAGTTCTGTCAATAAAGATTTGTTGGAAAACCTGTTATTCCCTTCATATTCTCCCACATATCCCCATGGGGTTGTCCCTGCTGCCACCTCCTGTGTCAGACTACGGTTTTGTGGTAGGATCTGTCACAACAGACTTGTGGGACGTGGCTCCATCAGCCACAGCGTGCACAGGAGCTTTTGTTTTCCCCTTGCCTACCTAATTCAACACCCTGGATTTTTTGGGGTTGCATTTTTATTGCATTTCCTTTTTGTCTTGAAGAGGTATAGTAAATGCTGTTAACACAGTGGTAGGTAGGTCTTAGTATTTTCTTTTTTTTTTTTTAGCTTCATGAGCATTATTCTTTCCTAGTAAAAAATGTCACTTTTAAATACACATACAGGCGTCCTTCCACAGATGTGCCCACACATGTTCCTGCACACACTGGAATTTTCAGTGCAAACTGGTCGATTGCACGCGAGTGCCTGCAGCCAGCGAGTATCTAATGGAAACTGGCAAACCTTTTTTTATGCACCAGTGGCCACAGTAGTGAGATCAAACACACCCCACAAAATCTGAATGAAAGTGCTGTGTGCATCTCTTTGAATATAAAGGGCAGGTAAAAGTGAGGAAATGGCAAATGCATCTGTGCATCTGAGAGCAAATCCCAGACGTGGTCTACCCCAAGAGGAAAAGGTCCTGACTTTGTCAGAGATACGTCTTACGAATCAATCCATTTAAAGAGTGTAAGTTTTAAAATAGAGAAATTTGCTAAACTTAACTAAAGCTTAACATATTATGTTGTGGAGGGATCATTTTGTGCTGCTCTGAAATCTGTGTGCTTCTCATGGCTACATTTGCTTTTTAAGTGCTAGGAACTGACAAGCTAGCTATTTCTGGCAGAAACTGAGGGTATCTCAGCTGATATTACAGCAAAAAAGAAGGTAGTTTTATGGTACATGTGTACAGATAATGTCCCAGAGCATAGCTCAAATTAGGTCAGTGACAGTTCGGATGTTTTAGTTGCCAGGGCAGTCCCCCAGCTTGGTCAGCAGCCAGGACACAGACCTGAACATGTTCTTAAAATACAGTCAGTGCAGTCCATGTTATATTTACAGGTGAGAAAGTAATGGGGAGGCTTTACACTTGACTAGGGGGAGAGAACATTTTTATGATCTTTATGTTCACAGCTGTGCATGAAAAAAGCACATATATTTAAACAGAGCAAATCCAATACAACATCCAACTTGGGCATTCAGATGAATTGTGTTGAATGACTGGTGGGTAGGTAATATGTTACAAGCTCATCCAATTACGTGAAAATCATAGGACCCCCAGAGATAATCTAGTCCAAACTCCTGCACAAAGCATCCAACTAAACTGAATATCAATATTAACCTGAAAGGTCAACCAGAAATACCAATAAGATGGAAAACTTATTTGTGGACCTAGACTTACCGCAGACTTGCAAATTTCGCCTGAGAATAGTCTATAGTCTCAACTAGCATTCAGAAATTATTCATTGACAGGGAATATTCCCACCTTGTTTGTTTGTTTAGTTTGGTTTGGTTTTGGTTGGTTGGCTGGTTTTTTGTTAACTAAGTGCAGGTTATATGAGTAAGCAATGGAGCCAGCTCATCACACTGGGAGATGGTGACAGCAGAGGGTTTTCCTACTGACATGATCTGCACGGCAGAGCTAGGGAACAAACCAGGACAGGACAAGAATGGCTTAGTTTGAGTTGCTTTAAATGGCTTTATTTTCAGTGGGGGAAGAAAGCCACTTCCATAACATAAATATCTTCTATCAAAACTTGCACCTATGAGAGAAAAGTTACTTCTCTGCCCGTCTGGTGGCTGTAGAGGCCATTTAAATAATGAGTTCAGAGGTGACATCTATCCTTCACAGGACTGAAGTCCAGGCAATGAATCCTGCCCTACTGTGTTCAAAGAAATGTTGAAGAAATTTGTGTCTTTCTCAGTGCTGCTGGATGGAGAGTGAGATAGGGGAGTTTTGAGCAATTCTCCCAGAAATGTGCAAAGCTGCAAAAATTCAGAACCTATTTGGGAATCCTCAGCCATCAATAACACAGGCAATAGTGAAATAACAGCAGGACGTTTTACTTTTAAATGCTTCTCATAAAAATGAGGGGAGCAGATTGTTTATATTAACCTTTCTGGGAAATGCAATCAAATTGTCCTTGAAAAATGTTAAAGAAGAAAAACATAAGCGTGACTTTCAATAGCCCTTAACAATCTGTGAACCGGCCCATTGCTAACTGTCACACACAATGTACATTTTGTTTAGTGATTTCTGTTACACTGCCACTCTCTATGAAAATGTTTAAAAGAATAATTCAAGCTGCATGATCCCAGGTGCATAAACATGTGCTCCTCAAGCCAGCAGAGAAACTGCCGAGCCTAGCAGGATTGTCAGACCCACGGGTCAATTCAGGGACTAAGAAAATCATTTCCTATTTTCCTTTATGGATTTGGAGCATGCTGGGATCAGCCAGTCTAGAAAAATAGAAAGAAGCTGTGTCTTCTGCAGCAAAAACAGAACTGGGAAATGAAAGATGCCTCCAACCCTGGCCAGTTCTGTCAAGGCAGAATGGAGAAAAGGTGTGGTTCCTGCTGCCTGAGGCTCCCGGAGGCAGTTCCTACCACATTACATTCTGTGCAGAGCTGTGTCCTGCCTTGCTGAGAGCGGCAGGAGGGAACTCAGGCCCCACTCTGACTGAGGTGGTTAATACCTCACACCAAGCTTTCTCAGCTGAGGTCCCCGTGCCCTTGGCTCCCCGTTCAGCATATTTTTCAGGCACTTGAATTGCTCTTCAGAGGCTTTCAGAGGTGCCTACCTTTCCACTGACTAAGCAAATAGGTTTAAGTGGGATTTCAAGCCTTAGGGTACAGTCCTGTGCCTCCATGGGAATGTGTGGTTTTCCACAGACTGAAGCCCCTTTGCTGTGTGCTCTCTTCTCTGGTGGAACAAATTAGTGACTAAACAGGTCCCAGTCCACCATTTTTGATACGACTCATGTGAGATCACAGACCAGCTAGCAGCACCTAAAATAGCTCTAAATGCAATTGTTAATATTTGCAATGCCATGTGATGGACAATCTCTAAAATTCCTAATAATTTCTTCTTTTTCCCTCTCTTTTATTCATGGCTAAGCTTCTTGCTCCAGGTCTTGCCTGGCTGAAGCGTGGCAGGCACTTGGAGTGGTCCCCTGGTGTGGGATGGAAGGGAAGTGCACCAGTCCATAGTGCTGTGATTTCAACAAGCTTGGGCAGCCTCCAGCTTGTGACAACCCCTCACCAGCCCATGGGGTAGGTGGGATCATTCTAACAAACATGGCCTTGTGAATGACAATCCTCTTTTCTTTTTGTTCTTGTCCCTCTTTCTTCACCATCAATTTTAACTCTTCCCCTTCTGTTCTTCGTGGAGAGGTAGTTACCTTGGAGATGCCGATAGGCTTGTCCAAGGATCCTTAATTCAATGTCTTGCAGTGCTTTTTTATGGTGTTAGGCATTTTCAAAAATTAAAAGCATATAAATAACCTTCTGTATACTGATGGCAGATGACAATTTTAATTTTCCCTTTAATACCCTGCAAAATGTGTTTTGAAAGAGAGGGGGGGGAAAAAGCAAAAATCAAATAAATATTATGTGTTAATTTTTACATTGAACACAATAGTGAACATGGCATGGAGAAGAGAAAAAAAAGACAAAAAAGAACACCTTATAAAGTACTTCCGTTTCAAAAAATTGTACAGTGGAAAGGTCTTCAGTTTTCCTTTGGTCCTAAGAGTTGTTACCCTATCTCCCTGCAGTTCAGCACCTTACTCTGATTCAAACAGCATGTAATCCCTTTGGAAGCCAGACACCCTCTCAGGAGAAGGAAAGAAATGGTGTGGTCTTTCATGAGATTTTGCAATATTGAGAAGGCAGCGGTACCAAAGGATTTCCTGCATGCAGTGTATGATCTATGCAAAGTCAGACAAAATAGTTTCTTGTACGAATTAACAGGGTATTTTTGGTTTCCATAGTATCCATGCTTTTATGCTCATAGCGGAATCAAATACTGCTTTAGTAGCCTGATGCTCTGAAGCATATTAACAGAGGTAAAATGAAACACATTTGAAGAACTTGACCCATTTCGGATTACCTAATAGAAAGCAGAAGAAGGAAGGGTTATCTGTTGTTTCTATTGTCCTCATCTGCTTTACACTGGCAAAGCAATAACATTGAAAATGCTGCTTGGAAAAGATTAAACATTCCCCCATGGAAATATTTGACTGTTAAGGGAAAAATCCAAACCTGGAAATTTATGGCTTGAATCCTCCTGTCTGGAAACACTCAGGGTTGTGATGGGTGAAGTGCAGAGGTGGTACAGCTGTACTACCCTTTAAGATTATGGTTCCCTGCTAGGCTACATCTTCCATGGTGCAGTGGGGAGGCTGAGTGAGGAGGGGCAGGCAGATCATGGGATAGATAGATAGATAGATAGATAGATAGATAGATAGATAGATAGATAGATAGATAGATAGATAGATAGATAGATAGATAAACACAGCCCACATACAATGAGCTCACAAAACTACGAATGTTATGACACTCAGAGAGGCATTTTATGGCAGAAACATTTTTTTTTTGCCTATTGTCCAACATCTGATTTTTTTTTTTTAATTTTTTCACTCAATTAATTGGCAAGTAAATTATTTCTGCAAAAATTTCTTTTTACTTGTATATCACATTTTCCTTTGCAAAGCTTCCAAAAATGTAGCTCTTCAAACATTTTTTTTCTTCTTTCCATGTATTTTTTAACATGGGTGAAACTGTCCTTCTGCTGGTCTCACTCGTTCATGTTGTGACAAAAAAAGTGATAGGACCTATAAAGGTCCTCTTTCATTGTTTTGTTTAGATCTGGGTTCCATTTGCTCCAACCTAGAAACCTTGGATTTTGATTCTCATCTTTAATAAAAAGGAAAGACAAAGAATCCATCTTTGAGAATCAATACCTCCCTGACTGACATTGATTCAGTTCAGAATTCACAGTCTCCTTTCAGCTCTGGGGTGGACCAAAAATGCTCAAGTAACCAAAGAATCAGCAAAATGTTTTCTTAAAAGTAGAGAAAACAAGATGCTTGAGCACGAAGAAAACCATTTCATTTATCTTAGAAACAGAGAATTTTGTGACCCCAAAGGATATTTGAGGATTTGTTTTAAATCGTTAACAACTTGTTCTGCATGATATAACAGCACGGACACTCTGTTTTGTGCACACCGTTACACCTACCCAAACTGACCCCAACACTGTTAATATACTCCAGCAATCATGCTTTTCACTACCAGTGAATTGAAGACTGTTAGCCCTGACCCCTAGTATCCCTCATACAGCCATCACACATAGCAGTCACCTGCACTCAGACGCTTTTTGTCTGCGTGATTGAAACAAATGAGTGGCAGGAAATGCATTATGGTAATATGAACACAATCTCCACAGGATTAGCAACAATATTCTTGACTTCCACGGTTAGTCCTTTACAATTTACAATGATTTTGATTTATCTCCTACTGTTATGCTCACTTTGGGGTTTCTGGCTATGTTTTCAGGATTAAAAATCAGCAGAAAGGAAGCTGTAAGTTTTTCTCTCGCTCATTTAGTTCACAAAATGGAGCTGAGAAAGAAAAATCAGTAGCTTTCAAATGCTATTACCTTGCTAATGATAACTCTCATCGCATGACAGTCTCAAACTGATAAGACATTCCAAACATCCACAGAAAAGTCAAAGAGGTTTTTTAGTGTCCCAGCTCTGTCTCAGCAGCTTGCACATGTTTTCAAACATAATTTCATGCCTGCTTTCTGACAGCTCATTAAACAAAGGCCTCTTGGTACATATAGTGCCCATCTTCCTGCTGAGATTGTAACATATTTATGGTGTTTGCAGATTGCTGGCTGTTTGCTCTTCTACTTCACAGTGTCCTGCCTGCCAAATGCTTATCAGTCTAGCGAAGGTGACAGTTTTCCCCATTTGTGTAGGTAGCAATGGTCTTGTGTTTGACCCTCAGAGGCAAGAAGCAATATGATTAGAAGAAGCTTCTGCAAGCAATAGATAAAAGCAATCACACAGGAGAGAGACAGTGAGGAAGAGCTCAAGGGAGGAGGCTGATGTTGTGGAAGCTGATAGCTTGTATTCAGGGAAAGCACTGGCAGTTAGTTAGCTAGACAGCTGGTAACATCCAGACCTTGTGGGATTTCAGCTTCAGACAAAGCAAACAAGGATTCAGGAGTGTTGAGAAGCTATCTGGAGCAGTGTACAAGGGCAATCAGAGCTGTTCACTTCTAATTATCTGCCTCTTTCCTGCCATTAAACTATCATTATTATGCATTCAAACCAATAAAGTTTAGTGAATTTTGCATCTTCTATTTTCTTTAAAAGCTGTTGTCAAGTCCCTGCTTTCCTTCTGAACAGAACAGATGAAGACATCTTGAAGCCAGCCACTACCATTCATCCATCTGTCCTTGGAGGGTGGCAGGGGACTAGGAGCAGGTTTCTGCTTGTACCACCACCAGCATCTGAAGTACTTGTTCCACTTCATTGGAGTAACAAAAGGGCTAATCGAGTTTGGGGTTTTTTAAAGAATTTTATTTTATTTTTTCTACTTTTTTTTCCCAAGCCTATCTCTTAGTATTAAAAGAAAATGCAGTGGCAGCTCTGTTCAGCTGCCAAAACCTAACCAACACAAAGAAGTTTTCGAGTAGCTGTCAGATGAGATTATGATATTGATCCTATCTATGTGCATGTTCCAGGAAAAGGAGCGTCTCTTTAACTAAAAGTCAGAGGGTGACAGATAATGAAAGACAAATATTTTACAGCTCAAAGAATGGTTCTGTCCTCACATTAGGAGATCTGCCTAATTACAGCTGAGAGAAGAACTGGCACCTGTGCATGTTTGCTGCTGTCTCACCTTGTACTCTGAGCTTCCCACCTCTCACAAATAAGCAGGTACAGAGTGAGTCCCAGCATGAACATAAGGGTTTGAGAAACATCTATGCCATGAGGGAGCAATATGTGTGATTTAATAGATAGCTCTCCCCTCTTTGAGACAGTAGTGAATCAAAAATTTTAGGACTTTTCCAGGGAGAGTGACTTTGGGACCAGAAACAAACTCAAGGCTCTGTGTATTTCTGGTCATTAGTGACGATGTGACATTATTTATGACATCAGTGAAGTTGAATTCTGGGTCTTACTCCCAGATGGTGAGACAGGTAACCTTCTGGGTTTGAATACAGATAAAATCAGATGGGCTTAGATTTGTCAGACTAAATGCAACCTACAGCAGACAATTAAAATAGGACAGAAGAATCATGGATTACAGGTCTTAATGTTGTCCCAGTTCTCTCCAAGCCTAAAGGTAGACAAGATGAATCCCACTGCAAGTACTCCAACTTCCATATTCCAACATAGGAATGATTAGCAAGAAGAGCCTTTACTTCTGAGGGGAAATGGGCCAAAGATGAGTCATACATCTACTAGGAAACTCCCAGAGAACCAAATACCACGTCTGCTTATTTATCTGTCACCCATCACTGTTGGAAGAAAGTAATACCAGGATTCCAAGAGGTACATTTGGTGGACACAAAATGGATTTTGAGGGCCAAACACGAAATGAGCTAATATTGATTTACAATGCTTTTAACTTCAGTTTAATTTTTTGGGGCCTTTTTTATGCAGTATAATTGCCATTTTATGTACAGTGTAAACAGCCCACGAATGGATCTTTGTTCAGTACTGCCATAGCCACCATGAGCAACTACAGCCCTCTGAACATCCCCCCGACACTCCAGCTGTCTCGTCACCCAACCCAGCTGCATACCCCTGTCTGCTTGGACTCCAACTCCTGTCACAAAGCGGTAGCCTTTTTTGCCTAGCTATTACCACATGAGTGATAAGACACACTAATAACAAATAAATTAAGCCCTAAGTTACAACCCCCCTCAGGCCGGCATGTAACTCAGGTCAGAATCTGCACTCAATCTTTTAATCCTGGGTTTTCCAGATACTGCTTTTGGTCTCATGGGTCCCCAGAAAAGTCATTTAGCCTCTCAGTGACTCATGTTCTCCATCTCTGGTGAAGCAATTATGGTTTCCACCTACTGTGCAAGAGATGGGAAGGATTTGTTTCTCAAGTATCACAGAGAGCCAGGAAGAATGTCCTGAAGAAGTGCTGTGAGAGCAGCTTTGCACAACGCTGTGTAAAAATCAGTAAAATGCTTTGGATTGCAAGGGGTGTCAGAATTATATACCTGTTATTTAAGATGCACCATCTTACAGAATTTTCTGCACCTAAAGTCTAGGGCACATCACAAACCCCATTCTGGTTTTTATCAGGAACAAATAGGGAAGATGTATTTTAAATAACTGTCCCTGGATCCTTCCTAGACAGTGTTAGTTGTCACAGAACTGTTGGTAAAGAAAATATGTTATTTTAGTGTGTGTTTTTCCCTGTGTAATGAGCTACCACATCAGTCAATTTTGTTCTCTGTAATACATCAAAGCAATGAGAGTGCATTAAGAACCAAATGAGGGTCTTGGCCTCTCATCTTAGTTTTATCTCCCCCAGTAATAATGAAGCTGGGTAACTTCCTAGAAAATAACAAATTGATATAAAGAGCACTGGTTTGCCAGCTACTGTCATTGCTGATGGATAGTCCTACAGCCTGAATGGGTTGTCCACATAGCTATTTGTCAGCACTGTCTGTGAGGAGCTCTGTGATAACATACTGTGCTAAATTCACTCTCATGTCTACAAAGGAATAAAAAATGGCTCATTTGAGTCAATAGATGTCACACAGAGTAAACAACAACAAAACCAGGGCACAATTGTATTGTAACCTCACCAAAAAGATACCCCCAATGCTGAATGAGTTGCTACTAATTTGAGTGCCTAGGAACTGGGTATACACTAGTAAGTTTAGTTCACTGTTGGTTTGTTATCTTTCTCTCATAAGATTTACATATGTTTACTGCTTGCACGCACATACAGGAAAAGGATTTTGCATTAGATGCCCACATTTCTATTATCGCTTGCAAACACTGTTTTGAAATTGACAATGATCATTCTTTTAATCTTATCTATATAAAAGGTAAATTTGTCAATGTGCAGACTTCTCTTAAAAAATAAAAGAGCGTAGACTTTTGCTTAATGTCTGTGGTTCAGAGCTGTTAACTGGAGCCTGTTTGTTGCGCAACTGATCAAAATGGGCCACGCGCGACACTGGAGCTCGACAAGCAAAACAGATGGCTCTGCTTCTATATGGCTGAGTGCTCCTCACATCACATCTCTTGGTATACATTGGACCGCCTTTAAAAAAAAATCCTTTTATGCTATAAAATATGTGCGCTGAAACACTGAGTTGTATGATGTTAGATGAAGGACAAGAGCGACCATCATGCGTCATTGGTACTGCAGACAGTTGTCAACGTCTTGAAGCACAGTGACATGTTGCTGTTTCTAATGAGAAACAGACAACCCCAGCAGCCACAGGGGAGGACGTCGTTCCCTCTTCGCCTCACTCTTTCCTCTCAATCAGCTGGTGAGTCTTTCTTCAGAAAAACAAGGAGTGGCCGTTTCAGCTGACAGTGAAACATCTGGCAGGTTCACTTGGGAATATTTGCAGGATAACCCTGCTTCATGTTTTCACCAAGACACCGGCATTGCAAGTCAAATGGGATGTTTTGTGCATTTTCAGGAAGGAAAGGGTGCCCTGCTTATTTTGCAGGGTGTTTCAATACATCAGATTTCCAAAGCAGGACGAAGAACTCTCCTTCACCAGCCTAGTTATAGCATAATGCTGCCAAAGGCTTTCAGGTTGCTGTTCCTGACATTCTGAGCCCAGTTGTTAGTGCTAATGCCATAGCATCTTTTTTTCCCTGAGCTTCTAGGATAAGTCATCTTCTGAGGACGACAAAAGGAAAGACTTTTTTTTGGAGGTTCCCTATGTATGTTTAGTGGCCAAAGGTGGTGAGTGGCCAGGCTATGTGAGTGAGCATGCGTAGGAAATTCCCTATCTTACCAAGCCCACTGATCGCCTTGGGTGCTCAGAAAAAGGGGTGACCCAGGAATAAGTACAGAGAAGTGGATGATCAGGCCAGAACTGAGATAGCATCTTAGTTTCCCCCATAACTATTTCTATTTAGAAGTTCAAGTGTGACTGACATGTTCTGAGGCAGTTGTTGTGTTGATTTTAACGAAGAATAAAATGATCCAGACCTTTTTTCTTTTTTTTTTAACAGAGGCTCAAATGACAGTAAATTGCTGTTTTAATAACAAATTGCTCAACGTCACCTTGATAGTATATTTGCTCCCAGAATTAGTCTGATTCAGTTGTCAAGTATAAGGCACATCACACATGGTTCACAAAGACCAAAAGGCTCTATGTCACACTGTGTATCATGCTATCTTAACTGGGGGAGTTGAAGTGAAAGGCTGAAACTTGATCAGTTGCTGGATTAGGAGACTATGTGAGGAGAAACAAAGAAATGGGCCAGAGTAAAATGGAAAGTACTGGAAAGGTTATAGCTTGACCACACACATTCTTTAATAATGCATTTCCAACATAAACAGAGCCACAGGCACTTGGCATAGAAGACAGCTTCTCTTTTTTGCAGGTCATCAATATACCATGTTTACATTGTCAGGCTGGTCTCAACAGTGTTAAATTATAAATTAGACTCAGTGCAAGTAGAGGTGTAAACACTGATCTGTATACTACAGCAGCCATAACTTGGGCTAAGCAATTCATTCCTTTCAGGTAAAGATTTTAATAGGAAGCTTGGGAAAATCTAGACTCTGAAAAAGTTTCAAGGTAAGTGTTTAAAGGTGTTTTTGTTCTAGATGGAGCGTCACTTGGGAACAATTTAAGTTAAATGCCATTTCATAAAGATGTCCTTGGAGCAGCTTGTGTTCTGCATAGAGTAAACCTAAAACTGTCTCTTAAGGACGATCATCTGCTGCACACAATATCGACACATCAAAATGCCAGTGACAGTGGTGGTGACAGGGGCAGGTTATTCCAGCTTTTTAGATTAACAAATGATGACAGTCCTCAAAATACCCAGCTGGAAAACAAAGCTATTACTTTGGGAATGCAAAGGCACTGAAAACATCTGGAGGAAACACAAATATTTTCTATTGGTATTGTGACCTGGAGATGACAACAGAAATCCCTTGGTCTCCCTGTCCAGCAAGCTGATTGAAAATTTAGTAAAAATGTTTCCTGAAAACTTACTGTAATGTTGATGTTTTGTTGATACTTTAGAAAAATATAATTATAAATATTATGTTTATAGACTTAGTATTATCATATATTTTGCAACATTTTAGTATTATTACAAAATTGCTAGGTGCTCACTCGCCACCCACTGACAGAGCTAGCTTGAAATAGTACTGTGCAGTCGTGTGGTGAATGCTGCAGAGCTGACCTACTGCCACCCCCTCGTCTTTTTAATGATCTGATCCTATGACACACCAAGAAAAGGAATTTGGGCAGATATGCTTAGTGAAGCTATTCTCCTTCTGTAGCCTGCCTGGGAGTGGGCTCAAGGGAAGTCTCAGCATGCTGGAACAGCCATCCAGCCTGTGCAAGTGGCCACCTGTAAAGTGCCATTTTCCCTTAACATGTGTATGATGCCTTCAAGGCATCCCAGCTGGTATGGATGTGTTAAGCCTTTTACAGAAGCAACCTGAAGTGGTCCTCAGAGGCCTCAATTTCTTTTGCATAAAAGACAGTTGTGTTAGTATAAATCTGCTTATTTTTGTTTCTTCAGCTCCCTGACAAAAGAATTTTGTTTTACTTTTTCAATATGAGGTCAAGAGCTGTCTCATACTTGCTGGCACCAAAGCTGAGAAGAGGCAAATAGATGTGAACAATTTCTTACATACACTCCAGGTTTCCTTCACAGATCACTCTCTTAGTCATGCAGCGCTTCTAGATGTTGAGCCATCAGTGTTTGAAGGACAATATGGGTCTTCTTCTTAAGACTGTGGCTCTACATCTGCCAAGATGGGAAAGCAAATCCTAAACTTACAAGAGCTGTCTTTGGAAATTTTCGTTTTAGCAAAGGGAGAGAACATTTTGGAAGAGGATGGGCAATTGTGGCAATGTTTGGGGTTCATTGTTCTTGTTTTCAAAAGAGAACAATGTGCTGAATATGTGTGACCTCCCAGATCAAAATGGAAAACACTTTCACCCAGTATTTCTGAACAATTTCTGGACTACTTCAGTTGGAAGGGACTGACAATGAACATCAGTCAACTGCTTGAACATCAGTCAACTTGGTCAAGCCCAATCAAGTTAAAGTATGTTGTTAAGGGCATTGTCCAAATGCCTCTCAAACACTGACAGGCTTGGGGCATTGTTCAACTCTGTAGGAAGCCTGTTGCAGTGTTTGACCACCCTCTCAGTAAAGAAATGGTTCCTCATGTCCAGCCTAAACTTCCCCTGGGGCAGCTTTGAACCTTTGACATGTGTCCTATCACTGGATCCCAGGGAGAAGGGATCAGCGCCTATCTCCCCACTTCTCCTCCTCAGGAAGCTGCAATGGGTGATGAGACAGGCCCTCACAGGACATGCCTCCTATCACTTTCACCAGCCTTGTTGCTCTCTTCTGGATGCACTCAAGTACCTTCATATCCTTCTTAAACTTGCACACAACACTGAAGGTGAGGCTGCACCAGTGCAGTAGGACATCCACCCCTTTTGGTTTCTATTGCCAATGTGCTGTCATGGAACTTCAGCTTAACCTGGGTAAGGGACACTGGTGAATCTACAGAAGTTTAGAAAACATGGAGCCTCTAGCTTGACAGTCAGACTAAAAGCCAGAAGAATCTATTCCAAGCCAAGAAATACGGCTTGGAGACATTTTATGGAGGCAAGGCTCTCTGACAGGAGGATGATGAAATGACTATTGATTGTTAATACTTATTTGCATCCTAATCAAACAGAGGGTTCATTGAGAACTGGGCTCCATTCCGTTATCCGATAGACACACACACGTTAAAGCATACTGCTTGTGCCAAGCTGATTATAGATATTTAATGGGACTTTTCAATTAATGTATGCATTTTATATCACGGTAGCCCAATCAAAGGAGCCATAGCTGATACAGGAGAGGAGTAGTGCACATCTGACCAGTGCCTTGAATTCTTGGGGTTTTCTTAATCCATTTCTCTTGGTGAATCACAAAATGTGAAGTCCCTGAAAGAACTTTTCGGAAATTCTCTTTTGGGGAATTTGTGTATCAGATTCTTGCTTGTTTTATACATATTCATAAGATTCCTTTTTTTTCTTTTCCCATCTAAACCAATGATACTGCAATTACAACATGTTTTAGAATACTTGAGATACAGTTCTTCTTTATCGCTTCCTCCCATTCAAACCAACAAAATAGACAGTGAAAATTTAAAGAAAGAAACCAAACCCCACTATCTTTCCTGTGGTCACTATCATCTCTCTGACAGGGACCGGGATCAGTTGTGTTCGCTTCTCTATTATTTTACCTCTGGCTGACTGTAAAGCTAATTGGAAGGGTTTCAGGTGTGCACAGCAGACAAGGGACACAGAGCTGCTGGTAAGCATAATTTTGGACCCTGAGTTCACATCTACGTTTTTGGGGGGGGGGGGGGAGTTGTGCTCAAATTTGCGATTGAGGCAATTGTGGTCATTCTGCCTGTAAAGACAAAGCTCAAAGGTGAAACCATTTTCCCCAGTGATGGTCTTTTCCTGCCTGGGAAGCCAATTTATCCACTTGTGTCTAGAGAAAGGGTAATTGCCAGCCCGCAGGCAGTATGGATAACCAAGGAGTTGGGCCCCGGCCTGAACTCCCATGCCAAGTTAACATACTGGTAGAGATAAAGCCTTCACTCAGGGACCAGTAGAAATTTCACTTTAGGTCGCTAAAATGGTTGCAGCAGTACTGATTTCCAGGGAATTGTATATCCTTAGTCCTTGTGAAAATTTGGCTTAAATAATCCAAATAACGTTTCAGTGATTAATTTTCAAGCATGTGATTTTGCCATGCACACACATAAGAGGCAGATTTTTGGGCACACAGTGATTGAGGGAAGCTGGCCTACAATCCCCATGGAAACTGGGCTCACAGTAACAAGCTGGGTGAGATCTCCCAGCTACTTAAATTGCTATTGATCCAGCTGGGAATCTGATCAAATATATTTGTCTTTATTACCAACACGGTGAGTGGGTTGGATGGGGAGCTGATTTCATTTGCTGCTAGTCACACTGGGGCAAATCCTAGAGCCACTAATGCAAGTGTATTATACTTGTTTAAAGCCTGTGGCCCTTCTGGAGTTTAGCCTACTGATCAACTTGTTGTCATGCTTTATAGGAGTCTAAATGAATGCCCAGTGAATACAGGGATTACTCCTTGCCCCCAATTCAGTAAGCACTAATATCATGCTACACCAAGTGGCAGCAAAACTTCTTATCCTGTGGTGAGAAGTATTCCACTTCTTCCATGCAAAATAAGACCAATAAAATAGCAGATGAATCGTATGTTTTTATTTTCTAAACATGACATGTCACACATCACACTGAGATCAGAGTTAGGAAACAAACTACAGCTGTAAGAACTTTGGAGAAACCTGATGAAGGAAACGCATTCCTAGGTGAAAAAAAGAAACTACCAAGCTTATAAGCCTGGCAAGATCTTACTAAAAAGCGGTGGGCAGCAGTGGCTGGGATCTGGAGGTCTGAGGCGCTTCCCCTTATCATCATTATTTAGTAGTCTCCATGAAATGAGATGGTTAGCATGGGGCCTGCATTCCAAAGGTCAACAGCAGTCACTGTGTCGGAGCTCTACTGTGGGAAGATGCACTAGTAAAATCTCTTTTCTACTGTGCAAACAGGTCACTGGTGGGATTTACACAAACACCAGCATAAGACAGGTATCCCCCGGAAGTGGATATCACAGAATCAGTAAGGTTGGAAAAGACTTCTGAGATCACCAAGTCCAACCTACATGGTTTGAACTCAGTAGGAATTAGGCGACCATCCTGCCCTGGAAATCTAGTAAAATCCCATAAAGTGAACACCAGGCTCAGGGACTGTGTTAGACCAGTAGAGACTGATGTGCTTTCAAGAAGCTGAGCCCTGGAATCCAGTCATCAGCTGGGCTGTGCTGTAGTGGCCAAGCCTGTCTCACCTCCAATTCTGGTAGCCTTGGCGACCAGGGCCTTGTCTTTCAGCCTGGTACAGTGACTTTCGCTTTATTGCATCCCTTTAACTAGCTTTCAGGTAAGCCATATTGTCCAAGCATTTTTTTACCTTCAGTTTCTTGTTTTTCATGTTCCTGCCAATGGCTGTATGATGGAGAGAGAGCCTCGATATTCCTTTGCCTAGATCCACCTAGAGAGTTTCACTGTCTTTGCAGCTCTGACTTCCAGAGGCTTCCCAGAGAGCCTCATTCCCTTTGCAGTTGGAGAGGTCTCAGTTCACTCTCCCACCGAGCTGAGGTAGCTGTTCCCCAAATCAGTCCCACCACCAGCTCAAGAGACCAGAGTATCTCCAGCTCCTTTAACTACATATTAGTTATAGCCTCCACTGCAGAAATACAATGAGTTTGGCATGAAATGACAAAACAGAGCTGTTTATCACTCTACAAACCCTGGAGGGCCAAATGGTTTTGACACTCCGGCAGCGGAGTGGTTACAAATCGAGCCTTTGAGCTGCAGCAGTCCCAGGGCTGCTGCTCTCTCAGCAATACATCCTCTGTCGGCTCTCTGCCTGCCAGCTCATGGCAAGGCTCTTTCTGCTGTGCATTTTAGTGCAGTACGTGGGTTTCAGCTGTGTGCTTGGCCTCTCCCCTGTGTCCCTCCAGAAACCCTGGAAACAAGAGAAGAAAACACCAGCAGCCCATCATACATCACAGTGGCACACCGTGAGAGAGCTGCTGTGCCATGGAGAGCGTTCTTGGGCACGCACATTTCTAAAATGTGGCTTAGCTCTTGAAATCCCAACATTTTTTCCTTAACATGACTTTTGTTTGTAAATCCAGCACAGAAAGCTTTGATTCCCTCAGTGAAGTGGAGCTATGGCTTTCCTCCAAAAACCTTCATCATTGGGCAAGATTTGGTCTTTTGACTATTATGGCCAAAATTAACTAATTCTGCTCTTGAAATATAATATGCACGACAAATAATTTAGCTGCAAATACTTTTTTTTTCCTTAGTGCAAAACCAGTGTCTAGTTTACCCCAAATCATGTTTCATACTAAAGCAAAGCTGAATACCTGCTCTTTCTCATAAAAGGGGAGGAAAACCTTTATGAGAAAGTCCTACACAGTCATTAAAATCAGGAAAGCAGTTCCTCTAGCAAATCTCCTTGTTCCTTCAGTTGTATTTCCTGTCACACTTATGCTATTTGTTTATGCATTAGGGGTTCCTGTTAAGCAAATGGCAAGTGAGTTAATGGAGAGTTCTCAAATACTTCTTTTGTGTGGCTGAGGTCCCCCTGGGATTGATTTAATTGTTCTTACAATGAAAGTCTTACCGTCTTAAGGTTCTTTAGCTCAGATAAACATCTTTAATCACTTTCATGTTGTAATAAAAGGAGCTTGGGAATGTGAAACATTAGTACACTTTGGTTCCTGAAAAGAGAACTTGGGGACACATTGCAGATACATATATAAATCATCTTGCTAACATTAGAGAAAGGGTTTCCTATAAGGCTTTTAGGATGCTTTAACGTAAGTAGCTCCTATTATTGCAGCTAAAATATTTTGCACATGTGAGCTGCTCTTTGGATGCCGGGAATGCAGCTGTACAACTTCAGCTTCGCTCTGAAGTTGAAACTGGTCATTACAGAATGTGTTGTTGCATATCAGTCTGAAGACAAATTCTGAAGTTTAACTCAACTGGAGGCTTGCCAAGTGGTAGAGCTAAGCCAGGGTCTGTTCTCCTCTCCATGTGCTGATGGGACTCCCACTGACATTAATGGAGAAAATAATAAATACCATAACAAACTCATAACCAGGTAGTGTGGTATCAGGCTTAATTATCCATGTTTATTCCAAAGAATGCCTATGCCAGCAACTGCTCCTGGTAATAAGTTATCTGGAATGCACTGTCACAAAAAGCACCAAGGTCTCTTGGTTTTTGTTTGATTTTGGGTTTGGGTTTGGGTTTTTTCATGGTAAGCATTTAATCCACTACTGGAGCTAATTGGTAGGAATGGCAAAAGAGAGCTGTACTGCTCCGTGCCTCACTTCTTCTGCATGCACAGGAATGATGCTATTTATACTGGAAACCAGCATCCCAGTTTGCCCAGGGGATCTACAGGGCAGCTGGGAAGAGACTCTGCTGCCTGTACCTGCCTTCCCCGTGCCTGAGTAGTGAACCCTGGAACATGGCAGCTCTTCCCTGCCCAGAGATAAAGGGAAGCTTTCTCAAAACATTTCTCAGTGTGTAACTTTGTCAAAAGTAATAAAAGAGCACATTTAATTATGCATCTTTGCAAGGGAAGGAAATACAAATTCTGCAGGACTGTGCCCAGGACCCCTGATGGCACAGTAGCATTTCCAAAGCATGCTGAAGATGGAGAGTGGGATCCTGGTCCTTTGCTATTTATTACTCCAATGCAAGTTTACTGCCTTCAGCAAAGGATGGGTTGAAAATGCCTTTTCTCCTATTAAATGAAGCCAAACCCCAACTCTTCAGCACAAGAATAGTGCAGCATGGGTAGAATCAGGTCCTGTCCCTTTTTGTTTCAGTGCCTCATCATCTTCTTTAAGCTGAAGAGCAACATTAATTCATTTTAGATGTTATTCTCATCCTGCAATAAAATAAGGCTGGTTTATTTCAACAAACTGGAAAAAGAACTCACAGGTCTTCTCACACCTTCAGAAGGTTTTGTGGTTTTGCCATATCTGATTATTGCTGCACATCCAGCATTCTCAGGAATTTTAGTTCCCCTTTTCATTAAACTTATTTTTACTACATTCCTTAGGTAATGAATGTGTCTGCAGGCAAATAAACACAAAGGCAGAACATAGCAGCAAGGAGGTCTTATGAAGTTCACATTCGAGAAGTTTAGTTACAATACTTCTAACAGTATTTTCTTTTTAATACCTGCTATATTTTCAAACCACAAAAGAGAAAAGTTATAAGAAACTTATCACACAGACCATAAGCATTTGCTACCTCAAACTCATTTTTAAGGTTTCCCTTTCCTTGGGAATTTCTGCTGAAATCATTTCAGTGATTGAATCCTTCTTGCTTCAGGACACAAGGGGAGGTGTTACCCAGAGGGGGAAAAAAAAAAGCTGTGTGTTGCCCACAGCATGACAAAGAAAATTAGTCACATAAGTATCATTATGTGTTTCTTTCATGGCCTCTAATCCTCTATTTACATGGAGTATATTCATCACACACCCCCACCCCCTAATATTTTTGGCAGGCTAAGACAAACTTGGAGCCTTTTAACAGATTCAAATAAACCAGCTCTCTGCTGTGTCCTCTTGCCTACTAGGTATTTGCAAATTTAGTATTCTTCCAGCTTTGAGTCAAAAAACAGAAACCTGTCCTTATGGCTATTCTAGCGATTATAGCTACTTTTCCTATGTCTGCTCCTGCTGATTAACTTACACTTTTAGTTTAATATATATATTGCTTATTACAGTCAACTGATAATACTACTGATCCTTCTGTTTTAGTGAGCCATAGTTCAGTCTCTCATTGAGATAAACTGTCCAGTCTTTGACCTCACAGTTTATCCACTTCAGAACCAGATTATTGTCTCGTAAAACTGCTCAGATGGTGCAGTTAATACTTGCTATTATTTTAGAGGCCTGAACCATAATCTTCACCATAAAGATTGAAGTCCTTTTTACATGCGTAAAGTTTTCAAACTATGGGTCATATCCTGCCATTGATTTTTACGCAAAACTTCCAGTGTTTTTTGCTGTAATTGGGTTTTTTCCTCTTGTGATTTCACACCACAGGATCGGAATGATGCAATCACATTCCTAATACAAATTTATGAACTTTGTAACATCAAATTGGTGCTATAAAACAAAATCATTTTCAGTCTAAAGGGCATGTGTGTGTATATTTGACAGACCTGTGCATCATTCTGCAAGCAACCATTTTTCTTAATATCAGCCAGTGAAACAAAGTTATATGTGAGTGATGTTGCTATTATTGAACTGATGGTAAACCCAAGCGCTGTGCTGTTCCCTCCCTGAAATCATTTGATACAACAGTGGCGTTCCTTTTCAAACACTACAAATCAAAAGACACAGACTCAACTTCAAAGGGAAATTGAAATGTCCAGATGAAAGGCAAGATGAAAGTCCAGATGGAGAGACAAGTGTGCCTTGCTTTGGCTTATCAGATAAGTGGGGAACCAGGTGCATGTTTGAATTTTCCCATCACAAAAATAAAATCTTCATTTTTTTTGTGAGTCTGTGGATACGCAGATCTGTTGCCTGACATGTAAAAAGTCTCTGTTGTTTCAGTGCTGAAAACAAACAAAAGTTTATGAGAACTAAATCTCATTTCTCTCCTTTTATATCAATTATGTATGCACTTTGATGTTTATTTCTTGTTTCTCTTAAAGCAAGCAAAAAAAAAACAAATTTGTAGAAAGGAAGATAATTAAATATGTGAAGAGGAGAGAGGATAGAAAATTAAGCATCCATTTGGGAGTCCACTGTGACTGAAGGTTGACTGCTCCCTCAGGACTGAGCCTGGGGAGCACCTGATCTGGACCAGCAAGGTGGCATATAAATATGTAATAAACCTCATCTTAGGGCTCCCTCGCTTCTCCCACAGCCCTATGTGAGAGCAGCTTTCCTGTTACCCTGCTGCTCTCTGGCTTGAAAGAAGGGGCCAAAATAGTGTCTAAAGAGCACCACAGAATAGAGGAGCCCTAACCCTTCTCACTTGGCTCTGGGATAGATACCACCAGTACAGAGAGGGAAGATCCCAAGGCTCTCTGAGAGGCATGTGCCACCAGACAGTCCCTCCTACCTCAGGATACTTTCTCTGGTCAGGAGTCTCAGCCAAATGTTAAAAACAAAGAACCAAAAGTTACTGTGACATGTAACTTCTTGGTTAAATACTCCACATATTTCTGCGATTTCTGGAAAAAAAGTGCACTACTTTCTCAGTAAAGCATCAGACCATTGAAAGAGGTTTGGGATTTTGCAAAAGTAAAAGAAGAGAAAAGAAAACAAAAAACCCAAACAAAACCCCAAACGAACAACAACAACAAAAAACCAACAGAAAACCCCAAATAAACAAACAATCTTCCACTGCCCCCCCCAAAACCCCAAACAAACAACCAAAAAAAAAAAAAACAAAACCCACCCAAAACCCACCCAAAACCAAAACCCAAAGCAAAACAAGAAAAAAAAAAGTCAGCAAAATTTTCTCTACTGATAAGAATGATGCCCAATGTATGTACGGAGATCTGCAAGAAATCTGTTATTCTTGTGTTCTTGACACCAAAATAATGTATTCTTAGAAAATGAGCGTTGAAAAAAAGTAGCGTGATTCTACACATCCTTTGAGCTCTTGGGGATGCTGTTTACTTTAGCTACTATAGCATCATCTGTCACCCTCACTTATGTGAAGAAGGGGACTGAAGTTTCCTGTCAGACAAAAGGAAGAGGCAAAATGGTCACTGAAGATATTTTATTTTCCCTTAGCAAGATACAAACCAAATCCTGACAAGGATAGTGATAGGCCCACCCAGGCACTGGGGTCTGTTAGAATGGGGTTTACCTCCTCCAGATTTTGCCTTCTCAAGCCTGAGTATGCCCAAGAATTTGGATGGTTCTGTCATTGGTCTAAAAGAGCTGGTCATTCCAGAGGGAATTCATCCCTTGCAGCTTGCATACCTCTTTTAGGATGGGAAAAATTATCTCCAGGAGATACCTACCTTCTCTCATTGACTGTAAAAGGATCTGAGATCTGAGGTTAGATGCTATTTTAAAAATAAAGTCAAGATAAATTCCATACCAGTTCTGTGATCAATACCTCTTCTTCTCCCCAAATTATGTCTAAAATAGAATTATTCCATGCCAAAGGAAAGACTTATTGACTTGAGAGGTTTTGATACATTCTAAGACTGTCACATTGTTTACACCAAGAAATTTTCAGTCTGAGTCTCTCCCTCCTGTTTTTCTCTGTGCAGGCTATCGATAAAAGAGCTAGTCAATTTTTTTTTCCTAGTGTTATTTCACACTTAGTAATAGATTGCAATTTATACCTTATCTCTCACTTTGTGCCACAAGTCACCGATCCACAGACACAGACAAACTTTTGGCTGCTGAGTTGTCAGTAACTCAGAACATGTAACACCACATTTCACAACCTGACCCTTCCTAAACAGATTGTAGCTGATGGTTACCATTCTGATCAATGAAAATTTCCCCCCTTGTTTCATTAACAACATCTTGAAGTTGAATGTATCATCATAGAAGACCATTTTCAGTTCCTTCTGTTTTTGCATATATCCCTGGCAGCAGTGTACAAGCAATTAAAGAATTTATTCTCTTAATGTTCCTGGATGTCTTGATTGATTCTCTTCTTGACAGATTAATTTTTGTGCAAAATAAATGTTCATCTGCCCCCTGTTTTTCTTCTCCCCTTTTGTTCTTAATTTAGTGCTCACCTGTCCAGGTGAAGCAGAGGACTGAGGACTGTCCTAGGCTCACAGTTTTGGCAGTCATTCAAGACATCAGATTGAGGGTGGAAATCCAGAGCCATTTTCAAGAAAGATGACGTGGTTGTTCAGTGTGAATCATAAAATCCTTTAGGTTGGAAAAGACCAGTAAGATCATCAAGTCCAACCGTTAACCCAGCAGTGCCAACTCCACCAGTTGCCACATCTAAGTGCCACATCTACATGTCTTTAAGTACCTTCATGGATGGGGACTGCATGACATCCCTGGGAAGCCTTCTCCAAGGCTTGACAACACCATGCTAGCCTGTTCAACCCTCTTGGAGCTCACCACACACTTGGAGTAGACTAGTTTCAACCCAGCTATTTCTGTAGCTACCAGCTAATGATCTGTCCCTTCCCCTTTGCTTCTGCTTTAGTTTAGAGTGGTGTAAATGAAGAGTAGTTAAGCAGGTTTCCTGCTGCTGCTGCCTCCTTCTGGGGTGGCATAAGTGGCGCAGGGGACATAAGCAGGGTGCCAGGATGTGCTTGCTCCCTCTCTCACTACTCCACAACAGCAGCCACTGCTCCCTCACACATCCCAAATACTCCCTTGGTGGCAGCAGTGACAGCAGAGCTGCCAGCCCAACTCTCCAGCCCTCTAGCAGAGGTGGAGGAGGCAGTGGGATGTGGGATAATTTCCTCCTATACATGAGCAACTGCTTACTCTGGCTCTGCCAATACCTGGCCTTGATCTTGCAACTGTAAATATAGTTTTCTAAAGAGCGCTGGCCAAAGCTCTTCCTTCTAAAATCTCTCTTATGCCATGTGGTTATTTTACAGGCCATGAATCACTCTGCGGTCCTTTTGGTGCACAACAGCAAGCTGGCATTCAAATTTTAAGAGAAGTTTCCTCAAAATAAATAAACCACAGTGACCCTGTCTCAGGCCCCCCAACAGCACTCTTGGAAATGGGATTTGTGCCGCTGGTCCCAAGTAGTCAGTTAAGTCAATGGGTTTAACAGAGAGATCTTTATCAGAGTGTGGGGGAAGAGAGGGGAAAATAACATGAGTTTGGGAAGCCTGGACACATCAGGGTGAGCAGACCTTGGAAAGCCTTACCCAGGGCAAGGTTTCCCTGCTGCTGAGAGGATTTCAGAGGAAACCACCCCCTACCTTCCTTCCCCACTTGCACTCCACACCATCTGCTGTCACAGACCATTCCAACCAGTGAGAGGGATGCTCTGTGCTGCAGAAGAGTGTGTCTAGGACTCTCAAAAATTGGGGCAGGCATTGTTCTGCTGCTGAGATGGCAGGTTAGAATGGCAGGTCCCAACCTCTGCTTCTGCTAAATCCACTCATTACCTATCACAGGTGGTGTTTTTCCCTCTTGCTGAGCTTCCTGATAGCTGTTCTCCCAGCTCTGCCCATTGTGGGTCATTGCCTCTTGTTGCATTTGTCAACAACCTCTCCCATTAGCCGTGGCCCCACGGACTGCCGTAGCTACCTGTGCTTGCTCCTGCTTTAACAGCCAATTTATTGGTGACTGCATACCTTAGCCTCTGCCTTTGTTTCATATTTTAAGTCTTCCAGCAAGCCCTATGGTATTTGAGTAGTTTTAGAAGATGCAGTGACTGTGCTAAATCCAAACAGAGCCTTGCCCTGACCTCGAGAATAGAAGACAAATCCCAGCCCTCCGAGGCCCCTCTCTGCCCAACATATCTTCCTCTGGTGCCATTGGCTTTGGATGATCCTTCACACTGAGGTAAAGGTGCCACTAAACTCAATCACATCTCTAGCTAATGCCAAAAAAAAATCCCAAAAAACCAAAAAAAACCAACAGAAACCAACAACAAAATAAAGGAAATGTGATAGGAAATTAATGCTGGAAAAATAATTAACTCCAAGAATGCATGAATATAAAAATAAATTTCAGCCCACTGTCATTTAAATTTCATTGTAATTCAGGCATGGATAAGCAAGGTCAACGCCCTAAGATCTGATTCTAGTTTCTTGGTGTCAGATAATCTCTATTACAAATAATTCCCTGCATTTTGGACTTGTGAACCATTTCTTTTAATAATGTGAGAGAATAGACAGCCCAGGTGATTAAGTGATATGGGGTTTTTCAGCTATATAAGAAAATACAGTTGTGATTACCAGAATGAGGCTCAAACACATAAAATGTTCTTTTATTTTAATGAATAAAACTTTAGGGTTCATTTCAGCATTAAGGTAGCTAAAAAATCTAAGTATCTACTTCAACCCTATCCAGCAGTCCAGGCAAACAAACGGTCTTGAAGTTTATTTGGATTGTCTTGTTTATGATAAAAGAAGGGAGTGAATTTGAGAGTCAGTGAAGACAGAAACATCTCCTTCCTTTTACTCCCCTAATGATGTAAGAGCTGTGGGATCACAACAGAAATAAAGATGGTCCCTACTGAAAGCCAGTATATTTTTATCACTACTTGCTTTTTTTTTTTTTTTTTTTAAACTTTGTTCCCTGTATTTCCAAATTCAGGACAGTGGAAACTATGTCACATTTGAGATTCAAGGTTAGAGGAAACAATAAAAATCAAATATGATACTTCCAAATCCATGGACTAAAGGGAGGGTAGTGTTGTAGTAGGGAATTTGCACTTTTCAAGCTAGAAAATATGTGGGCACATCGGGCCTGGAGGGACAAAGTTCTGTTATCTGCAAGGGTTTCTCTGCTGTCCAAAGAAGAATGTCATGCTGTATCAAAACCCCGACACTGTACGATACATATGCATGTAGATATACATAAGCAAATTAATCACACATAAGTAAATTAATTCATGTATCATGTTCAGCTCACAAGGGAAGCTGAGGGAAGCTTTGCATATACGGAAGTCCATAGTCTGCTTCTGTGCAGTTCCCAGCTGGAAGCTGATGATCTCTGTAATTTTTTGAACCAACTGCAAAACACCCACGAAATTTCCCCTCAGGCCTTTTCAGATAGAATTTCAAGAGAGAGGTTTTTCTCTTTGAAAAGCCTTAATGTTCCTTTTTGACTGGTAAGAGGCAGAGTGAATGAAAGAGCCCAAAATGTTTGCTCCTGAAGAGATCCATTTAGTTCAATACCCAGCCTCTCCCTCCCTATAGTGAATTGTTGTTGAGAAAGGCATCTTTCAGCTGCTGCAGATGTGCATTCTGTCAATTATCAGCCTTAAATGGTGGGGTTTACACATTTTTGTCTCCAGCAAATTCTACTGTAAACTTCTTTACCTCTTCCTTAATGGCTTTCTAATGTATCTTAGTGAAAGATGGATATCCCGTACTCTCTTTTAAACACCTCATTCCTTAGATATTTTATCTTGACAGTTCTGCCTTCCACAGCTGGCAATCTCCCAAACACAGAAGCACATTTTTGCCTCCTGTAGGCCTACCATGAGTAAATGTTATCATGGCAATTTTATACTCAAGGTTATCATTGTGCGGCACCACAACTGCTACTTGTCAGATTCTTCTGTAGAGCAGAGGGGAGGCGATAGAACAGAGACATTTATATTGCCGCAGCACAAACCCCAAGATACTTAATACCAAGATACTTTGATACTCAGTATTGAATTAGCACGCATTAAAAAGCTCACCTCAGGTTGGCTTACCAACACGGAGCAATGGCTGTGCTGTGCCAAGGCAGATGTTCCAGATGGGGCACTCCATGCAAATGCACACCTCATCAGATGTTTTTCAGTGCTCACAGAGGGGTTGGTAACCTCCACATTTACCTGCTTCCTGAGAGAAACTAATTGCCGTTCTTGATTCATACAAAGCAGTAATTAAAGAAATGCTTCAAAGCATTCAAAGCGATGTAATTAAAGAAATGCTTCACCATGATTAGTATCCAGTGGAGTAACACATCTCTTTGCCTATTCCATGCAGCTGAATTTGCTTTAATTTGGCAAAAATTAGAAGAGAGGGATGAAAACACGCTTTCAGTTCCAGTTAGCAGAGTTTTATGCAGAACAATTTCTGCACGTCTTTTAAAAATGTGTACATAAAGAAATGCATTAGTGTGCACTGTGTTGTGCCAATCTGATGCCCAGTGTGACCTTATTGCTGACATGTTAAGCCTGAACATTTTAACTCGGGATACATCAGATATTTGAAGAATAGATTGGGTTTGAGATGTTCCTTTGTCGTTGCTGTTGTTTATTTTCTAAGTGATCATGATAAAGTAAATATTTTTTAGTATTCTGAGGGTGATACATGGTACTTACTGAAGCTTGGACTTTGCCATTTCTCCCCCACAGCAGTGGGTCCCATGTAGCTCCTCAAACTGACTTTTTATCTATATTGTTAAGTAAAACAGAAGCAAAAAATGTGTTTATTAAAAGTGTTAGAAATGCACATTGCAAAAGCCTGTACTAGATGAAAAATAGAATGAAAAAGCAAACCCGTGCAGCTACAAAAACATAATTCAGACCCATAATGGGTCTTGCTGGCCCTTAATAAAAGGTATGAGTCTATGAGGGAGAGAACCTCGAAATCAGTGCTACTCAGGGAGAAGTGCTTCAGCTCTGAATTCCTGACAGTTCAGAAAGATTTCATTTTCCTTCATCAGTGCCAAGTTTTAAAGTTTTCAGTTTTGGTTTTCATCAACAAATCAAATCATCATCCATTTTTTCCAAAAGGCCAGCATTTCTGAAAAAGACCTCAGGATTTTGTGTGCTCCACTGCACAAAATACTAGAAATTTCTCAAGCTTATCTTTCCATGCCTCTGTTGTTGAGAGGAGGGACAATGCAGTCAGCTAGCACCTATATGCCTATACTGGTAGCCTATATTATAATAATATGTTCCTAATAAATTGGGTCTCAGTAAAAATCCTCATCCTGTGACCACACTGACTGAAAAAAGTGACCAGTCTCATATACATCTACTAACTTATTACAAATACACCCATACCACATCTGCTGACAATCTGCTATAAGCTTAAGGCAGTGCAAAAGCTTGTCTTCCCCCAGAAAGAACATATATAATTGTACTGCTGGAAAAATTAAAAAACATACATATTTTTGTATATGTGAGGGAAAAAACCCTACTTTCCCCCTGAAGGAATGGGAGATTAACCACTCATCTAAAGGAAATAAGGAATGTATTTTTGAACTATGCTGTGTTAATGTAGCTAGAAGTTTCAGTAAGCTTATTTATCCTAAATCCTGAGTTTTCAGCATCAAAAGCACACGTGTTTTAGGCATTATTTAAGAACAGCTATTCTGCAGACTTTAAATCAGGTACAAAGATAAGGAGAAAACTACTTCTGCTATTGCAATGTTATAATTTTATCTGAAGAGTATGTCTGCAAATGACAGAGTCCAATTTCACATCTCCTCGTGCTGGGCATACCATTAATGGTCGAGTTGCAGGCCCCAGTTTGCATGGCAAAGCAATGGGAAAGCATGCCAAGTAATTTGGTTTAAAAAAAGCCAAATTACAGGCTGCTTGTGGAAAAAACACCTCCCCCACCTTGCCAGAGAGAAAAATTCAGCAGCCTGGGGATGGAGAATGGATCAATTGCCAGAAATTAGGCTGCCAACTCACTTCCCCGTGTTCTTTCTCATTATTGCTCAAATAACCATTTGTACTCACACCAGATGCTTGTTAATCAAGGCCAATTAGTCTATTTTGCTCAGAAAATTTCCAACCAGCAAGACAAATAGTTCAAATAGCACAGAGGTCAACCAAAGCAGGAGCGCTGGTGACAGTTTCGTATGTGTTTAGCCAAATAGAAAGCAGACATGGCAAGGGCACACATGTGCAGTTCCCACGAGTATTGCATTGTATATTTACCCCAGGGTAACATGTGAGACTCGCTCTGGTCAGGCACAAAGCTCAGACAGCAATTCAGTCACTTCAGGTGCTTGTCTGCATGTTTATTTAGACTAATATCTTATGCTGATTTCCTAATCTAAGTTGCCCAAAATGTCAAGGTAAATAAGGCTTAAGGGTAATAATATTAAACAAGATCTTCAGGAGTACTTTCCCAGCTGAGTATGCTGAGAGCCAGGTCAGCCCAGGCACTGCAGCCAGCCCTCCATCTGCATCTTGCCGGGGGATTTCTCTCTCCTCCACTTTGCAATCCCATGGCAACCATCCAACAACCTGACAGCTTTAAATCTTCTCTGGCATATGTCAGAGCAGGTTGAGAAGCCAGCAGGCTTGCTGTACAGCTCAGGTTTTCTAAAATTCGGTTTTTAAGTGACATATGGTAACAGAAAGTAATGTGATCAGGTGGTATCTCTTTGCAGATCCATCATGAAAAGAGGGGGCAAGGTAACACAACAATAACCCCCAACATCTGACAACAGGGAAACACAATCTGGGTTGTGCAAAACTCTGCAGCATGTCCCAGAAGTTTCCATTTCCTAAGTCCTCTCTTTCTGGAGGTTTGAGAAAAGAAAGGCCAGGGATATACTGCAGCATTTCTTATTTCCTACCTGTTACAAGACTGTGGTATTGAAAAGTTTCTGTTGGGAGAGCTTTGCAAACACAGACATAAACCACATCATTATTCCTGTTTTTTTTTTGAAATTGCCAATAATAAGAGTAATTTTCTCGGAATTGTCTGTGGGTTTCAATTTCATACACTCACAATATATTCATGCTTGAAAATTACTTTTGACTGATAAAAGGACGTTAATACCTTTTTTATCACCCTGTACATTTTCTATTACATTAAATCAATAGAGCCATATATGACAATCTCAGTTAATGCCTGTATAACTCACAGGTATTTAGTCATTTCTTTTGGTTGATGTAAGCTCATTAACGTACCTCTGTTTTGGCCTAAGGCTGCCTCCCTCACTTCACAGAGAGATTGAATTCAGTGTTTATGTCTGTGTACTCTCATGCCCTTATTTGCAACCAACAAAAAATTTCTTTCCTAAGCAGACCAGGACCACCCAAAGTAATTTCATTCAAGAACTGGGCTGTCTTCAAACATCAGTGGCCTCTCAAGATAAAAGGTCAGCATGTTAATTCACTGCAGCCCAGATCCCAAATCTCTCCCCTTCTAGAAATGAAAGGCATTTTTAAGAAGACCTCCTGTGCGTGAAGTTGTTTGCATTTTTGTGTAACGGGATTGTTTGGACAAGGTTGTCAGAGACTTTCTGAGCACACAAACCACAAAACAAAGACATGTTGCCCTGCTGCTCTCTGGGGCTGCCAGGGGTTTGCTCTTCCTCTGGTGCACATGCAGGAATTGGATGTCATGTGGGGCACTCCCAGGGATGCACAAGTGCCCAGGTGATTTTTCATCCCCATGGGGTTTGAACACTGCGGTCCCATGGGCAGTTCCTGATGACATTGCAGGGGACCAACACCAAGGGACACACCCTGTAGCCAAGTGCTCCAAAATCAACCTCAATCGGGTGCTGGTACCGAGAGGAAAGGGGCCGTGGGTTGTCCCCACTCTGTCATTGGGATTCTCCAGGAAAGTGGCCCAACATGACAGGTGCTGGCGATGCTGCAGGGCACCGGCTTGGCAGCAAAGCACCTCATCTCCCTCTTTCTCCTGTGCCACCCAAACCACAGGCCGAGAGGCGGGCAGCAGCAAAACCCAGCAAATGGAGAGGAATAAAAATGTGTTGCACCTATAACGCTGATTTATCTGTTAAAGGAAAAGGAATGAATATTTGAAAGTAGCTGATTAAGGGGACAGCCCTGCTACACGTGCATTTTGGCACCAACCACTGTTTAGGAAGGGACTCGCCCCAAGGAAGCTGGTGGTAAAGCAACTTTGATCTCTCTTTATGGGTGAAAACTGAAGAATTTGTAGATTAGTTCCTGAAATATATCTTGCAAAGCATAGATATTCATGTAGTTTTGTGGTTTTACTCCTTTTTTCTTTTTTTTTTTTTTTTGAGATTCCAGCTGTAAAAATCCACTTACATCTAATCAAGGGTGTATCATCATATGCTTCCCAGAAACTTGTCTAAGAGGTAAAAATTAATTGTTCAGCATTGCAAGAAATGCTCCTATTGAACTTTTTGCTGAAATCCTTTCTTACAGGACAGATGTAATTTTGCACTGCACTCTTCTAAAAGCTGATAGTTTAAATGTTTGTAAAATTAGTAAGTTCAAAAAGATAGCCTGTATACAAAGAGATGTATTAGTTTATAAATCCATATCAAGACCCATATGACTGAAAACATCAACTGTATAATTTCCTAAGTATTTCATTTGTGACCAGCAGTTTGATTCCTTTCCAGTGAAATTAATTTAAAGTTTATTCAAAGAATTAAAATAATTGTAATCTCAGTGAGAGAGAGGGATGGAGAAAAAGTGAATTACATCCAAACTCCCTTAAAGGCTGGAAGACCGTAATTTGATCTTGTAATCTGATAAACCAAGACAAATGAGGCGATTGGCAAACAGGTTTTTTTATCAAAATACCTCTAGAAAACCACACAAATAACAAACACATGCCATATCTGAAAGACACATTCATTTCAAAGTGCTGATTCAAGAAAAACTGGCCAGTATGTGACCAATGGAACTACTTCCAAATTTCTCTGCTCCATGTACATAGTATTTCTAATTTCAGATAAAGAACATTGCCTTTAAAATTTCAAAGGCAGCATCCTAGCGTAGTCACAGGAGAAAGACAGTCTCTATTACATGCCAGAGTCATTAACCTAATAATTTTTTTATGGCTGTAAATTAACCTCTGCAAGCTTTTCTTTCAGTAGCTGCTGCATATTAAAATTTTCCTCTATTTGACTAACTCTTCGAACAGTTTTATCCCATAACAGGCAAATTCTATATCGAGCTTGTAGTCAGCATTTTATGAAACAGTTCCTATTGTTATGAAAATGTTTCTCTGCCTTTTTGTTTGGTGCTTTTCTTTCTAAAGCCGGCTCTTGCTGTCTTTGCATTTTTCCGTTCAAAGGTCAGGTCAAAGGTACTGAATGGTTGACCATGGCTATGTGGAGTGTAAGTGAACCCAAGAATGGCCTTTCTGATTGATCATCTATTGAAACAGTGAGAGTGTTATGCCTTTGGATTAAAACGTAACCCAGGGCACTGGAAAACTGGAGCTACTGGCTGTCAGTGAAATATGCATAGAGAACTTCTATTGCTTCCAGTGTTTGATGTGGATCTGAAATTCCATGTGAGCCTTCCAGGTCTTCTTCCCATAACCTCTGCAAATGTTTTTCCCTTTGCTTCACATCTCATTATAAAATGATGTCTTTAATACACGGCATTGGCAAGGAGTTACAGTATCTGCACAGAGAAGGAGTTAAATGTGAAATGCTCCTTTCAACACTAACTCCTAATTTAAGGCAATTAAGAATAAAACCTGGCAACCTCAAGTCTTCCTCTTAACCAGGGCTTTACTGAAGAGATTGTCTTGAATTTAGTTTGAGAGCTTACTAAATTTTGTAGGCATGGCATAATATTCTTTTCAGAAACGTGTCCTTGTCAAAAATAAATCTATTCTGCATTTTATGCATGTGGCAGTAGCTGCTCTTAATTTTTGCTCTTGAGGTTTAATGTAGTACATTGCAGCAATTGTACCACAAAGAGAACATCTAATATAACCTGAGAACATGAAGTAGAATAAAGATCACTGCTAATGTTCACTCCTACCTTCTACTGTTTCATTACTTCTGCAGTTACGCAGTTACAGAATAGCATCTGTGACACCAGTACCTGTGCGTCTGCATTGCAACATCACTTAATGAGACCCACTTTGGCGTAGCAACTGCTGTTTTGAACAGTTTCTTTTACTGCTGGAGACAGAATGGAGACATCACAAGCAGGGACAGCAGCATTTTCATATTATTAATTTCAAAAACTAAAAATGTCTCTGGCCAATTCCAAGCAGCTGGGTCTGGGACTCAGTGAGCTAACAGGGCATTTCTCACAGACTCTCTGCTGACATTTTGTTGGAACAAGCAAGATGACAACCCGAACTCTACATGCAATCTACTGAATATTAAAACAAATTGGGATGGATCCCTGGAAAGGAAGGGGTCACTGTGTCTCCTCTTGAAGTCACACTATGAAAAAATACCAAGTCTTTAATACTTTCATCTTATTCCCTAGATGCCGGTTTTACTAGTATGGAGATTCTGAGTTGAGGCTTGACAAATGCAGTTGCTGGCTCCTGTTATTTCCACAGTAGGTGTTTAGGACAGCAGGTCTCCAAACCTTGTAAAAAATTATTCTGGTAGCCCTGTTCATTGCATTGCAAAGCCTTTATAACAAGATAAAAGGCACAAGATGTCATTCTGGTTTATTGACATTTCAAACTGTTGCTTCCCACTAAAAAAGAAGATATATACAACAGAAAACACTGGAGGTGGGGGTTGGTCTGCATATGTTTGTGAACAGCTCTGAATGATAACTAGCATGGTAAAGGATTTATAATGACTTTCAGATACACCTCCTACCTAAGCACGTCATGACCATATCTTAGAATGGTATCTAAAAGTTACCACTTGCTTCCATTCAGCTCCCGGCATCAGCTCCTACCACCCAACTACTCATTTTCGAAACAGGCTCTTTCATCAAAGAGCATGTGCTATCCACTGGTCCATGTGACAATTAGGAGTCAGGAGGAAGTCAACGACCCACACATCTGTGACTGAGATCTTGGTACTTCAGGGACACAAGGGATATCATGACATTAAAAAACACTTTCACTTCAAAAAGTTTTTTGATTAAGAACTAGGTGTGAATTTGGCATTCATTAATTTTAGATCTGAACAAATCACTTTGACTGGACTCTTGATTTTATCTGTGATGCTGCAGCAGGAAGCGAAATAGCAATGTAGTTTTTTATTAGAAGACCATCATCTTAGAGAGAGAAGGACATTGACAGCTATAGTCTACACCTGCCTAGTAATCTGAGGTTGAAAAAGCCTGTGAGTATGAGTGGTACAGCCTGTAAGTGGTACAGTAAGTAGAGCATATTATGGAATGCAGTTACTTATCTGACATTCTTTTGGACAAACTATGGCATAGTTATTTAGCTCAGTGCTCTCAGTTGCTTATGATAAAAGGGCAAAGAAAAGCCTTTCTCAGCTTCCTCTAGGCAGACTGACTCCTAGTATTAGCGCCTCATTTGCCCTGGCTAAACATAAATCGCCTCATTACACTACACCTCCTCTACCCTCTGGCAGTGGATTAAGTGACTTCAGTCAGGGTATGCCACAAGTTATTTCTCCGCGTGTTACACCACAGTTCAAACAACATCCTTCTTATGCAGGCTCAGTATGCACGTGTGCAGTTATTAGCGCAGGTCGTGGCCCCATTATGCTAGATGACATACGTGTACATCATCAGAGACAACCCCAACTGAGACTGCACTGCAGCCCTACCTGCACCGAGTGTAACAGTTCAAGCAGCCAAATGTGTTCCCCAGATGTGGTCCCCAGGACCAGACGCTGCAGAGCCCCGTTCGGCCGCCTGGGCCGTGCAGCCCGTGAGGGGACTAATGGCATGGTTTCAGCAGAGCATGTGCTCAAACGCTTTCCTGGGCAGGGGCCAGAACGATCTGTGTCCTGCTGGACTGACTTAAACCCACACGGCTCCAAAGACATTTGCAAAGGTTTTGCAGAGGTAAATCAAACCCCTAGACTTGGATACAAAGTGAGCTTCATTTTCCTCACACCATCCAGATGTATCCCATAGAAGAAACAGATATCTAGGGGATTTTCCACTAGTGGCTTTTTGCCCAGCTCAGCCCTTCTGTGGCTGTCAGAGCTGCGGTTAAAGCTGGACCCCAAAACTTTGGCAGGCTGTCATTGCCTCAGAATGTGCAGTTTCATCAAATAAGAAATGCTTTCCAAAACTGATCTGATCTGGCCAGAATAAGGTTTTGGAGGAGAAATGGGAAATATTTTTTCCCTATGTTTTCAATATTTTAAATCAACTTCTTTTGATGTTTCAATTTAGAAAAAAAAATCAAAACATTCTTTAAAATTGTGAGCTCTAATTTGCAAACATCACTATTCAAAAATCCGAATGTTGATTCCATAATAAATATAGCCACTTTGTGGTAAGAAGGAAATCTCTTTCAGCATGACAGATCTAGTCATTCAATTTACCTATGGAAAATTAGGTAAGGTTTCATTTAAGTATAATTTCATCATTTTGTTACATATATTCAGAGAGCATGCATATCTGATAGAATGCATCCCCAAGGCAGCTGAGTCACTCACTCAGCATCCAGGGCTTAGTTGGTTCCTGGTTCCCTATCAGCTCTGTCTGGAGAAAGCTCTTTCAGACAGAGACTACGGGAGTCCTGATAGCTTGAGCAAAAACCAGGGATTTAACGGTGTCCAGTTAAATCAACAGTTAATTGCCAACCTGAAGGAGGGTCTCTGGTGTTTCTAAAGAGGGATAAGCACCCCAAGGGCTCCCTTCCTGGATTGAAGGCAGCTGCAGAGCACAGAAACTCTGCTATTTGCTGACTCGAGTCAGACTGAAAAGTAACACCAGGCTAAGGGAATGGGAAGACTCAGTGTCCCATCAGCCATGGCAACAAACTGCAAACAAACCAGCCAAACAGAACCCATACTGGAGTGTACTCTCCCAGTGACATCTGTTTGGAACACGGCTTGCTTCATCACAAAACTCTCATCTAGCTACATCTCAAGAAAGAGAAAAAAAAAAAAAAGTAGGATTATTAACCTACCTGAAAACACGGTTTTGTTTTGCTTTTCTCTTTTTTCAAAGACAAGTCATGTATTTGGGGGTGAAGGAGGAGGCAATTGCAACTTGGGCGGAAGATAAAGGTCAAAGTCTCAGAATCCTTTGCCAAATGGACCTGCTGCCCTGAACACAGCTTTAATCACAGTAGGACAATGTTCTTCTCTATTGTACTTTAGTGGGAGATCTCTGTTGGCTCAAACAAAATAGATTCTCCTCAAAGAATTAAATAAGATGACAATGTTGATATTGTCTTTGAATGACCTCCAAAAGAAAATCAGGAAGTGCATACCAAACTTGATTTGAAATGTACTTGTACTGACTGAGAAAAAAAAATAACCAGATGAAATATCCTGATTAAACAATTCTCCAACACAGAGTGAAATGGGAAAGAAAAAATACATATGCAAACGTCCCTATTCACAGGTGTATATGGTCTTTTCAGTTCTCATGAAGCATAGAAGACAATTAATAGCAGGGGATTTGAAGTGTACAGAAATATTTCTGCAAATCTAGAAGCAATGAAATGTTTTAAACCCCAATTTAATAGAGTAAGAATTGCTTTTCCTTTTCAAATTGTTAGGTATAATTTTTTTCAGTATCTTAATCATCTTCCCATGATTATCTTTATTTTTAACTAGCATTTTGCTGTCAGACATTTCATTCTTTTCTCTCTATTGAAATCTTCTCTTGCTGTTTTGCTATTACCTTTATCTTTATCCTGTTACATCTGAATTCTTTTAGACAGGAGTCTTTAAAGGTTAGTCTTGCTGCATACTTTCCTTTTTCAAAGCCTAGCTAGATCTGGGCACTGATCTAATGGTTCTATAGTGTCTTCTGTTGACTTTTCATTTCCCTCAAGGGAAAAAGAAATTCTGCCTTTGGGAACATAAGGACAGCTTGTTTGAGCTGTGAACTCAAACACTATCCAGAAACTTTGTGAAATACATCTGTAGAAGGATGAAGCTTTTTCCTTTGTCTGCTTTTTTTTTTTTTTTTTTTAATTGAACCCAAGGATTTTTTTCCTAAGAAAAGACTTTGTAACTGACAATCATTTTATCACTGTACTTTTTTTTTTCCATTCTCGGATCATTTATACCACCACATGTCAAAAGGGCACAGCCTATTTTCAAACACAAGGCTTTGCTTCCCTTGACAATTCAGGTGTGAGAATATGGGGCAAAGGGTTATTTCCCTTAACAACTCACAGCTATAAAAATAATTAGGGTGATGATAACAGTGAGGTAAACTAAATATAACAGGCCTCCCAAATGAAAACTTCTAAAAGTATAAATAAAAGTGCAAAAATTTGTCTTTTAATTAGCAGGAACATACAAAATGTGAGTAACTTCATTGCCAGGATGCAACAGGAAATTACTGTCTTCTGGCTGCTGCTCCATATACCCCTGAAATCAAACCTGACCTCAAGGGTCTACCTGACGAGGTCCTTGCATTGCCCCACGTTTCAAGAGTGGGATCAGAGCAAGCCTGAATGGCAGGAAGGGATGCCCCTACCCATGCATGCCCTCCAGCAGCCCATGGCTCTGCTCTTCGGGCAGAGTGGAGACAGGGCTGAACTAGAATGATGTGCTCTTGACAGGCAGCCACGTTTGCAGACAAACCCCAGAGTTCTTGGAGAAACCAGCCTCCCAGGTGTGTCTCCCTAAAGCCATGGGCACCTGTCTCCTGATGCAAGGGCAGGACCATCTCTGTGCCCCTTTGAGCCAGTATGCACCCCTATGCATCTCCCTTGTACTGTGGGTTACTTTCCTCTGCATCTGTAGAGCATTTAATTTTGGAACCCTTCTGTGCAAATAGTTATTGCACAAGCAACTCTGAAACCTAATAGTTACACCAGAGACCTGGGCATTCCCAGAGGTAGAGGAGCCACAACCCACACTTTGGGATGGGTGTTGCATGCATGATTGTATCTTTGCAAAGCAACATTTTTGTGCTTTACTCTCTGGGTATATGGTGGCAGAGATATTTCGTTATCATTGCAAACATATCCATCTGAGTTTCGCTTCAGAATGGTCTGGACCACTCGATCCAGCTCTACAGAGGCACCTAGCTAGTCAAGCTGAAAAGTCAAATGTATCCTACAACGATGTCCACCTCGTCAACCCAATAGGATCCACTGGATCACACAAATGCTGATGTGCCAGTAAAAACAGAAGCATCAAGGTAGAAGACAAAACACTGTTACTACTTTATGAATTTGTACTTTCTGTGATCATTTACAAACCAAATAAAGCACCATCACCAGGAATTGACATTCAAAGAAGAAACGCTTCAGTAGCTGAAAGTTTAGTCTGAGACAGTATGGTGGGGAAGAACAATCAAATCTATTTCTCTAGACTTAAAAATCTGAAGAGCAACATAATCAACAAGGTGCCCATGTCCACATCTGTTAGTCTGGGACATATAGGGAGTATAGGCTGAGCCTGAGAAGAGCAGACCTGCAGACCATACATGCAGAAGACAGGCACAGCACATTCAAGTCCTTTCAATATGATGTTCCCCTCCTCACCAATTTCAACATCCACTCTTGATAGGGAGAAAACAACCTAGTGACTAAGTTATTTCCTAAAGCAGGACTAATATAGTGCTCAACATTAGTCTATTTTAATTATCTTGCCTATCAGCACCACTGGCAATATTTCTACTACCAGAATGGATTTTATGTTATCTCCATCCTGCTCACTGACAGTATACATTCCTGTGTTCTCCATACTGTGGTGCCTAAATGGATTAGTACTTTGTAACACAAATTTATCAAGCCCTGTTGAAGCCCTAGACTTCTACTATCTCTCCGAAAGAATCCCATACACAAGTCATGCTGGAGTCACGTAAGTCGAGACACGTAAGAGGTTCTTCAGCAAAGAAATCATGATTTAGGACCCAAGCCCTTGCCTTTCCCTGGAATTTAAATATGTATTTGCTGATTTTAAATACTAGTTGGATTGGTAATGAGATGAATACTTCTAAAGTCTGATCAGGAGGGTTCAGGGTTAAAAGCTACAGCAAGCAGAAGTTGTATAGGCTGCCAATTATTTCCAGCTGAGATTCCTGTGTCAGAGAAAAGGCAGGCTGGTATTGGTGCATTTGGAAGAGTGAGAAGGTTTCAGCTCCCAGCAGCTGGTGATTAGTCTAGTATCTCCATTTAGACTTAGGTTTGAGCTGAGTCTCTCAGGAAAAAGGGGAAGACAGTTTGAGCAAATTATTTATCCTGAAACCCATCTCAGAAACCTTGGGGAGTATTTTTCTGAGCTTTGTAATGCTCTTGGGAGGTTAGAGATTGGTTCAATAAGCTGCTCACATGTTAACTGAGAGCATTAGACTGATTTGTCTGAAAGACCTTCTAGAGAGGGAAAGTAAGAAATTTACTTGTCAAAGAACTGCCGAAGTTGGTGGTCCTGATTTCAGCTCTTAGACTATGTCTAAGAGGGAAAACAGTTTCTGGGATGCTGATGGCCACTGCTATGGCTGCAGTGTCCCTGTGTGCCTGCAGTACAACCTTTGCCTGAGCAGCTCTTTACTGATGCCTAGAGATGCCTTTCCCAGTCCTCACAGCCTCATTTGACCATGCAGCTTTCGTCAGCAGCAGCTGAAAATAGGAAGAAGAAACGTCAGGGCACCTATTCAGTTACTCTTCCCCAGAGATGCCCTTTCTGTGCTGCCCCTGGGAAAGCCTCATATCCTCATAGGGTGGGCCAAGGGCCTCCTTTGACCCATTTGAGTATTCTAGGCTCTCGTGGGCACCTGTTGCTCCAGCCAATGACTACCCAGAGATCCTATCCTCGAATAGTCTCACCTACTAAAGGTTGCCTAGTAAATGGCAGAGTTAACAAACACTGAGGTTAAAAAAGGCACGGCAAAGGCCAGTGATGGCTGAAGCTAGGAAACTGCTGCAATTCTCTTTTATTCCTGTAACTTTGCATCAGCCACTTGCATCTGTTCAAAGTACCAAGAGTCAAGAAAGAGGAACACATGCCAGGAAACATGCTCTGTGACAATGGGCTAACTTTGCTGTCCATTTTTCCTCTGTGATGGAGAGATAGTAGTCATTAGGCTTAGCCTTGAATTCACCTACACTGAATGTAAGGCATCTCATCCCTTCAACTGTTGACAGTTATGTATGTTGCAGGTAAGGAATAGGTCATGGGAAGAGCTACTGATGTCAGAGAAATACCTTGGTGTTTTTATAATTTGTGAACATTAACCTACTGTGTCCTTCCGCCTAGAGTCTTCTCCTTGTGTCTCTGTAGACACAGAGTTAGGAACTCTCCAAGACTATCCGTAAAGACTAGAAATGAGATCATTGCAGGGCTTGCTGCGCAATGGGAGATGCTTCCCTGCCATGCAGGATAGTAGAGGAAGGATTGCAGGTGCCAGGTCCTAATGTGTTCACCATTTCTGTCCCTGGAGCTCTCTCTGTTTCAGCTGGCACAGATTAAACAGAAAGTGAGCAGCAATGAGCTGCAAAACCAGAGCTCCCATCCACAAGAAGTGTCCTACTCTGGCACTTGCAAATCCTGCAGTTCTCAGATATAAATCTTTATTCTCTCTGTAACAAAACTAGAAATACTCTGGCCCACATTTTCATATGTGTTGAATTTTTTAAGTATAGTTATTTCATTCATCTTCTCAGAATAATTCATCCATCAAATTATCATCCCATGGAAAGCCCAAATTGACATAAGCCTCTTGTACACCTGTAGCTCACCAAATATCTGCCTGATGCAGAAACATTAGACAGTCCCAAAGCTGTTACTGGCCAATGGTGAATTGTTCCCATCACTATTCAGAGTAAACTGGTAAAGCTGACGTGTCATTTTCAAGTTATCCAGGCTGACATAGGAAACTTCACAGGATAATGGTCTGAACACAGAGCTAAAACCAGTGTTATCCTAAAGACTGCCCAGTCTCATCAGAGGGATGAAGGGAAGTTCCCGCAATTATCCTCTGACAATTTATATCCATCCAGAGTGATATTTGGCACTCCATGGCAGCAAGAATCTGAGGTGCTCCTCAGCCATGTAAAACAGTTTTTCTCATCTGTGAAAGACAGGTGTGAGGACAGTAAAATGTTTCATTCATTTTAGTGCAGCTTTAATGAGATGTAGTGCTAGATTCAGGCATAGTGAAGTAAATGGCATGAGGTCACCAATCCCATTACTTTCAAACCAGCTGACTTGTCACAAAAAGCTGCTTCTAGGACCTGCTTGGTCTTTTAATGTCTTCCTGCCTTCTCCTCATTGCTGTAAACTATAATAAAAAGATTTAATATGAATTTTTGTAGCCTATTTTGCAAAATACTCTGCTGTGGAAAACCTGAATTTTACCTGAATGCCATTGTTTTGTGTGTTGTTTCTGCTAGTCTCAGGGAACAGGAAAAAAAAAAAGAGCAAACAAAACCAGGGGATCTCCAGAGGTAACTTGTAGCTGAGCATAGAAACAGAAATAGTTTCAAGTCAGACCCATATTCAAGACTCAGGGACTGAAGCTGTACATCATCTAAACTGCCAGAATAATGAGGAGTTGTTTAGTAATCCAAGATATTGGTAGGCAGCCTGAAAGAAAAGGAAATGGCAGAGGAAGTTTTGTTGTTGCTGCAGTTTCTGAGAACCAGAGTCTTCTCATACACATTAATTTTGCAGACTTGGACAGTCCCACTGAAGTCAAATGCTTGTGTGCTTGAAGTTCAAACAGTGCTTTCCTGCCTTAGTGGAGCAAGGCCAGTGAGCTCCACAGCATCCCAAACAATGCTGAAGCAGTTACCCTCTCTGATTTGGCTCCCGTGGCACAAGAAAAAGCTCCCACAAGTTGTCATCTCTGCTTAGCAGAGGCTTCTTTCATGGATAATACAATGTTAAGGTAGAGGTGACTTGTCCTAGGAATACCTCATTGCACTAAAGCTAGTACGATGAAAGGAGACAGCCCTAATCTGAAGAGAGGCGCAATTGCCTCCACCCATGCTCTAGTGATAAAAGAATACTCTGTGTGTGTGTGTGTCTGTGTGTGTTAAGGCACTTTAGGTCATGAGTCATTTCTGGCAGAGAAGTAAATTTACTATTTTTCATCTGCAAGAGCAAGAGGCCTTCTAGGTCTACAGAAAAGAAACAAGAATGGTATCACTTAAGTTTGTAGACAAGGCAAAAGGGCAAATAAGATTTCCCACAAACAGATTAAGATATGAAAAGATGGAGGAAAATTATTCCAGTAACACTGAAAAGAATTTTGAAGAAACAAGACCGAAAAGAAACTCTAGCCCATCCCAAGGCTGTCAACACATTGCTGCCCATGCTTGCTTTCCAGTTCACCATTAAATGGATGGCAAAACACAGCACGAAATCTGCCATGGCACTGGGGTAAGTGGATGAAGGTCTAAGTGGGTTACTTGTACTCTCTCTGTCCCTACTGCCCATGACAGCCAGGTTTCCATGATAACACCAGCACAGCTACAGCACCTGCCTGTTTGACTGATGCTGTTACCAGAAATGGAATTGCAACCGCACTGTGAAAAGTAATAATTCTGTTCTCACCTCTGAAAGGGCTTTGCATATTAACTTGTGAGAACCTTGCTCCCTTTGGGATCAGACTGTCAAGGAGTATCATCCAGATGTCTGGTGGAAAGCCAGGGGTTTCTAAAGGAGCAGTCACTGGTACGACCAGAGCTCAGTGTAATAGGAACTCTATCCCAGCTCCCCAAAAAAACGGCTTTAAAGCATCCCCTCTGACCTCACCTGATATATCAATTCTGCAGCAGATAAAAGATGTGTTGTTCTTATTACTGTACCCAGAAATTTATAAATAACTGGACTAGATCCCATTCATTGAGGTTAGCCTGCCACTGGATTTACCTTCACTGAAGCCACTCTCAATTGTAATTGCTTCCACTGAATAGGACAAGAAAAAGGAAATGATGGTTCTGCTCTATGTTTGACCAGAGTTGTGATCAATGCAAAAAAAAAAAAAAAAAGGGGAAATCCCACCTCTTAGTTTGGCTTTTCCCGTGCTCTTTGTGTCTTTGGTCTGCATGTGTAATATATACATATATTGGTTTGTTACTTCTCAAGCAATCGGAACTGTAGCAGATTTGTGGCAGAGCAAAAAGCTAAGGAGTTCTACCCAGAAGAACATATTAATTTTATGGTGGCATGGCACATGCTGTGTATGCCTGTTCACAGGGTTTTCACTATTTTTCCTACCTATCCAACTGCAAGTTTCCTTTCCTGAACCCCAGCCCCTAGAAAACCTGAGCCACATAGTTAAGAAGTCAGATGCAAAAAGAATGAACCCAAATGGAAATTTACTGTCTCAGCTGCAGATGCTTATAACAACATAAGAAAATATTTCTCAGCCAGAAAAATCTCAATTTTGTTCAGCTTCACTGCTTTTTTTGCATATGAGTTCCTTAATGAATTCACAGTTTTGAAAAATGAGACTTTTCTTTCTCTCTGGTTGGATGGACTTACCTCCAGAGCCAGCTAAGCAAAAAGGTTCAGATAACCAAACTGAGGTTTTTTTTTCTACTCTCTAACAGCTTTGGCCTGAAGTGCTTAGAGGGAAAATAAAAATCTGTCAGTTGATAGTCTTAAATCAGGGCGACGAGAAAACCAAGAGGAAGGGAGCCATTAAAAAGCAGGCAGGAGCCACAGCAGCTTGTTCCGGTAAAGTCCAGCTGGCCATCCCCTCAGAACTCACTGAGCCTCACCCCGTCTCTAGTGTCTGTGTTGATCATGTACTCCTGGTACAAAGCGTAAAACTGCATAGCATATTCTTTTTTTACCACCCAACAGTAAATAAAGTAGGACAAGTTTATTCTAAACATATTCATGATCAATTTTTCTTCACTTAAGTTTCCCATTTTCTAATATATTCAGCCTGATTCCACTGTCCCTTCTTCTACCTGCTTGAAGCACAAGTGTGACATTAAAGGCCCTGAAGTTGCAAAGCTTTTGCAATGAAGATGGGAACCAAGCCTGTGTTCTCCCAGGATAAAATCTCAGTTCCACTGATGTCAAGGACTTTGAGAGGCAAAATTTACTACGCAGTCAGTTTAAAACCCATTTCTTCCTCTGGTGTAAACCCTGACTTATCCATATATAGAGCTGCTCCTTGCATCACTGGATAATCTTTTTGTCCATGGCACTGTTCATAAGAAGAGGCTTAAGGAGATGAAAGAGGAAAGGAAAGAGGAAGGAGTGTAGTTAAGAGGTTTCCTTCAGCTTTTTATTGGCAGATAAAAGTACAATCCCTGCTGAAACCAGCAATGATTTATTTATTGGCAAAAAGGTCAATTAAACTTTATAGTCACTAGTATCCTGTTAAAAAATAATAAAACTAACAGATATATTAAATAATAGGTTAACATAAGTGGCAAACAATGTTACCATCTGCCCTGTCAATCAAAGTGTATGCTGAAATTCTTCACTGAACTGGAACCGCAGAAAGAAAAAGGGATATGGAAACATTAGGGCAGCCTGGGTTATAAATTACAGGCACTAGATATATTGTTTTGAAAGCTGTATCATTCCTTACAACGAATTCAACCTTCTTGACCTACCCCTTTTCTTCAAAATTTCATCTCTTTATGTGACCACTTCTTGGACTGCTAGTACAGAATTCAGGTGCCCGAAGATCATGCAGCATATTTAAAAAGATGAGAAATGACAAATACTTTGACGAATTATCTCTCAAGCCAGGCCATTGCTGTAGCGCTTCATGCATTCTGATCAGACCTCCCAGCTGTAATGAATTCGCCCTTGGAGGAGGCTGCGAGGGCAGTATAAGTGGTTTTGCAAGGGGGTGAAATCCAGTGTTGGCTGTTGCAGCAGGCAGTACCAAAACCTTGCCTGCTTCTTGACCGAGCTGGAGGACCAGCAGGGAGGAAGAACCAGCTCCTGGAAGGACTCATAAGATCAAGGTTAACCAGACCTTTTCACGTGCAGAAATATTTTTCCTTGTTCCCCAAAAAATGGAAACATTTACATGCAAGCGAAATTCTGTGTGGAATGGAGGCCTGATAAAATGTTACTTCAGGTCAATCGAAACTTTCCGCTGTTACGAAATCAAAGCATTTTGGTCCAAGTTTGCCCTTTGAAAGCTTGTCGATGTGTTTCTGTGTGAAAATAATAACAATGAATTGCATGTGGGAAAAAATAATTTCCAAATTAAAACTGAAAAGATTCCATTGCAGAAATGTTCACATGGGCCACTTCAACCTTAAGGGAATGCTTTGTTTTGGGACAAGAAGTTCTGGAAACAAAACACTGCCAGAACTGACAATTTTTTTCAAAACAGTGAATAAGAGGAAAAAATGGCACTTTTCCATTAGAAGAAACTTTGGTTACAAAACAAGTAGTTCGGCTGCACTTTGCTGAGCTCCAGCATCATGATCAGAACCCAATTGTCAGGAGGCAACAGTCAGGTGGCATTAGCTGCTGCTAAGGTGACACTGGGTGAGGATCCTTGTCCTTGCTGTTAGTTAAACAACATTTACTGCTGAACTCAGAAATCTCATGTGGGATCAATTTTATATTTGCACCTTGGTGGATATTGCTCAGAAGTGTAATCCAAGCTCAAGCCTGCATCATTTTAAGCCTGTAGGCATCCTGTCAGATGGGTACAGACACCATAAGTGACATATGGATTCTATTTTAATTGTCTGTGTTCAGGGACAGAGAAGCAGATCTCTGTTTTGGAGGAGGCAGCTTTCTTTCCTTGTGGAGACCATGTTGAGGGCCAAACTCTGCCTATGAGAAAAGCAGGTTGTGGTGTGAAAAAGCAGCACTGTTTCTCTCTATATTTCCCTATATTATACGTTACTCACTCTAGTGACTTTTTTTTCTTTAATTTATTTTATTTACTGGCCAGAGATGTCTAGGGGAAAGAGACCGAGCGTTATACATGGCAGTGCAACACACAGATAGACCATCAGATCAAGATAAATTTCCTAATTTAAGAATTATTCTAATGGGGTGGGAAAGGGCAGGTCGGTTTTGTCACCTCCGCCAACACCCCTCGGCATGCACGACTGCTCTCATTGTGGAGGAGAGCTGTGCCTATCAGCGCGGGCATCACTGCAGGCACAGCAGCTGCAGGAGCTTGGTGACACCCCCCCCTTCCGCTACGCTAACACCGCCGGGCCATGTTAATTGCAACCCACAGCTTAAAGTCTTCATTAAGTTCTCCCTGAGCCCTGTCTCCTCCTCTAAGATCAGCCGCTTGTCGCCCTGACCGGTGGAGCAGCGAGGAACATCTGCAGTTCAAACGTGATGCATATGCAACAGCGCTCTCAAGATTAAAGGTCAGCAGACTCCTCCGACACCCAGGACCGTCACTCCCTTGCATGGTGTCTGGTGTCTTTTGTTCGAAACTCTATACTTCCTGCCAGGCTTTTTGCCCACTTGCTCGGCCCAACTGCTGCAAGGCTGGCGCGGCACCTTCACAAGCCGGCCGGACCTGCCCTCACACGGTGCCTGCCCGCAGGCCTGCGGGGGATGCCGCCGGCAAATAATCAGGTCCTTCCCTTGGCTTCTTGCCGCAAAGCCCAGGGAGAGGATGACTGCAACAGCTGCAGTGCTGGCTCGTTCTTGACAAATGGTCCTGTCACTCTTCTTATTGATTAGCAATGTTATGACATTTCCCTTCAAAAACACAGATGTGGCACGGGCAGACAAGGGAGCACTGCTCTGGGAGGAGCATAATGTTTGCTGTTGTTCCCATTCTCCTCTCTGCATCTGTTCATATCCATGGCAATGGTTTCATGGACTGACTCTTTTATCGAGAAGCAGTGTGGGAGCAGGTGAACCCTCTGCCTGGGTTAAAGGCAAATATGGCTTGTCACATCAGGGAACTTCAGGGTGCAGATGACAAGCCTGGTTCTCCCCCACCCACGACCAGCGTGGAGGGAGACATCTCGAGACTCAGTCAGGTTGGAGACTCAGTCAAGCTGGTATTTGCAAGAGAGAGTGAAGGTGTGGTGAATCCATTTGTGATTTCAGATTCCTTTTGTGAGGTCCTTGGGTCTATATTTTTTGTCTCAGGATGTACCATAAAAATGCCTATGAAGTTTCAATGGTACGTTTGCATCCAGCAGGTCATGCCAGGAGCACTGTGTCCTTTGCAGACCACTATGTTTCACCTTCATACACAGCACCTTGTCCAGTCAGTCTCGTGCAGGTACACACTTCCATGCAGAGCCATACGTGAGCCCATGCTCGGTGTCAGGGGAGGCTTACTCACAGGTTTGTTGATGGCATGCAAGGCCTGGAAGCATCTCAGCATGCCCCTCAAAGGCCATGCCAGAGGCTGTCCATAAACTATGCATTCCTTGAGGCTGGGGGTTATCTAGGTGAATGGGTTTCACAGCCCTTCAGAGAAGCCATTCTTTTGTCCCCTGAAGCCCCCAAAAGGGATGTTTGCACCAGCAGAGCCCCAGCTGCACTCCATCCCCATGGAAAATCCTTCTCCTGCAACAGAGAACAGTGACCTAATATCACCAGGTTGCAGTGGCTTGGAAAGGGCAGCTAAGGATGGAGGATACCAGGACTGAACTTTGACATGAGGAGGAGGGCCTGTGGCAGGGACAGCCTAAGCTAATGCATTAAAAAGGCATGATTTCAAACACATCTGCCTGATTAAAGGTCTTCTGGGAGCTGGAAATCACAGACAGGAGACCTGAAAACATCAGGACACCAAGTTTGAGATGAGTCATTTCACGTACAGACACACTGTGCATTTCTGTGAAAAGCCTGCATTAGTAAGCTGAGGGTATCTCCATGTATCTCTACTCCATGCTCAAATTTTTTACTGTAAAGGCATATCCTGGCCATGCTACTCTTACCACACCAGAGAGAAATCCCATCTGGTAAAGCAAGCAGCAACATTTTCCACAGTCAGAGCATAGGAGCTGACCTCCTGTATCAAGTATTTATAGACCAAAAGACAAGTTTAAGAGGTTTTCTCTATTTCACTGGCACCAAAGAGAGGAAGTTTGAGCATACAAAATGTGCCCAGTTTAATCTTAAAATGGCTTAACGCCTTTCTTAACAGCCTGAAACATTTGATTCAGCTTTCACTGGATACTTCACAGGGAAGCTAGTTAGAGGAAAAGCGCTTATCTTCCAGTCCTAAAGGCTGTTCCTTGGAGGCTGAATTAGGGGACCATGCATGGTCTGCATTAAGAGTCTTGGAAACTCCTGCTGAACTGACTCTGTACACAGCAGTTAATGAGTTGGTTGTTACATTTAAGAGATCTCTGTATCTTCGGAGTCAGAAAAAGCAAATTATGTCTAAAATTTCTTTCCTTGACCAAAATCTCTTACAGTGCTAACACAGCTAAAAAGGGCTGACCCACAAGCATGATTTACATGAACTCGAAGCAAAGCACCTTAGCATGATTGTATAGGCATTACTGTACAGAGCATGCTGGTAATGAGAAGCATATTTGTAAATGTCTCTTCTACAGCTTTCAGCATATTTTACAGCCAAAAAAAGAGATGTAGTCCAGAGGGAAAATAGAAAAATACAACAAAACATGGGTTTGACCCCTCCAGGCAACATGATGTAGATTAATATGAGTTAAATGGAATGTGACCAATTTGTAAGGCATTTGGTTTGTATCTTGAGAAATTGAAGACAAGATCGTTTTTCCCTGCAATCAGAGTAAGCCTGAGGCTATGAGCTCTTGTAGTCTCTACAATTGCCACAGGCCTCCTCTTTTAATATACTAGTGTATCCTAGAATATTTCTTACAACTTTCATAGCCCAATGACATGATAGATTTGACAGTATGATACTTCTACTGCCTTTCCTTGGGAAAAGCCTCCATTAGTTGAAATATGTGCTTATAGCTTCTGAGAGTTTCATCAATTTTTGTGTAATGTTTTGCCCACAGCTGTCCATTTATGCAAGAAAACAGTTGCAGTAATCTACATCCTATGTATGCAGGGTTTATACAGCAAAAAAAGCGTTTTTCCACCAAAAGTTCATTATTGTTCCTTAAGAAGGTTGTTTCAGGCTGGTAAACTGTGGGTTCACTGTGGACTTGCATTTTTTGTTTATATAAGAATTTTTTAATATATAAAAAAAAAATCTCAGAATTATGCAGTTCTCAGGGTTTTATTGATGGTAAAAATTCTTTAAAGTTTGAGATTTAGAGATGGAAACTTTAAAATGCTTTAGCTAACAGGTTGTAAGACAGTGTTTTCAGTGGAGTATCTGTTTCAGAAAGAGACTAACTGAGGTCACAAGGAACTCACTAGAAGTCTTCAAAAACAGCCCAAGATCTCCATACCCAGAAATCAAGATGGACTTCATCTAAAATTCATCTCCTTTATCACATCACACCACCTTTTCATGCCAGTAAACAGCCAGGAAACCATCCCAAATGTTTTAAGTTCAGCTTAATTTTCTGCCCCACCCTTTGCAGCTATAATTCAGGAAAAGATTTGCCTTTGTTTTTCAAATGACCCAAAGAAAGTGCTCCAAAGGCACAAATCCAGCAGCTAACTTCAATATGTCCTTCAGCCTTCTGTGCTTAAGAGAAAAAATATCTATGATATGTTTGGCAGTCTTCCACTTGAGTGTGTGGGCAATACCATTCAGGAATATTTGGTTAGCTATAGATACAAGATGTCCTGCAATCATGAAACTCATTTGTTTGAATAATGGACAAGTAAGGAGAAACAGAGGTTGCTTTTCACTTACTGATGTTTTTAAGAATTAAGACACAAGGACTGAAAGATGGGCCGTGGGGTGATCATGGCTTCAGGTGGAGAGGTTTGGGGCGAATCACATCCAGGACTAATTTGTGCCTCAAGAATCCACCATCCAAGCCGCTGGTGGAGGCGGCTGGGCAGTTTTGCAACCACTAACAGCAGAAAAGAATTCGCAGCCGTGAATCACCTCCTGCCTGCCAGCGAACAACAACAATGTCCAGGACATTCTGCCTTACTCCTGGCCCAAGGTCCTGACTGGATGCTGTATCCTTTGCCGAGTTTTGCATCACAAAATACAGAAATCTATCCTTGGTTTTGCAGGCAGCAGAGGTATGTGTTTCCTATGATACATTAAGCCATGCTTGTTGAAGAGGGATATGTGGGATTGTGCTCTCAGCTAATGACACCTTGTTAAATTCTGGATGCACAATGGGAGAGGAAGGTTAAGTATTTTGACTGTTCACTGCTCTCGCCACCTTGTATACTGTGCTAGTGGTTATGGAGTTTGAGCCCTCACAAACATGGCAAGCCAGACTTAGTATATCCCCCTCTTTTCAGCGGTTGTTACAGGTGGTCAAGCAGCAGAACCAGGATTTAAAGACAAATCTCTAGACAGTGCTTTGTTGTTGTTTATTTCTTGAATGGCTCAAGTTGTGGTATCTCACTCAAGAAGATTCATACAATGGTATCTGGTGCCACAAGCAGCTCTTCCAACCACTTCCTCTCCTGTATTTGGTCTACGTGAAGGCATCCCAGCTGGAGGAGTGTATCTGCACTGAATTCACAGCGTCACAGCCCTTTATTTCATGGCTGGATCTGGCCATTCCCATCAACATGGCTATTCAACCCTCTATTTCAAGAATTACTGCCCTTTTTTCCCCCACCACATTTCAAGACATAGCCTTCAGTTCTTCAGGGTAGCAGCCCTGCCCTATGCCCGTCAATCTGGGGAGGATGACAGTGTGCTCATCAAGGGAATGGTTTAGGCAGGAATTTTCTCTTCTGTCCTGTTCTCCACCCTGAGATAATTGCAAAACTGATGGGCTATCTCTCCTCTAAGTTCAGCAACAAAGCCTCACAGCGTGTAAGAATAATTCAGCCACAATTAGCATTGGTGTGAAGCCAGGGCCTCCCACAGATGAGTTTGCCTGGTCCAGTGCAGAAGCTACAATCTCTTTAATGATGGGAGGTTCAACTAAATTAAAGTTGACCCTCAGGCTTCTGGCAGCTAAATTCCAGCAATAACCTTCCCTCCCACCCGTTCCTCTGGAAAAAATCCTACCAACAACAAACTACAAGTGAGAGGGGGAGGAAACCTCTCTGTTGTTAACCTTTACAGGACAGTGGATGTGTCCAAATCGGACAAAAAACATGATGTCTCCCGCTGAAGTGCCATAAATAGTGCTATCTCCCAGTGTGATCTTTGAGAGAATCTGTTTTGGGGAAAGAACAGAAGAAGAGTCCTAAAAAGAGCGCGTGAAAAATGATGAAAGTTGCTTTGAAGTGAGTCCGAGAGCTGCAGTGCTTTCAGCAGCTTCCCCCTGGAAGCCCTTGAAATTCTATCTGCAATAAAAGGTACCAAAAGAAAACAGCTGGCAGGAGCTGTTAAAGTGGAAACAATACGCAGTTCAGAAGAGATAAACAGGATGGGCACAGAGCAGAATGAAAAAGAAGGTATGGATCTGTTATGTGATGGGAACAGCCCTTCTGTCCTGAGCTGAGACTGCATGACCAGGGAAATACTGCTGGCTTTGAGCAAATGGACTGGGAAAAAACAGACTTAGCACTTGGTTTTCATGGGATCATGCATTTTGCTTTGCACTGGGGAACAGGGGCATCAGATCTGGTGCCCTGACTCTTTGCTGAACAAGCCTCAGCTTGAATAAAACAGATGAGGGTGTAGAGGTGTCTTGCTGAATGACACCACCAAAGTAGTCTTGTGTACTGATATTTCTCCGGTACCCAAAGCAACAGCAGCTGAACAGGAGTCCCTTTCCAGTTTCAGGACAGTGAGGCACTCCACTTGTTAGCTGGACTGTAATGCTTTGCTGCCAGCTGTAGAGATGGGTGCAGTCCTTGTGCAGCTCTGAAGAAATGCCATTGAATTTGACTGTGGTCAAATTCAAAGCCTGAAACCAAAGACAAACCCCGCTTTTGCCCTCACTGATGCCACAGTCATTGCAGACAGAAACTGGTGAACACTAACACTGGGGTCAGAACATGATCCATCTTTTAGTGCAGTACAATGAGAAATACTGCTAATGGAGTGGACCTTAAGCTGTTCTGATTTAGAGTTGTAAATCACAGATATTGCTATACTGTGGTTCCCAAATCAGCTCAGTAGACCTCTAATGAAGGGAATACAGATACAGGGCAATCATGAGGAATCCATGGGCAACCACATCTGTGAAAAAATCTCCCATACTCTGATCCACTCTTGATTTTGTCCATGCCATTACTCACAGAAGGTCTGCTTAGAGACCTCTGCCCACAGGGGAAGAAATATTAATCAAAACTTTTGTCCTTTCTTTACAGATGCACTTCAGATCAAAAGCACTTCTATGGGAAAACAGTAATTCTGAGATGTAGTGGGAGTGGAGAAGAGAGGAGCTGAGTCATACTTTCCATCTGTTTTGATTTCTGTTTTATACAATTCGCATTATGCAGTTCCAATGTAATTATTTGTGTAACCATTAGACTGCCCCAGTGTTATGATAGAAGCAAAACTGTATTCCATACAGCTTCACTGAGTTTCCAAGCCTGTGTTTTTTCAAGGTATATTAAAATACAAAGAAACAGCGTGCCATTAGTTTTAGAAAGGTGTGAAAATGTTTGTATCCAATCATTAGGCAGATGACCTAAGATTTGGTATGAATAACGTGAGGCATGGTGTACTTAAAGTTTCCTCAGAAGGTTTGCTTGGCCAGGGCCATGCTGAAGACAGGAAAGAACATCCAGAATTTACATTTTCTAGATTTACGTTAAATCTCCTTCATTTGGGAAGGATCTGGAACCTTGCTGAAGACAAAAGGATAATCCATAAGCAGAGAGAGAATTGAATCTGTGATGGTAAGCACCACTTTACCCTGTGGACAACTTCTCTGCTTTCAGAAAGGCCCCAGGTACTCAAAATGCTTTAGAGGCTTAACCATTAATGAGGACCGGGGTCTTAAATGCCTACTCAGAAGAGAACTCAGACACTCACACAGATCCTGCGCTCCAAGGGCTTTGATATTCTGAGGCTGCAAAATTCTTTCCCACTTACCCTAGTTATATTTTGATTTGCAACTGATTTAGCTCCCTGTAAAATCAGTAGGCATCCCTCTGTCTTCTTTAATAGATGTTGGATTGGGTATTAAAGAAGAGAAATTCATTCTATTTAACCCATATGCACAGATACTGTTGAATTTGCTTATTAGGAACAGAGCTCAGAATGGATAAAAATGAAGTGCTAAATATGTTCTGGAGTCAGGAAACTGAAGATGCCACTAGCAATATAGAGGTGATTTCAATATATATGGGGATACTAGACTGTATGCTATCCAATTCCATTTTCTCTTACAGCTAAATCCTGTGGAACATAATAAAATCTAACTTAATTTAATAAAATCTAAATCTAATCAAAAGGTCTTTAAACAACTGAATGAAATTTCATTGTGAATTAAAATCTTACCATGCAGTTCTAGAAGCTCTAGGTCCCAGTAAAGTTACAGAGACTATTCACGATCAGTCTGTAGCTTTTATAAGCAGATGACTTAAGATAAAATAGATTTCATTAGAGAATTGAGCTTCGTTCTTTTTAAATTCTTCACAATTCTTATAAGTTTTTCACTGAACTAATGGCAATAATATATTTCTACCTGAATGCAGGAGCCTATCAAATGATCTGTACACTGAACTTACAGCCTAGATACAGTAACTACATATACGTCCTTATTGTTTGCATAAATATTTAATAATATAAATTCTTAAGCTCTTTGCATAAGGTCATAGAATACTAGAATGCTCAATAAGTTAAATATATCAATTTCAGATTTTCTTTCACACTTCTGGAGTGTCCAGAATTTTTTTGGTATGAGCACAAATTGGATTTGCACTTCAAAGTTTTCATATTCTAAATTAATTTAGTATGTGACTGTTTCTGTGCTATAAGGATATGTAAACCATTTGTGTTTACGATAATGCATATGAATACTGAACTGGAAACCTGCAGTACAAAGAGGAAAACAAGATGGTCCTTGACACAATCTTCCCTGTACAAGTCTGCCTTATTCTTCCTCAGCTGCCTCTGAACAAAATTTTCCTGTTAATCCTTTAACTCCTACTTTATCTTTGTTTAACTGAGAAGTTTTGTATTTCTGCTAACATGCTTTTTAATGACGGTGCAAGCCACAGTTAATGTGATTGCAGTGATAAATGATATTACAGTATAGCAAACACCATACGCCATGCTCTTTTCCACCTCAGTGCAAGATCTGGTTTGTACAGAGCTATCTTCACTGCCACTGCTGATCCAGTGTCTGATGTCCTTGGCTATACATTGGATTTTCCATCCTTTCTGTATACAGAATCAATAACACATGTGAGGAATCGAATGGTTAATTCCAGTAGGCGATTTTTTAAAATGTTTGCCATTAGTCTACCCTGATTTTTGACTTCCCAAATATTGTCACTGTGGCAAGTTTGAAACATGAGCCTATAAGGGCTTCTTTGGTGCTCTACAGAAATAAAATAAATGTGAGTTTCACGTGCTCAGCAAATTCTCTGCATCTTTTGAGATGAAACCTGATTTTCAATCTGCCTGACATTTTATTCAGGACTCAGTAATCTATCGAAGTTGCTGTTCCTGAAAACCACAGGAACTTCATAACACTGTTCAGAGTTAGCCACATCCTGTTCTCCTTCTGACAGATCTTTGTTTTCCATCATCCATCAGCAGGAAGGTTACCCCCAGTGCCTCATGATGTGAGCGACCAGATCCCCACCATCTATCCTGCAGCCACTGCCTGCGCTGCTCCCACCCACCCTACTGGGAGCAGCCCTTGAGCTGCTGCAGCACCAGGGCCTAGGGCAAAAGACAGCAAGATGGGTTTTGCCTGAACAGGGAACGATGGCATTGCAGCCAAAAAGCCGGGAGAGAGGAAAACGGAAGAACAAGGACTTGTAAACTTGTTATGCCCCCATCCTCACTTTCCTCCCCCGATCAAATTTAATTTGATAAAATAATGCATGCAATAACTGCCAAAGCTCAAGGCACCCAGGGAATAACTGAACAAATGCAAAATGATGGATTCAAAGCAGCACGTAACATTTCTTAATTCAACATGTTTCCTTTAAATCATCATTTCAGTCTGAACTCCTGCAGCAACCTCAATATACGCTGGCTGTCTCCTCAGAAGTGCCCTCTGGCAGGAAACAGGCTCTGTGTGCTGTGTCTTTGTCTAATTGGATTTTAGCAGAGCACAGTGAGAAGAAAATAAAGAAAATGAACTACTTAATTCTATGGTCAAAACCTGTCTGTGCCTGAAAAGCCAAGGAGAGTCAAATCCTTCCTGCTTTGCCGAATTGTCCTGCATAGCATGTGAAACGCTGTCGTCCTGGCAATGCTAAGCGAGCACTGAAGGGCAGGTCTCAGTGAGCTGCTCTTATTTATGCATGTTCACATGTAATAGTTAATGTGACTATAATTATTGCGTGGATATACTTGACTTGCTTTCCCACATGGGCTGTAAGTTGATATACATAAACTGGGGGAAGGAAGGAAAGTTATTACAGAACACAGGTACTTTATGTTGATTCTTAGAAGCATTTCTTATGAGCTGAAGTTTCGCATGAATGTTCTCAGTCAATGCTTGACAAGGCTTTTTATACCTCTGTGTTTAAATTAATTTTGATACAAAAAAAATATTAAAAATCATCATACAGAGTACCCCACCTTACATCTCATGACATGAACCTGTGTCTTACCTCTCAATTACACTGTCAGCTTTTGGGAGTTTTTTTTGTCTGACCTTGTAAAACAGACCCTACCCTTTGTGAGAGACTGAAACAGCCTGGGAGATGTGGCTGCTCTAAACTATGCTCCAGGAGGGAACAGAAGGAAAGGCAGAGTCTCTTTTAGGAGGCTGCCGATGCTGCTGTTGTTCAGGAGAGACAAGAGAAGACTTTGGGTGGTGAAAATATGCCTTGCTCAGGCCAAGTGCCTGGGCTCTGTACAAGAATAAAACTGTGTCCTGAGACGAGGTTTTGCAGTGGGTACTGTTTAACAAACATGTTTAATGTAGCAGAAAAACATGGGATGATGATCTTTTCTATAGAGGCGATAAAAACCAACCTTTTCCTCATCTCAGAAACAAGGACATGCAGGAAGATGAGCCTGGACCCTGGTTTCAAAATGCATCTTCCCATCCTTTTTATATCAGTGGGAGTGCTCTTGAAAAACAAAGGTTGAACATAAAGCTAGTTTTATTTTTCACATAAAGCCAGCTTTATTTTTCACAATCTCCTGCACACCAACCGTGCTAAATCAGAGCTGGCAAATGACAGTTGCATCAGGAGTATCCTCACAAGGATGAAGGAGTGGGAAGGTATCCAGCACAGCATTAATGCGACCCCCAGTCTCACAGCAATGCTCTGCTCTGCGGCAAAGCCTTGAAGTCCTCCAAGGAGAAGAGGAAGGGGGAGTGTGGTCCAGAGGGGGAAAGATGGATGATCTTATAGCTGACCCATTCTTTGTTCATCTCTGGCACCACATCCTTTGCCACACAAGTCATAAAATTTCCTTCCAGTAGCTATTTTGACAGTGGCATAATAAAGCTCAGGAGGGAAAGAAGAAACACATCCAGAAGTGTCAAAATAATGTAGCATACTGTGTTGGCACTAACATTATAATATAGTGGATTATCAGTAGTTATGCGAACACAAAAGAAAAGTAAAACTGAAGGGTTTTTTTCAGAAGATCAGATATATTTTGCTTTTCCACAGTACCTTTACTACGTTATTGTTAACCTAAGAAGGAAGGATTTCCTTGGAAATGAGCATTATTGCTATGAAAATCTCTGGCAGGAATACAGGCAGGAAAAAATATAGTCTAGTATCAACGTGGTCTGGAAAGACATGACTGAAATAATGCTTTTAATTTATTTTGAACAATTTCTCATCTGGTAACATTTTTCCTTACTATTTTATAGACTCTGGTACTTTTACTCCATTCTAAAATTAACCTTCACCTTACATGAACTAAGGAAATTTCATTACTACATCTGTATGCAACATTGTACAGGATTGTTAATTGCTGGTACTAATGGTATTAATTTCAAATAGATATCAATTTTCTTCAAAAAGCAACAAAATGGAAACTGAAATTATATCAAATGCAATAGTGATAAATATAATAAAGTATGTGTATGTAAATGTAAATGTAGTAGTCAGAAGCTTCCCTGATATTGGTAGCAGTTGTGTCAGACACTTTAAGATAACACTGCATGCAGTAAAAGGCTCTGTGCTGCTAGAGCTGATGCTGGTAGGAAATGGGAGCAGGATTAAAGGTGACATGAAATGAAGTGACCTGACCAAGGCATGCTCTTAGGCACCAGCGAGACAGGCAGCAGATAAAACACAGGACTCAGAGTCCCCGATGGGTAATCTAATCATGAATGATGCTGCTGCCTGTAGTGCATGCAGTCCTTCTTGTACAGGGACACAACACACGCAAAGGGAGGTGGGAGGGTTTGAACCCAGGCACTGCCAGAGGCAGCCCACAGCCCACTGTGAGACAGACCTGTTTTGCACTCTCCAAGGGGAATCGGGGCCAAGCCTCGCTGGAGCCAGTGAGCAGCTGCAGGGACAGCAGTGGGTATTTACTCCAGCTCCAGGTGAGCATTGGGTACGTTTGGTCAACCAAGTAACACCCAAGAAACAACACTTGCTGCAATGTAGCAAGAGCAGGGCAGAGTACCTGTTGTGATGAGCAGAAGATTATGGAACCTGGTCTCTGAGCAACAGCAAAATATCTACAAATTGTCCATAATGCCTTCAAAATGAAGGGTGCTTTTCTGGATTAAAGGGAACAGGGAAATCCTGAGAAAGAACCTGAGCAGAGAGGAGTCACAGAGCCCCCGATGATGAGATTCGAGGCGGAAAGAAAACCTGGTGGCTTTGGCTGCTTCATCAAGCTGTGGAAAAATAGTCTTGAAACAACTATGGAGCAGCCACTTTAAGGGATGGCATTTTTAAATGTACAGGTTATCCTCTGCGTCCCCAGATATCTACTACGAGACGATGGTGGCTTCTTTGGATTTTTTTTTTTTTTTGCTAGTTTCTTTAAGATTTTGTTTATTGTTCTTGTATATGTTCATTTTTATATACATGGCAAAGAGCCTGAGGGGCAGGTAGACATCTTCCAGATCATCTGTTTTATAAACTCACTGGAAATTACCCTGTCATCCTTTGCCCAATTATTTGATTCTCCAAATGTTGATACTAAAGGAAGACATGAAATAAGCTCCAGGGCAGGCTTAACCTTTTCAGTCCAAGAGCTCCAAAATGGATTTTATAAGACCAATACCCAGCTTTTATTATGAGAGAAGTACAACAGTTTGGGCTTGCTATATGGCCACTTTGTTCCCGGCTGCTCAGCAGTGGCTTCCAAGGCGAGTGCCAAATATTGTTAATTGCACGGGTGTTTATGGGTATGTATGCGTGTGCATAATGCAAACCCATGTCTCCTCCTCAGACCATCACTCATGTCACACACACCATAGGCCCATCCAACAGCTGTGAGGTGACCTGGAGATGAAAAGCACACATCCCATATCCAATCGCCAGAGCCAGATGGGCCCATTTCCTAAATGACTATATAAATTCTAATAACTGCAATAGATGATGTCGGCAGGTCCCCTAGGCTTTCCTGTTGACCCAGGGGAGCTGCCACAGTGATGCAATATCTCAGCTGGTCCTCTGGAAAAATCCATGATATGATGTTTGCCTTCACCCTATCCAACCTGCCTCTAGGGACGTGGTGGAAGGAGAGTGGCTGAATGGATGGTTCCCCATTCTCTGCTCCTGATGAGCAGGACAGGACCTTTCTGACAGGTCACTGCGGAAGGGAAAATGACCCTATTTTCCTGGACACCCCAGGGAAGTGGCTGCCAGACCCAGGGGGTGGCTGGTATGGCCCTTGGTGGTAAGACACCAGTGTTTCAGGTCTCCTGACACCCCAGGAGTGGGAGATCTGTATACTTCCAGGTGTTTGCTCACTCATGCCCAGCTCCTCACTGCTCAGCTCTAAGGAAAGTCAGTGTTGCTCCTCTGTTTGCTCAGCAAGTGTTTAAAGCACAGCACCTAGTAAAAAGCCTGCAACCAGCTAAGCAGAACATTTGAACCTTGCCCCATGTTTCCTAAGGATTTAATCTCTTTTTGGTTCACTAGCAATGTCTGCAGTTAACTTGACATAGTGGTGTGTCTGCTGTACGTTTGCAAGCAGACACCGGTAGCTGAGCTTTTTAAGACTAAAACTGAGGGAATTCACAGTGAGAGTAGTCAGCTTGCCATTCTCTTACTGTTGTTTCCTAGAAGTGCAGTCAGAAATAAAATTATTTTGAAGGAACAATTTCCCCTCAAAATCATCCTGATATTCTGCATTTTAAAGCATAATATATTACATACATCCATGGATCTTAACACTTCTGCATTAAAAATAAAAGAGAACCGAATTATATCATCCTTTTTGCACTAAAAAATGGCAAAGTTCTGATGCTGCATAAATACTGTCACTACAAAATGTATAGGAAATTGCCTAGCACTGTGTACTGCATGTAAGTCATTAAAGCATTACTAGTCAGAAAAAGGGTAAATAGTATTTTTCTTCTGCAAGAAAAAGAGGACATACACAGAAGACTCAGACTTTTGCCTGGGAAAGGCTTGAAGCAAGTTGTGCACGATGCCTTACATTCTTTAGTCAGGAAATACAAGATCTAGGATGTGATGGCAGAACCATTTGGGGACTTTTTCTGTGCTGTTGCTGATTCTTTTCCACAGAGCTTGAGAAGCAAAACTTGCTCAGCGCTGTACTGTCACTGCCAATGAAGCAGCTCCACCGTCTGGGTTTTTTTAGAATTGCCTTTCTTCCTCTATTACACTGGATTGTATCCATGCATCTTTTTTGTTTTATTTTGCCTTTTTTTTAAGAGGTAGGAAACAAAAGTAATTATAGGATAAAACTGTAAATGTGGGTAAGTGAGAACATACAGTTGTTCCTTGTGGTCCATCCAGCATGAGCTGAGGTATCTTTGTTTTACAAGTGTCCCATCATGTTGTGTTACAGCTACTAAAATCTTTAGAATTCACTGTCTCCAGAGATAACAGTGAAGCAGAAGAAAGGATGTATTCTAAAAATATATATCTGAGACACATACTATGATAAAATTTCATTAATACCAAGTGGATTTATTCCTTATATACAAGGATAGTAATAAAAAGCAGATTCAGAGCAGATTTGGTGATAGAATTAAAAAAGCCAGTGCCTTTATAACTGTCACTTGTTTTTATTGTTAAGAATCTCATCTTGAGCTCCTAACACCCTGATTTCAAGTAAAAATACAGTATGTAAGCACAAATTTCAAGCAGAAGGAAATTCAATCCAGCTGAAATCAGCCTGGCAGCAGAACAGTATAATCAAACCCAAAATTTGCCCAGAGTGTGGCTTCTCCCAGTCTGTCCCACACTAGTGTAGTGGAGGCTCATATTACACCACCAAAGTCTTAATTTTTTTCATATTTTTCTGTATTTTCCTAAATCCATTAGTTGTCAATTAGTTGATATGGATTAATGGTGAATGCACACACAGACACATACGATTTCGTTCAGGTGGGCACATTGAGTGAAGAGAAACTTTTCAGAGCTGTTTTGGAGTTCCAAAGGCTGCTGCTGGCACTGTTTTCCCCAGGGCTCTCTGCTGGTGCAAGCAGGTCCAAGTGGTGATGGCATCCCCTCTGTCACCTCACCACAGTCCTACTGTCAGCCCTTGCACAGTTGAGGGCTCAGCAGCTTTTCTCAGTCCTTCCTGCCCTTCAGTCAATATGGGCACTGCTTCACAGGGGACTGTACAGCAGGTCACAAGCAGCCACCGACCTCAGAAAGATAAAATGTGTATGAGCATCCTCAGACCTCTGCAAGTATACAGGGAGAGAAACAGTGGTACCCTGGGAGGACTGCTTTTCCTATTTGTAAACTTGCCTGCACTGGCTAAAATCCCATGTAGAGCCCAAATCTAAGTGTTTTACTGGGCATAGCAGGAGAAGGAAGAGGGCAATAGTCACTGCTGATATCATGTCATAAATAAAGTATTTCAACCCTTTCTTATGTAGGAGATACTGTAGAAGCAAATGGGCACTAACAGTTCCGTTATTTAGTTATTTCTGCTCCTACCCCAGCTTTTCTCCCATCTCTGCTTTTGTTTTTTGTTGTTTTTTTTTGTGGCACTCTTCAGGATGAGAAGGAAGCAAATCCAACAGAAAAAAAAAAAAAGTAATCTCCTCATTTATACAAACTGTACAAAAACCAACAGTATTTGTAACAATACCACTTTGAAGCTTTAAGGACTTGCAGATCTTTGTTTGCTGGTGAGGAAATCGATTTTTCACTGCGAACCACGAGCAACTGTCTCATTGCCTTCACACATATAAACTGTTGCAGAGTCCATGACCTCAGCGTTGCCGCAATGATCATCTCACTGCTTTGATTAACTGAAGGACCAGTAAGCTGATGTCCTGAAATCAATGAAACTCAAGTTGATGAGAGAAAGAAGTGGCCCAATAGCAGGCACACCATTCATTCCTCTCAGATAGCAGTGCCCTCAGTACTGCATCTGGTTTGGTTGGAGGAGAGCAGATCCCTGCCTTCATTCAACATCCACACTTGCTCCACCAAGTTAGCAGCTTTTTTTTGGCAGAACAGAAACACGGAGTCTAGGAAGCACCTATCTTATGCGCTCACTGTATTCCTCCCTAAGCATTTTTTCTAGTCCTAAGTTTTCTCAGACTGATCCTTACCCCTGGGTTCTACTGAGCCAGCATCCAGCCCAGGACCCTGCCCCAAAACACAGGCTGCAGAGGCTCACAGAGCCCAAGTCCCAGAGTGGAGGCCAACAATCCCAGTCCACCCTCCCCTTGCCCCTGGCTATCAGCCAGCGTGGCACTGGGAACTTACCCAACCAGAGGTTGCATCTACATCAAATATATTTAAAAGCCAACATCAGATCTATTCTTCAGAAATCAACTTAGTTCTGTTTTGAATCTATCTATACTCCTGGCCTCCATAACAGCCCATAGTTAAGAGTTTCATTGTTTAACTATTGAAAAGTAACTTATTGTGAAAAAGTAGCTATTTTATTTTGGTTTAATCTTTCAATCTATCAGAGTTTTTAAAACAGGACAGAAAAAAACCCCAAACAACTAGTTCTTAACCCTCTCATGAAATCAAGTTGAAGAAAAGGAAGCAGTTTGATTTGAGATCAGGCTTCCAGAAGGACTCTTTAAACTTTCCTAATTTAGTTTATTTGCGCTCAGTGAAATGAGCTATGTAAAAATAAACAAAAAAGTCTCAGTCTTTAAAGAACCAAAATTACCAGAAGCTTCTGCTACTAGAAAATTCCTCTATTACATATTTGGCAGCAAAGTGGCTGCATAGACAGATGACATGCCATTAGAGTCCATATAAGTAACCACTAGGGAAAGCACCTGCTGCAACACAGAAGATGTTGTTAGAAATGCAAAGATCTGATTGAAAAGCAATTTATATTCCAAGCAAATGCATAATAAGAGAAGACATACTACCCCGCATAGAGCTTCCTGCAGAGGAAAGTGACACACAATAGAAAGTAGTTAATCCTGTGGAAATAATTAAACAAGATCGAGGGGAAAATATATTTTAGAATATACAGTGCTTAGCCAAAACATAGCTGATTCAGTTTAATGAACAGGGAGTTTGTCCTTTTGGTCACAGAGTCTTGCAATCTAGAAGAATTCTTTAAATTAAGAAATAGAGAGAGGGATACTGAGTCTAATTCAGCAATGAGATCATGCTATTTCAGTGCCTGCACCTGCCTATTGCTGAGTAAAATGAGCATAGGCAAGAAATTCCTGTTTTTTTTCAGAATAGATATTACTGCCTTCCTCTCCTAGACATCCCTGCTTCTGAGAGAGAGCAAATGCTCTTAAATTCACTTTTTTATACCAGTAAAAACCCCATGAAGTTGAAATCAGCCTGTGCTTTCTGCCCTATTTCTTCGCTGCCCTGGATGTTAACAGAAGGAATACTATTAAAGCTGGCAGGAGACTGAGTCAGACCCTGGAGTTATATATGGAGAACTGGGACAGTGATGAAGAAAAGAGGTAAGATTGCCTGATTTGTGCTGCTCAACATATAACCAACAGAGGGCAAAACCCAAGCTGGAAAAGGACAAAGCAGAAAATCTTACGACCTTTGACAAGTTGAGCATCTTCTTTCTCCTGGTAGGAGAGAAATAACTGACAGCTGTGTATAAGGATAGACTTCAGGAAAAATGAACAACTGACATGATCCTGCTAAGACTGGAACTTCCTTGCAAGAAGCATTGTTTGCCAGTGGCTCTTCTTGTCCCCTGTCCTGCTCTGCCAGAGTTATGCATCTGCACCATGTGGCCAGGGCATGTGGTCACACTGACCTTCGATAAATCAATGTTTAAATCTAAGATGCAACTCTTGATTGTGGTGGATTCAGGAACAGACAAGACAAGCAGATGCAAATATTGAAGCAGAAACAGTTTGTTGATGAATTCTGCACTGCACCTATCATCTAAGGCTTGAAGAAGTATCAAGGCAAAGCACAGGAACTGAGAAGTTTCACAGAGAAGAATGTTCATTTTTTTTGTCCTCACAAATCTGCTTCTCACTTCTTAATCTGTGCAAGTTTATGTAATCTAGAGGTGTAGACTCAAGGCCAGTGTTTTATTTATCCTCCCTTGTCACTGAGTCCCTGAAGGGTAAAACCACACAGCCTTGTGAGGGTGAAGCCCTGGGCAAGACTTCAGGAGCTGGCAATGGGATAAATTATGTGCCCCATGGTCTTGGGACCTGCAGCTGGACTGTACCGTGTGAAAGCATGATGGCATTGCTATTTCTCCCTTAGGAACTGGAAAGTCACGTAGAGAGCCAGGATGTTGGCTGGGATGTTGGGAAGAGTTTGTCTTGTGCTCAGCCCCGTGGCACAGCTCTGGTGCTTGTCTGCAGGGGGGATTCACCTGGGGTTGTGCCTATTTCTGAGGTCTGATGCATAGCTCAATACCACAATTTTGGTGGTCACTGGCGAGGTCCTTAATACGAGCTCAGAGCTGAGTTTTCAAATAACTCACTGCAGGTTCTTTACCTCCAAGTGCTTTTGCAAACAGAAGCAAGAAAAATTCTTCCAAAATGGTAACAGCAAGAATCTGATTGCAATCGGCAAGTCAGAGAGGAACACAAAGAGCATTTCATCTCCTTTGTGATTAAGAGTGAGCCTGACACATGGAAAACAACAAGACCACACAGACAAAGGAATACTGGGAATAATAACCTTTAAAGAAGTACATCTGAAAAAAATAACTCTTCCAATGTTTAAATTTGACTAGTGAGTACAGATGCCAAATGCATTTCAGGAATAGCTCAGCAATGACTGAGTACAACATTTAATTAAGTGATTATATAATCAACCCTCTGTTTTATGAAGCAATAATTCAATTCCCAAGTGAGTAAGCTATGAGACTGAAGGTCAGGCAGTTTATCACAATGAAGGAATCTGATTACTGCTGAGGAAAACATAAGGATGATGATGTTATTGTTAAAATACTAGCTTAATTAATATAAAATTAATAACTCTTTTTAATAAGTCTTCATAGCAACACATAGCCTGCCAGAAAGATAGTGCTTTCTCCATTTTCCATGTGGAAGTAGTGGTTATTTATGGCCACACAGAATGTGCGGGAAGTTAATGATGTCACACAGTCAATTTATTGGGGATAAAATTACAAGAGTCATTTTATCAGGGAATTATATAGTTCTCCTCCTGGAGTTTAAGCAGACAAGAGACCCCACTTACGCTGTAAAAGAGAGATCAGGCAAGGTAACTACATTGCTGGAAAGCTTTACACTGGATTATTAACAAAAATTCCACTAAACCAGAGGCTCTAGCCCCATTGAGCTGTGCCTTCACATATATACAATATATGGTCAGGGAGATCTGACCAGCAGTTGGTGAAAATACATATATTATCAACAATATGAAGTTGTACCAGCCATAAGACTTGCTCAGTGAGTAAGCAATCCCTTGTGCAAACAGGGTACCAGAAGAAGGTAGGGGATGAATTGCATTCATTTATACATGTTGGGTTTTGTTTACAGTTCTGTTTAGATTATTTTAGTAAAAAAATTTCAGCAAATCAAAGTAGGAATTAAGCATAGAGGGTATTTTTGAAAGACATTCAGAGTAATGTGGATGGAAGAATGATTACTGCATACAAAGGATCAGAACCACAGGAAAAGCAAAAGGAGAAAAGAGCAAAAGGAGTATGAATTTGGGTAGTCAACTGGGTATAGGGACAAAACAAGTTTAAAAGGAAAAGAGATGCAGTGACCAGAGAGATTAATATATGCAATTGCAGTCTTCAGAGCTGAGTGAATAATGACTAGCAGGGTGTAAAACCTACTTTTCACTGTTGCTATTGTATTCGCAGAGGGTCAGGAAACCCATGTGCAGACCCAGCATTTCTGAGAGGCACCTGAGGTGCCCCACCTGCTCTAAGATCTCTGAATATAAAGAAAGAAAACTAAAAATTAAAAAAAAAAAATCAAAAGAGTCTGAGCATTGAATTTAGCCTATTGCAGTAAATTCTACTTTTACTGTGTCACTAGGATATTAGGGGATGTATTACATGCTGGGTTCCCAGGATGGACAGTTCAATGGACTGCATACCATGTAATCATTGATTTGGTGCCTTGAAATAGAGATTATAGGGAAAGCTGCTGGGGGAAATAGCAATAATATAGACTGAGACTGGTTACTAAAATGAGGACAAAAACTATTAGGTTGCAATAATTTCATAGGAAAGTGTTCTTAAGTGAGGGAAAAGGAGTTTATGTTCCATGTAGAAGAATCCCTGAAGAACAGCTTCAGCTTATCAGTACTAAATTAACCACAGCAAATGAGTGCCACTATTGCCAATGACCTGGCATTTTATCAGCACACTGGGGCTCAGTTTTAAACTAGTTCACACACATAAAGAAAGTGAGATGGAAGATGAAAGCAAGGAAATCCACCCAGCAGTTGCAGCTTCAAATACTGCTGCAGAAGGGTGTTCTCAAGGGTGTGCACATAGGTACAATGAGATTTTCTCTGCTTCTGGAGTTTGACCACTGGCACTGAAATATGAGGCTTGAACAGAGCAGTGATAGCCCTTAATAGGGAAATCGTTAGGGTTATGCACAAGTTGCTAAACAAGATGAAATTTAACTCTTCTGAAAGAGAGGAGTCAGGGAAGGGATTTAAAAGCGGGAAAGTAGTAACCTGAACTGATGGGGGGGAATGACCTAGTGAATAGGACAGGCCCTTTGGAGTTATAGAAACACCGAATTGTTAAGTTTGGGAAAGACCTCTAAGATCATCAAGTTCAACTGTCAACCTAGAACCACTACCACACTCAGCACTAAAACATGTCCTCAAGGGCCATATCCACATATTGTTTCTGAACATTTCTAGGGATAATGAACACTTCTAGGGATAATGACTCAGACACTTCACTGGGCAGCTTGTTTCAATGCTTGACAACCCTTTCGATGAAGAAAGTTTTCTTAATATCAAATCTAAACCTCTCCTGGTGCAACTTGAGGCCATCTCCTCTCATCCTGTCACTTTGTACCACAACACAGCCCAGGATTTTTCTGTGTTGTGTCCCAGAGAGGCCCTACACAGAGCTAGTCTCTGCTGTGCATGTTGGGGCTACAGGACAAGCTCATGGACTGATCAGCGGGACCATCCTCTAAGTAAGGGCATCACAACTCCCATCACTCTGGAGTTTGAAGCCATGCTGTGACAGAATTACTGTCCTGCAAGTTATGGCCTGTGATGGGTGCTCTGCTACCTTATCTCATGCAAGTGCAGTAAATCTGATGGTTAGGTCACTAGGCAGGATGATCCTACAGACCTTGGTCAAAACAGTCCATATGATCTTGTCCCTCCATGTCTACCTGTAATGCCATATCTTTGTACCCATCCTCAGCCAGAGAGGTGGCTGGACAGCATGCCTTTTCATCTGGTGAAGAACAGCTGCCACACACCACTACCTAGAAAAAAACAAAGTAATTTATTTTCTACACAATGTGCTGCAACATTCTCTGGTGAGGCTTTTTGGGTCAGAAACCAGAAATGGTAGGAGGCCACAGGCAACGCAGAACAAATTCTGATGCCACTTTCCAAGCTATATTAACAAGGTAAATATTTACTTATAAAGACAAATATTAACCTATTATCCAGGCTATCAATCAACTCTTGATACACCAACATCAGATACCAAAGAGCATCAGATACTTTTATGCCCTTCTCTGACATTTTACACTTCAGCACTTTCCTTCTTGAAACTTTTACAAAAGCTCTGAATTTTTAACTTAGATTTTAAAATGCACTGAGCTTCCCAGATAAGATGTCTAACAATGTTAACGATGGCTGGTTTCAGAACTCCCAGTAGAATTTGCATGCAATTAATGTTCTCCTCCTCTGAACAGAAACCTAGAGGTTTGCAAAACACGCCATATGTTTGTCAGTTTGCCAATGAATCAAGATGTTTTTGCAGCCTTCTGAGTTTCAATAATTAATGGTAATGTCTAAAATCTAAATCACAGTGCAGGGGCTCAGAACAGAACTTTTGCCATGTCCAGTGTTGTTCAGCATCATCAGAGTGAGACATTTCAGGTGAGAAACTAAAAATCTGTACTAACTTCCCTACCTGATCTCCCACACCATCATCCTTGCTCCTTCCAAGGTATCTGACTGGATTCCTACAAAAGGCTTACTTAGTATGGAAAATAATGCTATTACTGCAGCGCAGGCTTTGGTCTCAAACATGGGAATGTTCAGTGCTCCAGCATGATCTACCTAGGTTGATCTTGGTGAATAAAAGATGTCTAATGGTTTACAGATCTGAAAATATTCTTTATTCTTATCAAATGGCTGGTTATTTCCTTTAACAGACTATTAGCAACCAGTTAATGCAATAAAGTTAGGCAAACAAAAAAAATCAGTTACATTTTAAAACTGTGTTCTCAAGCAGGAGGGCTAATTTTTATAAGTTATGTTTTTGCAATTATTATTTTTAAACGTAACTGCCTGAAAGACCAACACAGAAGAGAATACTTAATGTTAATACCTCATATGCTTCTTTTCTTCACCCTTGGGTAAACCATCTGAGACCTCCTCTGCTTCCACACTTGTGCATGAGCAATCCTGCCTTGGTTGTGAATTTATGAGTAGGTTTCTTTTCTCTGAGGTGATGATTTTACTTTTGCTAGGCTACTAAAAGCCTTTTCCTTCATTGATTCCCAGCTGATCTGATCTATTTCAGTCTTTTTCCCCAGACAGATCTAAATTTGCAGTTCAAAATGGCTAATAAAGGAGAAGAAAACTCCTTAACTATCTATAAACGCTGGACTGCTTCCCCTCCTTTTTCCCCGCCAGAGCAGAAGTACTCAGGAAGTATTCTAATAACCATTATAATGTTACCTGTGTTTCTACTTCAGAATTTTAAACATCACTTGAAATGGGTTCTTTTTAAACTTTGCTAGTATCATGTTCATTTTAATATTAATCATTATATGGCTAATTTGTACAATTGATGAATTTAATTTATATCCAGCCTGCCATATAGATTAGTACTTCCCAGGATCAGCATATTTTTAATTAAGCTGTGGATTTTTCTCAAATGTACCACAATAATGCTGGTGGCATGTTGATAGGAGAGAATATGTGCTTTCAGACTTATTAGTTTTAATAATACTTTCCAACACTGCCCCTGCACAGAGCATGGAGTACACTAGAAATATTCACAGTAATTCCTTCAAGGATCAACCAGTTGCTCCTGCCTGACAGAGGCATGGGGTATATCAGCACCATTTGGACCAATATCATCCTTTCAAATTCCGGGGCAAAACCACTCCCTAACAGCTTGCAGCATGATATGCAGAACAACGTAGACTGGAACTGCCAGGAGACTTTCTGCAAAACAGAGGAATTCAAACCCTATCATGAGAACTGTTGCACAACACCAAGGGATCACAGGCATTTCATTATGTGATCTGTGATCTCTCTTTCATTTTAAAGATGACACTGTCGGCAGCAGCAAAAACAGTTTCTGTACTAAGCCATCTCTGAATATTTCTGTGTTTCCTATTAAATAGTGACTTGCTTGCAGTGCATTCTTTACTAAATTGATGTAGCATCACTAAACAAAGTGCCCAGTAAAAAAAAAAAAAAAAAAAAAGAGTGTTATCTCTAAGTACGGCTTGCACCAATACAGTTTATTTCAGTTTGAAGTTAGCAGCAGAAATCCTGGTAGAGGTAACATCTAAATCATATTAAGCCTCAATTTGAGACAATACTAGACAATACTATTGAGATACGACCTTGGCAGCAGCAAACACAAGGGTTTCCTTTAAAGATTCACTATCTGTTTTATAAAAGCTATACCCAGTCCACCTCTATATGGTAATTTTAAATCAATTGTAATCCAAAAACTTTTGTTTTTCTTTTTGACACTCCACTTCCCATCTCCATGAAAATAGTAATGAAAAATATCTCTCTTCCCCTAAGAAAAAATTGGATTTTGGGAAAAAAAATCACCCCATGATTACTTCAGAACTGAAAGTTTTTGCCCTTCTAAAAAATGGGACCTATGAGCAACATCCCTGTCCAGTACCCAAAATTATTTTATCTGGAAATGCTGGTGCAGTGAATTTTGAGTACTGCAGGATAAGTATCCCATAATCCCAGACTCCCACTTCTCATTGGAAAGCTCTCAGTTATCTGCCCCATTTCAAACCTTCCTGCTCTTCCGCAATGTAGTGGGTCCCCCAGACCTTGCTGTCCATGGGACTCAGGCTGGGCAGGATGCCAGGCCTGCAGGGAAGGGTAGGCAAATGGAGAACTGGCACTAAAAACCCACAGGGAAGAGCTCGGCAGAAAAATTCTGACAAAAACCAGTTTTCCATTGAAAATTGCTCATTCAGGAAAAGGAATGGTGATATTCACTCACCCTGCAGGGGCTCCAGCAGAGCACCGTCTGCTTTCCTGTCAGCTCACCCTCTCCCCTCCTCTCTCTGCTAAACTTTGCAGTCATCAAAATCCTGCAGGCTGAAAAAACTTCAGGTTTCCCAGACGGGGACTGTGAGCTCAAAAACACTTGTGGCTGCAGGTCATCAACCAGGACTCACAGAGTGCAGATCTGGGTCCCGCAGTAGGAAGCAGCGGAAGAGGTACCTCACTGATATGAGAGCTTGAACTCCCCCAGTGATGTTCCATTCTGAAAGCCTTGAAGTGAGACATTTTCGATAGTTTTATAATTGCTTCCTTTAAGAAAATCCCTGCTGAGGGGAATTTAAGAAGTTGCTTGAGGGTTTTTTTTGGTCTGAATTTCCCAGAGAATGAACAGTCTAGCTTTAGTCTGGATTCAAACAGGAAAATATTTTTCAAAGTATTTTTTTTATTTTAATCCAAGTTGAAGTTTATAATGTCAACTCTACAATCACAGCCAAAATTTTCCACGGGAGCAGAGAGAGAACAAATGCAATTGAACATGAAGACATCTGATAATTTCTCCTGTATGGAGAAATCTTTGGTTGCCGTACAGTTGCCATTTGGACTTTTCGGTCCACCTTTTCTCATATCCTATGCATGAGAACCATCCATAGGATCAAGGAGTAAGAATACAATACCTACATCAGAATGCCTGCCTGCCACAATAACCCCTCAAAGTTCTGGGTAGCCACAACCATAACCCTGCTTTAAACCTTGTACGTAGGTCTGATCCAGGCCTTCAGCTAGTTAGAGAAGAAGTGAAGTGAGAGAAGTTGGAAGTGAATTGCAGAAATAACCTGAACATACTTTGGTGTCTGTTCCACAAGATCCATCTATCCCACATCCTCTGAATTCTGCAAGCAACACCCCCCAAAACTTTTCCTCTATGTGCTTGTTGGTGTTTGAGAGTTATCAGGGCTCAGTAGTACAGCTTAGTAATTCAAACAGGAAACAGTGCAGTCTTGAGGAAGAACTGGGAGAACTAAGTGTACAAACCCTTACTGACTCTCACTGTCTAATGAAGGCACAAAAATGAGCAAAGCGAGGCAGATTTTCACATCGTCAAACTGTGAGGAATAGAAAACTTGCTCTCTGCATCTTAAAGGCTCAAAGAAACGCCATTACCCTGAAGAATGCTCTTATACATGCTAAGTGCAAGACCATGTTTGGCAATGACATGCACAGGACTGGACCAAGAGGTTGGGAAGTACCTCTGCACCTGGTCCAGTAAGAGCAGGCAATTGCAAAACTCTTGTGTGGTCCTGCCAATGGTCAGCAAAGTGGCCACGCTACTGCAGAGACTCTCAGGAGAGGGGAGACCAAGCACTTCACAGGGAAGGCAGTGAAGAAACCTGACACTGACTCCATTATGGGAGCAGCGTGATGCTCCTAGGGCAGTGAGAACAGCAGGCGAGGAGGAGGAGGCCCTCCAGAGCATCCTCCAACAGCGCTGACTGCTGCCATGGCAACAGCAGCTATGTGGGAGAGGAGCAGAGAGGCACCAGCTGTGGCTGGGTGATTGTTTTTCCCTTATTTTCAGTGGAACTGCTCATCACCATGCTGCTGGGTTTGAAGGACGAAAGGGCAGATGCCCCTCTACCAGCAGTGCCACCCGGGCAGATCTGCCCAAGGACTGCAGGTACCTACACACCACTCTGAGCACAGGGTGCTCCCAGTTCCCATCAGACCCTGAGCTCCCTCACACGATTTTCACTCATTTAGCACAATTCCTCCTTGCTTTCTGTAAATGTGAGATAAAAGGAATCGCTAAAGTGCCCCCACAGTTGAAATCCGCAGACCCCAGGCACGGTCTGCTCTCAGCTGCATCAGCACAGACTCCTGTAGCTTCATCCCTGCTCCAGATTTAGTTTGTTATAACAAAACCATTCTGCCCTGGAGCTTCTTGGATCAAACTCTGCCCCTGGCATGACACCTCTGATCCTAGCCACGACTGCCTAAGGAGTGTGCAAGTCTAAGACAGGCTTCATCCATTCTCAAAGGCACCTGCAGAAGGTAAGTTATCCACAGATAAGGAGACGACTCATGTTCTGGAAATGCAAGCCCTTGGCAACAGATAGGATAAATTGCCCTCTGAGGGCAACAGGGAGCCTCTACTCAACCAAATTAAAGTGCAATATTCAAAGCCTAATGTTTGATGAAGTGACTCTCATCTGCAGAGTAATGTTGCCTACAGACCTACTGAGTCTCATTCATCTCACACAATTTACTCCCATTTCTTGCTCCCCACAGCTGAGTCAATGGCTCACATTTTCAGGGATGTGCTACAGCCTCTCATCTGCTTGGGGACCCCATGGCAGACACAGCTAAATATGACCCTGCTTCCTCGTTGCAATATGCCAGTTTCAAAATACAATGTGTTTCTCCCAGACAGAAATTATCTGAGCAATGCGATTGGTAATCGTACCTATAGGGCACATTCTGAACTCCAGTTATGGCATGATTGCCCAGAGAGTCCATTGAAACTCAAATAACCCATTTCAGTACATTTACCAATTATCATGCAAGGATGAGTAAGAAACAATTTGCTGTTTAAAATCAGCAAATGAAATCAAGACAACTTTCATCTTTATGAGTTTCATTCGATTTTCCTGTACTTCAGATGAACTCCCACCCCCCCAAACCAGAAGTCACAAGTGATTAACATATATATATTCTACTGAAGGCCACCAAGGGCACTAAATTAAATCTGCAGTGCTCGCTCTCACTCAACCACATACATAAATGGTCTGGAAGCCTGTGCAAGGCTTCCTATTGAAGTGAGATTGCCAGCCAGTCTAAAAGCTATTAGTGCTGGTTAGAGAGCCGCAGAATGATTTAGCAGAATTTTAAATGATTGCTGCAGCAGCATGCTCCACGCTGGAGACCGGACACTGTTCTTGGAAATGCTTTTGGAAAATGCTTGTGATTTTAAAGTTGTTTGACAGATCTCTTGGTGTTTTGGGGTTTTTTTGTTTGTTTTTTTTTCAAGAGTCCTATTCAGACACATGCACACTTATTTTTCATGATTTGCCATCAAACTTCTTGTATTGAAGACTGATCATGTGTAATGCAAATGCTGCTCATTTCAACCCTTCCTGTAATTATCCATGCCAGGAGTTGCTGTGCAAATGAATGGTTTTAAGAAGGGTCATGGGTCTACTAACATATCAAAGGGCAATTCCAGTAATGAGTGATGACTGTACACCATTGTATACTGCACTGACTTGAGGCCTGGGTCTAACTAAAGGCTATGAGAGAGTAGCATTTTCCCCAGTCCTAGTAACCTCAGTCATCACCTTGACAAGGACTTTACCTCATCCAGTTGCTTAGGTTAAGAAGAAGCCTTTAATTCTTTAGAATTAGGACAGAACTGTCTGTGTTGGGCAAGCCTTCTTCTTTTCCAACATAAGTGGCAACCTGCAGCAGGGTCTTCTCTCTGCAGCTTGTGCTAGACAGTGCACTGCTAAAGGTTTTCTCTTCTTAAGTTCCGGTTTGGGCAAATGTGAATCTGGGAATACACAACAACAGGAAAAGTTGAGAATCGCATGGAAGACTTAAGATTTCCCTGCAGGAACCCAGGCAGAGGTGAAAGAAAACTTGTATACTACAGAAAGACATTTTTATCTCTTCTCACTTGCCTACGTGAGAAGATTTATGTAGAACACATCTATTTAGCTGGTGTTTCCTTGCCTGGTTTTAGAACTATATAAACAGCCAGGACTTGAAACTATAAACTCTATGGATCAAGAATTACAATATCTCAAACAGAGAGAAAGGCTAATGCTGATTCCCCAGACTCTGTAAGCTTTCGGCACTTAGTAAGGGCAAGGCTTTTCTGAGCGTCCCTCCATGCCAATTCTGTCAACCAGTAAGATCTTATGCCACAAAACACAAGCCTTTGTAGTGATCAGTACTGAGGTTGTTACTCCGATGGAACATCCACTGTAAAATGGTGAAGTCTGTTTCATGGTCCTCTGCTGGTCCTTCTGGTGCCAGTCTGTCCTCAGACTACCTTCCACTCCTCCCTCCTGTTGTGACACCCACCTCTGCCTCATTTCCCAACTCTGTCTTCCGATGTTGAGGATGTCCTTGCCTGCATATGATCCACCAGGATGGTCAACAACTGACAGAAGACTGATATTGTAGGTTGTTGCAGGAAGAATAATAAAACCAGTTTTTCATATCTGGGCGGTTTTTTTTTTCCTAGCTTTATATGTAGCCCACAGAACCCAGACTGGCAGACAGTTTCCTCCCTTTTCAGCATGAAAAGCTTTTTCATTCTGAAGCCCAGTCTCAGAAGAATGCTATGAGGTGTCACAACATCGTTAGGAAGTTGTTGGTAAAAGCCATATAAAAGACATCGTGAGCTGTAGCCATCAACCACTGCAGTCAAGTGACAGACTTTCAAGGGCATTGGACCTGACCCTTAGAAAGCACTAAGCGTGGGAATACATAATTCCCCAATAAATCCCCAGTCCCTAAAAGGCATGTGGTTTTTTTGTGGGAGAGAAAATTTGGAGTGCTATGATGAGCAGTGATGCTATCTAAAGCTTCCCTGTCTGCTAGTATCATCTTTCATAGAGAGTAAGATTGCACCAGAGCTTCCCCTTACCAGCTCACACCCCAAACATGGTCAGCCTTCTCAGAGGATTCACTGCCCTTTGTCAAGACCAGAGAAGTCCACCACAAATCAAATACCTGCTCTTTGCTTCAAGTGCCCTGAAGGTACCCCATCACTTGTCAGAGTTATTCAAATGCAATCCAAAAACTCAGTAAATTCTGTATGTTTTTCTTTCCCATTCTGGCTTCCAGTCAGGTTTGGGGCTGATGCCTGGCATCCCCACCCTGAGCTGGAGGGATGGTGCAAGCTTCCCTGGTCCAGCACTGTCGCTCACCCACTGACCCACAGCGAGCAATGGGCCAGCTGTTCCCGGGCTTTTCACAGTTCAAACTGTGTCTCAGGGCTGGTTTTGGCTTAGCTCCAATTTCACATTTTCTGGCTTGGCCAAGTCATTATTTCATTCTCCTTGTTATTCTCTCCTCCTTTCCTTGATACCATGCCACAAGGTTTTTGTCTCAAGGCGAAAGGCAACTACACAGACACTTCTGAACCCCTGACAGGGGGAATGTAATAGCCATCCCAGGGATCTGCCTGACGCTAGTCAGAAGACTTCCTTGCTAAAGCACACAAACATGATTTTCAAGGAGTTGATGTGAATAGAACTCCACATTTTTTAATCTCATGCAATAGTGAGAGGGTTTTTTTACGTTCCTGGAACTGTAGAGATGTGTCAGCTTTTGGTGGGCCTGACCTAGTAGTCAGAAAGAGGAAAAAAACCCACCAAATTTATTTTCAAGATATAAGGATCAAATCTCCATAATTAAATTCAGTGACAGTCGGAAACAGGGCATAAACAGGGCTGCAGCGTCTTAAAGGAGAGAACATATTTTCTTGTGTGTCTGCTATAGCCTATGAATAAACTCTGTCTATATTTAACATTTTCTGGGTTAGATTTCTGCAAATTTGAGTGGAAACAGCAAACCATGGTCCAGGGCCCAAGGTGCAGGGGGCAGAAGAATGGATGAAGAATGTGAGGAGAGATCCGTAACAGAGAACACTTGGGGAGAAAAAAAAAGAAAAAGTTGGAAGAACAAACCACCTCCCACCCTCAAAGCTCAGAAGTGCTGATTTTGTAATCAGTTACAGAGAGACCAATTTCTTCCTCTCTTTGCAATTGTATATATATATATATATATATACACACACAGGCACGCACAGACATAGATGTGAGACTATGAAAAGCTGTAGGAAAGTGCTGACTATGTTTCTGCTGGTGTAGATCATGTATGTTTTGACTGGAGAGGGCATCCTGCTTCCGCTGAGAATATCAGTTAAGTCTGTGTTACATGTAGGTGCCATTTTAGTGTGTCTTTGTTAGCTCCCCTTCTACCTTCCCCCCACACACACACCTCTTATACACTAAGCACAGCATCATCACTTGATATGGAATATCCCTTTGGTCAGCTGGGGTCAGTTGTCAAGGCTGTGTCCCCTCCCAGCTCCTTGTGCAGCCGTGGTCTGCTCGCTGTGGGGGGTGGTGTGAGGAGGAATAAGGGCCTTGATGCTGTGCAGGCACTGCTTAGCAGTAACTAAAACATCCCTGTGTCATCAACACATTTTTTTCATCACAAATACAAATCATAGTACCATACCAGTTATAGAGGACAAAATTAACTGTACTCCATCCAAAACCAGAACACCATGGCTCCTGAGCTAATAAAGTTTGTTTGCTTGGGTTGGTTTTTTGAGTTGTTGGTTTTTTTGGAGGGGTGGGTATAATTGGTTTTTACTGTTTTTTTTTTTTCTCCAGACGTACAGTTATTTCGTTTTTCTGAACTCTTACCCTTGATGGTCATGTTTCTGTAGTCATCCAGTATTTGACAAACACAGACAGATACCAGTCAGCTCTGGTTCAAGCACGTAAGGGACGTGCCTTACACTCCTAGCAATAATTTCACACCTCTCTTGAATTCCAGTGAAAAAGAGAGTCCCTGCTTCACAGCCCGAGAAGGGAACAGTATTATCAAGGTGAAGCCAGGCACCAGCACTGTAGCTCTCCAGGGCTAGGAGAGGCAAGTCTCACACTACTTTGCTATGGAGACAGATACAAGAAGGAACAATTAATAGATCTACCACCTTCCGCTTTTCCACTGAGCCACACATCGCACAGCAGAGCTGATAGGAAACCCTGAGGGGCTGAAAAGGGTTTCAGATTGAAAAATATTTCAATGGGTATAAAATCCCTGAACCGATCAACCTGCAAAAGCTCTGTTTCTTTTTCAAACCGTGGTCTCTTATCTCAGAACAGTCTTTCTGAAAATTTCTTCTGTGCTTTTCACAGCCTGCTGCAAAAATTAAGATTATTTATTTATTTATTTATTTACAAGAGAAGTATCGACTACATGGTTGACGTTTAGCTATCAGGCCATTTTTTAAGGACAATGTAGTAGACCTGTCAACAAGGACAGATGTGTGGGAGGGTTGAAGAAAAGGCCAGGCACCTAATGCAAGAAATATTTAGGTCCTTTCCCATGAGTAAAGCCTGAAATCTCCTAGACATTTCACAGGCGGTGTTGTTCACAAGAAACTATGTGCATACTGAAGAGAGCAAAAGCTTCAGAGGGCTGATCAGAGAATCACACAGCCACTGTAACTGCTGCCTATTTTTTGTCGCATGCACGCAGGCACACACTCAAAGCGGGGCTGGGAAGGATATCAAAAAAACTGCTGCTGCTGCCAGCTTCATTAACTAAAACACATCTTCCTTGGAGAAAAAAAGAACAGAAATGTCATTTGCTGACATTGTCATTCCCTGCTGCCCAGTAAATAAACATAACATCTATTTGTCACCATGGAAACATCTTCCAGGGCCCAAACTATGCAAAGGAGAGGTATTTGAGAAACTCAGAAGACTAAGGAAATGAGCAAGTATCTAACCTAGAACTTCATGTTGTATCTCTTTGCACTTTGCTATTTTTTTGTTTTTCTCTCTAGAGTACAAGCATACTTATTTATAAAAAGCCGAACATGTTTTGGAGACAAAGCTTAACATGCTGTACCTGCTGAGCCTCATGTTTTCTCTCTCTTCCCTGCCAGGGAGGGATGTGTAAATAACTGCCTTATTTGTACATCTAAAAGGCACTTGTTTCTCCAGGGACACTACATTTATTCTTCTCATATTACACATCAAAGTTAGAAAGGCATTGCTACAAGCAACGTAAATGATGTATTGATTTACATCAACAAAGCTCAGCTTCTGCTCACATTGTGTAGGCAGTCATCTACACAAGGAGATGTGACAAACATGTCTCCTCCTTCCAGGCACCTGACCATCCTGCCTGCCTGGGGACAGAGGCCAAGGCGGCCCCATGCTGGCCCTCCTAAGTCCCATAGAGACATGCCTTTCATTTACACAATATATAAGTTACTTAGGACCTGGATACCTCCTTTTGCACTTCCCCTACAGCAGCTGTTGCAAGACCAAGGTGAAATCAGTCTATTCTACAGGAGTCTTTCATCATAAGCGTTATGGTAACCTGCAGACATTGGAAGAACACTGAAGTGAAAAAACATTCTTGTTACTGGGGTTTTAAAGAGCTACAGACCTGGGAAGATGTGTCCTCCTGATACTCCATACTATCTCCTGAGACAAAGGAAATCAGAAGAGAAGACATTTGCATTTATGAGTATCTCTAGACAAAGCAACTTTTTACTTATCTTAGACGGGAAGCCAACATCACACCCAAGGATCATGATCTTCACAAAATGTGCATGTAAGCAACATCTTGAACACTTAATTTGGAAGCATTTGTGTTCCCTGGTATAGAAGAGAGTAGAGCTTAGGATGTTGGCAGCCAACCAGCACACTAACTGCAAACAGCATTTGCATTTCTACCCACAGTCCAGCTCAGAAAGTCAATGGAGGTATGCCGTCTGAGCTGCTGAGACAGCACAAGTATGAAGACCAAGCAGGAAACCAGCTTTAAAATTAAAGTGGTAAGAAAAGAGGGATTTGAGACCTAAAAGGGTCATCAGCTCAAATGCTTTTGCCCATTCTTCTGCTGTTTCCCTGTCAAAACAGTAGAGGTGTGTATATCCCATGCATAGAAAACAATATCTTAACTGGGCCTGCCCAAAAGCATTCTGATGCAGGCAAGAACCATGAAATAATTCAACTGAATTCCAGAATGCTGGGCATGATCACTAGAAAAGACTTGGAAGGTTTTAATGGGTAAAAAGTCCTCAGTTTATGAATATAAGGTCAATTTTCTGTCTTCATAAAATCTCAGCTCTTGGAACTGTTTACAGTCTTCCACAGAAATACAGTGGAGTAGCACTTGACCTCAGAGCCAAACTTGAGATTTTCTGTTCTAATTGCTTTATTTTGGTAAGAACCACTTTCCTTCAGTGTAACAGCTCCTGGTATTCACCAGTGTGACAGAGTGGAGGCCTGATTTCTGCATAACTTTTCCTTTCTAGTTTTGATTTTTCTAGTCAAAGAACTGTCATTAATGTTAGAAAGTGCTAGTGAATATCTCACTCCAGCACTCTTCTTCTGAACAGCACAGGGACAGTATCTGATTTCCTTTCAACTTTTTTGCAGTTTTTGATTCCTCCTTGTGGCATTTCTGCCTTCCTGAATTTCTTCAGGATTTTTTTAAGATTGTCACTTTCCCTCTCATCTCTCTGACATCATACACTCTCCACTGATGCATCTCCATCTTCTTTCCAAAGATAAATATTTCTAACCAACTTTTATTTCTATCATGCTCTCTTCTTTTAAGAGTATAATTTCTCCTCATGTCAAGCGACTTCTGCCTTTTTGCCCATCTTATTTTTCCTAGACTTGAGACTCTGCATGTACTAATGTACAACCGTGCAACTATCCATCATCTTTAGTTAAGTAGTCTTGATTCTGTGAGAAAATAATTTGTCTACATTGATCTCTACAGTATAAAGCTTCAGCTATTGCTTTTCTTCTCATGCCCACTGACACAATATAGCACCTGCTCTAATAATACTTTTCCAACTGTTAACAATCACTTTTTTCCCCAAATGCCAAGGATGGATTAAAGTTCCCTTTCAGACACATTTTTCAACAAATATTTCCCAACGTGCTGCCTTTATTTAGGAAAATGTGCATTAATCCAAATAAATAATGAGGTCCCATGGTATTGGCAATGAAAAAAAATAGAAAAGACACAAATGCACAGAGGGTGGTATACTTTTGCATTGCCTTTCACTTGCAGAAAAAAGAAAGGTCTGACCTTTAAAAAAATCCCATTCCCTCCTACAGGTTGAAAATATAAAAATGGGCAATTTTTCTCCATATAATTTCTTGATGATGTGTGCAGACCTGGAAAGTCAGAGGCAGTACTGGTCAGATGCAGCTATGCTGATTGGACTTTGGCAAAAAGCTGGTGCAGCTTTTGATTTTGCTGTACTCAGTTTTGCAGAGCAGTCTTGGCCCCTCACTTTCAGGAACATTAAAATTCACTGAGTTTAACTTTTTTTTTTTGAAAAAGGAGAAATGACACAATTTTAGCCTGTGATTAGGAAGTACTCGTTTATTTATAGACCCATTTGTTGCCTAAAAGCATTTCTTTTACATAATTGCTTCTTCAGACTGTTTGCTTATGTCGATCAGAAAACATATTTTGGAAGATTAGGTCATTTGTACTTGTGCAAATCTGAGCAATAATTCAAATAAAGCAAGGTCAGTTTAAATGAATACTATATCTGGCACAGGGATAAAACTATTAAATTAAAATCACTGAACATAAGACTCTGTTGATGATGTACTTACAGTGGAAAATGTCAAATGAAGATACTTTCTATTTACTAATTTATGTCAATGACACAAAGATGGGATGAAATTCTCTTTAAAGTTGAAAGGTTGTTAGTACATATCAGAAGGTCAAATAGGAACTGATTTCCAGTTGGCAGTAAGTTAATGTTACTTCTATCAGTCATGGTAAATAGTTAATACTTGATTTCTAAAGTTAAAAAAACAAACAAACAAACAAAAAAAACCCACCAAACCAAAACCCCAAGAGTGGTAAACAACCCAGGCAGACAACCAAAGAAGCTGAGTGAGTGCGGTTCTACTGAATGCAGACCTGTAGTTCTCTTCTGCCCATGAGGTGAAACTGGTGTAGCTATCAGATCAGAATTTGTTGATAATCATTACACTGAAGGAGTGATTTTCAGATTGTCTGCAAACTGTTAGTGTTCAAAATTTAGATACCTGAATTGCTTAGTATTGCCTTTGTTTCTCCCATGGATGACTGAAATGGGAACTTACTCAATGAAATTACATCCATCCTCAGTGTTTCAGGAAAATACAGAAGTACATGCTTCAGCTAAAGAATGTACTCAAAGGCTTTGCTGAATGAGGCCCTAATGAATAGAGGGGAGCTGCACGGTGGTCATTTTGATAAACATTCACCTCTGTTAAAACTGGAATATTTAAGAATTTTTTTATATGCACAGAAACCTTCCTGACCAGGAATGAGAACAAGCAGAACTGGGGACCAGCTGCATCAAGAGCCTCCAATCAGGCTTCTCACTCCTTGAAACTTCTGTGAGTGTGACGTAGGGACATGTTTGCAGTTGGTATGCTTGTCAGTTTATAAATCCTGGGGCAATTCCATGAGATACGAGTTCCACAGTCCCTTGGGTAACGGGAAGGAATAAACAAAGAAATGAGGCCACAGATCAGGTGTCTGCTCCTGCTTATAAGCTGCTTGTCAGCATATTTTTTGTATGCATTCACATGCACATAGAAATACATATGCATGTAGAAAAAAACTGTAACCAGTGCATGGAAGGAGGATCCCTGTTGGTACCACATTCACAGGACATAAAATTCCTGTTCTGATAGTAACTGTGTTGTCAAAATTGAGTTGACGCATCTTTTTATCCTCTTTCTCACAACCTCAATGCTTAGGAAAGACTTCCTGATGTTTTGCACTGCAGGCTGGCCTTTGGCCCAAACCCAGTGTCCAGCAGCTGCTGCCTGCTGAGCTCACTCATGCCATTTGAGCACCCTGGCACATGCTGGGTATGATGTGTGGCACAGCACCACTCCATCCTCTCTGATGGGCTGCAGATCTAACCACCCTAACTCATCATGCATCTCATTTTCTTTGTGATGCTATGGTTGTCTTTTTACACAAACAGTCCTTCTTCACCTCCCAAGCCCCTGTAAAATCTCACAGTAGTTTGGAAGATGACAATATTCCCAATGCCGAGAGATGCTGCATCCACGAAGAGGCTGGGGTCTTCCTACACTCGGTTAATCAAGAAGGGTTAAGTCATAATTTGTAAACAAAATTGAGTTTAAATAAATTATCGTGATGCATTCTGCTTCAAGTATCCCCTAAAATGTATCACTTAAAGTTAGCATTAGAAGAAAATGCTATTAAGAGGGCATAAGGTAAACTCATTTAGTTGCTCAAATTGTATAACACAATGAATTAATATGGTAATGCACCTTCAGAGACCAGAAGTAGATAATAGAGGTGAGCAGAGGTTTTCTAGCTTGGCTTCAGAAAGGCAAAAGTAATTTATCATTCTGTTGCAGTTTTGGAGGGTAGCATTTCTCATTTCTTCTGACTCTCCCTCTGATACTCTCTTAGTTCCATTTTTAAAACATCCAGGTTTTGAGGTTTTTCTTTCTCTTCATTTCAGGCAGAGCTCCTATTGAATTCAGCCGTACATAGCTTCCCCTGGAGAGGCAGCAAGCACCAGACACTTTTAGTTTCAACCTTGTGCTTACAGGCTTTAAGGGGCTGCAGCAACCTAGGACTTGTCTCTCTCAGACATTCAGCTCACTTCCCTAGCTCACATAAGCAAGGTATGGAAACATTAAAACAGTACATTTTCTTTTTTTTTGCTTTAGTTGTCAGGGTCAGGGAGAGACTGCAGCTATGATTGGTGGTCTATGAATAACCCTACTCCTTTTCTTTATGGCCACACAAATACACATTATGTCTTTATTACTTTCGCGCATTGTCCTATATGGGCCTATTTTTAATTAATAGAAAACAATGCCCTTATGACCTTACCCCACAGGAAATACTGCCTCATTTATGCTAGCCATAAATTAAGCTAATACATCCTGTGTGTCCAACATATTTCTCTCAGGTAACATTCACTCAAATATTGAACAAGGAGAGAAAAGAAGGGAAAACCTATTACTAAACCACTAGCATCGAGATGGACGCTGTAATTGTTAAAAGGCATATCTGAGAGAGGGATACTTCATTGTGCCATAATAGTTGTGGGAAGTAGAGAAAAGTATCTGATACAATTGAAACAGAATGAAATTTTAGCAATGCGAGATCTAGTTGCCCAGACAGGAATGTCATCTGATGATGCTATACTGAGGCAAGCAGCTTCAAAGGAATTCAGTGGAGAACAAAAACCTTTACAATGGAGAATAAAAGACAGGGTACAAATACATCATAATTAACTGTACTGATTTGGCTGTATAATTAGATAATCTCTTTGTTTTTCTATTCGCTTTTTTAACTTCAAGCAGTGCACAGCAGTAGCAATACAAAATATTTTACTTTGCCTTATGTGTATGCTCAACGCTGGCAAACAGTAGATATCTCCTCACAAATGAACTGTCACAAATAACTCCTTTTTTGGTGGCGACATCCTTGGTCTACATCACAGCTACAGGAAGCCTAATCAATTATGCTCCCAAAATGAAATAAGAGCTCTATGGTGCCAGGGGCATAGCTCATAGAATTAATTACAAGGCAAGTTTACATATTGAAGTACCAGTTTATGGAGGGACTAATAATTTTTGATGAGACTTTGACATGATATTACTCACAAGGATTATGAAAACACAAAAATCATTTGCAACTGGCTACTCAGACACTGGCTTGCGCCTCACAGCTGTACATCCCAGCTGTCACCCAAGGTCTGCCCCTTTCCTTTGTCAAGTGCAGACAAAGATACCCAAGGAGACCATATCATTACCCATGTAGAGAGCACAGAGTGGTCCTACTCAGCTGCCTACATGCACCCACGTAATGTCTCATCTCTCTGCCTCTCCCTCCTACAATTCTCTGTTACATCCTGCAAATTATGGCAGTGTGGGGCACACAGAACTAATTTTTTTTTATTTTCTTTTTTTTTTAACTGAGAAAATCGTTTGAAGAAAAAACCCCAGGATGTTATTAGTGGCTGCAGTGAGAGAAAGGCTACAGGGTGAGCCCTTGGGTCCCAGGGATTCCAGCCAGGGGCAAGACTGCACAACTTCCCCAACCTCAGGGCACTTCCGGGGGTGATAATGGGAAATAGGATTAGTCAGGCATTGGTGTTTGCTCGACAAAAACAATATGGAGCAAAAAAAAATGTAAAAGAGGAACAGTGACAGATGGCAGATCTTTGGGGGGAACAAGCAATTTTAATGGTAAAAGCAAACAAAGCAAATTGTGGCATGGATTAATGCAAAGCCTTTCATGCAAGAACTGAAAACATGTTGCTAGTCAGCCCACCAAATCGGTGAGAAGGCAGGTAAAACCTTTACACCACTGGCCGAACTGGGGCACCAAAAGGACAAGCACCTTGCCAGTATACTGCAGCCTGGCCCAATAATGCAGGAATGCCGTGGCCAGCAGTGGGGTGCCACCCACTGGTTTTTACCAGCCCGCCGAGTCACGACCTGGAATGGCTAAAGCTGTTTAATGAATTGCCTTTATGAAGCTTCGAGACATTAGGACCCACATAGAACGTCAGATGATGAATAGCCTGGCTCAAAGATGCCATTCGTAATCAAATTTTAAATGTAATTCAGCCGAATGGAATCACTGCTCTTCTGTGCACCCCTTACGAGCCCGGGTGCTGGTCTCTGCGAACTGACATAGCACCTTCTCCCGAAAGACAAGCTGTGAGCTATCCTGCACAGGAGCTCAGGAGAGAGCTGCACAAAGCCACACGGATAAACTCTCCACAGAGAGGAGCACAAGGAAAATGAGATGTGTGAAACAAGGCTGTGAGTAGGTGTGAGCATGTCTATGTATAAGCATCTTAACATTTGTATGCCCCTTTCAAGCAGGCACGATACACAGGTAGCAATCTGAGTGATGCTGCCGTTTTCCAAATACTGAGTATGGGGAAAACAGGTTGCTGAGCAGGCGGGAAGGGGACCCTATCTGTGACCTATCTGGGAAAAAAATCTAAATGAAGAGCCAAGGACATTGGCCAGAAAGTTGAAAAGAAAGTTCTACAGCACCTTAAAGCAAATCTTTCAATTGCCAAGCACAAAGTACAAGCGTGTTCTTTAAATTATCGTTACAGAGTTCCTTGCTACTTAGACTGGGCAACAGATTTTAATTTAAATGGAGGTCTTCTCAGAAGTGCAAAGAGGCCTTTGGGGAGGTGCAGGGGAGGAAAAATGTAATTTTTCAGGCTCCAAGTGTTCTTTTGTGTTTTATAAACAGCTGAGTGACAGCCTAGTGATTAATAAGTTACATAAATAATTATAAGCGACATGTAGTTGAATCTAGTCCACATTCCAGACATGGTACATTAAATAAAGAGAATTCTGCTCTTCCCCCTAGAAGAAAATTTATCTGGCAACAGCAGATAAATCAGAAATGATACTGTTAAAGTATATCCAGTTGTTTGGAGAGACAGCTCATCAAAACCAGAAGTTTCTACTGAGCCCCTTTCTCAAGCAAATTGTTTCATTTACTTCAGTCCTACCTTGTACTCATCCAGGATGAAAAATTACTTTCTTCCTTTATTTATCCTCTCTGGTTGAGCTTATTATTTACCCAGAAGTCCCAATGTGAGGAAGAGTTTTCTGCCAGTACAACCTCATGCATAGGAAGGTAAATGCCACAGTGGAGCTCACTGGGAGCCTCATCAGATGTGTTTAATTGGTCATGTTTTACAGCACCATCAAGAAATTCAAGTTAAATTGTCCATCTTCCTTAGATAAAGTACTGAAACAGATAGAACTAAAGACAGTGCCTGCCTATGTTTTCTGTTGTAAACACACACTTATAGCCCATGGGAATTGAGCAGCATTTTTGTAAGTTGTTCCTGAAGGTTTTAGAGCAACTTTCAGTGTTACCCAGCAAAACAAAAAAGCATGTAATAAAAGAGACTAGTCTGGCCCAGTACAATCCATAAGGTTAGGAAATACCCTTGTTTGAAATCCAGCTGTGTCCCAAGGTCTCCTTGTTGTGTGGAGGGTAAGGATGTGAACTCCAATTACAAAGTTGTATGATGGGAATGATCCCACTACTGAGAAACATTGAAAAGTATTTTGAAATACGTCTAAGATGATTTAAAAGTACTACCTAATGCTTAGCACCTTTCTTCACCTTCTCCACCCACCAAATTCCTTTTGCATGTGTTATTCAGGTGTATATGTGTGACTGTGATCCTCAGGCATGCCTCTCCCTTTATGAGTGCTTCATGCCTTCCTTGGTGTTATGGGGAAGAGGAGTAACACAGACCTACTTTGGTCACTTTTTATAATATAACACTGAGTGGTTTTCTATATTTTAGAGTTCTAATGAGCTTGTGGAAATATTTAAAAAGAAGAATTCCCGTAACATACACTATTCTTTTCATGAATTTCAGTAAAACACTGATCATCTGGCATATCATCTTAGCAGACAGTAGCCACATTTCCAAGAAATGTGATCACTTCAATAATGAAAGTTTTTAATGACTTAGATCATGAAATGAGGCATCATTTCCTAGATTCACAGATTTTAGGGCCAGAAGGGACTTGAATGATCATCTGCTCCCAGTTCCCTTGTAAAAACACCACTAACTTTTTCACTGCTGTTCCTGAAGCAAATGCATTGCTTCTTGTGAAGCTAAGCACAGCTTTTTCCAAAGTGGATTTAGTTGTAGTTTAGTGACAGCACTTAAACTTCCTATGTTTACATAAAATTGCATCTTCATTCCTTTTCTTGCACTTAGGTTAATTTACCATTTTAAAGGCTGTCTGACAGCAAGAGGAACACTAAGATTTGACTCCTAAAACATTACATAGACACTTATTTACATTAAATTTCAGTAAAGAATCCCCTGAACAGGAGTACTGCAATGTTATTTTCCTGTTACTACTCCTCACAGGAGCAGAAGTGATGCTGGTGGCATCATTACCAGAGGCAGCCACCAGCTTTTTCCTGGACCATGTATCCCTTCAAAATGGATTGCATGCTGAAATTAGCTCATTAGCTTTTCTGAGGATCAGCTCAAACGTTCAGGGTCTCTCTCTCTCTATTTTTTTTTTTTTTTTTTTTTTTTTAAGGTTTTCTCATACAGGGAAGTTTCAACCTAAAAGCTGCTGCCTGGAATCTGAAGAAGCAGAGAACTTGCCAGCACATCTTATCCCTGTCCCTGCTCCAGGGTACAAGGATGAGCACTTACTCAACCCTTGCTTTCCGAGTTGTGGCCCATGGACAGGGAAACCCTGCTCACATCCCTGAGATTTTCTACATGCGTTTTGTCTTCCTGACTTTCTTTTCTAACTCACCTTGATCTCTTTTTTCCCCACTGTACCTAAAGGTCTTCTGGCAGAAATGTCACCTTTAATCTTCTTTTTATACTTCTGTAGTACATGCTAGTGACCCCTATTTTATCTTGCCAACTTTGCCCTGACACAGCATCAGCTTAATTCCCTCACTGAGGTCCTAGCCAAGCAAAACTCACCTTGTTTTCATCTCTTGTTGTAATGCATTCAAAGCTCTTCCAAGAACACCAAAGATTTATTCTGTCATTTTAATCAGTTCTGGGGAAATAGATTATCCAAACAGATGCACACTTTATTTTTAACTTCTGATTTGTAAGCTGCAGTAAAAGTGGAAAAAATGCAATCTTCAGTAATAACTGAAATTTTCAGGGAAATTCTGATCCATCCCAATGACTATAAGAAAAATGCAATCAAACAAGGTAAGAGCTCAAAATATATACTGGGGAGATATGGGTGAGAGGGGAACATTTTCTTGTTTATTATGGTACAGAACTGCTGTGCCTCTGTGTCTCTCTTCTAAGGTTTCAAGTTCACTGCAAAAATAAAATCCTCCAGCAACCAATGGAGATGCTCTATAACCACATCCTGGCTCCTTATGTGCTGTTTTTGTGGCAAGCTGAAAAATGAACTCGTGTGAATTTCAAATATTTCTTTTTGTCTTACCATACTGCACATCATAGTATTGTTCTATTAAAAGTAACTTTCAGGAGAAAACCTCAGAAGACAACATGCTGAAGATCATGTGCAGATTATTATATCTTCTTTAGTCATGTATTGCAATTTTTAAAGGTTTCAACTTTAGAGACAATTAATGGATCTCATGAAAATGAAAACCACAAAATAAATCAGCCATCAGTAATGAAAAAGAGGGAATGATATAATTTCTATTTGTCAAGGTATAATGATGTCACCACACATTTATCCTCTGCACTTAAAGGTTGAAGCTGTTCAACAAATCTCTCCCAAGCCACGTACATCTGTTGCTTTAATGGTGGCTATAGAAAAGCTTTCTGATTAGTTAACACTTCATTCATCAATTAGAACAGAAGGTAGAAGTTATTTTTCCCTAACCTTTAATGTAATGAACGACAGCAGAATCAAGAAATAAATAAGAGGAGAGGTGGTCCCTGAGGTCACTCTTTGAAGAATTCCAACTTTTTCTGGAGCAGAGGGAAATGAGGAGTCATGGGCAAAGGGGGACTTAGCAGCTGCACAAATAGAAGCTTTTCTGTGACTCAACAAAGTGGCTATTAGTACAATAAGACACATGTGCTATGTTACAAGCCCCTTTACAAAAGAACTTACTAAACAATAAGAGTGCACCCTTACTTACAGCAAAATTAGCATTGAGTGTTGCCCACACTAGTAATTTATCCTCAAAATTCCTGCAAAACCAGGTGAGGTTATTTTAACCAATTCTAATCAAGAAGTTGAGTGATTTGTCCAGGTTTTCACATCAATCTTCAGCTGAGCAATTTTATTCTTATACAGTGCATATACTGAAAGATGTCCCTCCAAATATATTAGCAAACAACTCTCTGGGTTGACAGGCACGTAAAGGTGAAAGACATGGATTGTTTTCAACAATTTATTCAAAGACAGTAACATCAACTAAAGACGCCAGTTGTGTTCCCCAGCCCACTCAAAATGCCATACAAATTTTTATCTCCATGCCTTATAGCACTGCAGGTGGTGATGGCTTTCCTTGAGGACACGGAACTGTGACTGCCTTCAGGGAGAGGAGCAGATATGAATTACGATTCCCCATTTTAGGGGAGTGTTCTAACCACTAAGCCTCTGGGTAGTCAGCATGAATCTAGCCCAGGGCTTTCTCTTACAAGGGCCACAAAATTAACTACTTCAATTTCGTTAGTTGTTCTTTTTGCATTTAAGGTTGGATATTTTGTGTTAAATGAATTTATTTTATAAGGGCAAAGGTTGAAAGAGGATATTTGTTTTGCCATTTAAAGTAATAATAGTAACCTCTGATTCAATCCAAATTCAATTCTTCATTTGGTTTGTCCAGTAAATCAAAATATTAGGCTCAAGTCAGGTATTCGTTTGCTGAACAGCTGCTGCAATTACTAAGTTAGCTACCCTACCTATTGCATCAAATAGGGTGAATACCTGCAGGCACAGTCAAAGGACAGGGTTCCTTGGGGTGATCAAAACGAACGTATTTCATTCACCTGGAAATGGACCTGGAGTGGTGGCAAGGGCCAGTGACAACACCCCACTTCAAGGGCAGTAATTCACTGCAGAAGGATGGGAACATGGGTAGCCCCAGCTGCTTCTCAGGTGGATCCCTGACTGCACCCTGAGCTGTTTGCACTGCTCCAGTTGTGGTTCCCCATTTACTGTGCTGTGCACTGATGACAAGCAATGCATTTTCATAGACAGCCCAAGTCCTGGACTCAGCTAGACCAGCTCTCCAGAGCCCTGATCTCATCATCTTATTGACTTTCATGGCTGTCCAGTAATATCAGTGCAACCCCTGAAGTCCTTTTTTTTCCCACTATAACTTCATCAATAGCAACTATTTCAGATGAGAGGAGAGAAATTAAACGGAAGACTGACCCCACTACCCATTCAGTGGAAAAGATACAAGTTTGGGCTCTAAGCTGCTGCCTGCCAGGGCACAATCAGCCCAGAAGCAATCTCCTTTCCAGTAACAGCAGTCATCAGCTTTGGTATATGGTACTTTCAGGCTTT